>JARJCQ010000070.1:0-611458 GCA_029281465.1 Mycena epipterygia | reverse complement strand
GGGGATAGAAAACGCAGTCGAGTCGCGCAATGAAGCCGCGAACGACTTAGCAGAAAAAATGAAAAAGATCCGCGATGAAGCGGCAGCTGCGCTGGAAAAAACCCAAAAAAGAATGAAAAAATATTATGATGCGAAGCGCAGGGACGCGCCGGAGTTCAAGGTCGGCGATAAGGTTTATCTCGAAGGAAAGAATATCGAGACCGATCGGCCGACGGGGAAGTTTGAGGACAGAAGGATAGGTCCTTACGAGATCCTGGAGAAGGTCGGTGCGTCGGCATATAAGCTCCGGCTGCCGGAGACGGACAAGTCACATCCGGTCTTCAACGAGAGCCTGCTTACGCCATACGACGAGCCGCCGGCACACCGGAGAGAGGAAAGGCCGTTGCCGAAAATCATCAACGGCGCGGAGGAGTACGAAGTGGAGGAGATCCTCAAGCACCGCAAGCGGGGCAGGGGATATCAGTATCTTATTAAGTGGAAGAATTATCCACTCGGAGAGAGGACATGGGAGCCGACGAGGCACCTGACGAACGCAAAGAAGCTCTTGGACAGATATAATGTCGAGCACAAGATTGCGGCCCGGTCGGTATTAGCCGAGTTGGATGGGATGAACGATGACGAGAAGAAGGCGCTGGCTGCGCATTTACGAGAAAAAGGCATTATGCCACCAAAAACGGAGGAGTCCGAAAACTCGACGAAGAAGCAGACGGTCCCAGTCTTTAAAATGGGATCATGGGATTATTTAATCAAGCGCTATCAGGCTAAAGAAGTAGATCGCGCTTACCACGAACGTAAAATATTCGACCCAGTCACGGGTCGATTTAATATATTGGAGAAGTTCACTACTCTCCCAGGGGTCGAGGAGTACACAAGGTCTACTTCTGTCGACGAGGACGTCGACCCTAGGGGGGGGGTAATGTCACGACTCGACTCCAATCTTATCGTTACAACGCCCACGTTACTTAAACGCACGTGCTCAGGATGCCAGCAATACATGAATGCTGTGCTACACCCCCAAGTGACGGGACAGACACTGCCACAGGATGACGCGTAGAGTCTAATTATACATGAAACGGAGAAGGACAATAAGACACACTTGACATGAACGATACAGGCGTTCCTTTAATAAGTATTGACAGCTCTATGACAGGCGCAGTCACACACGCCTTAGTCGGTTATTGTAGTTAGTATATTTAGTTTAGTTCACACGCATCTCTGTACAGTATAAATACAGTAGTACATTCGCTGTTGTAGTTTAACCTTTTATTCCATTACCTTCGGGACACTTCACTCGCACTACCCAATCCGCTCTCATCTTACCGAGAGTCGGACGCGAAGTCTTGACTGTAACACAAGGTGGGTCATGATTCAGGGTGCAATATAACGCTACTGAATATGATTTTCAAGACATTCCCTGACACCCCAACTGATTCGATCAGCCGTTTCGAACAATATTTAGAGACGAGCATTGGTACAAGGGAGTGTAATAGGGACGTGCGGCACTTCAACCGCCTGGATAACAGGTGGAAACGATGGCAGGAGCTGGTAGAACGACGGACCACCTTAATCGGTCGTACTGTTGGGACATAACAATAAGGGGCGTAGACTCAATTTACCAAGGAACTTCGAAGGGTTCGATTGCAATAACTCGGGACTCGGACTTGGCAGTCTCCGAAATAACCGTGGGAAATAAGTGGCATCGGCAATCACATCGTGATTTTTTGAACCTATATTCCCGATCCATCCAAGTTGAAACTGGGCTCCAGTATACACCGCTGTCGAAAAGGTCTTCTATTGCAATCTGCGCTCCAATTTCTTTTTCAGTCTGCTAACTATAGGCGCAGTTGACAACTTAAACGTTCGACTGGATACGTATAGACCTTATTAGCTCAACAGTAATCCCACACGCAAGTTCGGATTCCCAGGTCGAGACTAGCAGATGGCTACTTAGGCTCCGCTGTACTTTACAGACGAATTATCGCTGTGTAAACAAGGCGGTGAAATGGGAGTGGATGCTGGAAGTGTAGCTGGCATCGCCACAAGTCAAAGAAATGTGTCGTGGATGAAGATATGAACCGAACTGGAGCTGAAGAGAGGGTGCCGAATGGGTGAGAAGCAGATTAATGGATAGATCGATCCCGAGTACATGGCGCCCGAAGGTGTTGCGCTCAGGCTTCCGCGCCGGTCGGCTTCTCCACGGTTAGGTGATGTTTGAGGGGACCGAGGTTGTTGCCAGATTTTCTATGAGCTACGGCTGAGTGAAGGCACTCCAGACATCACTAATGGATGGTGCAAGTGTTGCCATTCCCTTGAAACCCTTTGCACTCGCATTTGGGCATGAAGCACCCGATAAATCCCTCCACTCTACACGGCGTAATGGATTAGTATACAGAGTAAATGTACCGGATGTGATCTTTTGATAGGTGACGACACGTGGCGCATTTGTTGGAGTTGGCACTAGAGGCCACGAACTGTGTGCAGGTACAGTCTTTAACCAAGCACGACGTAGATTTTGCGTCCCTACATAGCACCATTGCTATCTCATGCCCCAGTACTTATCAGGGAAGGTGTTGGTCACCAAGTGATTCGTTCAGATTGGGAAAATGTCACGAAGTCCCCTCGCAGATATCCGAGGAAATATCTTCCCTCGGGCGAACCGAGCTACATTTTCCGCAATCAGATGTCCGACTGCAGAGACAAAAATCACAGCGAAAACGGCCACAACGAAACACCGACTTGCACCGGAGATTGACTGGATTGTCATGGTGAGAAACGCAAGCACAAAGGTAAACATCCTGAAATGACATGAGACTACACTCCATGAAGAAATAATAAAAATTCATACCCCCATATCATAAAGGCGTAGGGTAAGGAGTATAGCATTGCCAAGGATTGAAACCCGATGATACTACGCCTGGCGAAAAATCGATTCTAAAGGAGTATTCGGTCAGCGAACAAGACATATGTGGTAATAGTCTGTACCGCAATTTCTGAGAAACCTGCATCCCGATCCTCCTGCCGATATTGCCGTGCGAGAAACATACCTAGAAGAATATTACAACTTTAGATCGACCAGAGATTGCAACACACCGGTCATGATGGATCCGAGGCCAAAGAATACCGAGATGTAGCTCAACATTCGGGTCGTTGGTTCTAAAACCATACTACCACTTGATATGGCCAAAAAAACCGACGTTTGCATTGAGAATCAAAGTTCCCTAATGACCTGCCATTCCGAGCGTAGTTGCTGAATAAAGTGTTTCCACCCCATGCAACTGAGGATCCCGTCCTTATACATTGTACGGATATTGGTGAGATGTGTACGAGGAGAATTGAATAGGCGGTGAAATGAAGATGAAGGTATACGAGGCCTCGGCGAAATCAGGGCCATACACCGAGTTTGTGCTATCCAACCGAGCAGAGTTTTCTCCGTTGAAATTGTAAAATCTGATCAGCGCTAAATGGGATGTGAGCAATAGAAATGAGCGTACAAAACAGTTCCCACCAAACTGTCTCATGAACCGTCCTGTGCAGACTCAGGATGTGGTTCGTTTGAACTATGGATCACCTCACATACCGATCACAGCCCCCCATGGCTTGACAATGATAACCGGAGCATTCTCCTCTGTTGGTTCCTCCGATTCAATATCCGCTGCTAGGATATCACAACTGACAGCATTCAAAACATATGCTCGGTGGGAACAGGAACCGTGGTAGTTGGCGAGGTCATCGTATCTGAAAGGGAATGTCATTTATGCCCGAAAATGAATTCCACAAAAAGTATGATACCAGTAATGCCAAAGACGATCAGAATTCGTAATTCCTTGAGAACTGTGCGCGAAATGGGCAATCCCGATGGAAAATATTCAACATGTTGCCTGTGGATCATTGATTTTCTGCCATGGTGAGCCGTACAACTCGTACCAGTATTCAACCTCCAACGCCACTTCATCAGACAAAGAAATCTTCGGGCGGACAGGTACATACTAACATGTGTCGCCGTGTTATGCCCGGCATTGCCTTCCAGGCCTGCAAGCTCCTCATAGAGAAGTCGTCGACCCAGAACACGAGACCTTGGCCGTGATCCACAAAATAATACGCGCACTTTAAATGAGCCTTGTCATATGTGAGAATGTCGAGAACCAGGTCGACATCGCCAGATCGAAACATCCAGTCAGCTTGTGGTCTGCGTAGGATTTGTTCCTTGCAGAAAGTGAGACTAACCAAGGCCGCAGGATCGTATAAGTCGACATCCGTAAATACATTCTATGCGGAAAGATGTCAGTATTTTCCCATCAATATGCTCCCCTCACCTGGTCTATGTGCCTGAAGTAAAGGGCGCCTTCTGGATGTTCGTGTGGGATCCACTCGGCCAAGGGTTCACTGGGATTAGCGTCGGTGCACGATCGGAGCCGGCGATTTCGTGACGGACAGACCGATGAATGATGCGAGATACGGGGTGCAAAACATAGTCATTGGCAATGGGCTGGCTACAACCCGCGTTAATGTTGTCTGCACGAAGTGCTGGAAGGCTCACATGTAGCGGCAGCGGTCACAACAATTGAAGGCCTGCGGAGCGATGGGAATAAAGATAATGGATGGATACCGAGGGCCCATTGCAGTACTCGTTCCTAGCAGCGGCAGTTGTTGGAGGCCGATTTCATCGACAAGCGTGTCTAGGGTTCGTTGACCCTGGCTATCTGCTGAGGAGTCCGCGGGCATTGTCCAATCAAAGCACAAGCCGTCCTGAACAGAGTAAAATAGGTCAAGCGAAGATGGACCAGGCGTATCAGGGGCTTAGAACTATAGCTCCTGTACATGAGAATGAACGTCATGTATCGATGTGATTTTCCTCCCAAACGCCGCAGTGTTGCAAACGTGGCTATGATTGAATGGCCCACAGATTTCTCCTTCAATTATCCCGAGTCAGATCCTGAGGAGTTTTCCAGAAGACTTCTCACCTAAATATACGAACCGGATAGGTTCCGTGCCATGAGGGTGAATATTTCAATGTCGTGCTAACGCCAATTTGGCAATGGGACGTAGAATTTGGGGCACACTTCCGGAACCCTTCCGCGTGGCGCTGGCGGGAGAGCACGGCTACCACTCAATCAGAAAGGGCAGATAGGGCAGATGGCGCAGGGGGTTCGAGAGCGTGACGCCTGCTTCCGGGTCTGAGGGAAGCGTCAAAATGCGCAGGTGCGGCGCGGCGGCGGAATCGGAGGCAGGGAGGATTAAATAAGTGAGGAGGCTGTGCGCGAGGAGCCGGCTGCGAGGGTGGCGAGGAGGGCGCATGAAGGAGCTGTGGAGGACATTTTTCACGGATCCACACGTGAACTGTCTCAAGATTTCTCCAGTAGCCACGGGTTGTCACTGAAGCTGGCGGAGTTCAAAGGAATGCCATATGTCGGCTCCTGTGCAAGCTATTGGCCAGGAGCAGGAACCCTTGGCAGCGGCAGTTGGAATTCGGAACCCAAAGCGGCGAAACTTCAAGAGACGTTAGTCTGTTGTTAACCGCGTCACCATGTGGCCGCGTTATTACAAATCATCGGACTTTCAATTATATTCCCACGGCCCTTTTCGTCCGCACCATCACTACTCTCTCGCTCTCCTTGGCCTCCCTCATGCTCTATCAACTGCTATGGCGCCGAAGTACCGTTGGCGCGACCCCCAAGGCGACCGTACCATCAACAAAATCGTGAAGGAACAAATTCCGCAGTGGAAGGACGGGCTTTATCCTGCCCATTTTCATGCTGTATGGCTACCGGCGATGGAAAGTCTGCTCTATTTGCTGTTCCCATTATTGTACTACGAGAAACAGCCCGGGATCGTCATCTTTACCCAGATCTTCCAGGTCGCGCACTACTGCAAGGGATTGTTGTTACGCCGACCAAGGGCCTCGCCGCGAACATCGTACGATCCTGTTTTTTTGTTGCTGCACTGATATAGACCATTCTTAGGTGCTCGAGCTTGGCAAACTCGGCATTCCTGCATTTGCGTATTGCCATGAAAGTGTCACAGCAGCGCGCAAGGCCGGCCGCGATCTTGTACTTGAAATCCGCGAGTGCAAGACATGGAATGTCATCTGCGTCGACCCTGAGCACCTACGCAACAAGGCATGGCGCGAAATTACTGCATGCGACATCTTTCGGGTCAATATCGTGTATGGATGTATCGACGAGGCACATTTAATCAACGAGTGGGGTCTCAGCTTCCGTCCTGACTTCCGGCATATTGGTGCGTTCTTCAATGGTCGACTTCCATCCTCCACATCTATCATGGCCCTGTCCGCCACACTTCAGCCCGGTGTTGCCACTAAATCTGTCTGCTTCACTCTCGGGATGTTAGGCGACAACTTCTACATCTTCCTCAGCTCCAACGAGCGTCCCAATACCCAGTTCATCATGGAAGCCCTCGAGAACGGTGTCAGAGGGAAGATCTTTCCACAGTTACTGCACTACCTCAATTCCGGCCGCAAAGCCGTCATCCATTGCCGCACAATCGACGACGTTCTTCGAGTATTCATTTACCTGTGGAAGGCGCTTCCCGCGGGACGGCATCGACTTCGGCGAATAAAGATGTACCATTCGTTGAAAACCTCCGAAGAAAACGAGGAGATCCTTCAGCTTCTCGATGAGGACCCCGAATGCCAAGTCATCATTGCAACAATCGCCTTCGCGAATGGGCTCAATGTTAAGGCATTACTGGACAGCATTTTGCTCGGCTTTCCCGAAACTGTCGACCAACTTTGGCAGGAGAAAGGGCGTGTCGGGAGGAACCCTGACACAGCTGCTCGGGGAGTCGTACTTTCTCAGCCGAGTGTTCTTGCGGCCGCTGAGAAACAACTGGCAGGTGCGTTCACGTTTCGTTATTCCCTGACACACATTTAATTGGTATATTCTAGGTGCATGGCACAACTGCTCGATGCGGAGAAGAATTCCACGCTCATCTCTCTCCTTCTTCCCTGGTTCCTGGGTCCTGCTAAGAGGGCCAAACAACATGCCATTCGCGAACTGTTCACGCTGATAGGATCATATGTCGAGAAAAGACGCGCCACTTCCGTAGTTCGAACGAGTGATACAGTTGATTATTTGCTGGGAGCAGGATGTAGCCCGGGAAGCATTATCCAGGTAAGACATATGATTTGTAGCACAGGCACTCACATCGTTCCTCCAGTTTATTCTGGGCTTAATACATGCTGGATATATTAACACAGGAATGAACGGTGCGTCGCGAGAGTGACAGGGGATATCCATTAATTTCTTATCGGCATCAGTCTGTTGGGATGTGGTCTACCTCAGGATGCACCCTGAATGGAAGGATAAGGTCGCCACCGACATCCAAGCGCTTCTCTCCAACCACACCAATACCATCTCGAACGAACCACTTCACGAGTGTTTGGCCAGCATCCCGCTCGATGTATGGGAGACCGAAATGCCTGTGATGGACTCTGTAATCCGGGAAACGCAGAGAATAACTATGGGAGCCAGTGTTCTACGTCGCAATCTGGGCGAAGAAGTGGTTGTCAGTGATAAGGTGATTCCGAAGGGCAACTTCTTGATTTATCCTCTCGCCGATGTGCATGCCGATCCGGATATTTATCCGGAGCCCTCCAAATTTGATCCCCGCAGATTCGACGCGGGTAGAGAAGAGGATAAAAGGGCGCCAAATGCGTTCCTGGGATGGGGTGCAGGTGAGTGGACAAGCAAATTGGTTTCAAATGCTCTCTAATTGTGGCCAGGTCGGCACATGTGTGCCGGGATGAGGATTGCTAAACTGGAAGTGAAGTTGATCATGGCGTTGTTCTTTTTGACCTTTGAGTTCGAAGTTGTTGACAGCGTGGGCGAGTTTCCGAAATCACTCCCCCAATCGGACTTCAACGAATTTAAAAAGGTGCGTAAAGCGTTCTCTATGGTGCAGGCCGCCCAGCTGCCGCTACCCGAGATTAGTGGCCAAATCGGCCGGAGAATTTTTTTTTTTAAGTGTACCTCTGAGCAGCTTTCGCAATGCAAATTTGAATGGTATTATGTTGTGTCTCAAGAACGGGTCGGACACATGTACGGCTTGCAGGATTGGCACAGCGGATGGTTCGGGCTTTCAGCTCGACTATATACACCTCCCATTGCCGTGTTCCGGAGATTTTTGCACAGAGGTTTGACCAGTAGAGAAGGGCACACAACTGGCGTCATTTTGCGCCTATATAGAGTTTATACGGACCTGTTTTCAATATTTTACCCGCAGCTGAATATTTTTTTATAACTCGCTCAGTTTTGATTTAAATAAAAATCCCTCTTCCAATTGTTCTTCTATGTTCAAACGGAGCACTTTTGGAAGAGGGATAAGAAATCCGGTCGAATTTGAAGCCGCTATATTTCAAGCACGAGGTGGCAGCAGCTAGGCGGCCCGCACCATACAATAGATCCATGACGTTAATACAACCGTTTTCAAAAAAGAATACGGGTTTGATCGAGTGGTGCTCGTTCATTTTTGTTTACCTACGTTTGATGCCGCGTCTCGTTCTGCTCCACACTTCCCTCGTCATGGCCCCGCAACACGGTGCTGTGACTCCACTCGCTGCCCCACTGCTCGCTCGTGTATATAGATAGCTACAGCAATTCATTTTTCAATTCCAAACTCCCCCACCCGCAAAACAACTATGCTACAGAATAACTGCCCAACTGTATCACATTACCGTGACCACACCTGGGAACAGGACGGTTGGACCATTCTCGTTCCACCACCTGGTTCCCAGCCTGTCGGGGACCTTCCTCCTCCATATACCCTCGAGCCATTATGAGTCGAGAGAGTTGCGCTGGTAGTGGATAGTGGGTTGTACAAGCCGTGCAGGGTGGAGCAGCCCCACAGCCATATGTGGAGTAGAACAAGACGCGGCGTCAAGCATAGGTAAACAAAAACGAAGGAGCACCACTCGATCAAACGGATTCAAACCCGTATTCTTTTTTGAAAACGGCTGTATTGATGTGTCTAGCATTGGTCACGTACCCGGCACACGAGGCAAGTGATGCGCGCACCGCTTATATCAGAGTAGCGCACATCACAATATACACTAGGTACACAGAACATTAGTATATGGGTTTCGATGATCAGGAATGCATACTTATGGTCGGTCGTGGCCCTAATCCATTGCTCCGCGAGGGAATGATAGAACCTGCTATCTTGGGTGGTCAATGCTTTTTTTATGCGCGCCAACTGTTCCTTTTTGTCATCGGCCAGCCATTGCCCGAACTGGCGGGTGCTGCTGCCACTGCAGATGTACAACTTGATGAACCGCCATCGGTTGTCTCGGCGTTCCTTAAAGAATGACCACGCCCATTGGTCCTGATGCACGCCCTGTATTACCGCCGCAATTGCGAATCCCCATAGCGTGCGTGCCCTGCCGTTTTCAAGCTCCACCGGGGCGGGCATAAAGCACATGTTCTCTGGAGGTATACTTTTGAACACAAACAGCCCATCATGTGTAGCGGGGTCCTGCTCGTCTCCAACTGAACCAGTGATTGTGTCAGTACTCGCATTCCACACACTCGCGTAGTACTGTGCTATCACGGGTGCAGTGGACTCGGAGGGCGAATACAACGAATGCGTGAATGATATTTCCACTGTTCCTGATTCGTTGCCTGCGTGGCACTGCCCTACTATTTTGAAGTCCCACCTGTTGGCACGGGAGGATCCAGCGAAGTGTTGCACTTCACCTTTGGCCGAAGAAGGCTTGAGGGTTATCGAAAACATTCCCGCGCTGGGCCACAACACATCTTTCGGCCACAAATGGGTGTTCCATTGGACCCCAAAAATGCCTTCGACAGCTGGGAGCGCCTTGGGTGCGTCTGCGTCCAGCTGCATTGGAAGGGTGTATGTGTCAAAATCGAGAAGTGGTTTGTCAACAGGGTGGTTCAATATCTTGCTTATGTTTATCTCTTGCTCCTCCACACTGTCGTCGTAGGTATATTCCGGATATTTGCTAACATAAAAAAAGATATCAAGGGTGACCTTCTGTTCGCTGACTTGACTCACTCTTCCTGAACTACCTTAGCGTCCCAGAGCTGATGAGGGTCATTCCAGTATTCATACTAGTTTTTCTGCAATCAGCAGCCTAGCAGTTTGTCGTACGATAGATTAACACCCACCAGACCATGTGAGAACGATTTAAACTCCTGCTTAAAATCGAGCTTTTGCTGTTTGAAAGTTGCTAGCGCACACATCAGACTTTACTTTGACGAGGCGACTGACTGTAAGACCAACATTGCAGAAGCCCAACTCGAGTATCGACAGCGACAAAAACCCATCCGAGAGTACCTGCCGCATCGTCCAATTCGTCTGGATGCACCGTATGCCTCTGATTCTTCTGACAGACACAGAATATCTTGAAGTGCTGCTCCAGGAGGAGATACAAAAGCGGCAGAACGAACTGTGGATCATATCAATGACTATGGATTTTAGGCGAGGTAAAGCACACACTCTATCTATACGACCGGGTCCTGATCCGCACACAGTGAGTAACGCCCAGAGAGGGAAACTAACACGAACAAACCTGTTACCAGCTCCAATGTTTCAAGTTCATCAATATCATACTGGAAGCCTTCTAAATTTTCTGCAGAAGGCAAACAGTTGGGGTGGAATTTTGAGGACGAGAATGGCACCTGCCCCGAAGCCGAGTCTCTTCCGCAGTAACGTAGGTCCCGAATTTCTCCTGAACAAAGATCTTCAGTCACTCGACCAACACGTAAGAATGGCAGCTCACTTTCAGACCGGGGTTAAAATCGCAGGGGCTCAACAACATTTTAAGAGTCTGGACTTCCTGGTAAACTGCCGTGAGATACATGTTTATGGATGTCTTGTGGACTGGATCAATGCTTGGAATTATGGCAAACATCTTGGCTATCATATCGGTGATCTTATCCGTGTAGGTGGCCATTGCCTGGTGATGGCCTACCAAAGTTTAGCATACTGGTTCGGAATTGGTATGGCGTTCACCAATAGACCAGTACGCTATCCAGTGAGGTAGACTGATCAAAAATGAGTGCTCAGAAGGAAAACAAATCCCACAGTTCGAAAATACCTCCATCCCTTTGGTCTCATCGTTGTAAATTCGTTCACCTCGGTGACGGTGACAAATCCCAAGGCGTCGTCGTCGAATGCCTCCGAAATTTGTTGAAGTTGGACAATGCTAAAGATTGGGTCAGTGAATTTCATTCAATGCAGCTGGAGCGCGGCGCGGGCGTACTTGATGTAGTCTAACGCCCACTCGTCCGCCGGGCTAATGGTCGTTGTAGGTTGTTCTTGAGGCTGTCCATTCACGGCTTTGTCCTCTTTAAGGTGTAGGCCTTTGCGCTTCTCTTGAAAGTGGTGCAGCGCCATGACAAAGTGGCGTGCCTTGACGCTGCTACGCCAACCCTGCTCAATTCAGAACAGGATATCGATGAGCGGATTTCACTCCCACCATGTCTTTCCATACTTCGCGCCGTAATCCCGTGTGTGCCGGATCATTTTTCCGTCCAGCGACTTGGACAGCGATGGTTGAACTGCCGCGTTATGCTTGCGACCTGTTCTTGGACGTGAACTTTGTTTCACAACGCGGTGCGTCTCGCGGTCAAATTAGCCGAATGAGCACTGCTAATGAGATCCTCCTTAGACTAAAAAGGGGATAAATACGAGTACTAAACAAGTACTAAACAACATGGTGTTCCCTGCCAGTGCACCCGGGCCACATGTCAATGGAATGGCTGCCTAGAGCATTAGTTGCGTGCGGACCATCCGCTATCCAGCTTGTACCAGCGTTTGATGAGCAGGGACTCGAAACTAGATGTCTGCTTGATCCCAATGTGCTGATTCCACTGTTCCAAATTTCCAATAACCCTTGCCTTTCCACGGAGATTCAGAACTTGTGATTGACTCCGACCGCTACAAAGCCAGGACAATGAGCCACAAAAAATCGTCTTGCCAAAGAACAACAGCTCGAGCCCGAGTCGAACAGGCCTCCCTGCATACATACATGCCGACCAAATCACTGCAGCAGGTGCGGACCGTCCGCCATCGGGCCATTTTTAACTGGCATTTGAACTTGGATATGTGCTGAAATTTTAACGGACACCATGCCGATGAGATGCCGTTGCATGAAATTATTATGCCTGGCCGGGACGCTCTAGCTAAAAAGAAGACAATCGACAGCAGGATGGCTCAATCCCGAGTCGAACGGGCGTGTTCCCTGTGAGACAGTTCACACTCAGAAAGAAGACCTTACAGGTGCAGACCATTCGCCATCAAGCCGTTCTGTGCAGGGATTCAAACCTGAATATATGCCCAGGTTTCTCATCAATGGTCATCTCTCCTTTGCGAATTCATTACAGCAATTGGCAGTACCGAAGGTGCAGCTGAAATTTTTCCAATTTGGGATGTTTTCAAAGAATTCCCCGTGGCTGCGTCAGTTCTTCACCGGTTTGGATGAAACCATGCTAGATCTTTCGGGGTAACTCAGACGGAATTAGTGATAGAGACAAACCTGTAAAAATACACCACATTGTCTGATGTAGGTTTTTGAGGCTTTTCAGCAATGAATCTGATTTGGCATATCCAATTCATGTACTCCTGGTCTGGATTTTGTCTAGGGAAGACTTCTCAACATTCTAACACATGTGATAGAGTCAAAAGTATATCACATCTCATGTATGTTTCAATCGTGGTAATATTTCAGATCCCGCTGGGTTGCCTGTTATCTCGACATGACTGCAAGCACCACAGACCAAATTCTTTACAGTTATGACTCTATCACATGTTTCAAAATCCATCCCAGCTGACTGTTGCAAAACACCACATTATTTGAACATGCCTGGACCTCGCTAGATCACAATTATCTCAAAAGGGGGTGCAAAAACCTACATCGTACAATATCTCTATCACTAATTCCGTCTGAGTTACCCCGAGAGATCTAGCATGGTTTCATCCAAATCGGTGAAGAACTGACCGAGCCACGGGGAATTCTTTGAAAACGTCCCAAATCGGAAAAATTTTGGCTGCGCCTTCGGTACTGCCAATTGCTGTAATGTCACTGCAGTCGTCTCTGTTGTTCCCACTTATTATACCTGGACCTAACCATTCTCTGTGGTCAGACATGGAGATAAATCAACCGAGAAAAAGGGAAGACACCAGTCGCACGGGTATCTCCGTGCACAGTCTCACATGATTCTCTAACACAGGTTACAGGTTGCAGACACCTCGGCTATCGAGTCGCTGTTAGCTGTTAGCTGTAGTTTACAGTTGGATGTATACCAAAATCTTTAATGCACTCTTGCGTGTCGGATATATATGAGGCAGCCAAAAAAGTATTAACGGGCCTCCATGGCTTGAGCCTGAGTTGAACGGGTGTTTCCAGTGTACACTGCTAAGAGGATTCTGTGCCGGCCCACCATTTGCAGGTGCGGACCGTCCGCCACCGAGCCGTTATTAGCTATAATTTCAAGCGGGATGTACCTTATGCCCAAGCTTCTCATTATTACTCACCTCTCCTTGCCAATTCATTGCAGTAATATTGTCTCCTCCGTTCCCTTATTATACCTGCACGAAACTATTACAGTACTGTCAGTATCTGTGGAACCGACACAGAGATGAATCAACCGAGAAAAAGGAAAAACAACAAGAGGATTTATCCCCCAGTCGAACAGGTATTTCCGCGAACAGTATCACATTATTCTAACACAGGTTACAGGCGCGGACGGTCCGCTATCAAGTTGCTGTTAGCTGTTAGCTGTGGTTTACCGTTGAACGTATACTACAATCTTCACTACACTCTTGCGTGTTGGATATTATATAGGAGGCAACCAAAGGAGTATTCACGGACCTCCATGGCTTGAGCCGAGTCGAACAGGTGCTTCCAATATACACTACTGAGAAGATGCTCTCGATCCACCAGTTTCAGGTGCGGACCGACCGCCATCGAGCCTTTTTTGTGCTGGTTTGAAGCAGAATATACAGTAAACTTAATTTAATTGTGGAATTGAAGTCGGAAGCCAAAGAAAAAATTGAAGCCGTCGGACTCCTCCATGGCTCGAGCCCGAGTCGAACGGGTGTTCCCTACCCAAGTGTTATGGTACATTGGCAACACATGTTGCAAGTGCGTACCATCCGCCACCGAGCCGCTATCAGCACACATTTGAAGCGGAATGTATGCCCAATTTCCAACACATTGTCTGGCCTTTCCTCGCGGATTCAACACCTTGCACATTTGATGTTCGCATGTTTTTTTTGGTCATTTCTTGGTTTTCCAGCTGCTTTTATCCTCGACTTTAATCCTAGAGGCGATATATTTCTGTTTCCCCCAAAAATGCCCACTAACTTTAGGTAGTGGGTCCTGTAGTGCACTAAGGGTATAGAGCGTCCGCCAGATTTTCACTTATCACATGACATTTGGGTGCTGGAGGTCGTCCTTTCGAGTCCCCCATGGTCCATTTTTTTTGCGTCTTTTTGAGTCCGAGGAATTGTTTGTTCATGTGTGCCTGTGGCCCCATCCCCAACCCGAACTCAGCTCGCTCCTTTTACTCGGGAAAAGTGATGGCGTTGTCTCACAAGTTGGCATTAAATTCCAGTTTCAGCACCACTGTTCAGTGTATTGAGCTTTCTAGGATAACCTCCAATAGAAAACTTGAAACTAGTTCTGGGTGAAGTTAAACCCCAGGTTACTAAGTTCTTTTAGTCAAGCTTCCCATCAAAAAGTGGCTGTTTCTGCCATCCTCTGACAGCGACATTTCCCTTTCCATTTTTAGTTCAAAGAAGCCCCTATTTTGTCAATGTATAGCATTATACAGTTAGCCTTGAAGTGAAGTGTGCAGGCGGCGCAGCTGCTTGTGGGCTCAATGTAGCTCCAATGACATCATCCAAAGTTGTAGACTGGTTCAGTGCATTCCTAGCTACCCTTGAATGCAAAAGATCTCAAGTTGATGTTTCATTCTCATGGAGAATGAAGGCAATCTTTCTCAGGCCAAATTTGGTCGGGACAACACTACAGAGTAATTGAATGTGGCTTGCATATGGAATTTAGAGTGTCAGGTTCATCCCAGACCCTGGAAATCACCCTGTTGGCACCTGGACCCTTGTAGCTCATGTGTGCACCATGGCATGCTATTTTCTCTGCCCAGGAAAATGTGCCAAATAATGGCCAAACAAAATCACACCACGTGGGCGCTACAGAAGCTCTTTGCACTATTCCTCTTAGCTTCAGGAACTTCATATGCAAGACATGTATATCACAAAAATTCTGGTTCATTGCCGGCCTCCAAGGGATTGAGTGACAGGGTGTTTCGCTTCGCAGTAATTTTAGGTGTTGCATGGCAGATTTTAGGTTCGACCAGCGGGGGCGTGATGCATGACCCGGCGCTAAAATTTGACACCAACCAGGGGGTGCATGATGCGTGATGGTTGAATTGATTGACATTATACAGTAGACACACACAGCACAATTTGGTGACTGTAGAAGCCATAGTCCAGAGGAGTTGATCCCAGTACCAGACAAGGTTAGCTTCGGAATTTCAAGTTATTCCTATGAGTAGAAATGCTTTCGGTCTCTACAATCAAAAGAGGAATAATGTAAACCTGGCTTGTTTATGGCCATCATTACTTAGATAAGCTTTGTGTACCTTTTGTCCTTCCTGTCGTATCATCCCCATCGCTCTTGAAGATACTGTAGTTTTGGTGACTTGGCCAGACAGGAAAACACTGAATCCAGGTTTCAACTGGGATGAGGCACAAGTGTTTTATTGTTACGGTGGCATCTATTAAGACAAACCCAAACTTGAACATTGAAAGCACCCATACTTGATAGATCAACCATGGTTAATGATCTGCCCAGGGTCTCATTTGAAAATAAGATGGACCAAAGCCTGATGCAGTCGGGGTCCTCGGGCCGAATGTGAGCTGGTCGACGTGTCGACAGAGCGAGAATTGGGTCCATAGTCACATTAGGGTGTTTCATAATTAAAATATCAGGCCCAACTCGTGCCCCAACTCGGGCCTCAACTTTCGTGAAGTTGAGGCCGGAGTTGAGGCACAAAATCGGAGTTGGATGTCAAGTCGTGCATAAGACCACGACTTGACATCTAACTTCTGCCCCAACTTGTGCCTCAACTTGATGCCCCAACTTCGGCTCTGGCGCATCGTTTGTTATGTAAGGTGCTACGCGAAACCTAATTCTGCCTCAACTTCGGAGTTGAGGCAGAAATATCTGTTTAGGTGTTTCACGAACAATGCCTCAACTTGTGCCTCAACTTGGCTCGAGTTGAGGCCAAGTTGGGGCATAAGTTGAGGCATAAGTTGGACCCAAAATTTCAATTATGAAACACCCTATTATCTAAAGTACAACCAATTTGACAGCCCTCAAAATTGGTGTGACAAAATTGCAAATTTCGGTGACAGCACCTCCAGGCGACCCTTGTATGTGACACATTGCGGACAACCCAAATTCGGTGTTGACGGCCGGGACCCACCCCCCTCCCCTGTGATGTGTGACCGCCGAATCAAATGAAAAAATACAGTACTTGGAATTGGTCTTTCTTGTGCAGGTATTGCTTTTTACACCTACCATACTGTCAGAGTATCCCCAGTGAAAATGCAAAGTACTGTCCATAGGGCTATTAATGAAGTCAGTTCTGAAAATGAGGCACCACATCTATATATGAATTCACAGTGGTTTGTCTCTGACCACATAACCTGATTGCCTGCTGGCCACCTTTGTCTCTGGACAAACTCAGGCCGAGCCGGGGATGATGACATTCGCTCCACTTCTGTATCCAAATGGCCGATTCTCCACCCAACTGTTACATTTCTATTTATAAATGCCGAGATCTTCAACCCTAGCGCATTGAGACTCGGGTCCAGGCAAAAATGATGACTGGGCTGAGTATTTGGTCGGCAGGATGGCTTGCGGCTGGCACTGGCACGACAAGCCAGAATTCTCAATGGTAAAAAGATAGAGACAAAATAAATGGTGAGCAGGTTCTAACTTTTTTAGCTGAACACAAAATCGGTTTTCGGCTCATCAACCATCAGCCAGCTTGAAATGAAGTCAATTCATAAGACATCAGGAACCAGCGGAATGAAAGGAGGATACAAGAGGGATGCAGGGTTCATAAATGAAAAAAAATGCAGCTACAGATTCCGCAAGCCTGGTAACGGAGAAGACAAGATGAAGGCAGAGTTTCAGGAACACCCAGAGGTATAAAAGAGTTGTAGCATTATACTGAATACCGTCACAAAAGCTGCAGGCATTTGTTCATCTTCCTCATTTGATATTTGACCAATTAGAAAAACGAGAACCTGAGAACCAATGTTTATCATCTGATGCCAATGGCATACTACAGTATGGTAAGATGTAATCTTCAAGCGGCGTCTTAATGTATTGGATATAAAATCCCGCTGTCCGCCAATCAGTTGGTATGTATCGGTGTAGCCATGTAAATAGATAAAATTTCGGAACCTGTAATCTGTTCACGAGGCTGCGAGGAGCCAACTGAAGGCGACGATGAGCGACATCTTAATGTAACGGATATAAAATCTCGCTGTCTGTCAATCAGTTGGTCATCGGTGCAGCCATATAAATAGATAAAACTTCGGAACCGTAGCGTAGCATGGGCAAACTGCTAGTTATTTGTTATATAGTGCTATTTTGGGTAAGCAGTTAGTGGGCTCTGCCGCAACGCGCGCTACAATTGTTATAATCTGTACGGTGTACCAACTTTTTGGCCTCGTTGCCAATTCGTAACGGGCCACGTGACCTGAACGCGACCCAACCGATCAAAAGCACTGCCAAACAGTACTGCAACATGACTGGTTTGAGCTTTAACTTGTAGCATGCACTCAGCCAAAGGCTCTGAGCACCATGTCAAAAATATACATGACCTCAGTGTCTGGGGTCAATGCAATACAACCTTATACTGCCGTCAGATCACTAGGCAAGCATCCCATACTCACTGGGAAATCTGAAGCTGCAGCTCTGGAACACCCCAAAACACCCAAATCTGACCCACCTCAAACTTGGGAGGGAATAGGATCATGATGTAGAATAGGTGATTCTAACGATAAGTCCAAACAGGCGTTCAGTCCGTGATACGTAGTTTAGGTCCGTATGATACTTGTCAACTCAGGCTGGGCCAAAGTTCCACAGTTGATTGAGGTCCCCCGTTACGCAATCCCACATCTGGACCTATAGCGAAGGGAAAGGAAGACGAAAATCAGAAATAGTAATGTGTGCAAGCAAAAGCTGCATGTACCGGGTTACCGGGGGCGAGACTCCCGTCTGTGAGGTCGAAGCACTTCTCCAGGCTACCTCCGTCGGTCCATACAATGTTAGAATCGTCATTGTAGATGAACAGCTGGTTCACGCCGCCATCGCTGGGGTTGCATTCCCATATCTGCATCTTCACGCCGTTTGCGGTGTTCCCGTTCGTCACATCTGCGCAAAAACAACGCATGTGAGACGTCATATTTTTGAAAAGAAGGAAGACGCACCGAGACACATGTTCCCATACACGACGATTGTCTGCCCGTTTTGCGTCCACGATTGGCTGGTGGAGCCGTCGCACGGTTCGACGACGACTGGCCCTCCGTTGGCGTTCGTAGGTGCGGTGAGGCATGTCAGGTCGCCCAAAGCAGGGTGGAGGTTGGGCGTTGGGATGAGTCCAACCCCAGTCGTCGATGTCCATTGCTGGTTTGGCCCGTCAGTGCATGACCAGATTTGCATCTGTGTCGCCGGAAAACAAAATTCAGTACAGGAGGCAGGGAAATGAATGGAGAATAATACGCACAACGTTCCCGTCCGTTAGATTCCCATTGGTAAGATCCAAACAGCTCGACTCCTTGTTCCACTTGATCGTGTTCCCCGAGACCGTCCACTGCTGGTTCGTGTCGCCCTCGGTGCACTCCCATACCTGCAGCCGAGTCCCGTCTGCGGTCGCACCGTTCGTGACATCCAAGCAAAAGTTGTCGAAGATCTGCAAGGTTGACCCAGACAGTGTCCAGCTCTGGGAAGTGGCGCCCGTGAACGCGCAGTCCTCGATCTCGACGGGGGCACCATTGGTGGGGGACCCGGCGGTGAGGCACTTGCGGGAGTTGACGATGGGGTGGAAGTACTGGTTCGAAATGGGCGCAGCAGCCGCCCGAATTTCCTATACATACACGAAGTCAGATGAGCCACTGCGATAGACTTCATCAAGGCAACACACTGGAATAATATTGCCCCAAACACCCGATGCGAGTAATAGAGTGAACAATGCGCTGAGATTAATCGACATGAAGCGATGATTTGGTGGGTAAGAGGAAGGATGAGCTGACATCGAACCTAAGCGACAGATTATATAGTGCTGGTTAGAGCCATTGATCCGATGGCGGGAAGAACGTCAAGAACACGACGGCGACGCCTGTCCGCGATTCTGGTGCTAGAAGGATCTAAGACTGGTCCCGTTCCCGCATTACGTGGTCAACGGCCCGCCGCCTTCTAAGTACGCTACCTCAGCTCGCCCAGACTCTATTTTGTCGAATAGGACCGAGCCTGGATAGGTAGACCCGTCTAGAAGGGAACGAGAATGGTGAGAACAGGTGACTTACGATTGTACGAACAAGACCTACGCTCCGCTCCGTCGCCAGAGACGTGATGGATTACTGTAGTATCAAGGTTCACGATATTTCAGCCGTCACCATTGTTCACTGGATTCAATGTTCATTCCTCGGCACTCACGGGGAAATCTACCTCGGGTACGGGGGAAATAAGCCGCAACCCGCACCCTTACCCGGCAAACCCGCACCCTGCGGGCAAGGGAACCCGTACCCGATTAGCCATGGGTTATCATAGCAGGCAGCATCGTCATGACATACGATGATGTAGACGAGCCCATCCGTGCTATATCAAGTTCAAGAGGATCCTGGCATGAAGTGAAACAATTTTTTCAGATGGAGTCCTGGAGCCGCACTTACAGTATGTGATGCATTGTGTGAATCCCGATAGTCTATTGGAATATACGTGGCGTGTGAACACATGTTCCTCTTTCAAGGCGGAGGATGTAGTACGCAATCTTTAGGTCACGTCCTAGTGCTTGATTTAGTCATTAAGAGCACTTTTGCGCCAGGATAGACATACCTCGTGAAGTGTTTCATGATTGCCTAGGACGTGAACTTGAAGCTGCCAGCGGAGGTCAAGGGAATACGCAGCTGATAGTCGGTCGCCGTAAAGTCGGCTCTTGCACGTGAGCTGTTGGCCAGGATCGCAGCCCGGGCAGAGAAACTTTCAAACGCAAACACTGGCAGGTAGAGGGAATGCGAAGCACCACAAGAAGCCCAGGCATCGGGAAGGAAGGCGGCGAGTGGCTTACGACTCTACGAGACGCCGGGACTCCGAGTCGCCACCGAGTTGGATAAGGTATTACCGTATTCCGTTGCGGCCGGCATCAGCAAACCCTGGTCCCGCTCTGGAGCACTCTCCAGAGTGCCCAGAGTACACATTACAGAGTTGCCCCAGAGCTCGGAGAAACCCAGAGTGGGTCAGGGTAGCTCAGAGTCACTGCTCTGCTACACTCTGGAGTGCTCTGAGTCACTCTGGCGCACTCTGAGCTATTTTTAGCTACTCCGGGGCACTCTGCAGTGCTCGGATCTACTCTGGCGCACTCTGGTGCACTCTGAGCCACTCTGGCACACTCCAGAGTGCTCCAGGCGCACTCGGGAGCACTCATAGCTTACTCGGGGCATTCTGGAACACACATTTTAACCGTGTAATCAAATTTCATTATAATCCTACCGTTACAACTACACATTCTACTACCTTGCTGCTGAATAAAATCTCCATTAGACTCGGCCGCGATGCACCTGACATTGTGTGAAGTAACGGCGGAAATGGTACAACTGAAACATACCTCCTTGCTGTGTCGCGATTCAAAGCCGTTGAGTCGTGGATGAGCCGTTGGTACTCGCACGGCTTGGACTCCACTTTAGAAGCAAATCCTACGGGGAAAGATTAGAAAAAACTGATGCTAAAACAAAGGCATCCACCTGGGTATTGCCCGTCCACTTAAAAAAATATGGTTAGCATCCGATTAAATCAAGTGACATGCTTAACTGCAGGGAGCCCGTCGCGCAATAGGATGACGTAAGTTCCAACATAATTGAGTTGCAGAACCACGGCACTATGGAGCGCAAGCGTGAGCACAAATTATCCAGTCGGACTGCGAATGCGCACCTTGCGACGCTCAGCGGAGTCGCCTGCACGAGCGTGCAGAGCTCGTGGAACATTGAGGCTTTTCTCATTGTATCTTGAGCAGCGCGGTGTGCATGATGTTGTTAGAGCACTCGAAGACTGGCGGCGCGTACGATAGGAACGAGACGCCAATGACAAATCGAAGCGAGGCACTGGGGACCGTCAGCGGGGAAAAACAGGAGCAGTGCGCATACCTCTAGAAGGGAAATCAGGTCCTCGTCATCGTCCTTAGCCATGACCATTGGCTGGTAAATGGCGGCATGAAGATATCGGTGTATCTCGGATACTACAGCACACGGTGCGGCTGACCGTTGGCGAGCCCATACAGAATGAGCATGTTCTTGCGCTTGGTACTTGTCGACCGAGATGTCAAGGCTCTGCGGTACGGCGTGAGCTCAAGCCCGGCGTCGTCCTCGAGACGCAGCCATGGATCAGCTATACGAGGTTCCGATAGCGATTCAGTGCCGAGCGTCTAAAGTGGGCAGGTCAGCAGTAGGGCAGATGGATCGATGAGGAAGGCTGTGAACGTACGGGCATTCGGTAGAAAGCACTGGAGGTGCGGGAGGACCGCGAGATATCAAAGCGAAGTCTAGGGTGGGCGAGTCAACGCACAGGGAGAAGAGGAAGACGTACACGCACCGGAACACACATATCACGCGTTAGGACCCAGCGATGCGAGATTTGCGTGGATAACAATTCAGACAAAGACGTCTGAAGGAGAGGGCTAGTACGTGTGGTAAGAGCGAGAACAAAACACGCACCTAGACCGCTCTTTCCAGGACGAGAAGGAGACGCAGTGGCGTGCAGTAGCAGTGGGACCAGGGCACGAGCTAGACTCGACTTAGGACTAAGACTAAGCAATGGCGAGAAAATCCTATGAAAACATGTACTTGTGGGGAGTGCGATAGAAACACGAGATACATGCCTATGATGCCCTCAAAACGTATTAGCATCTTGCCCACCGTCGACCGAGCATTGAGACGCACAGAAAATGTCGCCACAGGAAATCGCACTCGACAGCAACAGATTTAGGGAAAGCCAACAGCGATGCCCGGACAGCTTGAGGGTCTACGTGGAGACAGACACATACTGCGCGTAGTGACAAAAGACCCAGATGCAGCGCGCGCGAATATAGCATCAGCGGGATGTAGCGGAGGACGAGGATGGAGGCGCATCTAAGATGTGGACAGCGATTCGTGTACCCGGGGATTTGCACCTCTGCACTTCTGTGAGAAGAGCGAGAGGAGGCGGGACACCGCACACTGCGACGTCGGTACTCCAGTGTTGCGTACCTTGGCCATAGGCACTGCCGAAAACCTCTGCTTTGCTGATGACTTGATCGCCGAGTGCACCCGGCGGCACGCGCCAAGATCAAACCGCGATTCTCTCACGATTGGAACTCTCTTAGTTGTTTTTCTTAAGCCCCCGGTGACGATCTCTTTTTCTGAGACCCTCGGTCCCTCGCCGCCTTTTACATTCCGTCCAATCTCTGCCACGCTACGTGCGAGCACTGCGCGACATCACCCACTCTTTCCAGTTGGCAGTCACCAACCTCTCATACTTATGCATCTATGCTTCGAACCAGATCAAAGTGTCGCAGAAGTCAGAACCAATGCGTCGCGCCCTCCTCGGGCCTCACCTTGTTTGCTTCAGCATCGTGGCACCACCCTCGTTGCCGTGCGCCGGCCGCGCTCGAGCAATACCAACCAGATCCTATGGCATTGGTTGAATCTGGTCATACGTCACGGCCGAGGGCATCTACATCAGTGCGCAGCGCGCTTAGGCATCGCGGGCTCGCGCAGGTTGTCTGCGGTGATCCCCAGTGTATTTTCGCTGCCTCAGGGACGCGATTACATCGGCCAATCATTCGATTCTCGGCCGTTTGACTTTCTGGCTGGTACCATTGGTTTCGTTTGTTTAAAAGTTGTATTTTTACGTTGAATTATGATGGCCAGATCATGGTTAGATCTGCAGGTACAACGATTGTCCCAGAAGTTCGTTTATTCGTATGCGCATATCGATATATCTAAGATGTGATTTCTGATATTTTGGGACGGTACCGCACTGTGTGTAGAAAAACTGAGTATCTAAATTGGTATGGATTTGTCGAAGTATAGTTACATCTATAACTGAGTCCCAGATTGCGTGCGGCTTGCAACAGCAAAAGCTAGACTCATAAATTCTTCCAGACCTTTGCAACGATTTGAATTAGTCCAGCCACATGATTAACAACTCGAAAAGCCGACCTGCTTTAACTGTGCTCTATTGTTGCGAGGCTCGAAATATATTTCTGGAAACCCCTTGTAATTATCAAGGTTCCAATTATCGCCAGTGACATAGACCTTTCTTTTGTTCTTAATGTAATATATGTTCACCGACTCTTTCGAGAGCCAGATTCCGGAACCCTGCAGGAGATGTTTGAATAAAATATCGCTAGAAAGGAATTCCTATGCGCCTTTCTCTGCAAACTCTTTGGCATCCTGACAAAAGGTGGATAAATGGTCCGAACTTGCGGCGGAAAAAATGGCGGACCGTAAGGTCGTTGGGCCGTTTGCCGTGAGTGATAGTGCTCTTGAAGAATCACCTCTAGTAGCAGTAGATTAGATCCGTATTTTGCGATACCGGGCGATGGGATGACCAGCGGTAGATGCAGTGATGGCAAACAGAATGGGATCGTGTTGTTGGTCGTTACCGATGGTTCGGCGTCAGCGGATTGTGGAAGGTGTCTGTGCCCATTCCTAAAAAAACCGTTCGATACCGTCAATAGGAATTCCCGGATATCTGGGTGAATACCTAAATCAAGGGAAGATTTTCTCCGTCAAGGGAGAATCAATGCGACTATCACGGACGAGTACGTCAATTACGGGAAGATGGTTGTTCCTGTCAAGAGCATTGCTCGCGAGCCAAATGTGGGACAATTTTCCTCGTGGACAGAGCACCTAGAATCCCGTGTTGCGAGATCGGTGGAGAAGTGGGCACATTACGGCGTCAGGTCGTGAGCGTAAATATATCATGATTTTGTGTCGACCGGTGGATAACAGCACATAAAGACATGATACAGACGTGGAAAAGGGGCGCTAGTGTCGCAAAGATATCATCACTTGACGATCCGACATTGCAGGAGAGATCAACATGGTTATTTTTGAATTCGTGGGACGCGATTTGAACACGCGATTGAACCACGTGATCGTTCTTGTTTTTTTGAACATTATGATTTTCACTCATGTCATGGATACTCTTTATTCACACCAAACTGGTTTCCCTGAACCACCCCTCCCACATTAAAAGTCCTCTTCGGTGCTTGGCTGCACAGAACGGAACGCCACGGCTCGAGTCTTCATTTTGGAAACATTTACCGTTACCGTTTTCCAGCGCCTATCTATATCTAGAGCGCTCCAAGGTTTTTCCCGTGACGTGGATTCTTCGGTCAGAAAAGCGCCGTTTTCGTGGGATCGTTCCCAATTTTACTCGCTCAGAACGTCGGCGCTTCCAAGTCTTCGCACACGGCAACATGAGGTCATGTAATAAAGCTCATATCCCAGACTGGTGGCGAACTAAACCCAGACCTACTTGTAGCGCTGCCGCAGCGGAAATCGCGTTATGGTGTGCACAAAAAACTATCCCGACGGGAATCAAGCTTTCTGCGGAATCTTTTCCGTAACCCGTGTGTATTGTCCGGAATTAATTCCTGCATATTCTTGTCACTGATTTATACGCTGTTCGCCCTTGTTCGCCCTCTGCCGTAAAGTTCATTGCACCCGGAACCCAATGCTTGCCATCGGTGATAGCATGCATGCACGTTACTATTCTCTATCTTTCCTCTCACCACTCCTCTACGGTATGGCTCCGTGGCGAACCTCTTCCGTTGCTGAGAAGTAATGTTTACTTGCAGGGGCCCTGATTTCATTGCTACATGGACAAGAAGGACACCGTCGATCCGAGTAGCGCGGCCGTGGCCTCTAAAAACGCCGTGGATGCGAAGAACGTCCGACCGAATGCGACGAAAAGCGACGAGAATAGGGAGGATGTGGCCGGGAAAGAGAAAATCGCCAAGGAAAGAGATCCCGACAGTACAAAACAGCGAGTTGGCCAACTCGAAAGACCGGCGAGAATCTGCGGTTGCGCATGCCAAATCGATTGCAATTGTAACTGCACCTGTGCTTGCTCAGATCATTGCAAGTGCAGCAAAAAGTGCGAGGGAAAATGCGGGGATAAGCTCTCCAGAAACTTAGTGGTTTCGATTGACGGGACGTCGAATCAATTTGGGGTCTATGTATGTATTCACAGCCATAGCAGTGAAAGTTGTTCTTACTTCGACCAGAACACCAATGTCGTGGAGCTTCACAGCCGGATTGACCCAAAGAATCAGAGCAAATATTACAACTGCGGTATTGGGACTTATGTGCCAGACGAAGCAAAAGCGACATTTGAATATGTGGGACAGTGGATCGACAACACTATTGATCTCGCCATTGCCCGGTGGGTGAATTTGCATTCCGTTGTTCCTACCGGTGACCCAAAAGACGCAGAAACTTCAAAAACATAATTCTCGAGGCATATAAGTGGCTTTCAACTACGTATCAGCCTGGGGACAAGATTTTTATTTTTGGTGAGATTTCCTGTGATGGTTCAACAGTAATTAATTGAGACATAGGTTTCTCCAGAGGTGCCCATCAAGCTCGAACATTGGCGGCAATGATCGAAAAGGTACGTGAAATCGGCATTCGTGTCTCCTCCATGCTAAAACAATCCCTAGGTCGGGCTTGTTGATACCGGGAATGAATCCATGATCCCTTTGTGCGTGATATGAGCAACTAGTATTTCGTGACTGAAAATAGGACCAGTGCGTACGAAATTTATTTGGAACGACACAAAGGAAAGGGCAAGTACATTGTATTCGTTTTACAGTGATTTTCTCACTATGATTCGACAGTTTTGCAGGATGAGAGGAAGAAGGAAGAGGAACAGGGAGCGGAGCGGGAGGAAGAGGAGGGAGATGAGCAGGAGCAGGAGGAACAGGGGGAGGAGATGGAAGAAGAGGAGCAGGAGCAGCCTACTTCAGCCGGGGGCCGGGCAAAAAAGGCGGAACAAATAGCTCGTAACTTCAAGAGCACATTTTCAAGAGAGGTCCGAATTCATTTCGCCGGCCTATGGTCAGCTTTTCTTAAAGCTTATCCAGATTCCCATACTGACGCTGGTGTTCAGGGATACGGTATCGTCGGTGGGACTTGTTCGCGGGAAGCCGCCTCCACTTACCTCGTCTGCACAACACATTTGCATTTTCCGCCATGCCCTGGCGTTGGATGAACGACGTGTAAAATTTCTTCCAGAATATGTGGATGGTGGAGGTTCCGCTCAGCAATCGGACCCCAAGTTCGCATCATTTGATGTGAAGGAAGTCTGGTTTCCTAGCACTCATTCTGACATGTGAGCCTCCCCCCTCCTCCCCTTGTTAATCTAGCTCTCATCATATTCAGAGGGGGAGGGATCAAGAAAAATGGAAATCTTAATCTCTCAACTGTCCCCCTTATGTGGATGGAAAATGAAGCCACATTAGCCGGACTTCGACTACTCCCTCGGAAATCCGGGGGGGCGTGGGAGACGAGAGACTTGCGCAAGAAGGACATACATAAATCGCTCAAAGGCGTCTGGTGGCCTCTGGAGTACCTGCCATTGTCACGTTTATCTTTCAAGACACCCCATAAAGTCACGAGGTAAGAAGATTCATATTGGTGATTTCAACAAAACCGTGGACTGAAATCGTAGGTTAGGACCCCACACCGAGGGGCTGGTCGCATTATTGCTCCTGGCCAGCGCGTTCACATATCTGTCGCCTTCAAGCGGGACTATCATCCTCGAGCGACATTCCTTGAGCCCGACGACATCGAATGGGACTCTTTTGTCGGGAAGAATGTCGAAACTACCGACTTTGATTGGGTGGATCGGTTGGGAGACAAGGTTGAAAAGGAACTGTTTGATTCATCCTTCATGATTCAGGCTGTTGAAAGCCTCCGGGCTCTTTGGGACACACAGCACACCACTTCTGGACATCAGTCCAAAGCCGACGAGACCAAAGAGACATATTTGATACAACGGCTGGCATTCATGGCTCTTTCTGGACACCTGGCAGTGACCTACCTATCAAAGCTGGAGCAGAATTCGAAGAAGATGGAGGTTTCGTCGAAGAACGACAATTTGTCGAAGGAGGAAAAGCCATCGAATGACGTAACAGACGTTAGCAATGTGGTCGATGTGTTCCAGAGGCTGCGAAAAAAGGGGGTTACATTCGACGCAGATCTCGCCGCACTACTCGAACATAAGGCCGGTTTGCTGATTGCGGGGGGAAACGTTCAGGAGGCTCTTGACGAATCCCGAAAAGCGGGGACCATCCGGCTGGATATAGCGCGCCGTGCCAAAGCCTCTCCGAAGGCCATCGACGTTTTGAAAACCTGTCTCGATTCTCTCGAAACACACTCTATCGAGGGCAAGGTGCCAGAGTGGACGGCTGATGTTCGGGAGGTGGTTCAGGACGCGGTTAAATTTCAACCGAGCATCACACAAGGAGACCCAAACCAGCCTCTTGCTAATTCACTGCACTGCGTCGGGGTCGTCCTCCGCTATCTCGACTACCACGAAGATGCGGTGAAGGCACATGAAAAAGCCAGTGAGCTTCGTCGCAAGCTGGCAGAGACGGACCCCACTGTCATCAAGTATCTTGCCCAGTCACTCCACCACCTCGGTACCAACCTCAGCCTTCTCGAACGTTACGAAGAGGGATTAAGCCCTATCCAAGAAGCTGTGGAACTTCGTCGCAAGCTTGTAGAGACGGACCCCACCGTCGAGAAGGATCTTGCCCGGTCATTGAACAACCTAGCCATCGGCCTCAACGCTGTCGGCAGCGATGACTCGGATGAAGCAGTGGACGCTGCTGAAAAGGCTGTTGAGATATACCGTAGGCTTGCGTAGACGGACCCCCGCGTCACCAAAGCTCTTGCCGATTCACTGGAAAACCAGGGTTTCTACCTTACCGCTATCGGCCGCAGTGATGATGCACTGCACGTTCACAAAGACGCTGTTGAGATTCGCCGCCGCCTTGCGGAGACGGACCACCTTGGCAACAAGGCTCTCGCTACTTCACTGCACAACCTAGGTATTCACCTCAGCGACGTCGGCCGCACGGAGGACGCATTGCGTGCCGACGAAGAAGCTGTTGGGATTCGCCGCAAGCTCGCGGAGACAGATCACCATTTCAAGAGGGATCTCGCCAACTCCCTGGACACCCTAGGCATCCGCCTCAGTGATATCGGCCGCAATGAAGATGCATTGTGCGCTGATGAAGAAGCTGTCAAGATTCGCCGTGGGTTCACGTCGGACTCGGAGACGGATCGCGCTCTTAACAACGAACTTCTCAGTTCACTACGAAACTTGCGCTTTGATTACCGTGTCCTCGGGCGCTATGAAGACGTGGTACGCACTGATGAAGAAGAAGTTGAGATCCGTCGCAAGCTTGAAAAGACGGACCCCGCCGCTATAAAAGATGTCTCCCATTCGCTGGAAACCCTCCGTAATGATCTCCTCGTCATCGACCGCGCCGAAGATGCGTTCCGCATTGATGAGGAGGTAGTTACCCTTTTCCGTAGGATTTCGGAGACGGACCCTACCTACAGACAGACCCTTGCCGATCGCCTGCAAAATATTGGTATACAACACCGCGCTGCTAGCCGTTACAAGGAAGCGTTGCGTGCCGATGAAGAGGCCGTTGGAATTTATCGGACATTGCATCGGACAGACAGCAGTCCGATTATTGGGCAGAATTTCGCCAACACGTTGTATTGCCTAGCGTTTGATTTCCGTCACGTCGACCACTACGAAGACGCTTTGCGCGC
Organism: Mycena epipterygia; assembly: GCA_029281465.1. Classification (NCBI taxonomy): domain Eukaryota; kingdom Fungi; phylum Basidiomycota; class Agaricomycetes; order Agaricales; family Mycenaceae; genus Mycena; species Mycena epipterygia. Next base: position 582,331 of record JARJCQ010000070.1, on the reverse strand, counting down.
CGACGAGGAAGCTGTTGATATTCGCCGTGGACTTGCGGAGGGGGATCCCACCTTCACCAAGGATCTCGTCGTCTCACTGATGAACCTTGGCTATGATCTTAGCCATGTTGACCGTCGAGACGACGCGGTGCGCATCGAAGAAGAGGCTGTTGTCATTTCTCGAAAACTTGCCGAGACGGACCCCACCGTCAAGGAGAACCTTGCCCAGTCACTCCACAATCTAGGTGTTGATTACCGTGCAATCGACCGCCACGAAGATGCGGTGCGCGCCGACAGAGAAGCTGTTGAGATTCGTCGCAAAATTGCGGAGCCAAACCCGACGGACCCCACCGTCACGAGAAATCTGGCCCAGTCACTCGTCAGCCTAGGTCTGGATTACAGTGCAATCGACCGCCATGAAGATGCGGTGCGCGCCGACGGAGAAGCTGTTGAGATTCGCCGTAGGCTCGCGGAGACGGACCCCGCCGTCGCCAAAGATCTTGCCGACTCACTAGTCAACCTTGGTCTGGATTTTAGCCGTGTTGGCCGTCGAGACGACGCATTGCGCATCGACGAAGAGACTGTTGTCATGTATCGCAAGCTTGCCGAGACGGATCCCACCGTCAAGAAGGATCTTGCCTTGTCACTGTTCAACCTAGGTATCGTCCTCAGCGCCCTCGATCGCCACGAGGACGCATTGCACGTCGAAGAAGAAGCTGTTGAGATTCGCCGTAGGATCGCGGAGACGGACCCCACCGTCGCAAGGGATCTTGCCAGTTCACTTCTCAGCTTAGGTTTCAATCTCCGCATTACCAACCGTCACGAAGAGGCACTGCACATCCAGGAAGAGGCCGTTTCACTTTGGCGCAAAATTGCGGGGACGGACCCCACTTTGGCTGGGAACCTAGCCCTCTCGCTGCAAAACCTGGGTTACGACCTAGGTGCCGCCGGCCGCCTCGAGGAGTGGGTGTGCACCAATGAGGAAGCTGTCGAGATTTATCAGAAAATCGAGGCGCCTACTGTAAGGATAGAATTGGAACTCGCCTTAACCCTGCAAAGCCTCGCCATATCCCTTCGCGCTGTGGGCCGCCACCCTGACGATGCGTTGCGAGAAAAAGAGGCCAAGATCTTTCGCAAGGGGGTTGAGACGGACCCCATTGCCACGGCCGCTATACTTCATGCACACGCTTTAGATTTACGCAGTGTCGGCTTCCGCGGCGACGCGTTGCTCGCCGAGAAAAGAGCTGCTGAGATCTATCGTGAAGTTACGAAAATGAAGCCTACCTTTATCAAGAGTGTTATCCAGTCCCTGGAATCGCTTGCGGGAGATCAGCGTGCTCTCGGGCGGGAGGAAGACGCAGCACGCACAGATAAGGAGGTGGTTGAGCTACAAGCCAAGGCTTCTGAGCCAGCCCCCAGTTCAGCTGCAGACGCGGATGCAGATGCAGTCCCAATCGAGTCCCAAAGGTACGTCTCATACCGCTTGACTTGAAGAGAGGCTGACGCCGTAGACCCCACAGTTTGTCGGCGGCAGTGGACGCCACCAGCGAGGAGCCAGTGCCAGCGGGAAATGTTGCGGATTGAGTTGGCTGTGGAGATAATAGGAAGGAGTTGCACATATGAGTCCATTGTAAATTGTAAAAGTTGTAACTTTCATGTCGTATCCAAGTCGTTGCGAGCACAGAAAAGGCCGCCCGGCGAGCACTAGGATTCGCGAAGAAGGTGAAATCTAAGTGGCCCGTATGCGCTCGGAAGACGTTCACGCAAGTTGGATGTTTTACGGGACACGGGTACAGAGTTCAGACGGAGTCTGGGACGAATACATGCGTTTGGTCGAAGTGACGCTGAGTCGGCGTCTCGAGAGTACAAGCGCCGCGGCGGACACGGCCCGACGCGTAAGACCTTTCTCTGGGCAGGCAACGGCCAGATGCAAGCTAGAGCAGCCAGGGTTTGGCGGTCAGATAAAAGAGCAAGTCCAAAAAACGTGACGCGATTGATTCAACTTGCGGAGCTTGAAAACAGATCGCCGGAATCTTCCGACGCCCCTATTTCAAAATCGTGGTAGCAAATTCGTCGCTCGGCAACTTCATCGAATCAGGTTGAACCAACCTCTAACTCAAAGCTTAAAAAACCGTAAACCGCTGGTCCAGACAAAATGCGGACCTACAAAAAACAGAAACCGAGTACTGAGGTACAACAATGTTACAATTTAAGCAGCGCCATGGAGTTGTTGTAGTCGACGTCGGGGACGAGGGGAGCATGGTTGTACTGTAAACACCCGATATGTGGACTCGGAGTAGCGCTGTACAGCCTCCAAACACTGGAGGCACAACCTGCGAATCAGTGTTGAAAATGTTGATAAATAGCCTGTCAATGCGCAGTTAAGCATGATCATGGATGTTGTATGTACTGTCCATATACAGAACGCCTGGTTTTGTGCCGGTCAGTGCCGTTCGAGGTCGTCCGATGGAGGGCGCTTGAATATTGATCGAACGGTTGAGTGAGCCCTAGTAGAATGGGCGAGCGATGCGACGATGCCATTATTTCTCGTTTGTCAGAAAATTGAAGTCGTGCGGGAGACTTAGTGAAGACGTCTTATAGCTTTAATCTTGGAACCAGTACTGTAACTAGTAGTAGTAGCAGAATAAGTTCAACTCATTCACGTGTGTGCATGTCATTGAAAAGTTACAGTCGAGGTTGATTTGAAGTTATCCGTTCTTTCTTCTTTCGGTGTATTTTGCTACCCCCGACCGAACGACTGGATACGAATAGTACGTCCCTCTAGAGATTTATTGGACATTGTCGTGCGGTGTATGTAGCATCATTCGAAGATGGACTGCTGTGCAGTTTGAGCAGCTTGAAGTAGGCCAAGCCCAAAATTTCCACACTGTGTCGGAAAAATCGGATTTACCTGACCAGGGACTGACCGAGCCTGACGGTATTGTCAGGCCTGGTCAGGTACGTATCAGGCTTCCCTTATGCAGCCTATCAGGTGCGGTCAGTGTTTATCACCCGCATCCGAACATCATAGCAGAAATGAATAATATTTCAAGCGCAGAACTTGTCAGCATGGAGGAACATGTCGGCATCAATGGTATCTACAAAGAAATGAAGATTTTCCTTTGCAGCACCCGTCGCTGGAGTCAGTAACGCGCCGCGGATCACATAGTTCATCGACAACAGTGAATACCCCTTCACTTGCTCGTGCACTTGGCATCCGGCGTCTGAGACAGTCTAAGTTGACACGGTGGTCAAAGCCTAAATTGGAAAGTCTCAATGTATGCATATGTTAGTGATCAATCGTAACTTGCCTCGAACATTTCTCTTCTATATCATTCTGACCCTCAGATACATTTGACATGAACCATGAGACTACATACGCAGATAGGACGGCATGATTTTCCATTGTACGCCCATATCAGGCCATATCAGGCAAAAAATCTTCGGTATGTTAAACACAGTTCCCCTTGTCCCTCAATGGTTGTCTGACTCAGTGGTTAACTACGCAGCTTGCTCCAACGCGGCGTGAGTTCGAGTCCCACTGACTGCATTAATTCCTCGGAGCCTCCTAGTTGCTCCACCACTGGTTCAGGTGGTTCACTTTTTTGTTTATCCTTTATTAATTTTTCCCCCTTTTTTGCCCGTTTTGTGGGGCCCCGCTGATCGCTGATCAGGCGGCGTCAGGCTGGTCAGGTGGAATCAGGCTGGTCAGCCCGGTCAGGCTGACCAGGCATCATCCGGGTTTTCTGACCCTTTTCAACCGCCGGAAAGTCTGACCGACTGAGATGACCTGACATGCCCAAACAGGGGCATGTCATTCAATTTGGATTTTTCCGACATGAGAACGAGGGATCGCCGCCTAAAATTTGGAAAGGAATCTTGGCGCCATAATATTGCAGGCCCGCTCAAATTTACAGACGAAATCCTCCAGGTGATACACAGGGCAGCTGAAATCAGGTGGAATTTGGGTGGAATAACCTGGAATGGCCCTCGACAATGGCGGCTGTGCACGCACATCTAGCACCTACATCCAGCCACCATCCATGCATCACATTCAGCGTAGGAGGCTGTCGGATGGCGATAGACCGAATCCGAGATGTCCGGCACCAGAGACTCCTAATTCGAACCAATTTTATTCTGGGATCCCATAAATTTAAGACCGCATTGTCATCCTATTGTAAGTGGCTGCTCGCAAGACTATAATCTTATGGGACTCACGTCACACGTACAGTAAGTAGCACTACTTACTTGTCAGCTAATGTCGGGGACGCCGGGCACTGTCAACAAATACGCCGAGCAGCACTGTACAGCCTCCAACCGCAAATGCCGGGGCACATGCCATATGGGCGAATCAGCATTCAAGTCAATGTACATACATGTAGCGCAGCAACGCCGTTGACTGCCAGTGCAAATCTCTCTGATTTTGTTCCGGTCACTGTATCACTGTCCATGTAGCAATTGAGCAGCAATTCGCAGCAGGTGTAAGTATGTTGAAATACGTACTTACAGCGGCGCCATATTATAACATCGTGATTCGAATTTTGTTTTGCGCATCTCCTGTCGTGGTATAGCACTGTGGACACATTTATGAGTAAACAAATTCATTTATGTCAGTGGTAGAGTAGCGGCGGACGGCTCGAAGATGCCTACTGTCTACACAGTGTAACCCGACTCCAATACACACGCTCAGGCCGTCAAAACCCTAACATGTTAACATGTATGTCGGCGACAAGACCGAGCACTGGCAGCGCTGTACAGACTCCGGCCGCAAACGCCGAGGGACAACCTGCCAAACGGGCGAATCAGCGCCGACAATGTAGATAGGCCGTTGATGGACAGACATGTAAGTATGGTCGATCCATCGAGCCTTTGACGTCTGTGATTTTGTTCCGGTCACTGTCGTCAAGACTGCCAAGGTCAAGGTCAAGGTCAAGGAGGGTGTCGGGACTTTGTACGGAATTAAATGGTATAGCAATTGAACAGTTCGTAGCATGTAATATGTATGTTGAAACACGTACAGACAGCATCGTGATTCTAATTTTGTGTGTCTCGTAGCAGCTTCTGTCCTCGTAATTATCCTCGCTAGGTAAATACATTTTGGAGTAAAGTTCATGCATGTATGTATGTCGATGGTAGAACGGCAGGGCTCGGGGTATCTACCAAATGAGGCGTCTACAGAGTGTAATTTGACTCCAATTTAATTAGCGCCGCACCGCCTGCGCGTCCCGAGCCTGGGGCACAAATGCCGGTCAATGTCCAATGTTCAACGCTGATGCGCACCCACCTGCTTTCAATCAAGTCCCAGTGGTTAAATCGGGCAATGGCGATAACGCCCCCAGTTCGCCGGCGGGGAGGAGGCGCAATTGTGGCTCTATCTATCTATCGCGGCCGTATCGCTATACCGAATCTAGACGCGCAAGTTAGAAGGAATCACAAAATGGCCTGACGGACAGACGGGCAGACAGCGCGAATGGCTCAGCGGGCGGTGCTTGCGTGAATGGCTGGGCGCTGCGGAAATGCAGAAATTCAGGAGTAGTAGAAATGAGCAGTGGGACCAGAAATGGAAATGGAAATGGAGGAAGTAGACAGGGAATCATACTACGCATTACTTTGAAGGTGAGCAAGCGTCCGGGGAAAGCCGAAAGCGCATCATAAAATAAAAATAAAACGCATAGCTAGATGGTCAGTCAGCATATGGGGGTTGGCAGCCTAGGAGAGTCGATGGCCCATTTCACCGCTGATGCTGATTTTTTTGAAACAAAATCGAGTCCGCATCGGAAATATCTAGTTTTGATTTTGAGTTGAATTCTCGGAGAGCGCAGAAGTAATTTCGAGCGCGCAGAAAAGCGCAGCGAGCGAGATGCAGATTCAACGCTGCCTGGACGGGAATTAAAGACCACTAGCAATACGCACGACGCGTGAGTCATATCATATGGTTGGTCTTGCATACCCAATGTCGAGTCCGTCGCAGGCCTGAACTCCACAAATATCAGTATTTCATATTCAGCTCCAGTCATCTCCAGTTGCCACATTATGATTTTACCTCCATCGCCAGTCTCACCGTTTGTGAATCCCAAAATCCGGCCCCTAACCGGGCTAGCCAGCGCCACCAAAACAAGTTTGCATTCTGTATATAGTATTGCGGCAGGAAGCACGAGGAGAACGAAGGAGGAATGGAGGAACTGAGACATATTGAGCCCGCCGCATGCAGTGGAGCACGAGGGTTGGAGTCCTCGTCGAGTTTCAGTCCGAGCTCCATGATACATAATCCCGACGCGTCCGAGTTTAGTCCAAGTCGAGTCTAGCACCGGTACATACACGTACCGACCCAAGGACGCAAACCCGAGGTGCATCCGCAGCGATTCGGATTCGTTTCAGGGCATCGTGCCTGCGCGTGGATCGGGAAGCCGGAGGATGAAAATGGAGTACGCGTGTAATCGGGGCGGATGATGCGCGTTGTGTTCGTGTGCGTCGGGTTCGAGTGGGCCGGGCCAAAGGAGTCCGAGTCCAGCGTAGCACCGCCCCGCGACGCAGACGCAGACGCACAACTGCACGGACACGGACGCCGTTAAAAACCCGGGAGGCCCGCCCGGATCCGGGTTGCCGCCAAGGAGAGGAAGAGTCGGAAGATACTAGCCGAGGAGCTTGAAGGAGAGTTGGGAGGGGAGGAGCGGGCATGGAGGCCGTCAAAACTCCGAGGAGGCCCGCAGACTGCAGCGATTCGTTTCAGGATTTCGGGCGCGCAGCGCGAATCGGGTGAAATGGAATGAAGTACTTGCTGAGACCCGGAGCGGACATGCGATGGCGCGCCTGTGCAAGGAGAGGGAGACTTGGAGCGAGGAGCGCGCACGGACTCCAAGAATAAAATCGGAGTCCGGGCCCGGTTTCAGGATTCATTTTCGCTGGGACGCGCAGCTGCAGCGTGAATCGGGCGAAGTGGAGTACAGTAGTTGGCTGAGACAATACGATGGCACGCCGCCCAAGGAGAGTTCGGACCGGGGCGTATCGGGCCTAACCTCCTCCTTCAAGTAACAAGTTTGCATCAAGTTCCTCCGAGGACGTTGGTCGGGCCGAACGTGCACCTACCAGGCGACGATCGAGGCCTCAGGCCTCAGGGTCGAGCTCAAGGCTCACTGGCAGGGGACGCCACCACCCCATGCAGGACGTACGTGCACGATTACCTACGATTAATATTATCTACCTTTACCTGCGCTTACGCGACGACAAGGAACATGGAAGAGCCCCGAAAAGGAAGGAGGGCGCCAGCGGTCCTGATGGGATTGTGGCGCTTTTGTAATCTCAATTTGCCTTCTTCTGCGCGGTGCCTCTTCGCCTGTCTTTCTCCACGCCATCGTTTTCGTTTTTCGTTCTTCGTTTTTGGTTTTATCGAAACCTCAAAAAAAATTATTACTCTACAATATACAATACTTCTTAGTTTATGGCATCCAAGTACTAGTTCTCTACAACTACACCGGTATATCATATGGTACTGTAGCTCGCCATCCAAAAGTCCGTGTCGTATAAGTAAGAGAAAAACGTGTAAGTTAAGAAAAAGCAAAGCGTGTCTGTCGTATGTGAAGTGAAGTTAAGAAAAGCGTGTCGTATGTGAGAAGAAGGAAAAGAAAAGCGTGTCGTATGTAAGTTAAGGAAATGAAAAGCGTGTCGTATATGAGCAGAAGAAAAAGAAAAGCGTGTCGTATATGAGAAGAAGAAAAAGAAAAGCGTGTCGTATATGAGAAGAAGAAAAAGAAAAGCGTGTCGTATGTAAGTTAAGAAAATGAAAGCGTGTCGTATATGAGAAGAAAAACGTGGCGCATGTAAGGCGCTCGAGTCGATAAAAAAATAGATAGATATGTGGACGGTCCAAAAAAAGCGTAACCGATAGATAGGCGAAGAAATCCGGGGTCCGTGTGCTCTCCGTCCTTGAAGGAGGGGAGAAGTGCTTTTATGTACAGTAGCAAACGTGTCTTGTCTAGGCGTGGGTCGTTCGTTATGGGGTCGTTATGGGGGGGATAGGATGGGAAGTGTTGTTTTCCCTTGGGGCTCGCATGTGAGGGAACCGGGGGATGGTGATGAGGGTGGCGCGGTGGCGTTGTATGTGCGCGGGCGTCGAGAGTCAATATGCGGGTATACGGTATACTGGCTGAAAGAATGGAATGTGGCCCAGAGGCGGCCGCGTCTGGTTCTGATGCGCTGAAGGGTGGGTCGGGAGATAGGTGCGAGGGTGCTGGACAAGAGAGGCAGGAAGGCGGGTCATGACGATCGTTGGGCGTGTCGGCTGCTGGTGGGCAGACGCGCTCAACACCTCCCCACACTGCCCTCCCTCTCCCTCACCCCCTCCATCTTTTTGCCTTTCCCCTTCCCCTCCCGCTCCCACCCCTCCCCACCCACAGTCGACGCCCGTCCCCTCCACCCCATCACCACCGTCCCCGCCCTCACCAGCTCCGCTAACCGCGTGTGTCTGCGCGCAGCGGCGAGGAAGAGGCCTGTGCTGAGGAGGGGTCGCGTGGGGGTGCATTCGTCGCTGAACGACGCATGGCGCTGGGGCTTCACAGGGGACGCAAACATGGGACAGCTCGTACCCTGCGCCGGCCGCTCGAGGCATATGCGCCGTAGAGTGGGGTTGGCGGAGATCGCGAGCAGCGGGGGCGCCCAGGAGCGGGGAGGGACGTGCGCAGGGTGTGCAATGCTGGTGCGGTGCACAGGGCGCTGACGAGGGGCGCGAGGGCAGGGTCGGACGAGAGGGGGAAGGATGTGGTTGTTTCGTCCTATAACACGCAAAGATGAGCTTTAATTCAATTTAAAGGGAGAGGGAGGAGAGGGACGCACGAGGAAGGGCGAGGCAAGGACGACAGACGCAAGGGCGGTGAGGACCGCGCGCGGGGCGGGCTGGGAGAGGTAGGTGCTCGGCGCCTTGCGCACGGCGAGGGTGCGGAGGTTTGATTCTTGTTGCTCTAGTGGGAGCGATTGGAGGGCAGCCGCGAGCGCAGTACCTGCCTCCGTCTCGGAGGGGAGAGTGACGTCCAGCAAGTGCAGCTGCGGCGCTACGAGTGCCAGCACCGCCGCGCACTCCGTAGAGGGGGCAGGGAGGATTAAGGATCGGACGGCGCGAGCAAGAAGGGGGTCGGCGGAGAGGGTGGCGAGGAGGGCGCGCGCCTGGGACGGGGAGTGGAGGACGACGGTGTGGTAGAAGAGGGGGAGGGCGATGCGGTGGAAGGCGCGCGAGACGAGCAGCACGGAGCCTCGCGTCGGTCTCTGGGCGTCCTCAGCGGCGGGGCGGGTGTGCCACGGAGCGCGGGGGTGCGGGGTCGGCGGAGCGACGACAACGGCGGCGAGGATGCGCTCGAGGAGCTCTTCAGGGAATGCGGCGAGGGTTGACATTATTTCTAGAGGATTTTCGTGAAGGATGAGGGATCGTGAAGGGAGGAAAAGAGCAGCGTTTTTAGGAAGAGGCGTCGGCGGAGAAGGCTGTGTTACGTACAATACAAAACGGCGAGGTGAACCCCCAAACGGGGAGGCGCGTGGAGGTTTCTATTTTGCGGGTGTGTGGTAGCAACGAGTGACTGATATGGGCAACGACGCCGAAGGTTGGAAGCGGATGCGTGAGACACAGCCATTGCCGTAGATCTCTGCCGAGGAAGACGCGGCAGACAAACGGGGTTGCGGATTTGCGAGGGTATCGAAGCGAGTACGTACGTACTGCGCGGGGATGCAGATTTTGCTGAAGGACGTGCGTTCTTGGGCAGGTCTTGGACGGGGATGGCACAAAGATTTTGTTAGGATCAAGCGGATTCGTTTGAGATGGCCCAGTTTGAGGAAAACTTGACTTGAAGACAACTCAGAGTCTCAGACGACTTGAAGTTGTAGAGCGTTGGGCAAAGAAAGAGTGTGCGGACGAACGGTCCCAGAAGCTTGGGTCAAACAGAACCACACGCGCCAAGTCTGTGAGGCTCTGCCGTGTGATGGCCGGACCGCACGTAATCCTCCGAATAAGGCAATACCGTGGGTTGACCAACCGGAACACAAAGATTTGACTGCCCTGACAAGTATGGATTTGTTTAGGTTTACGGACAGGGATTTAGTCTTACAGGTTTAATCCTAGAATTTAAACGTACTATATAGTACTATTGTGACGAACCCAATGAGCTAGCAAACATATGTACTCTGTAATTGAACATGCTGTGCACGCTGTGGAGCTTAAAGAGGAAGGAAACTTCAAAGTTCAGGATATCGACACCAGGTTCGAATGGGTTATGCAGCTTCATGTCCGGCGCGGCTGTCAGATGGGGCTATCCAGAGTCCGAATTGGCCGAGACCATAATTTGAACCAAATTTATTCGAAGTCTAGGCCTCCGTAATTGAGAGTTTCATTCACATCCTCGACAGTGTCTAAGTACATATTTTACAGGATCATACCCTCTGCATGTGCCACACATTGACATGTTTAATTCTTACTCAATTCGTGTCGGGGAGGCGGGAAGCGTGGGGGAGCTGTCAAAACCAGAGCAGTGCATGTGTACAGCCTCCAAAGACCGGGGGCACAACCTGCCAAACGGGCGAATCTACAATGTAGATTCTTGTAGATTGTAGACAGCAACGCCGTTGATGAGTACGCAGATCCGTCACTTCTTTTTTGACTTCGATGATCCATTCCACGATGTCCCGATCACGTCCGTCACCTGAGATTGAGATTGGAAGGAGGGCGAGACGCTTGAGTCTTCGACGTTGACTGAATGGCCTACAATATAATGAGCGAGCTCTTTTTATCGTCCACCTACGGGGGAAGTGAAGCAATCAATCGAGACTGGGGTGCGCGGCGCTGGATATTAAGTTGAATCCAGCACAGTGCCTTAGCATAAATCCGCAAGAACCACTATTGTGCGCACCTCGCACCTGCCGTCGTCGTTTCCGAGCGCAGTTCACGCGTATCATAGTGGCAAGCGTAGCGGTGACGAACCGCCCTCGGGACTTGCTAAATGGGGCGAAATGGGGCGCCGGCGTGTCTAAGACAAACAGCGTAATCTGAATTCAGTTGAATTACTCGTGTCCGCGGCCCCCCGAAGGACACCGCAAGGCCCAAACTCCAATACAGAGTCTATTTGTCTAGCGAACAGCCCGAACCTAGCTTGATTTGGACGTTCCAGTTGATGCAAGGAATGGTGCGGCCATAAGTATCGTGTACCTCTCGTATGACCGAGTGGAGATAATAAACGTGAAGCGCTTCACCGGCGGGTAGCGCAGGGTTTGAGAAGCGGCGGGGGTATGTATCAACGTAAAGATAATCACAGGGATAGACAGACGCATAGAACGGACAGAGACAGCGCAAACGCCAAGGGCGACGCAGCAATGCGGAAACAGAAATGGAAGAATCGGCCCAGAGGATATTCCAATAAACACTTAAAAAGGTTGAGATGTATCGTCGAGTGTCCAAAAATAGGTAGGAGCGAGCCTGAGCGTCGACCAAAATACGCCGTCGAGCCTGCATGAAACGGGAATTAATAATCGTACAGCACAGCACAAGTCTGGGCCTGGTGTGGTCTAGCCCTTTCACCTTGAACAGTCATATAGACTCAGGACTCATAATAGGTCAGATCGGACGCCGAGTCCTGGCAGGATACATCCAATAAGTCCAAGTTGAACCACTTCAACCGCGTCACGTGGCAGCCGAATGTTGAAGATTTTGAAGTCCGCTTTCTTAAGTCACAGTGTTTGATAAAAGTACCAGAATTGCCTCGTTCCGTCCACAATCCCGGAGATTTTTTCACTCGACGATCCTTGAGCAAAGACAGCAACGGTACAAATCTAAACCCGAGGAAAGCCGGCCTCGTGTCCTCGCGCGACAACAGAGCAACTCACGCGTATCATAGCTAGTATCCATGATAAAATAGCGTTGACCACCCGCGCTCCGGAGGGAGACTGCCAAATGGGGCGTCGGCCCGTCTGGTACACACAATGTAATCTGACTCCAGTTGAATTACTCGTTACCGCCGCCCCCGTGAAAGACATCGTGAAAGACACCGCAATGCCCAAACTCCAATGCAGAGTCTATGCGTCTAGCGAACAGTCCTGCATCCCGAGCCTAGAGCTGTTCCATACTCTCATTATCGCTTCCAGGAACGGTGCGGGCCATAAGTATCATGTACCTCTCGTATAACCGAGCGGAGATAATAAACGTGAAGCGCTTCGCCGGTGGGTAGCGTAGGGTTTAAGAACCGCCGGGGGTATGTATCAACGTAAAGATAATCACAGACGGATAGAAAGACGTATAGAATGCTCACTTGCCTTTCATAAATAGACAGGAGCGCCTCGGGAATTTGATGCCGCAGCAGTTTCAGGCAAATGCGAGATGAATTACTCAGCGAATTCGGGTCCAATGTATTGAAAGAGATTTACATAAGTGGTTCGACCCTGCGGGCGAAATTAACCCGGCCAGTCAACATGCCGAGTCAACCTATACTTTTTTGAAAATAAATTGATGGCCCGAGGCATATTACGATTCCGCGCGTGAGAGGACACGTGGAAGCAATTGTATTCGGCGAAAATTGAACCACATCACGTGTTGCTGCCAGAGTCCAATACTCCACCTCAGTACTGAGTACGTACAAAACGACGCTCACCAGATCCGGCATGCCCATCAATCCTCCCGGATAAAGACCCAGAATGAACCCTTCGGCGACGGAGATCAATGTCGCAGGAGTGCATCTTCGAACGACAGTCCCGCTCGGTCTAATTTGGTACCAACTTGAAGCTATGTAGCTACAGAAATACCAGCCAGTGCGGGACGACCTTCTGATGTCTATACTGTATACCCATACTCCAGCTTGTCTTCTGCCTGTGATCTATGACCCAAGTCCTTTTCGCAAGCAGGTACAAGTTCAACTCCAGCGTGGAGCAGCGGCATCGAATTTATATGTCTATCACTGCCTCCAACAGTGTAAATGCAATTGAAATTCCAAATAGGCCACGCCTGCAAATACTCGTAGTGTGTACATAGTGCCACCATCACGGGAGGCGCAAGCTCGGGAAACGCGGGCAACAGCACCGCACCCCAGTGTCCGCAACCAGTAAATACATGTATTCAATAAATAATAATGTAACTAAATACCGTAGTCTGAGAATATTGTCGACAATTAGTACCCATACCCCATGTTTTGCAGGCAGGTATGTAACGAAGTCCAGTTCAACTTACAAATAGATCCAGCGTGGGGCGGCGGGATCGAGTGGATTCAGGCCCTAGACATATATACACAAGCTCGGGGAGCGCGGGAAACAGCACTGCACTGCAGCGTCAATTAGACCCGCCACCAGTACACATTCACCTAATAATTATAGGATGAAATAATCTTAGTACCACAAGATCATCTTGGAGGCGCCGGTCCTTTCGCACTAGCCTTCGAGTACATCACAAAGTGAATTCGACACCACTCACCACAATACACCTACACGTCCCCCGGTGGCTGAAGAATTATTTAATTGTAACCAGTACATATATTCTCAGCAACGCGGCGCTCACCACGCGGGGGGAAATAGCCCTGCCACCGGCAGTCACCGAGCTTCCAATTCATGATGCCAAAGATCGAACGCGCGTGGGATGAAGCGGGATTCAATACGTATTCGATACTTGAATCAAAAATGAAATGGGCAATCCAAAAAAGAGTTGAACCCAGTCACGTGATCTCAGACTTTTTTGGTTGGACAGTACTCATAATTCGAGTTGAACCCCGAATGGCTGCCAAAACAAAAGAAACCTTCAATTGTCAGCGGCGAATACATGTAAATAGCTAAGATAAAACTACCCGCTGAAGCTCTGAAGATTCGGCGACGGAGATGCGTTTAAATTTATTTTGGGTTTGGCTCGCGGCGCGGGAGTGCAACTTGGATGTTGAAGTGATGTCTTGTGCGTATTAGTAGTCCAATTCAGGTTCTCCACATACTCATTCACTCACTCAATGCTCACTCTGACTGACCCTCATTACTCAACTCAAGACTCAATAGTTATGTAAGTACTCGCTCCACCTCCCCAAAGAGAAAATAAACCAACAAAACGTCCACCCTTCGGCGCATGTGCATTGAAATTTGACACCCCGCCTTCTTTTCGCGAATATCGCATAGCCTACTTATATCCATCAACAAATCCCTGCTTATATCCATCACTAAATCTCCACCGGGACCCGCCTGCCCGATGGGGCAGCTGTCTGTACCTGTCTCTGCTTGAAACGCACCATGTGCTCAAGTATATTGATATGATATCTTCTATATTTGCTTATTCCCATTCTAGTAGGCGGGGCAGGGCGGGATCGAATCGATCATACATACATCATACGCGTAAATTTCCGAAGCGCGTAAATTCCCGAATCGAGCGCTGTCCGTATGTCCGAGCGGTCTACAGGGGAAATGCCATCACACAATTTGCAAATTCGACTTGCCCAATCCAACCCAACCGTTTGTCGTGAGCGAATGGTACGGAATTTTCAATTTATCCTACAATATCCGAGTCTTGGCATGGTGCGCGTAAATTCCGTACGCGTAAATTCCCGGTGCGCCTAAGTTTCAGTTTCTGTGTTCCTAGTGTAAAGCGAGCTCTGTACATATGTCCGAGTCGTCCACAGCGCGAATGCAATTATACCGGAGTCCAGAGCTAAGGTTCTGGCTATCATAAGTAGTCCGTAAATTCAACCCGCCCCAACCGCTTGTTGTGACGGATTACAATGGCACGCGTAAATTCCCGTACGCGTAAACTTCCGGTACGCGTAAATCTCCGCACGCGTAAATCTATGTGTCTCCGAGTCCAGATAGCGCGTAAATTCGACCTGCCCGCCCCAACCGCTCTTTGTACGGAATTTTGTCATATACACTGTCAACAATATCAGACTCATGTCATGGAACGCGTAAATTTCATTTCGGTGCGCGTAAATCTCCGTACGCGTAAAGCGAGCACTGTCGTTGACAGCGGAGAGTATGCCCGAGTCGTCTACTACAGCGGGAATGCAATTATACCTGCAAGAGGTCTCGTAATTTCGACCTGAGACGCAAAAAAATAGGGACAGGGACAGGAACAGCCATGCAATGGACCACCAACACCATGCGCCCAATATTATGCGTTACAAGTATCAACGATATATTCGCTTTATTCCTGCAATAGTAAGTAGGCGAGGCGGGGCGGGATCGAATCTATCGTATTATGTATTATGTACACAATATCCGAGTCATGTCATGGGGCGTAAGCGTAAACTTCCAGTACGCGTAAATCTCCGTACGCGTAAATCGAGCACTGTATGTCCGAGTCGTCTACTAGTCGTAAAGCGGAAATGTAACTAGTCACACCCAAGGAAGTGGTCCACCCAACCAGCAGCTGCGAGCGAATGCGAATGATACGGAATATGTAGGAACAGGAACACAGACGCATCAGTGCCAGTGGACGCGTCAGAGTCGGCCTACGTAATGCTCGCGGGTGACGCGGTGCACCATCCAAAGGATGTCTATAACCTAAAGCGAATGATACGGAATAGGAACAGGAACAGCCACGCAGTGGACGCGTCAGTGCCAGTGGACGCGTCAGTGCCAGTGGACGCGTCAGTGCCAGTGGACGCGTCAGTGCCAGTGGACGCGTCAGAGTCAGCGTGCCAGTGGACGCGTCAGACTAGAATCGACGTGCCAGAGGACGCGTCAGAGTCACGGAATTCATCCGTGTATCTATCTATAATCCACTCCTATCAAGGGCGCGCGGAAACGACGCCGACTGAATCATTCAACACCAGCACCATGCGCTCAATATACAATATATTATACGTAATAAGTATCAAGCTTTATTCGTGTACTAGTAGGTAGGTGGGATCGAATTTATTATATGTATACAATATCTAAGTCATGTCATGGTACGCGTAAATTTTGTACGCGTAAACTCCCGGTGCGCGTAAATCTCCGCACGTAAACCTACGTGTGTCCGAGTCCAAGTCGTCTACTACAGCGGGAATGCAATCACCCGAGTCCAGATAGCGCGTAAATTCGACCTGTCCAACTCAACCGCTTGTCGTGAGCGAATGGTACGGATTTTATCATATAGTCATGTCATGGTTTTCGGTTCGCGTAAACTTCTGTACGCATGAACTCCCCGTACGCGTAAATTCCGGTACGCGAATCGGGTGTACATACATACAGTATGTTCGAGTGGTCTACAGCGGAAATGCAAAGGAATGCAATCACCCAAGTCCAGAGAGCGCGTAAATTCGACCTGCCCACCCCAGCCGTTTGTCGTGAGCGAATGCGCGTCATGTCATGGTACGCGTACATTTCTGTTCGCGTAAATTTCGGTTCGCATAAACTTCCGCACGCGTAAATTTTATCTCGGTGCGCGTAAATCGAGCACTGTCGTTCACAGCGGAGAGTATGCCCGAGTCGTCTACTACAGCGGGAATGCAATTAGGCATACCCAAGGATGTCCCTGGCTAGGACGTAAATTCCGCCCCAACCGTCTGTTGTGACGGAATTCGTCGTAGACAGTTTACAATGGCACGCGTAAATTTCATCTCGGTGCGCGCAAATTCCGCACGCGTAAATTTCATTTTCGGTGCTCCTAGTGTAAATCGAGCGCGGTATGTCCAAGTCATCTACTACAGCTCTACTACAGCGGGAATACAATTAGTCACCCGAGGAGGTCCGTCACCCGACCAGCAGATTCGAGCGAATGATACGGAATAGGAATAGGAATAGGAACACAGTCACGCAGTGGATGCGTCAGTCGGCATGTAGCGGAGGGTCGGCCTACGTAACGGTCGCGGGTGACGCGGTGCGCCCTCTTAAGGATGTCTATAACCTAAAGCGAATGATAAGGAATAGGAACAGGAACAGGGACAGCCACGCAGTGGACGCGTCAAACTAGAGTCGGAGTGCCAGAGGACGCGTCACGAGGAAGAGATTTTATGATGGTAGAAGGAGAGTGAAGATATACATATCTACTTGAAGACTAACGGAAAGAGGTTGAGGAGGGCGCGAAGCCAAAACCAAAGACGAGGATCGACGCCGACGCGAGATTCCAAGATGCCGGGCGAGACCCAAATTAAAAGACCCCAAATGAAAGACTGCGCCCGATGCGAGGCTAAGGGTCGGTGGAGAGAACGCCTGAGGCGAAAAGGACCTAGAAGAGTCCGAATGAAGGAGCGGATGGGTCGCGGAGAGCCTGAAGTTCAAAAGGTCGAGGAGAGCATTGCAGATACCGAGCAAAAGATTGGCGCCGGCAACGATGAGATGGAAGAGGCGGGTCAAAAAATTGGCGCCGATGAGATATGACGGTGACGTCGGCCAAGGGATTACGGCTTCCGATGAGGAGATTGAGGACGCCGATGAAGACATTTTAAGCTGAAGGAATAGACTAACGGAAAGAGATCCAGATTGAAGAGGCAGACTAAAGACTAACGGCAAGAGATTGAAGAGGCCGACCAGGAGATTGGCGCCGGTGATGGAGAAGGAATTGGCGCTGATGGAGCTAGGGGATTGAAGAGGACGCCATGTATGTGTGTAAGTAGGACGCCGATGAGGAGATTGAAGGCGGGGTAGAAGATTGGAGGGCGGGGTAAAAGATTGGCGCCGCCGGTTTGTGTACATATTGACGGGTGGATTGACGGGAGGGATTCGAGAGGCGGCCCGCACAATAGACGGGAAAGGTTTATAGCGATGGCTCGGACACGATTTGAGGAGGACGCCGCGGCCAATGTAAACTCGAATGGCGGCCGCCTCGCATGCTGTGCGACGGAGACGTGCGAGGCGGCGGCCGGGCTAGTGTTACTCCACCGCTCAGGGCTCGCATTTTGAGTTACGTGGTCGAGTCGAAGCGCAGGCGATGTCGAGTCCAGGTTGCTAGGCTTTTTTCGTAAGTGTGCAAGTAGAGAGAAGAAGGACTCGCTTGAGAGGCGGCTCCCACCGAGCCCGCGCAAAAAACGCAGTACAGTCGCCACCCGATCCGCGCATGTCTCCTTCAAGATTTGATGCCTGATTGATTCTGATTCGACTCCAGTACCGATGCATTGAAAATAGGACGGCAGGAAGGTGGGTAGCGGCATCATCGCTGGTGGCAAGTGACAATAGGTAGGCAGCTGGGTTGCGAGGGGCGTGGCATGGAAGCAGCTTCCATTTGCGTTTGAGGGTATTTAGAGTGGGCAATTGCCTGTTGTGGCGGTTGTCTATTGTGAGGGTGAGCATGCGAGGTGCGTATGGGAGACGTATATGGGGCTGCATGGCGGGAAGGTGTTGAAGGCGTGGGAGGATGTCGGCATGCCGCTAGACGCGGGGGATTTCCCGTTGGGGACGTGCGGGCCGTAAGATGGAGAAAACAGCAAGTGTCGTAGTGAATCCCAACTTCACTCAGCTCAGTCCCTCGCTGGGCGGAAGATCGACAACGTAGACTTAGACTTTACAGCGTGTCCCGGGGCCGTCGGGGCTAGCTAACTGGTGCGCGTCCGAGGTTGTCAGCCTGGCGACGTGATTTTCCGAGGATTCTGCACTACTTACCTACGCCCACCCTCGCCGCTTTCTGCTCTGGGCTCGATAATCTAGCGCCCTGCGACAACGCGCACTCTCCACTGGCCGAGTCATCCTGATTTTTTGAACCCATCCCGATGCCCGAAGTTGAAACTAGGCTCTAGTGCACCGCTATTGAAACGGGCAATAAAAAGTTCAAGCCGGGCGCAAGTAAGTCTTCTATTGCAATCTGTGCCCTAATCTTTTTCTTTTTCAGCCCCGGTAACTCTAAATTAGGCACACGTTGCCAGCTTGAACGCCAGGCTGCATATATAGATCTTATCAGCTCAACAGTATTCCCGTGCAAGTTCGAATTTGCTGTCTTTTCACAGATGAATCCCCACTCTGTAGTAAGGAGGTGGAGGAGTGGATACTGGGACCAGTACAGCTAAAGAAATTTGTCGTAAATGAACGATATGGGCCGAATTGAAGCTGAGGAGAGGCTGCCGAACGGGCGAGAACCAGAGTTCCCGAGTACATGACGCCCGAAGGTGTTGCGCTCAGGCTTCCGCAGAGCGCCGTTCGAGTTCCGTCCGCACATTTATTCTTGGTTTGATTCCTATCCATCCCCCAGCATTTTAGCGTCACCTCTTCACACCCACACCGCCTTCACAATGGTCTCTGAATACACTAGCTGGATGTCCACTGTCTTCGGGGCGGCAGTTCTCTTCTCCACACTTTTCATATACTGCACCAGGTCGCAGAAGAGCGTGAAAACCAATATTCGAGCTCAGTGGCTTATCGCTGCTAGCGACCTGGCCATTCTTCACCAAACGAAATGATTTCCTTTTGTCGAATTTTAGAAAGACGGGGGCAAGCATGCTTTGATTCCAGGCTCTGCAGGTAAGTGTTCCGATTTGAAGAAAGTCGTGCATGCTAATTTGCGTGGTAGCACCACGTCGTTGCAATGCATGGAGCCGATGCTCGAAAAGCCTTCTTCAACAACAAGGACTTGAATCTGAGTGATGGTTATCGGCTGCTCGTTGGAGGCGGTCCCAAAGTGAAGGACATCAACGCCAATGCCGGAGAATATGGGAGACAATTCTTCCTCAAAAATTTGTTGGATTAAGTATTCACGAAAGACAGGTCGGTCGATGGTGAGTGTTGGGTCGTCGTCAATAGGAGAATAACAACCTTGAGTTCATCTAGTGTTCCCATCTCTCTTGAGAGACACTACGAGATTGATGGCTGATTGGGGTGCCGAGGGAACGATAAATCCATTTGACGAACTTAACGAGGTACACCTAATCTCCTCGAGTCCCTCCCTTTTAATGTAGCTTCAATTTTACAGATCGTATTCCAATTGACTGTGCACTGGGTAGCTACCACGAGCTGGCCAATGACCGGAAAGCAGTCGGCCGCATGGCACAACTGCTCGATGATGTGGAGAAGAATTCCACGCCCATTTTTCTCCTTCTTCCCTGGTTCTCGGGTCCCACTAAGAGGGCCAAACAACGTGCCATTCACGAACTGTTCACGCTGATAGGATCATACGTCGAGACAAGACGCGCCGCTTCCGTAGTTCGGACGAGAGATACAATTGATCATTTGCTGGGAGCAGGATGTAGCCCGCAAACCATATCCAGGTAAGACATGATTTGTAGCACAAGCACTCACATCGTTCCTCCAGTTTATTCTGGGTTTAATATATCTTTTTATTAACACGGGAATGAACGGTGCGTCGCGAGAGTGACAGGGGATATCCATTAATTTCTTATCGGCATCTTTCTGTTGGGAATTGGTCTACCTCGGAATGCACCCCGAATGGAGGGATAAGGTCGCCACCGAGATCCAAGTACTTCTCTCCAACCATACCAATACCATCTCGAATGAACCACTTCACGAGTGTTTGACCAGCATCCCGCTCAATGTATGGGAGACCAAGATGCCTGTAGTCTGGGAAACGCAGAGAATAACTATGGGAACCAGTGTTCTACCTCGCAATATGCGAAGAAATGGTTGTCAGTGATAAGGTGATCCCGAAGGGCGACTTCTTGATTTATTCCCTCGCCGATGTGCATGCCAATCCCGATATTTATTCCGAGGCCTCCAAATTCGACCCACGCAGATTCGACGCGGGTAGGGAAGAAGATAGGAGGGCGCCGATTGCGTTCCTGGGATGAGGTGCAGGTGAGTGGACAACTTGAAGCAAATTGGTTTCGAATGCTCTCTCATTGTGGCCCGGGATGAGGATCGCGAAACTGGAAGTCGAGTTGATCGTGGCGTTGTTCTTTTTGACCTTCGAGTTCGAAGTCGTTGACAGCACGGGCGAGTTTCCGAAATCCCTCCCTCGATCGAACTCCAACGAATTTGAAAAAGTGCGTAAAGCGTTCTCTAGCGGGCAGCATCGTCATGACATATGTAGACAAGCCCAGTTCGAGATGATCCGTGCTATATCAAGTTCAAGAGGTAACAACGTTAGCGGATTGTGGAAGCTGTGCCCATCCCTAAAAAGTCGTTCGACACCGCCAATATGAATTCCCGGATATCTGTGTGAATACCTCAATCAAGGGAAGATTTTCTCGGCAATGCGACTGTCACAGGCGAGTACGTCAAACAGGAAGATAGTTATTCCTGTCAAGAGCATTGCTCGCAAGCCAAATGTGGGACAATTTTTCTTCTGGACAGAGCACCTAGTTGGAATCCCGTGTTGCGAGATCGGTGGAGAAGCGGGCACGCTATTTACGTCGTCGGGTCGTGAGCATACATATATCATGATTTAGTGTCGACCAGTGATAACAACACATAAAGACATGGTATATACATGGAAAGGGGGCGCGTTAGGGGCAGATACCATCGCTTGGCGACCCGACATTGTAGGAGAGATCAACATGGTTATTTTTGAATTCGCGGGACGCGACTTGAACACGCGTTTGAACCACGTGATCGTTCTTTTTTTTTTGAACATTATGATTTTCACTCAATAAATCACTGGCAGGGAGATGCACGTTATTCTGCACCAGACCCGTTTCCCATTTAACTCAGCCCTCCTCAAATTAAAAAGCCGCTTCGGTGCTTGGATGCTCCAGAACACCACGGCTCGAGTCTTCATTTTGGCAACACTTACAGTTACTTTTATCGAACACCTATATACCTAGAGCGCTCCACGAGTGAAGATTTGACCCGCGGAATGGATCCTACCGTGTCGCTGAAAGAGTATTTTGGAGCGCACCAACGCCGTCTTCGTGGGATCGGTCTTAATTATAGTCCCTCAGAGTGATGCTCGTACCTCGAATATTCCAGAGGTTGGTGGCGAACGAAATCCAGACCTACTTGCAGCGCTGTCCCAGCAGATTTTGGGCTTTTCCTGCCGAGTTCTACGTCGTGGGGTGCATAAAAACAAAACAAAACAACTATCGGGGATCATGCTTTCGGCGGAATTTTTTCCGTGTGTATTGTCCTGAATTAGTTCTTGCATATTTCCTGTCACTGATTTATACACTGTCCGCCACTTGTTGGTATCGTCAATGTGCTTCATCCATCCTAGCGCTGGGTTCTTTCCCATCAATTCGGCTCGCGGTTCTGACATTGAGGCCCAGGTAGTCGGACGGCTCGGGGTCAAACTTGACGGCACGAAAATGACGGGCCGTCTTCTTGCTATCATGTTCGTCTTCTGCCGTAAAGCTTATTGCACCCGGGACCCAGTGCTGCCATCGGTGATAGCATGCATGCACGTTGCTATTCTCTATCTTTCCTCCTACCACTCCTCTACGGTATGGCTCCGTGGCGATCCTCTTCCGTTGCTGAGAAGTAATGTTTACTTGCAGGGACCCTGATTTCATTGCTACATGGACAAGAAGGACACCGTCGATCCGAGTAGCGCGGCCGTGGCCCCTAAAGACGCCGTGGATGCGAAAAACGTCCGCCCGAATGCGACGAAAAGCGACGAGAATAGGGAGGATGTGACTGGGAAAGAGAAAATCGCCAAGGAAAGGGATCCCGACAGTACAAAACAGCGAGTTGGCCAGCTCGAAAAACCGGCGAGAATTTGCGGTTGCGCATGCAAAATCGATTGCAATTGCAACTGCACCTGTGCTTGCCAAGATCATTGCAAGTGCAGCAAAAAGTGCGAGGGAAAATGCGGGGATAAGCTCTCCAGAAACTTAGTGGTTTCGATTGACGGGACGTCGAATCAATTTGGGGTCTATGTATGTATTCACAGCCATAGCAGTGAAAGTTGTTCTTACTTCGACCAGAACACCAACGTCGTGGAGCTTCACAGCCGGATTGACCCAAAGAATCAGAGCAAATATTACAACTGCGGTATTGGAACTTATGTGCCAGACGAAGCAAAAGCGACATTTAAATATGTGGGTCAGTGGATCGACAATACCATTGATCTCGCCATTGCCCGGTGGGTGAATTTGCATTCCGTTGTTCCTACCGGTGACCCAAAAGACGCAGAAACTTCAAAAACATAATTCTCGAGGCATATAAGTGGCTTTCAACTACGTACCAGCCCGGGGACAAAAATTTTATTTTCGGTGAGATTTCCTGTTAATAGCTCAACAGTAATTAATTGAGATATAGGTTTCTCCAGAGGTGCCCATCAAGCTCGAACATTGGCGGCAATGATCGAAAAGGTGCGTGAAACCGTCATTCGTGTCTCCTTCACGCTAAAGCAATCCCTAGGTCGGGCTCGTTGATACCGGAAATGAATCCATGATCCCTTTGTGCGTGATCCGAGTGACTGGTATCTCGCGACTGAAAATAGGACCAGTGCGTACGAAATTTAGTTGGAACGACACAAAGGAAAGGGCAAGTACATTGTATTGGGTTTACAGTTATTTTCTTACTGTGATTCAACAGTTGTGCAGGATGAGAAGAAGAAGAAGGAAGAGGAGGAGCAGGGAACGGAAGGAGAAGAAGAGGAGGAAGATGAACAGGAGCAGGAGGAACAGGAAGAGGAGCAGGAGCAGGCTACTTCTGCCGGGGGCCGGGCAAAAAAGGCGGAACAAATAGCTCGGAACTTCAAAAACACATTTTCGAGAGAGGTCCGAATTCATTTCGCCGGCCTATGGTCAGCTTTTCTTAAAGCTTATCCGGATTCCCATACTGATGCTGGTGCTCAGGGATACGGTGTCTTCGGTGGGACTTGTTCGCGGGAAGCCGCCTCCACTTACCTCATCTGCACAACACATTTGCATTTTCCGCCATGCCCTGGCGTTAGATGAACGATGTGTAAAATTTCTTCCAGAATATGTGGATGGTGGAGGTTCAGCTCAGCAATCGGACCCCAAGTTCGCATCATTTGATGTGAAGGAAGTCTGGTTTCCTGGCACACATTCTGACATGTGAGCGCCCCCTCCTCCCCTTGTTAATCTATCTCTCATCATATTCAGAGGGGGAGGAATCAAGAAAAATGGAAATCTTAATCTCTCAACTGTCCCACTCATGTGGATGGAAAATGAAGCTACATTAGCCGGACTTCGACTACTCCCTCGGAAATCCGGGGGGGCATGGGAGACAAGAGACTTGCGCAAAAAGGACATACATAAATCGCTCAAAGGCGTCTGGTGGCCTCTGGAGTACCTGCCATTGTCACGTTGATCTTTCAAGACACCCCATAAAGTCACGAGGTGAGACGGTTCACATAGGTGATTGCAACGAAATCGTGGACTGACATCGTAGATTAGAACCCCACACCGAGGGGCTGGTCGCATTATTACTCCTGGCCAGCGCGTTCACATATCTGTCGCCTTCAAGCGAGACTATCATCCTCAAGCAACATTCCTTGAGCCCGACGGCATTGAATGGGATTCTTTTGTCGGGAAGAACGTTGAAACTACCGACTTCGATTGGGTGGATCGGTTGGGAGCCAAGGTTGAAAAGGAGCTATTTGATTCAGGCTGTTGAAAGCCTCCGGGCTCTTTGGGATACGCAGCACACCACTTCAGGAAATCAGTCCAAAGCCGACGAGACCAAAGAGACATATTTGATACAACGGCTGGCATTCATGGCTCTTTCTGGACACCTGGCAGTGACTTACCTGTCAAAGCTGGAGCAGAATTCGAAGAAGATGGAGGTTTCGTCGAAGAACGACAATTTGTCGAAGGAGGAAAAGCCATCGAACGACGTAACAGAGGTTAGCAATGCGGTCGGTGTGTTCCAGAGGCTGCGAGAAAAGGGGGTTACCTTCGACGCAGATCTCGCCGCATTACTGGAACATAAAGCCGGTTTGCTGATTGCGGGGGGAAACGTTCAGGAGGCTCTTGACGAATCCCGAAAAGCGGGGACCATCCGGCTGGATATAGCGCGCCGTGCCAAAGCCTCTCCGCAGGCCATTGACGTTTTGAAAACCTGTCTTGATTCTCTCGAACTCTGTATGGAGGGCAAGGTGCCAGAGTGGACCACTGATGTTCGGGAGGTGATTCAGGACGCGGTTACATTTCAACCGAGCATTGCACGAGGAGACCCAAACCAGCCTCTTGCTAATTCACTGCACTGTGTCGGGATCCTTCTCCGCTATTTCGACCGCCACGAAGATGCTGTGAAGGCACACAAAGAAGCCAGTGACCTTCGTTCTGAGCTTGTGAAGACAGACCCTACTGTCACCAAGTATCTTGCCCAGTCATTCCACCAGCTCGGTGCCAGCCTCAACATTCTCGGACGCTGCGAAGAGGCATTGATCCCCGAAGAAAGAGCTGTCGAACTTCGTCGCAAGCTTGTAGAGACGGACTCCGCCGTCACAAAGGACCTTGCCCAGTCATTGTACAATCGAGCTATCAGCCTCGCCGCTGTCGGTCGCAATGATGATGCAGTGGACGCTGTTGAAGAAGCTGTTAAGATATACCGTAGGCTTGCGGAGACGGACCCCCGCGTCATCAACGCTCTTGCTAATTCACTGGAAAGCCGGGGTTTATACCTCCGCGCTGTCAGCCGCAATGATGATGCATTACGAGCTTACGAAGACACTGTTGAGATTCGCCACCGCCTTGCAGAGACAGATCACCTTGGCAACAAGGCTCTCGCCACTTCACTGCACAACCTAGGCAACTGCCTCAGTGCTGTCGGCCGCAATGAGGACGCTTTGCGCGCTGACGAAGAAGCCGTTGACATTTGCCGCAGGCTTGCGGAGACAGATCACCTTGCCAAAAGGGATCTCGCCAATTCACTGGACACCCTAGGCATCCGCCTCAGCGGTGTCGGCCGCAATGACGATGCATTGTGCGTTGATGAAGAAGCTGTTAAGATTCGCCGTGGGCTCGCGTCGGACTCGGAGATGGATCGCACTCTCAACAACGAGCTTCTCAACTCACTATGAAACTTGTGCATTGATTACCGTGTCCTCGGGCGCTATGAAGACGCGGTGCCCACTGATAAACAAGTTGTTGAGATCTGTCGCAAGCTTGAAAAGACGGAACCCACAGCTATAAAAGACCTCTCTCAGGCGCTGGAAACCCTCCATAATGATCTCCTCATCGTCGGCCGCGCCGAAGATGTGTTCCGCATTGATGAGGAGGTAGTTAGCCTTTTCCGTAGGATTTCGGAGACGGACCCTTCTTACAGACAGACCCTTGCCGATCGCCTGCAAAATATTGGTATACAACACCGCGCTGCTAGCCGCCACAAGGAGGCCTTGCGTGCTGATGAAGAGGCCGTTCAACTTTATCGGGAATCGAATTCGACAGACAGCAGTCGGATTATCGCCCAGAATTTCGCCAACACATTGTTTTCCCTAGCCTTTGATTTCCGTCACATCGACCACTACGAAGACGCTTTGCGAGCCGACAAGGAAGCTGTGGAGATTCGCCGTGGACTTGCAGAGGCGGACCCCACCTTCACTAAGGATCTCGTCACCTCACTGATCAACCTTGGCCATGATCTTGGCCGTGTTGGCCGTCGAGACGAGGCGGTGCGCATCGACGAAGAGGCGGTTGACATTTCTCGCAAGCTTGCTGAGACGGACCCCTCCGTCAAGGAGAATCTTGCCTTGTCACTCAACAACCTGAGTTTTCATTACCGTGCAATCGGCCGCGACGAAGATGCACTGCGCGTCGAAGAAGAAGCTGTTGAGCTTCGTCGCAAGATGGCAGAGACGGACCCCACCGTTAAGAAGGATCTCGCCCAGTCACTGAGCAGTCTAGGTGTCAACCTCAGCACTCTCGACCGCCACGAGGACGCATTGCGCGCCAACAAAGAAGCTGTTGAGATTCGCCGTAGGCTCGCGGAGACGGACCCCACAGTCGCCAAGGATCTTGCCGACTCACTGCTCAACCTGGGTTTCAAACTCCGCGTTGTCAACCGTCACGAAGAGGCATTGCACATTCAGGAAGAGGCTGTTGTACGTTGTCGGAAAATTGTGGAGACGGACCTCACTTTCAAGGAGACACTCGCCCTTTCGCTGCAAAACCTAGGTTATGATCTGGGTGCCGCCGGCCGCCACGAAGAGTGGGTGCACGCCAACGAGGAAGCTGTCGAGTTTTTCCAGAAGATCGAGAAGCCCACTGTAGCGGAGAAATTGCAGCTTGCCGAAACCTTTCAAAGTCTTTCCATATCCCTCCGCACTGTGGGCCGTGAAGACGATGCGTTGCGCGCCCGCGAAAAAGGGGACGAGCTTTATACCAAGCTGGTTGAGACGGACCCCACTTCCACTGCCGCCTCACATCATACACACGCTGTGGATTTGCGCAGTAGTGGCTTCAGCGCCGACGCGTTGCTCGCCGAGAAAAGAGCTGCCGAGATCTATCGCGACCTTGTGCAAACAAAGCCTGAGATTATCAAGAGACTTATCCAGTCTCTAGAATCAATTGCGGGGGATCAGCGCGCTCTCGGGCGGGAGGAAGACACAGCACGTACAGATAAAGAGGTGGTTGAGCTACGAGCTACGGTTTTGGAGTTAGCCCTGGGTTCAACTGCAGACGCGGGTGCAGATGCAGTCCCAGTCGAGTCCCAAAGGTACGTATCAAGCAGTAGAGCTTAAAGAGAGGCTGACGCCGTAGACCTCACAGTTTGTCGGAGGCAGTTGACGCCACGAGCGAG
Organism: Mycena epipterygia; assembly: GCA_029281465.1. Taxonomy (NCBI): domain Eukaryota; kingdom Fungi; phylum Basidiomycota; class Agaricomycetes; order Agaricales; family Mycenaceae; genus Mycena; species Mycena epipterygia. The sequence goes on along the minus strand of JARJCQ010000070.1, from coordinate 554,857 downwards.
GAGCCAGTGCCAGCGGGAAACGTTGCGGAGTGAGTTGGCTGTGGAAAGAACAGGAAGGAGTCGCACATATGAGTCCATTGTAAAATGTAAAAGTTGTAACTTTCATCGTTGACAACTTGAACGCTAGGCTGCATATATAGATCTTACCAGCTCAACAGTATTCCCACGCAAGTTCGAATGTGCTGCGTTCCACAGACGAATTCCCACTCTGTAGCAAGGCGGTGGAGGAGTGGATACTGGGACCAGTACAGCTGGCATCGCCACAAGGCAAAGAAATTTGTTGTAAATGTACGATATGGACCGAACTGAAGCTGAGGAGAGGCTGCCGAACGGGCGAGAAGCAGAGTTCCCGAGTACATGGCGCCCGAGGGTGTTGTGCTCAGGCTTCCGCAGAGCGCCGCTCGAGTTCCGTCCGCACATTTATTCTTGGTTCGATTCCTATCCATCCCCCAGCATTTTAGCGTCACCTCTTCACACACCCACACCGCCTTCACAATGGTCTCTGAACACACTAGCTGGATGTACAGTGTCTTCGGGGCGGCAGTTCCTTTCTCCACACTTTTCATATACTACCCCAGGAGCGTGAAAACCAATATTCGAGTTCAGTGGCTTATCGTTCCTGGCGGCCTGGCCATTCTTCACCAAACGAAATGATTTCCTTTTGTCGAATTTTAGAAAGACGGGGGCAAGCATGCTTTGATTCCAGGCTCTGCAGGTAAGTGTTCCGATTTGAAGAAAGTCGTGCATGCTAATTTGCGTGGTAGCACCACGTCGTTGCAATGCATGGAGCCGATGCTCGAAAAGCCTTCTTCAACAACAAGGACTTGAATCTGAGTGATGGTTATCGGCTGCTCGTTGGAGGCGGTCCCAAAGTGAAGGACATCAACGCCAATGCCGGAGAATATGGGAGACAATTCTTCCTCAAAAATTTGTTGGATTAAGTATTCACGAAAGACAGGTCGGTCGATGGTGAGTGTTGGGTCGTCGTCAATAGGAGAATAACAACCTTGAGTTCATCTAGTGTTCCCATCTCTCTTGAGAGACACTACGAGATTGATGGCTGATTGGGGTGCCGAGGGAACGATAAATCCATTTGACGAACTTAACGAGGTACACCTAATCTCCTCGAGTCCCTCCCTTTTAATGTAGCTTCAATTTTACAGATCGTATTCCAATTGACTGTGCACTGGGTAGCTACCACGAGCTGGCCAATGACCGGAAAGCAGTCGGCCGCATGGCACAACTGCTCGATGATGTGGAGAAGAATTCCACGCCCATTTTTCTCCTTCTTCCCTGGTTCTCGGGTCCCACTAAGAGGGCCAAACAACGTGCCATTCACGAACTGTTCACGCTGATAGGATCATACGTCGAGAAAAGACGCGCCGCTTCCGTAGTTCGGACGAGAGATACAATTGATCATTCGCTGGGAGCAGGATGTAGCCCGCAAACCATATCCAGGTAAGACATGATTTGTAGCACAAGCACTCACATCGTTCCTCCAGTTTATTCTGGGTTTAATATATCTTTTTATTAACACGGGAATGAACGGTGCGTCGCGAGAGTGACAGGGGATATCCATTAATTTCTCATCGGCATCTTTCTGTTGGGAATTGGTCTACCTCGGAATGCACCCCGAATGGAGGGATAAGGTCGCCACCGAGATCCAAGCACTTCTCTCCAACCATACCAATACCATCTCGAACGAACCACTTCACGAGCGTTTGACCAGCATCCCGCTCGATGTATAGGAGACCGAGATGCCTGTAATCCGGGAAATGCAGAGAATAACTATGGGAACCAGTGTTCTACGTCGCAATATGGGCGAAGAAGTGGTTGTCGGTGATAAGGTGATCCCGAAGGGCGACTTCTTGATTTATTTCTTCGTCGATGTGCATGCCAATCCCGATATTTATCCCGAGCCCTCCAAATTCGACCCCCGCAGATTCGACGCGGGTAGGGAAGAAGATAAGAGGGCGCTGATTGCGTTCTTGGGATGGGGTGCAGGTGAGTGGACAACTTGAAGCAAATTGGTTTCGAATGCTCTCTAATTGTGGCCAGGTTGGCACATGTGCGCCGGGATGAGGATCGCTAAATTGGAGGTGAAGTTGATCATGGCGTTGTTCTTTTTGACCTTCGAGTTCGAAGTCGTTGACAGCACGGGCGAGTTTCCGAAATCCCTCACTCGATCGAACTTCAACGAATTTAAAAAGGTGCGTAAAGCGTTCTCTAGCGGGCAGCATCGTCATGACATATGCAGCCCAGTTGGAGATGATCCGTGCTATATCAAGTTCAAGAGGTAACAACGTTAGCGGATTGTGGAAGCTGTGCCCATCCCTAAAAAATCGTTCGACACCGCCAATATGAATTCCCGGATATCTGTGTGAATACCTCAATCAAGGGAAGATATTCTCCGCAATGCGACTGTCACGGGCGAGTACGTCAAACAGGAAGATAGTTATTCCTGTCAAGAGCATTGCTCGCGAGCCAAATATGGGACAATTTTTCTTCTGAACAGAGCACCTAGTTGGAATTCCGTGTTGCGGGATCGGTGAAGAAGCGGGCACGCTATTTACGTCGTCGGGTCGTGAGCATATATATATCATGATTTAGTGTCGACCAGCACATAAAGACATGGTATATACATGGAAAGGGGGCGCGTTAGGGTCGCACAGATACCATCGCTTGGCGACCCGACATTGTATGAGAGATTAACATGGTTATTTTTGAATTTGCGGGACGCGACTTGAACACGCATTTGAACCACGTGATCGTTCTTTTTTTTTTGAACATTATAATTTTCACTCAATAAATCACTGGCAGGGAGATGCACGTTATTCTGCACCAGACCGGTTTCTCATTAAACCCAGCCCTCCTCAAATTAAAAATCCGCTTTCGGTGCTTGGATATCCCAGAACACCACGGCTCGAGTCTTCATTTTGGCAACACTTACAGTTACTTTTATCGAACACCTATATATACCTAGAGCGCTCCACGAGTGAAGATTTTACCCGCTGCATGGATCCTACCGTGCACGCGGTGTCGCTGAAAGAGTATTTTGGAGCGCACCAACAAGCGCCGTCTTCGTGGGATCGGTCCTAATTTTAGTCGCTCAGAGTGATGCTCGTACCTCGAATATTCCAGAGGTTGGTGGCGAACGAAGTCCAGACCTACTTGCAGCGCTGTCCCAGCGGATTTTGGGCTTTTCCTACCGAGTTCTACGTCGTGGGGTGCACAAAAACAAAAACAAAAAAACTATCCCGACGGGGATCATGCTTTCGGCGGAATTTTTTCCGTGTGTATTGTCCTGAATTAGTTCTTGCATATTTCCTGTCACTGATTTATACACTGTTCGTCACTTGTTGGTATCATCAATGAGCTTCACCCATCCTAGCGCTGGCTTCTTTCCCATCGATTCGGCTCGCGGTTATGACACTGAGGCCCAGGCTGGACCAGGTAGTCGGACGGCTCGGGGTCAAACTTGACGGCATGAAAATGACGGGCCGTCTTCTTGCTATCATGTTCGTCTTCTGCCGTAAAGCTTATTGCACCCGGGACCCAGTGCTGCCATCGGTGATAGCATGCATGCACGTTGCTATTCTCTATCTTTCCTCCCACCACTCCTCTACGGTATGGCTCCGTGGCGATCCTCTTCCGTTGCTGAGAAGTAATGTTTACTTGCAGGGACCCTGATTTCATTGCTACATGGACAAGAAGGACACCGTCGATCCGAGTAGCGCGGCCGTAGCCCCTAAAGACGCCGTGGATGCGAAGAACGTCCGACCGAATGCGACGAGAAGCGACGAGAATAGGGAGGATGTGATTGGGAAAGAGAAAATCGCCAAGGAAAGGGATCCCGACAGTACAAAACAGCGAGTTGGCCAACTCGAAAGACCGGCGAGAATTTGCGGTTGCGCATGCCAAATCGATTGCAATTGTAACTGCACCTGTGCGTGCCGAGATCATTGCAAGTGCAGCAAAGACTCTTGCCAAGGAAAATGCGGGGATAAGCTCTCCAGAAACTTAGTGGTTTCGATTGATGGGACGTCGAATCAATTTGGGGTCTATGTAGGTATTCGCAGCCATAGCAGTGAAAGTTGTTCTTACTTCGACCAGAACACCAACGTCGTGGAGCTTCACAGCCGGATTGACCCAAAGAATCAGAGCAAATATTACAACTGCGGTATTGGGACTTATGTGCCAGATGAAGCAAAAGCGACATTTAAATATGTGGGACAGTGGATCGACAACACCATTGATCTCGCCATTGCCCGGTGGGTGAATTTGCATTTTGTTGTTCCTACCGGTGACCCAAAAAATGCAGAAACTTCAAAAACATAATCCTCGAGGCATATAAGTGGCTTTCCACTACATATCAGCCGGGGGACAAAATTTTTATTTTTGGTGAGATTTCCTGTTAATGGTTCAACAGTAATTAATTGAGACATAGGTTTCTCCAGAGGTGCTCATCAAGCTCGAACATTGGCTGCAATGATCGAAAAGGTACGTGGAATCGGCATTCATGTCTCCTCCACGCTAAAACAATCCCTAGGTCGGGCTCGTTGATACAGGGAATGAATCCATGATCCCTTTGTGCGTGATATGAGTGACTAGTATTTCGCGACTGAAAATAGGACCAGTGCATACGAAATTTATTTGGAACGACACAAAGGAAAGGGCAAGTACATTGTATTCGTTTTACAGTGATTTTCTCACTATGATTCAACAGTTCTGCAGGATGAGAAGAAGGAAGAGGAGGAGAAGGAGGGAGCAGAGGGGGAGGAAAAGGAGGAAGGTGAGCAGGAGCAGGAGGAACAGGAGGAGACAGAGGAAGAGGACCAGGAGCAGGCTACTTTTGCCGGGGGCCGGGCAAAAAAGGCGGAACACATAGCTCGTAACTTCAAGAACACATTTTCGAGAGAGGTCCGAATTCATTTCGCCGGCTTATGGTCAGCTTTTCTTAAAGCTTATCCGAATTCCTATACTGATGCTGGTGCTCAGGGATACGGTGTCATCGGTGGGACTTGTTCGCGGGAAGCCGCTTCCACTTACCTCGTCTGCACAACACATTTGCATTTTCCGCCATGCCCTGGCGCTGGATGAACGACGTGTAAAATTTCTTCCAGAATATGTGGATGGTGGGGGTTCCGCTCAGCAATCGGATCCCAAATTCACATCATTTGATGTGAAGGAAGTCTGGTTTCCTGGCACGCATTCTGACATGTGAGCCCCCCTCCTCCCCTTTTTAATCTAGCTCTTATCATATTCAGAGGGGGAGGGATCAAGAAAAATGGAAATCTTAATCTCTCAACTGTCCCCCTTATGTGGATGGAAAATGAAGCCACATTAGCTGGACTTCGACTACTCCCTCGGAAATCCGGGGGGGCGTGGGAGACGAGAGACTTGCGCAAGAAGGACATACATAAATCACTCAAAGGTGTCTGGTGGCCTCTGGAGTATCTGCCATTGTCACGTTTATCTTTCAAGACACCCCATAAAGTCACGAGGTGAGAAGGTTCACATTGGTGATTGCAATGAAACTGTGGACTGACATCGTAGGTTAGGACCCCACACCGAGGGGCTGGTCGCATTATTGCTCCTGGCCAGCGCGTTCACATATCTGTTGCCTTCAAGAAGGACTACCATCCTCGAGCAACATTCCTTGAGCCCGACGGCATCGAATGGGACTCTTTTGTCGGGAAGAACGTTGAAACTACCGATTTCGATTGGGTGGATCGGTTGGGAAACAAGGTTGAAAAGGAGCTGTTTGATTCATCCTTCATGATTCAGGCTGTTGAAAGCCTCCGGGTTCTTTGGGACACACAGCACACCACTTCCGGAAATAAGTCCAAAGCCGACGAGACCAAAGAGACATATCTGATACAACGGCTGGCATTCATGGCTCTTTCTGGACACCTAGCAGTGACCTACCTGTCAATGCTGGAGCAGAACTCGTCGAAGAAAGACAATTCATCTATGCAGGACAATTTGTCGAAGGAGAAGCCATCGAACGACACAGAGGTTAGCAATGTGGTTGATGTGTTCCAGAAGCTACGAAAACAGCGGGTTACCTTCGACGCAGATCTCGCCGCATTACTGGAACATAAAGCCGGTTTGCTGATTGCAGGGGGCAACATTCAGGAGGGCCTTGTCGAATCCCGAGAAGCGCAGACCATCCGGCTGGATATAGCACGCCGTGCCAAAGCCTCTCCACGGGCCATCGACGTTTTGGACACCTGTCTTAAAACACTCGAGTCCATGAAGCACACCGTGCCGGAGTGGACCGTTGATATTCGGAAGGTGATTCAGGAGGCGGTTAAATTCCAACCGAGCATCGCACGAGGAGAACCAAACCAGCCTCTTGCTAATTCATTGCACTGTGCCGGGATCGTTCTCCGCCATCTCGGCCACCACGAGGAAGCGGCGCAGGCACACAAAGAAGCCAGTGACCTTCGTTCCGAGCTTGCGAAGACGGACCCCACTGTCACCAAGTATCTTGCCCAGTCACTCCACCATCTCGGCGTCAACCTCAGCATCCTCGAACGTCACGCAGAGGCTATAATCCCTAAAGAAAAAGCTGTCGAACTTCGTCGCAATCTTGTGGAGACAGGCCCCACAGTCACGAAGGACCTTGCAACTTCCCTGCACAGCCTAGGTATCGACTTCCATGCTGTCGGCCGCAATGAAGATGCATTACGTGCTGACGAAGAAGCGGTTAAGATTCGCCGTGGGCTGAGGGAGACGGACTCTACCGTCACAAAGGATCTTGCAAATTCACTGTACAACCTAGCTATCGACCTCAGCACCGTTGACCGCAACGCGGATGCATTGGACGCTATTGAAGAAGCTCTTGAGATATACCGCAGGCTTGCAGAGACGGACCTCACTGCCACCAACGATCTTGTCGATTCACTGGAAGACCGGGCTTTCTACCTCCGCGCTGTCGGCCGCAATGATGATGCAGTACGAGCTTATGAAGACGCTGTTGAGATTCGTCGCCGCCTTGCGGAGAAAGATCACCTTGGCAAGAAGGCTCTCGCCACTTCACTGCACGACCTATATTTCTACCTCTGCACTGTCGGCCGCAATGAGGACGCATTGCGCGCTGATGAAGAAGCTGTTGGGATTCGCCGCAGGCTTGCGGAGACAGATCACCTTGTCAAGAGGGATCTCGCCAATTCACTGGACACCCTAGGTTTCCACCTCAGCGATGTCGGCCGCAATGAAGATGCATTGTGCGCTGATGAAGAAGCTGTTAAGATTCGCCGTGGGTTCACGTCGGACTCAGAGACGGATCGCGCTCTCAACAACGAACTTCTCAGTTCACTACGAAACTTGCACTTTGATTACCGTGTCCTCAGGCGCTATGAAGACGTAGTACGCACTGATGAAGAAGAAGTTGAGATCCGTCGCAAGCTTGAAAAGACGGACTCCGCCGCTATAAAAGATCTCTCCCAGGCGCTGGAAACCCTCTGTTATGATCTCCTCGTCGTCGGCCGTACTGAGGATGCGTTCCGCACTGATGAGGAGGTAGTTGCCCTTTTTCGTAGGATTTCGGAGACGGACCCTACCTACAGACAGACCCTTGCCGATCGCCTGCAAAATATTGGTATACAACACCGCGCTGCTAGTCGCCACGAGGCGGCGTTGCGCGTCGATGAAGAGGCCGTTCAACTTTATCGAGCATTGAATTCGACAGACAGCAGTCCGATTATCGCCCAAAATTTTGCCAACACGTTGTATTGCCTAGCATTTGATTTCCGTCACGTCGACCACTACGAAGACGCTTTGCGCGCTGATGAAGAAGCTGTTGAGATTCGCCGTGGACTTGCGGAGGGGGACCCCACCTTCACCAAGGATCTCGTCGCCTCACTGATGAACCTTGGCCATGATCTTAGCTTTGTTGGTCGTCGAGACGACGCGGTGCGCATCGAAGAAGAGGCTGTTGTCATTTCTCGCAAGCTTGCCGAGATGGACCCCACCATCACAAGGGATCTTGCCCGGTCACTCCACAACCTCGGTGTTGATTACCATGCAATCAACCGCCACGAAGATGCATTGCGCGCCCACGAAGAAGTTGTTGAGATTCATCGCAAGATTGCAGAGACAAACCCGACGGACCCCACCGTCACACGCGATCTTGCCCAGTCACTCGCCACCCTAGGTTTTGATTACCGTGCAATCGGCCGCAACGAAGATGCGGTGCGTGCCGACGAAGAAGCTGTTAAGATTCGCCGTGGACTTGCTGAGGCTGACACCACCTTCACCAAAGATCTCCTCGCCTCACTGATCAACCTTGGCCATGATTTTAGCCGTGTTGGCCAACGAGACGACGCGAGACGCATCGACGAAGAGGCTGTTGTCGTTTCCCGCAAGCTTGCCGAGACGGACCCCACCGTCAAGAAGGATCTTGCTTTGTCCCTGTCCAACCTAGGTATCGACCTCAGCGCTCTCGACCACCACGAGGACGCATTGCGCGCCAACGAAGAAGCTGTTGAGATTCGCCGTAGGCTCGCGGAGACGGACCCCACGGCCGCAAGGGATCTTGCCCAGTCACTCAACAACCTAGTTTTTTATTACCGTGCAACGGACCGCCACGAAGATGCATTGCGCGCCCACGAAGAAATTGTTGAGATTCGCCGTAGGCTCGCGGAGACGGACCCCACGGCCGCAAGGGATCTTGCCCAGTCACTCAACAACCTAGGTTTTGATTACCGTGCAATCGACCGCCACGAAGATGCATTGCGCGCCGACAGAGAAGCTGTTGAGATTCGTCGCAAGATTGCGGAGACAAACCCGACGGACCCCACCGTCACGAGCAATCTGGCCCAGTCACTCGTCAGCCTAGGTTTTGATTACCGTGCAATCGACCGCCACGAAGATGCGGTGCGCGCCGACAGAGAAGCTGTTGAGATTCGTCGCAAGATTTCGGAGACAAACCCGACTGACCCCGCCGTCACGAGCGATCTGGCCCAGTCACTCGTCAACCTAGGTTTTAATTACGGTAGCCTCGGCCACCACGAAGACGCGCTGCGCATCAAAGAAGAAGTTGTTCAGATTCGCCGTAGGCTCGCGGAGACGGACCCCACCGTCGCGAGTGATCTGGCCCAGTCACTCGTCAACCTAGGTTTTAATTACAGTAGCCTCGGCCACCACGAAGACGCGCTGCGCATCAAAGAAGAAGTTGTTCAGATTCGCCGTAGGCTCGCGGAGACGGACCCCACCGTCGCGAGTGATCTGGCCCAGTCACTCCACAACCTAGGTCTGGATTACAGTGCAATCGACCGCCACGAGGATGCGGTGTGCGCCGACGGAGAAGCTGTTGAGATTCGCCGTAGGCTCGCGGAGACGGACCCCACCGTCAACAAGGATCTTGCCTGGTCACTGTCCAACCTAGGTATCGTTCTCAGCGCTCTCGACCGCCACGAGGACGCATTGCGCGCTGACGAAGAAGCTGTTGAGATTCGCCGTAAGCTCACGGAGACGGACCCCACCGTCGCAAGGGATCTTGCCCAGTCACTCGCCAACCTAGGTTTCAGTCTCCGCATTGCCAACCGTCACGAAGAGGCACTGCACGTACAGGAAGAAGCCGTTGAACTTTATCGAAACATTGTGGAGACGGAGCCCACTTTAACTGGGGCCCTAGCCCTCTCGCTGCAAAACCTAGGTTACGACCTGGGTGCCGCTCGCCGCTATGAAGATTGGGTGCGCGCCAACGAGCAAGCTGTCGAGATTTATCAGAAAATCGAGGCGCCCACTGTAAGGACGGAATTGCAGCTTGCCGAAACCCTTCAAAGTCTCTCCATACCCCTTGGTGCCGTGGGCCGTCACGACGAAGCGTTGCGCCCCCGCGAAAAAGCGGCGGAGATTTGGGCCAAGCTGATTGAGACGGACCCCACTCCCGCTGCCGCCGCACTACGTGAGCACGCGTTGGATTTGCGCAGTAGCGGCTTCCGCGACGACGCGTTGCTCGCCGAGGAAAGAGCTGCTGAGATCTACCGCGACCTTACACAGACAAAGCCTGCCTTTATCAAGAGACTTATCCAGTGTCTGGAATCGGTTGCGGAGGATCAGCGCGCACTCGGGCGGAAGGAAGACGCGGCGCGGACAGATAAAGAGGCGGTTGAGCTACAAGCTACGGCTTCGGAGCCAGCCCCCAGTTCAGCTGCAGACACGGATGCAGATGCAGTCCCAGTCGAGTCTCAAAGGTACGTCTCAAGTGGTAGAACTTGAAGAGAGGCTGACGCCGTAGATCTCACAGTTTGTCGGAGGCAGTCGACCTCACGAGCGAGGAACCAGTGCCAGCGGGAAATATTACGGGGTGAGTTTTCCGTGGAGAGAACAGAAAGGAGTCGAATACGAGTCCATTATGAATTGCAAAAGTTGTAGTTTTATGTCGTATCCAAGTCATTGCGAGCACAGAAAAGATCGTCCGGCGAGCACTGGGACTTGCGAAGAAGAAGGTGAAATCTAAGTGGCCCGGATGCGCTCGAAAGACGTTAACGGGAGTTGAATGTTTTGCGGAACACGGGGACAGAGTCCAGACGGAGTCTGGGACGAGTACATGCGCTTGGTCGAAGCGACGCTGAGTCGGCGTCTCGAGAGTCGAAAGTCTACAAACACCACAGCGAACACGGCTCGACGAGTTAAGGCCTTACTCTGGGCAGGTGGCGGCCAGATGCAAGCTAGCGTAGCCAGGGTTTGGAACAGATGAATGTTGCGGCGGCCAGTGGCATAAAAGAGCAAGTCAAGTCCAAAGAGAACGTGACGCGAAGCTTGAAAATTCAGAAAATAGATCGCCGGAATCTTCCGACGCCCCTATTTCAGAATCGCGGTAACAAATTCGTCGCTCGGCGACTTCATCGAACCAGGTTGAACCAACCTACTCAAAGCTTGATAAAACCAACCGGAAACCGCCGGTACAGACAAAAAAGCGGACCCACAAAAAATGAGAAACGGAGTACTGAGGTACAACAATGTTACAATTTAAGTAGCGCCATGGAGTTGTTGTACTCGACGTCGGGGACGCGGGGCAGCGTAAAACATCCAATATGCGGACTCGGAGTAGCACTGTACAGCCTCCAAACACCGGAGGCGTGAATCAGTGTTAGATAAGTAGCCTGCGCAGCTAAGCATGATGGATGTGTTTGTACTGTTATAAACAGGTCTGATATTGTTCCGTGCCGTCCGAACTCGACCGCTGGAGGGCGCTTGAATATTGATCGAAGGGTTGAATGAACCCTAGTAGAATGAGCGAGGGCATTGTCCCGAAGATGCGAGAATGCCATTATTTTATGGCAACACAGCGGAAGATATTTCTCGTTTGTGAAAAAATTGAAGTCGTGCGCGTGAAGACTTGGTGAAGACGTCTTACAGCTGGAATCTTAGAACGTATTACTGTAACTAGTAGTAGTAGCAAGTTCAACTCAGTCACGTGTGTGTCGACTGTTGAAAAGTTACAGTCGAGGTTGGCTTGAAGTTGATCCGTTCTTTTTTCTTTCATCTCATTGTAATTCGCTGCCCCAATTTTACGACATACAGTCACGGAGTACGTACGTGCCCCGAGAGGTTAATTGAACATTGGTGTGCTGTGTAGCATCATTCGAAGAAACAGTGCTGTGGAGGTTGATCAGCCTGATATTACAGCGAAGGAAAGCAGTTCAGGTTCAAGCCTTCCACACTGAAAACGGAGGACCAGCGCCTTAAATTTAACAGAGATCTATCCACCAGCCCCATAACAAATATGACAATCTGAATTGAATTTATAGACGGAATCCTCCACATACACAGGGTAGCTGATTTCTAAAATAACGTCGAATAGTTTTTCACCCGCAGCAGCTGTCAACCAGATCCAGTAGCACCCACATCCAGCCGCCATCCATGCATCACATCCAGCGCGGCTGTCGGATGGCGATAGTCCGAGTCCGAGATGTCCGGCACCAGACTCCTAATTCGAACCAACTTTCTGGGATTCTATAAATTTAGGATTGGATTGTCATCCTAATTGTAAATGACTGTTCGCAAGACCAACGTATGACTATGAGCTTATGGGACGTATGTCACACGTAGAGCAAGTAACAGCTACTTATGTACTTGTCAGTTAACGTCGGGGACACGTGCTCAGACCGTCAAAACCCTAACATGTCGGCGACATGGCCGAGCACTGGCAGCGCTGTACAGCCTCCGACCGCAAACGCCGGGCACAACCTGCCAAACGGGCGAATCAGCGCTGACAGTGTAGATAGGCCGTTAATGGATAGACAGGCAAGTATGGTCGATCCATCGAGCCTTTGACGTCGGTGATGTTGTTCCGGTCATTGTCGTCAAGAGTTCAAGAGTGACTGCCAAGGTCAAGGTCGTCAGAGTAGGAGGTTGTACGGAATTAAATAGTATAGCAATTGAGCAATTCGCCGTAGGTGTATGTTGAAACACGCACATGCAGCATCGTGATTCTAATTTTGCGCATCTCGCAGCTGCTGTCGTCGAAATTATCCTCGCTGGTAAACACGTTTTGGAGTAAAGGAAGTTCATGTATGTATGTCGATGGTAGAACAGCGGCAGACGGCTCGGGGTACCTACCAAATGAGGCGTCTACAGAGTGTAATTTGACTCCAATTTAATTAGCGCCGCACAGCCTGCGCGTCCCGACAGGTCCCGAGTCTGGGGCACAAAAGCCGGTCAATGTCCAATGTCCAACGTCAATGAATACCGTGATTCGACGATCCCAATCAAATTCCAGTGGTTAAATTGGGCAGTAGCGACAGCACCTCCAGTTCGCCGGCGGGGAGCTATAGGTGGCTCTATCACGGCTGTATCGCTATCTCGAATCTAGACACCCAAGTTAGAAGGAATCATAAACTGGACTGACGGACAGACGGACAGCGCGAATGGACGACTGGGCTGTGCGGATTGCGGAAATGCAGAAATGCAGCGATGTAGGAATAGTAGAAATGGGAAGCGAGAATAGAAATGGAGATGGAGGAGGTAGATAGGGGTAAGGGAATCATATTATGCAGTTACTTTGAAGGTGAGCAAGCGCTCGGGGAAAGCCGAAAGCGCATCATAAAAATAAAAATAAAACGCATAGCTACATGGTCAATCAGCATATAGAAGAGTTGGAGCTTAGGAGAGTCGATGGCCTATTTCGCCGCTGATGTTGATTTTTTATATATAAAAAAAGTCCTCATCGGACAGATATCTCGTTTCGGTTTTGGGTTGAATTCTCGGAGAGTGCAGAAGCAATTTCGAGCGCGCAGAAAAGCGCAGGGAGCGAGATGCAGATCCAACGCTGCCCGGGCGGGAATTAAAGACAGTACACACGACCCGCAGTCCCGGGTCCGTCGCAGGCCTGAACTCCACAAATATCAGTATCAGTATCATGTTCAGCTCCAGTTCCAGTATTCAATCACATCCAGTCTCATCGCTCACCATGGATCCCTAGTAGATTATCCAGCGCAAACCGGGGCCGCTAAAATAAGTTGCGTTCTGTTCCAGCTGTATGTATTGGGGCAGGACGCACGAGGAGAACCAAGGAGAAATGACGTCTTGAGCCCACCACATGCATTGGAGTCCTCGTCCGAGCTCCATGATACATAATCCCGACGCTAGTCCAAGTTGAGTCTAGTACCGGGACGGTGCGCGCGCCGACGCACTGAAGGACGCAATTTGAATGACGCAAACCGGGGTTCGTTTCAGGACTCAGTAAGTACCTGCGGGTGGATCGGGAAGCCGGAGGATGGAATGAAGGAGACTTGATGGAGTATGCGTGTAATCGGGGCAGATGGGCGGGAGAGATGTGCGGCGGGTTCGGGTCGGCCGGGCCCAAGGAGTCCGAGTTCAGCCCCGCGACGCAGACACACAGGCTTACAGACTACGAACGGGCACGGACGCCGCCAAAAAACCCGGGAGGCCCACCCCGATCCGTTTCAGGATTTCATTTTCACCAGATGCGCAGTAAATTGAGTGGAATGGAGTATCTTGCTGCGCCTTCGGAGCGGCCAAGGACCAAACAGCAAGGAGAGTTGAGCGAGGAGCGGCCACGGACGCCGCCCAAACCCCGGGGTCGCCCGCCCGCAGTGAGTCGTTTCAAGATTTCATTTTCACCGGACGCGCAGTAAATTGGGTGGAATGGGTAGCTTGCTGCGACTTTGGCGGGATGAAGTGCTAGACTGCGACTCCGGCTCCAGAGCGGCCAAGGAACAAGGAGCAAGGAGAGTTGAGCGAGGGCCGTCAGAACCCCGAGGAGGCCCGTAGACTGCAGCGATTCGGATTCGTTTCAGGATTCCATTTTCACTCACCGGGACGCACAGCACGAATTGGAGTCGTGGCAGGAGTGTTGGATAGATACTAGTCGGTAAGGAGTTCGCCCAGTCCACCAAAAAAAACTCGTCCACACATCGGGACACGGACCGGCCTCCCACTGGCACCTCCTCCAAGTCTAGCTAAAGTGGGCCTCAGGGTCGCCTCAGGGCCAGGAGACGTATCAGCCAGGGTCCGGTGCGCCACCACCCAAAGTTGCCCGACGCCATTCGGATTGCGGACGCCAGCCAAGTGCACGACGCGCTTGCAGATTCAAGATTGGACAAGGAAGGGGCCCAGAAAGGAAGGAGGGCGCCAGCGATTGATCATTGTGGCGGGCGTTTTTGCAAATTGCAAACTGCGTCCTTCTGCAAACTGTCAAGCCAGAAGCTAGTCAAGGGAGTTTTTTTTTTGGGACCGATTACTCTACAATGTACACTACTTCTTATTTTACATCCAAGTACTACTTCTCTATCTATCACTACACCGATATATCATATGTGGCAGTACCCGCAATCCAAGAGAAAAACGTGTAAGGTAAGAAAGGAAAAGCGTGTCAAAACGTGTAAGTTAAGAAGAATAAAAACGTGTCGTATATAAGCGAGTTGAGCGCTCGAGTCGATCGATAAAAAAAGGGATAGATACGAGACGGTCCAAAAGGAGGCGTAACCGATAGATAGCTGAAGGAAGAAAATCCAGTGTCCGTGTGCGCGCTCTCCGTCCTCAAGGTGAGGAGGGTGGAGGAGAGGAAGCGCTTTTATGTACATACGGGTCTTGTCTAGTCGTTGGGGTCGTTATGCGGGAGGGATAGGATAGGATGGGATGGGAAGGGAGGTGTTTGGTTCCCTTGGCTCAGGTAAGCCAGGCGGTGCGGTGCGGCTGAGGATGGCTGGTGATGGGTGGCGCGGCGGTGTGGAACGTATGTGCGGGCGTCGAGTGCGCCGAGAGTCGAGAGTCGATATGTATGTGTGTGGACGCGGCGATGTATGTGTATGCGCGGGCGTCGAGTCAATGTGCGGGTATAGTGTGTACTGCCGGTGGCTGAAGGAATGGAACGTGAGGTCGGTCTGGTTCTGATATGTGCTGGTATGCTGGTATGCTGATATGTGCGTCGGGGGATGGGACGGGGGTGCTGGGGGACGGGAGGCGAAGGTGGAGGTGGAGGTGGAGGCGGGCCTACGAAGGCAGTGGAAACGGGGGGCGGAGACACTCAACACCGCCCCACACTGCCCTCCCGCGAAGTCGACGCCCTCTCCTTCGAGCTCGCGTCGACCTCCTTCCCCTTCCCCTCCCGCTCCCAGCCCTCCCCACTCCCCCCACCGACAGTCCACGCCCTTCCTCTCCACCCGACGATCACCGTCCCCGCGCGCACGAGCTCCGCCAGCCGCGTGTGGCTGCGCGCGGCCGCGAGGAACAGACCCGTGCCGAGCAGCGGGCGCGAGGCCGTGGACTCGCTGAACGACGCGTGCCGTTGCCCCGCAGGGGAGGTGGGCATGGGGCAGCTCGTGCCCTGTGCGGGGCCCTCGAGGCATATGCACCGGACCGTCGGGTTCGCGGAGATGGCGAGCAGGGGGGGCGCCCACAAAGCGGGGAGGGGCGTGCGCAGAGTGTGGAGGGCGGGCGCGGTGCAGAGCGCGCTGACGAGGGGCGCGAGGGCGGGGTCGGCGGAGAGGGGGAAGGATGTGGTGGTTTCGTCCTACGCGCAGTGTGTGTATTAGCTTAGTTAAATTTAAGACAGGAGAGGGACGCACGAGTAAAGGAGAGGCAAGGACGACAGACGCGAGGGCGGTGAGGACCGCGCGCGGGCCGGGCTGGGAGAGGTATGTGCCCGGTGCTTTGCGCACCGCAAGGGTGCGCAGGTTTGATTCAGGCTGTTGTGGTGAGAGCGATTGGAGGGCGGCCGCCAGGGCCACGCCTGCCTCCGTCTCGGCGGGGAGGGTGACGTCCAGCAAGCGCAGCTGCGGCGCGACAAGCGATAGGACGGCCGCGCACTCCGTGGAGGGGGCAGGGAGGATTAGGGACCGGACGGCGCGCGCGAGGAGGGGGTCGGCGGAGAGGGTGGCGAGGAGGGCGCGCGCCTGGGAGGGGTTGTGGAGGACGACGGTGTGGTAGAAGAGCGGGAGGGCGATGCGGTAGAAGGCGCGCGAGACGAGCAGCGCAGAGCCCCGCGTTGGTGTCTTGGTGTCCTCAGCGGCAGGGCGGGGGTGCCACGGCGCGCGGGGGTGCGGGGCCGACGGGCCGACGACGGCGGCGGCGAGGATGCGCTCGAGTAACTCTTCAGGGAACGCGGCGAGGGAAGACATTGCTAGAAGATTTTCGTGGAGGATGAGGGATCGTAAAAGGTGAGAGCAGACGAGGGTTTTGAGGAATCAGCGTCGGCGGAGAAGGCTCGACTGCGTTATGTAAATGTACGCTATCTCCGGTTTCTCAATCGGGCGAGGTGGACCCACATCGTTGGCACCCCCTTTTTGCTTGCAACCGCGTACTGCGCCGACAACCTCGGACGTGCCCCAGTGAGCTAGCAGAGACAGCTCCGGGGCACGCTCGAAAGTCAAACTCTACGCCTACTTTGTCGATCTCCCGCCCAGCGAGGGACCGAGCCACTGAGTGAAAAGATTCGTTACGGCACTTGCTGTTTTTTCTCCATCTTCGAGCTGCTGTTCCCATCGCCTTCCCCAGCGGGAAATCCCCCGCGTCTAGCGATATGCCGACATCCTCCCACGCCTTCAACACCCTCCCGCCCCATACGTCTCCATACCCACCTCACATGCTCGGCCTTACAATAGTCATCCGCCGCAACAAGCAATTCAACACTCCCATACACACTCACATGCTCGCCCTCACAATAGACACCCGCCACAACAGGCAATTACCCACTCTAAATACCCTCAAACGCAATGGAGGGTGCTTCCATGCCACGCCCCTCGCAACCTGCCTACTCGTTGTCACTTTTCCACCAGTGATGATGTCGCTACCCACCTTCCTGTCGGCCTATTTTCGATGCATCGGTGCTGGACTCGAATCAGAATCAATCAGGCATCAAATCTTGAAGGAGACATGCGCGGATCGGGTGGCGGCTGTACTGCGTTTTTTGCGCGGGCTCGGTGGGAGCTGTCCCTCAAGCGAGTCTTTGCTTCTTCTCTCTTCGCTCTACACTTACGAAAAAAGCGTAGCAACCTGGACTCGACCTCGCCTGCGCCTCGACTCGACCACGTAAAGCCCTGAGCGGTGGAGTAACACTAGCCCGGCCGACGTCTCCGTCGCACAGCATGCGAGGCGGCCGCCATTCGCGTTTTGTCTTGTCTTGCCTTGGCCGCGGCGTCCTCCTCCGAGTCATCGCTACAATCCTTTCCCGCCTATTGTGCGGGCCTCTCCAATCCCTGCCGTCAATCCAGCCGTCAATCCCTACGTACACAAGTCCGCGGCTCCAATCTGTTACCCCGCCCTCGAGCTCCAATCTGTTACCCCGCCCTCCATCCAATCTTCTACCGCGCCTTCAATCTTCATCAGCGTCCTCCATAACTTATCTCATCGTCGGCGCCGGCGTCCTCTTCAATCCCCTAGCTTCATCAGCGCCAATCCCTACCTTCATCGCCGGCGCCGGCGCCAATCTCCCGGTCGGCCTCTTCACTCTCTTGCCGTTAGTCTTTAGTCTGGATCTCTTTCGTTAGTCTGTTCCTCCATCTCAAAATCTCTTCATCGAGGCCTCGATCTGTTGCGGCTGGCCGACGTCATTGGAATATCGCACCGGCGCCAATCTCTTGTCTTTTGACCCGCCCCTCCCACTTACTCGGTCGGCTTCTAGCTCTAGCTCTGGGATCTTTTACTCGCCCTCTTGGATCTTTGCTCGTCCTCTTGAATCTCACTCAGCCTCTCCGAGATTTATCTGCGGCGCCTTCTTCATGCGCATCGGCAGCGCCAATCTCTTGGTCGGCCACTGCAGTCTTTGGGTCTTGGTATCCCGTTCCGGCGTCAACGTTAGTCTATAGCTATAGCCATGTACCTCCTCCCTCTCTGTATAATATATACGATCATAAAAATCATCTCTTCCTCGTCCCGGCGTCCTCACCACACTTCCCTTACATAGTCTGCGTCGTTTCCGCGCGCCCTTGATAGGAGTGGAGTGGATTGTAGACGGTGGACGCACGGATGAATTGGGTGACTCGGACGTGTCCTCTGCACGCAGACTTTAGTCTGACGCATCCACAGGCACCGTGCCGACCCGACGCGTCCACTGGCATTGACGCGTCTGTGTTCCTGCCCCTATCCCGCATCATCCACTTTAGGTTATAGCCATCCTTCGGAGGGCGCACCGCGCCACCCGCGACCCGACCCTCCGCACATGCCGACTAATTTGACGCGTCCAGTACGACTGTGTTCCTGTCCCTGTCCCTATTCCGTATAATTCGCTCGCAACTGCTGGTTGGGGTGGACCTGGTCCACGTGAAATTTACGCGAACCGAAATCCGCGTACCATGCCATGACGCGGATATTGTAAACTGTCCACGATGAATTCCGTCACAACAGGCGGTTGGGGCGGGATTTACGCCCTAGCCAGGAACCTCCTTGGGTATGCCTAATTGCATTTCCGCTGTAGTAGACGACTCGGGCACACTCTCCGCTGTGGACGACAGCGCTCGCTTTACGCGTACCGAGGATGTACGCGCACAGAGATAAAATTTACGCGTGCGGAAGTTTATGCGAACCGAAATTTGCGCGAACCGAACTGCGCGTACCATACCATGACGCGCGTTTCCGCTGTAGACCACTCGAACATACTGCATGTATGTGCACCCGATTCGCGTACCGGAAGGTTACGCGTACCGTACCATGGCATGACTCGGAAATTGTTGACAATGTATATGATAAAATTCCGTACCGTTCGCTCCCAGCTGCTGGCTGGGCTGGGCAGGTCGAATTTACGCGCTCTCTGGACTCGGGTGATTGCATTCCCGCTGTGGACCATTCAGGCAGGCAGACTCTCCGCTATGACGATAGCGCTCGATGTACGCGTACCGAGAATGTACGCGTACGGAGATTTACGCGAACCGAAATGCGCATACCATGACATGACTCGGATACCATTTGTCCACTTTAGCTCGCAACAAGCGGTTGGGTTGGGCAGGTCGAATTTACGCGCTATCTGGACTCGGGTGACTGCATTCCCGCTGTGGACCACCCGATTCGGACATACAACGCTCGATTTACGCCTGTGGAGATTTACGTTTTACCAGGAGTTTACGCGTACAAAATTTACGCGTGCCATTGTAAACTGTCTATGCTGAATTCCGTCACAACAAGCGGTTGGGGGGGGGTTGAATTCAACCGCCAGCCAGAACCTCTGGACTCTGGTGTAATTACATTCGCGCTGTAGTAGACGACTCGGACATACAGCGCTCGATTTACGCCTGCGGAGATTTACGCGCACCGGGAGTTTACGCGTACCATGACATGACTAGACATGACTTGGATATCGTATACATATAATAGATTTGATCCCGCCCCGCTCCGCTCCACCTACTTACTCGTGCAGAAATAAAGCTTGATACTTGTTACGTATCATATATTGTGTATTGAGGGCATGGTGCCGATGTTGAACGATTCAGTCGACGTCGTTTCCGCGCGCCCTTGATAGGAGTGGATTGCAGACACACGGATGAATTCCGTGACTCTGACGCGTCCTCTGGCACGCCGACTCTAGTTTGACGCGTCCACTGCTGTGTTCCTGTTCCTGTTCCTATTCCGTATCATTCACTTTAAATTATAGACATCCTTGGATGGTGCACCGGGTCACCCGCGACTTACGTAGGCCAACTGGCACGTACGCCAGCTCTGACGCGTCCGTCCACTGGCACTGACGCGTTCACTGCGTGGTTGTTCCTGTTCCTATGCTTCACACCTCACAACAGGCGGTTGGGACGGGATTTACGCGCTAGTCAGGGACCTCCTTGGGTGTGACTAATTGCATTCCCGCTGTCGTAGACGACTCGGACATACTCTCCGCTGTGAACGACAGTGCTCGCTTTACGCGTACGGAGATTTACGCGCACCGAAATGAAATTTACGTGCACCGAGATGAAATTTACGCGTTCCATGACATGAATCGGATATTATTGACAATGTATATGATAAAATTCCGTACAACGAGCGATTGGGGCGGGTTGAATTTACGTGCTACCCGGATTCGGGTGATTGCATTCGCACTGTGGACCATTCGGGCACACTCTCCCCTATGACGATAGCGCTCGATTTACGCGTCCCGAGATGGAATTTACGCGTACCGAAATTTATGCGTGCGGAAGTTTACGCGCACCACGACATGACTCTATAATAAATTCCGCACCATTCGCTCAGGACAAGCGGTTGAATTTACGCGCTACTTATTATGATAACCAGAACCTCAGCTCTGGACTCCGGTGTAATTGCATTCGCACTATAGTAGACGAGTCGGACATATGTACAGAGCACGCTTTACACTAGGCACACCGAAAATGAAATTTACGAATTTACGCGCACCGGAAGCTTACGCCCCATGCCAAGACTCGGATATTGTAAGATAAATTAAAAATTCTGTGCCCATTCGCTCACAACAAGCGGCTGGGTTGGATTGGGCAGGTCGAATTTGCAAATTGTGTGATGGCATTTCCCCTGACCGCTCGGATATACGGACAGCGCTCGATTCGGGAATTTACGCGCTTCGGAAATTTACGCGTATAATGTATGTATGATCGATTCGATCCCGCTCCGCCCCGCCTACTAGTACAGGAATAACGCGAATATAGAAGATATCATATCATACTTGAGCACATGGTGCGTTTCAACATACAAGTAGAGACAGGTACAGGGGCGGAGACAGCTGCCCCATGGGGCAGGCGCGTCCGGTGGAGATTTGGTGATGGATATAAGCAGGGATTTGTTGATGGATATAAGTAGGCTGTGCGATATTCGCGAAAAAAAGGCGGGGTGTCAAATTTCAATGCACATGCGCCGGGGTGGACTTTTTGTCGTTTATTTTCTTTTTGGGGAAGTGGGGCGGCGAGTACTTTACATAACTATTGAGTCTTGAGTTGAGTAATGAGGGTCAGTCAGAGTGAGAGTTGAGTGAGCGAATGAGTATGTGAAGGACCCAATTGGACAGCTAATACGCACAAGACCGTCGCTTCAACGTCCAAATTGCACTCCCGCGCCGAGCCAAACCAAAAATAAAATTACATCTCCGTCGCTGGATCCTCAGAGCTTCAGCGGGTAGTTTTATCTTAGCTATTTACATGTATTCGCCGCTGACAATTGAAGGTTTTTTCTTTGGCAGCCATTCGGGATTCAACTCGAACAACGAGTACAACCAAAAAAGTCTAAGATCACGTGACTGGGTTCAACTCTTTTTGGATTGCCCATTTGATGTTTGATTCAAGTGTCGAATACATCGAATCCCGCTTCGTCCCACGCGCGGTCGATCTTTGGCATCATGAGTTGGAAGCTCGGTGACTGCCGGTGGCCGGGTTATCCCCCCTCCCCGTGGTGATGTCATCCCGCGCCGCGTTGCTGAGAATATCTGTACTGGTTACAATTGAATGATTTTTCAGCCACCGGGGGACGTGTAGGTGTATTGTGGTGAGTGGTGTAATTCATGTTATCTAAAATGCAGCTAGTGCAAAAGAATCAACGCGCCCCAGACGAACCTGTCGTGCTAAGATTATTTCGTGCTATAATTATTTGTTGAATACATGTATGTATTGGTGGCGGGTCAAATTTACGCTGCAGTGCGGTGCTGTTGCCCACGTTTCCCGAGCTTGTGTATGTATCTAGGGCCTGAATTCACTCGATCCCGCTGCCCCACGCTGGATCTATTTGTAAGTTGAACTGGACTTCGTTACGTATACATACCTGCCTGCAAAACATGGGGTATGAATGAGTACACATCGTCGGTACCACAATATTTTCAGACTGCGGTGCCTATTTACATTATTATTTATTGAATACATGCATTTACTGGTGGCGGGTCAAATTCACACTGGGGTGCGGTGTTGTTGCCCGCGCTTCCCGAGCTTGCGCCTACCATGATGGTGGCACTATGTACACACTACGAGCATTTGCAGGCGTGGCCTATTTGGAATTTCAATTGCATTTACGCTGTTGCAGGCAGTGATAGACATATAAATTCGATGCCGCTGCCCCACGCTGAAGTTGAACTTATACCGGCTTGCGAGAAGGACTTGGTCCATAGATCACGGACAAAAGACAACCTAGAGTATGAGTATACATTGCCGACACCATAAGGTCATCCCACACTCGCTGGTGTTTCTGGTGGCTACATAACTTCAAGTTGGTACCAAATTAGACCGAGCGGGACTGTCGTTCGAAGATGCACTCCCGCGACATTGATCTCCGTCCCCGAAGGGTTCATTCCGGGTCTTTATCCGGGAGGATTGATGGGCATGCCGGTTCTGGTGAGCGTCGTTTTGTACGTACTCAGTACTGAGGTGGAGTATTGGACCAAGCGGTGAGCGATCTCTGGATCTCACCATATGATCTGGCGACGCAAATCACTGATGGAGGGGCGGATCATCGGCAACACTGCCATATCTATTTTGGATCTGTGGGCAGTTCCCAGCGCTGGCAAGGTCCTGTCCAACCGAAGAAAGAGGGAAGAGACACGGGAAGCTCTCTGTCCCCGGTGCTTCACCTATGTAAAGCATGGTCCCCACTCATCTCAACTCCAACTCGCATCCGAGTACTCCAGTCGTCTCGCCGCGTTGCTGATGTCGGTCGACAGGAATCTCAGTCCAAAGGTAGTTCTTCATTAAGTACGGGTAAATATAGAGAATAGTGTAGAAAGCGCAATATTAAAGGACAGTAATTGATTTCCAGAGATGCGGAGCAGCCCAACAGCAAGTAAGACGCTTTTGCGGAGCATTATTTGATAGAGATTATGCGCATGATGACTACAGGGGTAAGGGTCCATCCTGGGTGCAGAATTGGGTGCTAGAAGCGCACCAAAGGTGGAAGGCCACGGCCAGAGGTTACAGAGGCGAACGAGTGGCGCAGGCGGGGCGCGGAAGTAATGCGTGGTGCCGAGACTTCACATCATCCCACGGGGGGGGGGGGGGGGGGGGAGTGGGAATTATGAGCTGATCCAGAGATCGCCCACCCCTTGTATTGGACTCTGGCAAAACGCAACCAATACAACACGTGATGCGGTTCAATTTTCGCCGAATACATTTTGCTTCCACGTCTCCTTTCACGCGCGACCAATCGTAATATGCCTCGGACCATCTATTTATTTTAAAAATTGCAGGTTGACTCGGCATGTTGACTGGCCGGATTAATTTCCCCCGCAGGGTCGAACCACTTATGTAAATCTCTTTCAATACATTGGACCCGAATTCGCTGAGTAATTCATCTCGCATTTGCCTGAAACTGCTGCGGCATCAAATTCCCGAGGCGCTCCTGTCTATTTATGAAAGGCAAGTGAGCATTGAAGTGGATAAAAATGGCATATCATGGTTGCGATAAAAGGGCGCCAAAGCAAGCCCATTTGGCATGTGGGCACCTCACCGAACGCTGTGCCAGATATGTGCAACTGCTACGGCGTCGCCCCTCAGCTACGTACTCTACTGCGGGTTCCGTCTGAGTCATTCGCAATCCCGGTGTCGAATCGGAATCATACCTGTGAGCTGTCGTCGGATTTAGATTTTTATCTATGTTGTTTTGCTGAAGGCTCGTCAAGTAAAAAAATTCCGGAGTTTGGGAAGGAACGAGGCAGTTCTGTTACTTCTATCAAAGACTTGAGAAAGCAGACTTCAAGTCTTCAGCATTCGGCCAGCACGTGACGTGATTGAAATTGTTCGACTTGAACTTATTGCCGATGTATCCTGTCTCGGCGTTTTATACGACCCGTTCCTATATCCTGGGCCTATACCAATGTCCAAGGTGAAACGGCTAAACTACACCAGGGCCAGCCTCGTGCTATGCTCTACCATTAATAATCTACGTTTCATGCAGGCTCGGAGATCGATGGGTCTGGGCCTGAGCTCGTTGCTCACCGTGTCTAGTGACTTGTGCGCTCAGCAGACTGCGGATACGCATCAACACCCTATTGAGTGTTTACTGAAATATCTCCTGGGCTGATCCTTCCATTTTCGTTGCCGCATTTCTGCACCGCCCTTCGCATTTGCGCTGTCTCTGTCCGCTCTATGCGTCTGCCTATCCGTCTGCGATTATCTTTACGTCCATACATCTTCACTACCCGCCGGCGAAGCGCTTCACGTTTATTATCTCCACTCGGTCATATGAGAGGTACATGATACTTATGGCCGGGCCATTCCTTGCATCAACTGGAACGTCTAAACTCGGGATGCAGGGCTGTTTGCTACGCGGATAGGCTCTGTATTGGAGCTTGGGCATTGCGGTGTTCTTCGGGGGGCCGCGGCAACGAGTAATTCAACTGGAGTCAGATTACACTGTGTCTTAGACGCGCCGGCGCCCCATTTCGCCCCATTTGGCAAGTCCCGAGGGCGGTTGGTCACCGCTACACTTGCTACTATGATACGCGTGAACTGCGCGCTCGGAAACGACGATGGCAGGTGTAAGGTGCGCACAATAGTGGTTCTTGCGGATTTATGCTAAGGCGCTGTGCTGAATTCAACTTACTATCCTGCGCCGCGCACCCCAGTACTAGTCTCGATTAATTACTCCATTTCTGCCATATGTGGACGATAAAAAGAGCTCGCTCATTATACTGTAGGCCATTCAGTCAACACCGAAGACTCAAGCGCCCTCGTCCTCCTTCCATAGTGATAGTCAATCTCAATCTCGGTGACAGAAGTGATCGGAACCATGATGGAATGAATCATCAACGTCAAAAAAGAAGTGACGGATCTGCATACCCATCAACGGCGTTGCTGTCTACAATCTACAAGAATCTACATTGTAGACTCGCCCGTTTGGCAGGTTGTGCCCCCGGTCTTTGGAGGCTGTACACATGCACTGCTCTGGTTTTGACAGCTCCCCCACGCTTCCCGCCTCCCCGACGCGAATAAAGCAAGAATTAAATATGTCAATGTGTGGCGCATGTAGAGGGTATGCCCTGTAAAATATGTAGCCGCTGTCGAGGATGTGAATGAGACTCTAAATTACGGAAACTTAGACTTCAAATAAATTTGGTTCAAATTACGGTCTCGGCCAATTCGGACTCGGGATAGCCCCATCTGACAGCCGCGCCGGATGTGAAGCAACATGCTTGTTGAAGCTGCATGGTGGATAGTCATGATGGGTGAAGCTGCATAATACATTTGAACCTGGTGTCGATATCCTGAAGGTGTAAGTTTCCTTCCTCTTTAAACTCCACAGCGTGCACAGCATATTCAATTAAGTACGCATTCATACCCACGTTATCCTATTACAGTACCTATGTTTGCTAGCTCATTGGGTCCATCAAAATAGCACCATGTAGTGCTTTCTAGGATTAAACCTGTAAGACCAAATTCCTGTCCATAAACCCAAGCAAATTCATAGTTGTCAGGGCAGTCAAGTCCTTGTGTTCCTGTTGGCTGGATGAGCCGCAAGACCACCATTCCTCTTCCGTTTCACTCCTGTCCCCGTCTTCTTCATCCTCATCCTCTTCTTCAGGCTCCCATACCTCTTCCCATTCATTCTTGTGGTGTTCCCATTGTTCCTCCCTTCTCTGACGGTGATCCTGCAAGCGTCCCCACCCGGTCTCCAAGTAATCAAAGGTGTATTTGTAGGGATCCGGGGCTTCATCTATGATCCTCTTCAAACGATGCTCGAATCGAATGATTAATTCAAGGGGGGGGTCAAAAATTATTGTCTGGAGAATTATAATGTAAGTTGAAGTAAATTCATGGGTTTCTAAAATCATCGAAATCCACCTTGAGCCATTGAACAATATCGTGGAAGCCTTGGATGTTGTAGAACGTAGAAATATTAGTGGTTCTGGTGTTCAAGGTGATTTCCATGTCGCACAGACCCTGTAGAAGGTCATCATCAGCGGGTGCGCATGATCTCATGTAGCGACCCCATGCCCAGATTGACCGACTGAGATGTGGGACATGAGTGTCGTATCAGTCGCATGGCATTTTCAATTAATACGAGACTCACCAAGGCATTCCTCCGCTGCAAATCCCCCTCATGATGCGTATGAAACCGCGAGCAAGATCCGAACGGACGAGGGAGAATTCCGGTGTTGAATGCAATGTGCAAAGCAATAATTGGGCCAGACTCTCAGGGTCCTCACCTACAACTGAGAGAAGAGGGCAAACAGCCGACCGCAGTTCTTCCGCCGATATATCCAAAAGAATGTGTATGTCCAGCAGAAAGTGATTCACCAGCGGTGCGGAATAATCCGCAAGGAGTGCGTACGCGTGAAGAATGCGAACGAGTTGTGGAGAAGGATCTGGTAAAACCTGTCGACGGGAACGGATTTTATACGGCCGACGGGCTATTCGAGTCCAGATACTGTCACACCGCTTCATAAAATAGTAATCTTCCCAGGTCATGATTAGATCCTCGGGCAGCGGTTGGAATTTCTGTCAAGGATCAGTCGGGATCGGCAGCTGAATTGAATGACTTGCCTCCAACCATCTGATGAGTTGAAAATGACTTTCCCCTTTATCGTCGATGCACCAGGTCTGAAAAAGAAAGCCCGGGTTGAATCGCCGGAAAATAGCCACAAGCTCTGGGGACGGAGGAACGGAAGTCACAAAGCCAATAGTGCTCTCCCAGTAGAGGTCCCTACAAGTGAAGATAGGTTAACTTTCACCAATTGAATTAAGAAAAATGAAAAGGTCACCGCGCAGCACGTTGGTAATTCAACCACGAGCCATCATTTGAGTACGAAAATCTTTTGAGGATACGGAGGGCCAGATCGGTGCAGCGTTGAACGTCCCCGCCATAAAAGGGGCCGGATCTTTGTGGATCAAGAAGAAAGTCAGGGAATGAGGCATGGTACACAGTCATGTAGTTGTCGTCGCCTATCTTGATCACAGAGTGCAGGCCACGTAGGGCTAACCAAACATCGCCCGGCTGCCATTCAAGAAGCTCTTCAATGCCGGGGACAGTCAGATAAAATTTAGCCGCAATGATGGTCAGAATTCTGAGGAGTCGAGGGCGGACAGGAACATCGGAGAGGATTTGAGTGTACAGCTGATCGAGGGCTGCATACGGCGATCCACCATCGGGTTCTTTGATACCCATAATGACCGCAAGACGCTCCGTGGGGCGAAAGTTTTTATCGTCGATGAACCTGATGACTGTGGATGCGTAGATGAAGTAGCCAGATGATTTATTGACCAGTGCCCTAATGATTTCGGGGGAGGGCCACGGGCTGGAAATTGTGCTCATAGTCTCCTGGTGTTCGTGAAGAATCCGCGCGAATTCGTCCACGAAATAAGTTTCGACGTCAGAGAATGACTGCTCAATATTGACGGGTATATGGTGCCCGCCTAAAGACGGTCCATTGAAGACCTCAGAAATGTGAGGTTCCGGTCGGCTGGCAATGAGAAAGCGAAGAGGAAGATTTTGGCCGTGAGCAGTATTGCCAATACAGCGCAATACTTCCTGCTGAACGTCGTGGCCCTCGCATTCGTCCAGTCCGTCGATGAGGACAACCAATGGGCGATCAGGGATATTCTGTCGAACTGGTTCGATGATCAACTGTTGAAACTGGATTGAAAGAGACCTGTCGATGATAGCTGGGTTTTTCTCCACGCGCTGCGAGATCAACTGCTCCAGTTCTGGACAGACAACAGCAAGCTGGTACGCGATCGTCGCGAATAGCTTGTAGGCATTTCCGCGGGATGCATGTCCGCGTTTGAAGAAAAAACACCCGCCGAGACACCTTTCTGCCTCTAGCTTCTGGCAAAATGACTGCGCAATGGCTGATTTTCCCGCACCAGCAGGCCCGTATAACCAGAGCACACGACTGCTCCGATCGTCGTTCGAGGCCCAGGTGTACAGGTCATCGAGCATTTTCGTCCGGGTCTCGGGATGGCATTTTGGCTGCGGGTATCTTTCTGCTGAGTCGTGGAACGCGTCGCAGGCTGCGCCACGATATAACATTTGCAAGCCTGCGAGAATGATTTGAACCAAATACAGACATTAAGAGACAAATATAATCTACCTGGTTCACCCCGACGTTCGATGTGGTTCACGTTCCCGCCGATGAATGTCCCACCGCTGATGTTGGTCCGGGGCTCGGGCGGTATGTGTTCCCACGGAGAATGGCTGGCAACAGTAAGATCGGGTGTCCATAAAACACTGGCTGGTACGATATTAGGAGTGCCTTGCACCCCAGAATCCGTGGAGCGGTATGGACCACCAAAAAATTGGTGCAATCTAGTAGCTGAATCTTGTGAGGTGGGCGGATCAACCACCGGAGGCAGATGCACTTGTGAATCGAGTTGGGCTGGAATAGTAACCGATGGAAGGTAGGCAGTAGCCATCGCCGTGGACTCGGAATGGTCATCGGCCATCGAGGAACCATTTGAATAAGTTGTAATTTGTGGTCGGCGAGAAATATCTTCCGCTGCGTTAGAGAATTGTGTTACTTCGAACAAGCTTAACACATACTATAAGGTAACATCTTCGCATCCCCCATATGTCGGCCTTCACTCTCAGTTCCTGATAGCTGACGATCTGAGTCTTGACTGGGACGGGTACCGTGACGTAGCGCCCCTATGTCGTGGCCCAGATGCTCGCTGCTTTGAACATTCATGTCGCCCGCAACGTCATAAAAATTCCCGCCATTGATTTGCACACCGGAGCTGGAGGCAAACAGGGGCATGGAGGGGCGAGAGCTCGGGATGAGAGAGATCAGGAAGTAGAAGAAAAAGCTGTTACTTAAAATTAAAAATGCAGTGTACCCTACTGCTGCCGAGCCCCAGCGCTAATGTCAGATTATGTCATGTCACCGCGCGCGCTTATTTTACAAGTTACAACCGGTAATCCGCAAGTCAGAATAATACCGGTAGTAAAGTATGGAACATACATGGCGAAACTCTGGTCAAGTGCGTTTATTGTTTCGTTGTGGCAAAAGGGCAACGGGCCTCGACAAGTTGGCCACTCACCGACTGCAGACAGCCTTGACCGGTTGAACTGATCATGAACCTACAAGGAGGAACGGGCGATGAAGTATAATCGTGGCCGTGAGTCTTTGATCCAGTTGAAACGAGAGGACAAATGGGATGTAGATTGCTTATCAGCGATTTATTGGCGAATACCAACGACTTGATTCGGAGGAAGTAGCTAGCTTCAACTGAGAGAGGACCGTGACGAAAATATAGCGACAGTAGATGCGTAGGTGTGGACCGGGCCATGGGCGCCCGGTGTGGTATTCCTTTGGCTTGGGCACAGTGAGGGATGTTCTTTTTTTATTTTATTGTAATGTTGAGGAATCGTCATTGCGCTTCAGGCTCTTTTGTGCGTGGAAAACGGACTTGTTCAATGAGTCAGGAGGAAATTCGCCGGTGGCATTCAAGTGGCAGAGTTTCCTTTCGCAGATCGAATCCAATCATCCATCGGAGGAGAGCGGTCCAGGGAAAGAACCAAGGAGGTGGACGACTTAGCGCCGTGTGGTTCTGTTTGATCCCAAAGCTTCTGGGACCGGGCCGTTCGTCCGCACTCTTTTCTTGCGCAACGCTCAACAACTTCAAGTCGTCTGAGCTGTCTCCAAGTCATGTCAAGCTTTCGTCAAATGGGGCCATCTCAAACGAATCTGCTTGATCCTAACAAAATCTTTGTGCCATCCCCGTCCAAGACCTGCCCAAGAACGCACATCCTTAGCAAATTCTACATCCCCGCGTACTAGTAGTACGTACTCGCTTCGATACCCTCGCAAATCCGCACCCCCGTTTGTCTGCCGCGTCTTCCTCGGCAGGGATCTACGGCTATGGCTGTGTCTTACGCATCCGCGCGCTTCCAACCTTCCGCGTCGTTGCCCATATCAGTCACTCTTGCTACCACACCCGCCTCCCCGTTGGGGTTCACCTCGCCCGTTTGAGAAATCGGAGATAGTATGCATCTATGTAACACAGCCTAAGCCTTCTCCGCCGACGCCTCTTTCCTCAAAACGCTCGTCTCCTCCTCCTTCACGATCTCTCTCCACGAAGAAATAATGTCAACCCTCGCCACATTCCCTGAAGAGCTCCTCGAGCGCATCCTCGCCGCCGTCGTCGTCTCCCCGCCGACCCCGCGCCCCCGCGCTCTGTGGCACCCTCGCCCCGCCGCTGAGGACACCAAGACACCGACGCGAGGCTCTGCGCTACGCGTCTCGCGCGCCTTCCATCGCATCGCCCTGCCCCTCTTCTACCACACCGTCGTCCTCCACAACCCCTCCCAGGCACGCGCCCTCCTCGCCACCCTCTCCGCCGACCTCCTCCTCGCGCGCGCCGTCCGGTCCCTAATCCTCCCTGCCCCCTCTTCGGAGTGCGCGGCGGTCCTATCGCTTGTCGCGCCGCAGCTGCGCTTGCTGGACGTCACCCTCCCCGCCGAGACGGAGGCAGGCGTGGCCCTGGCGGCCGCCCTCCAATCACTCTCACCACAACAGCCTGAATCAAACCTCCGCACGCTCGCGGTGCGCAAGGCGCCGGGCACCTACCTCTCCCAGCCTGCCCCGCGCGCGGTCCTCTCCGCCCTTGCGTCTGTCGTCCTTGCCTCCCCTTTGCTCGTGCGTCCTGCCTCCCTGTCTTGAATTTAACGAAGCTAATACACTAATACTGCGCGTAGGACGAAACCACCACATCCTTCCCCCTCTCGTCCGACCCCGCCCTCGCGCCCCTCGTCAGCGCGCTCTGCGCCGCGCCCGCTCTGCACACCCTTTCCACGTCCCTCCCCGCGCTCTGGGCGCCTCCACTGCTCGCGATCTCCGCCAACCCCACTCTCCGGCGCATATGCCTTGAGCAGCCGGCGCAGGGTACGAGTTGCCCGGCGTCCACGTCCCCTGCAAAGCCCCAGCGCCATGCGTCGTTCAGCGACGAATGCACCCCGACGCGCCCCCTCCTCAGCACAGGCCTCTTCCTCGCCGCTGCGCGCAGCCACACGCGGTTGGCGGAGCTGGTGCGCGCGGGGACGGCGGTGGTGGGGTGGAGGGGAAGGGCGTGGACTGTGGGCGGGGGGAGTGGGGAGGGATGGGAGCGGGAGGGGAAGGGGAAGGAGGTCGACGCGAGCTAAAAAGAGAGAGCGTCGACTTCACGGGAGGGCAGTGTGGGGCGGTGTTGGCCTCCGCCCCCCGTTTCCACTGCCTTCGTAGGCCCGCCTCCACCTTCGCCTTCGCCTCCCGTCCCCCAGCACCCCGTCCCATCCCCCGACGCACATATCAGCATATCAGCACATCAGAACCAGACCGACCTCACGTTTCATTCCTTCAGCCATTGGCAGTACACACTATACCCGCACATTGACTCGACGCCCGCGCATACACATACATCGCCGCGTCCGCATACATATCATATCAACTCTCGACTCTCGGCGCATTCGACGCCCGCACATACATTCAACACCGCCGCGCCACCCATCACCAGCCATCCTCAGCAGCACCGCCTGGCTCCCTGCCCAGCGCCGTTATCTGAGCCAAGGGAACCAAACCCCTTCCCATCCCATCCTATCCTATCCTATCCCGCCATAACGACCCCACAACGACTAGACAAGACCCGTATGTACATAAAAGCCCTCCCCCTGCTTCCCCCACCTCCTTTCTAGGGACGGGGAGCAGAGAGCGCACGGACCCCGGATTTTCTTCCTTCCCCTATCTATCGGTTACGCCTCCTTTTGGACCGTCATTTCTTTTTTTTTATTGACATCGACTCGCGCGCTCAACTCGCCACGTTTTTTCTTTATTCTTCTCATACGATACGTTTCTTCTCATACGATTTACGTTTTGCTTCTTAACTTACACGTTTTTCTGGTTGCGGGTACGGTTGGGTACGGGTACGGGTACTATAAGATATATATTATATCGGTGTAGTTATAGAGAAGTAGTACTTGGATGTAAAATAAGAAGTAGTGTATATTGTAGAGTAATCGGTCCCCCCAAAAACAAGAAAAACTGCTTTGACTTCGACTAGCTTGACTGCTCGACACTCAGAAGGACGCAATTTGCAATTTGCAAACGCCCGCCACAATCGCTGGCGCCCTCCTTCCTCTTCGGGCCCCTTCTTTGTCGTCGCGCGTGCAGTTGGATGGCGTCCGCAATCCGAATGGCGTCGGGCAACTTTCCATGGGTCCATGGGCGGTGGCGCACCGGACCCTGGCCTTGACGTAGGTGTCGTCTGGCCCTGAGACGACCCTGAGGCCCACTTTAGCTAGACTAAGACTTGGAGGGGGTCGGTCCGCGGTCCGATTCCTGACGCATGGATGAGTTAGGGATTTTCCAATACGCTCTAAACTGACTAGTATCCATATCCATATCCATATCCACACTCCTGCCAGCCCGATTCACCTGAACGCGCGCAAATGAATCCTGAAACGAATCGCTGCAGTCTACGGGCCTCCTCGGGGTTCTGACGGCTCCTCGCTCTCAACTCTCCTTGCTCCTTGTTCCTTGGCCGCTCCGGATCCGGAGTCGCACCCAATTTACTGCGCGTCCTGTGAAAATGGAATCTTGAAACGGATCGGGGTGGGCCTCCCGGGTTTTTTGGCGGCGTCCGTGCCCGTTGGGAGTCTCAGTCTGTGCGCCTGTGCGTCTGCGTCGCGGGGCTGGACGTGGACTCCTTTGCCCGGCCGGCTCAAACCCGCCGCACATCCTCGATTCGTACTCCTTCCATCCGCCCCGCGTCTCAGCCTACTCCATTCAAGTCTAGGTCTCCTTCATTCCATCCTCCGGCATCCCGATCCACGCGCTGGTACTTACTGTGTCCTGAAATGAACCCCGGTTTGCGCCATTCAAATTGCGTCCTTCATTGCGTCGGCGCGCGCACCGTCCCGGTGCTAGACTCGACTGGGACTAGCGTCGGGATTATGTACCATGGAGCTCGGACGAGGACTCCAATGCATGCGGTGGGCTCAAGACGTCATTTCTCCTTGGTTCTCCTCGTGCTTCCTGCCTTAATACTACATACAGAACGCAGCTTCTTTTAGTCGCCCCGGTTTGCGCCGGAAAATCTACTAGGGATTCATGGTAAGCGATGAGACTGGATGTGATTGAATGCTGGAACTGGAGCTGAACATGATACTGATACTGATATTTGTGGAGTTCAGGCCTGCGACGGACTCGGGACTGCGGGTCGTGTGTACTGTCTTTAATTCCCGCCCGGGCAGCGTTGGATCTGCATCTCGCTCCCTGCGCTTTTCTGCGCGCTCGAAATTGCTTCTGCGCTCTCCGAGACTTCAACTTAAACCGAAACTAGATATCTGTCCGATGTGGACTCTTTCTTATATAATAAAAGAAATCAACATCAGCGTCGAAGTGGGTCATCGACTCTCCCAAACTGGCAACTCTTCCATATGCTGATTGACCATGTAGCTATGCGTTTTATTTTTATTTTTATTTTATGATGCGCTTTCGGCTTTCCCCGGGCGCTTGCTCACCTTCAAAATAACTGCATAATATGATTCCCTTAGCCCTATCTACCTCCTCCATCTCCATTTGTATTCCCGCTTCCCATTTCTACTATTCCTACATCGCTGCATTTCTGCATTTCCGCAATCTCCACAGCCCAGTCATCCATTTACGCTGTCTATCCGTACGTCCGTCAATCCAGTTTATGATTCCTTCTAACTTGGGTGTCTAGATTCGAGATAGCGATACAGCCGTGATAAAGCCACCTATAGCTCCCCGCCGGCGAACTGGAGGTGCTGTCGCTACTACCCAATTTAACCACTGGAATTTGATTGGGATCGTCGAATCACGGTATTCATTGACGTTGGACATTGGACATTGACCGGCTTTTGTGCCCCAGGCTCGGGACGCGCAGGCTGTGCGACGCTAATTAAGTTGGAGTCAAATTACACTCTGCAGACGCCTCATTAAGTAGGTACCCCGAGCCGTCCGCCGCTGTTCTACCATTGATAAATACTTACTTACTTCCGAAAGACGTCCACAGCGTAGCCAAAACAAAATTCGAATCACGGTGCTATGCGGCGATGTAAGTGCCAGTACGTGTTTCAACATACACCTGCCGCGAATTGCTCAATTGCTCAATTGCTACATACGGAAGATAATCAGGACGATAATCAGAACGCGCAACGTCCCGAACACCATTCAAGCGCCCACCATCGAACAGTGAGTCAGTCAGTGACCGGAACGAAATCACAGAGATCTACATGCCATCAACAGCCCTGCTTCACAACTATCTAGCTACGTAGACATTGTCAATGATGATTCCCCCGTTTGGTGGCAGGTTGCGCCCCGGCGTTTGCGGCCGGAGGCTGTACAGCGCTGTCAGTGCTCGGTCTTGTTGCTCACATGTTAGGGTTTTGACGGCCTGAGCGCGTGTCCGCGACGTTAACTGACAAGTAAGTAGCTGTTACTTACTCTACATGTGACGTGCGTCCCATAAGCTTATTATAGTCGTACGTTGGTCTTGCGAACAGTCATTTACAATTAGGATGTCAGTCCAATTCTAAATTTATAGAATCCCAGAAAGTTGGTTCGAATTAGGAGTCTGGTGCCGGACATCTCGGACTCGGTCTCTCGCCATCCGACAGCCGCGCTGGATATGATGCATGGATGGCGGCTGGATGTGGGTGCTACTAGATCTGGTTGACAGCCGCTGCGGTGAAAAACTATTCGACGTTATTTTAGAAATCAGCTACCCTGTGTATGTGGAGGACTCCGTCTATAAATTCAATTCGGATTGTCATATTTGTTATGGGGCTGGTAGATGGATCTCTGTTAAATTTAAGGCGCTGGTCCTCTGTTTTCAGTGCGGAAGGCTTGAACCTGAACTGCTTTCCTTCGCTGTAATATCAGGCTGATCAACCTCCACAGCACTGTTTCTTCGAATGATGTTACATAGCACACCAATGTTCAATTAATCTCTCGGGGCACATACGTACTCCATGACTGTATATCTTAGAATCGGGGCAGCGAATTACAATGAGATGAAAGAAAAAAGAACGGATCAACTTCAAGTCAACCTCGACTGTAACTTTTCAACAGTCGACACACGTGACTGAGTTGAACTTGCTACTACTAGTTACAGTAATACGTTCTAAGATTCCAGCTGTAAGACCTCTTCACCAAGTCTTCACGCGCACGACTTCAATTTTTTGACAAACGAGAAATATCTTCCGCTGTGTTGCCATAAAATAATGGCATTCTCGCATCTTCGGGACAATGCCCTCGCTCATTCTACTAGGGCTCACTCAACCCTTCGATCAATATTCAAGCGCCCTCCAGCGGTAGACCTCGGACGGCACGGAACAATATCAGACCTGTTTATAAACAGTACATACACATCCATCATGCTTAGCTGCGTAGGCTACTTATCAACATTTTTGACACTGATTCGCGCCCCCGGTGTTTGAAGGCTGTGCAACGCCTCCGAGTCCGCATATTGGGCGTTTTACAGCACAATCAAGCTCCTCCGCGTCCCCGGCGTCGACTACAACAACTCCATAGCGCTGCTTAAATTGTAACATTGTTGTACCTCAGTACTCCGTTTCTCATTTTTTGTGGGTCCGCTTTTTTGTTTGTACCAGCGGTTTGGGGTTGGTTTTATCAAGCTTTGAGTAGGTTGGTTCAACCTGGTTCGATGAAGTCGCCGAGCGACGAATTTGTTACCGCGATTTTGAAATAGGGGCGTCGGAAGATTCCGGCGATCTATTTTCAGTCACGTTTTCTTTGGACTTGACTTGCTCTTTTCCGCAACACTCATCTCCTCCAAACCCTGGCTGCGCTAGCTTGCATCTGGCCGTCGCCTTCCCAGAGAAAGGCCTCACGCTTCGAGCCGTGTCCGCTGCGGTACTTGTACTCTCGAGACGCCGACTCAGCGTCTTCGACCAAACGCATGTAAGTACTCGTCCCAGACTCCGCCTAGACTCTGTCCCCGCGTCCCGCAAAACATCCAACTCCCGCTAACGTCTTCCGAGCGCATTCAAGCCACTTAGATTTTACCTTCTTCTTTGCAAGTCTTAGTGCTCGCTGGACGGTCTTTTCTGTGCTCGCAACGACCTGGATACGACATGAAAGTTACAACTTTTACATTTTACAATGGACTCATATGTGCGACTCCTTCCTGTTCTTTCCACGGCCAACTCACTCCGCAACTTTTCCCGCTGGCACTGGCTCCTCGCTCGTGGCGTCAACTGCCTCCGACAAACTGTGAGGTCTACGGCGTCAGCCTCTCTTTAAGCTCTACTGCTTGAGACGTACCTTTGGGACTCGACTGGGACTGCATCTGCACCCGCGTCTGCAGTTGAACCCAGGGCTAACTCCAAAACCGTAGCTCGTAGCTCAACCACCTCTTTATCTGTACGTGCTGCGTCTTCCTCCCGCCCGAGAGCGCGCTGATCCCCCGCAATTGATTCTAGAGACTGGATAAGTCTCTTGATAATCTCAGGCTTTGTCTGCACAAGGTCGCGATAGATCTCGGCAGCTCTTTTCTCGGCGAGCAACGCGTCGGCGCTGAAGCCACTACTGCGCAAATCCACAGCGTGTGTATGATGTGAGGCGGCAGTGGAAGTGGGGTCCGTCTCAACCAGCTTGGTATAAAGCTCGTCCCCTTTTTCGCGGGCGCGCAACGCATCGTCTTCACGGCCCACAGTGCGGAGGGATATGGAAAGACTTTGAAAGGTTTCGGCAAGCTGCAATTTCTCCGCTACAGTGGGCTTCTCGATCTTCTGGAAAAACTCGACAGCTTCCTCGTTGGCGTGCACCCACTCTTCGTGGCGGCCGGCGGCACCCAGATCATAACCTAGGTTTTGCAGCGAAAGGGCGAGTGTCTCCTTGAAAGTGAGGTCCGTCTCCACAATTTTCCGACAACGTACAACAGCCTCTTCCTGAATGTGCAATGCCTCTTCGTGACGGTTGACAACGCGGAGTTTGAAACCCAGGTTGAGCAGTGAGTCGGCAAGATCCTTGGCGACTGTGGGGTCCGTCTCCGCGAGCCTACGGCGAATCTCAACAGCTTCTTCGTCGGCGCGCAATGCGTCCTCGTGGCGGTCGAGAGCGCTGAGGTTGACACCTAGACTACTCAGTGACTGGGCGAGATCCTTCTTAACAGTGGGGTCCGTCTCTGCCATCTTGCGACGAAGCTCAACAGCTTCTTCTTCGACGCGCAGTGCATCTTCGTCGCGGCCGATTGCACGGTAATGAAAACTCAGGTTGTTGAGTGACAAGGCAAGATTCTCCTTGACGGTGGGGTCCGTCTCAGCAAGCTTGCGAGAAATGTCAACCGCCTCTTCGTCGATGCGCACTGCCTCGTCTCGACGGCCAACACGGCCAAGATCATGGCCAAGGTTGACCAGTGAGGTGACGAGATCCTTAGTGAAGGTGGGGTCCGCCTCTGCAAGTCCACGGCGAATCTCCACAGCTTCCTTGTCGGCACGCAAAGCGTCTTCATAGTGGTCGATGTGACGGAAATCAAAGGCTAGGGAAAACAATGTGTTGGCGAAATTCTGGGCGATAATCCGACTGCTGTCTGTCGAATTCAATTCCCGATAAAGTTGAACGGCCTCTTCATCAACACGCAAGGCCTCCTTGTGGCGGCTAGCAGCGCGGTGTTGTATACCAATATTTTGCAGGCGATCGGCAAGGGTCTGTCTGTACGAAGGGTCCGTCTCCGAAATCCTACGGAAAAGGCTAACTACCTCCTCATCAATGCAGAACACATCTTCGGCGCGGCCGACGATGAGGAGATCATTATGGAGGGTTTCCAGCGCCTGAGAGAGGTCTTTTATAGCTGTGGGTTCCGTCTTTTCAAGCTTCCGACAGATCTCAACAACTTGTTTATCAGTGGGCACCGCGTCTTCATAGCGCCCGAGGACACGGTAATCAATGCACAAGTTTCGTAGTGAGTTGAGAAGCTCGTTATTGAGAGTGCGATCCATCTCCGAGTCCGACGCGAGCCCACGGCGAATCTTAACAGCTTCTTCATCAACGCACAATGCATCGTCATTGCGGCCGACACCGCTGAGGCGGATGCCTAGGGTGTCCAGTGAATTGGCGAGATCCCTTTTGGCAAGGTGATCTGTCTCCGCAAGCCTGCGGCAAATGTCAACGGCTTCTTCGTCGGCGCGCAAAGCATCCTCATTGCGGCCGACAGCGCTGAGGCAGTTGCCTAGGTTGTGCAGTGAAGTGGCGAGAGCCTTGTTGCCAAGGTGATCTGTCTCTGCAAGGCGGTGGCGAATCTCAACAGTGTCTTCGTAAGCTCGTAATGCATCATCATTGCGGCTGACAGCGCGGAGGTATAAACCCCGGCTTTCCAGTGAATTAGCAAGAGCGTTGATGACGCGGGGGTCCGTCTCCGCAAGCCTACGGTATATCTTAACAGCTTCTTCAACAGCGTCCACTGCATCATCATTGCGACCGACAGCGGCGAGGCTGATAGCTCGATTGTACAATGACTGGGCAAGGTCCTTTGTGACGGCGGAGTCCGTCTCTACAAGCTTGCGACGAAGTTCGACAGCTCTTTCTTCGGGGATCAATGCCTCTTCGCAGCGTCCGAGAATGTTGAGGCTGGCACCGAGCTGGTGGAATGACTGGGCAAGATACTTGGTGACAGTAGGGTCTGTCTTCACAAGCTCAGAACGAAGGTCACTGGCTTCTTTGTGTGCCTTCACAGCATCTTCGTGGCGGTCGAAATAGCGGAGAAGGATCCCGACACAGTGCAGTGAATTAGCAAGAGGCTGGTTTGGGTCTCCTCGTGCAATGCTCGGTTGAAATGTAACCGCGTCCTGAATCACCTCCCGAACATCAGTGGTCCACTCTGGCACCTTGCCCTCCATACAGAGTTCGAGAGAATCAAGACAGGTTTTCAAAACGTCAATGGCCTGCGGAGAGGCTTTGGCACGGCGCGCTATATCCAGCCGGATGGTCTCCGCTTTTCGGGACTCGCCAAGGCCCTCCTGAACGTTTCCCCCCGCAATCAGCAAACCGGCTTTATGTTCCAGTAATGCGGCGAGATCTGCGTCGAAGGTAACCCCCTTTTCTCGCAGCCTCTGGAACACACCGACCGCATTGCTAACCTCTGTTACGTCGTTCGATGGCTTTTCCTCCTTCGACAAATTGTCGTTCTTCGACGAAACCTCCATCTTCTTCGAATTCTGCTCCAGCTTTGACAGGTAAGTCACTGCCAGGTGTCCAGAAAGAGCCATGAATGCCAGCCGTTGTATCAAATATGTCTCTTTGGTCTCGTCAGCTTTGGACTGATTTCCTGAAGTGGTGTGCTGCGTGTCCCAAAGAGCCCGGAGGCTTTCAACAGCCTGAATCATGAAGGATGAATCAAATAGCTCCTTTTCAACCTTGGCTCCCAACCGATCCACCCAATCGAAGTCAGTAGTTTCAACGTTCTTCCCGACAAAAGAATCCCATTCAATGCCGTCGGGCTCAAGGAATGTTGCTTGAGGATGATAGTCCCGCTTGAAGGCGACAGATATGTGAACGCGCTGGCCAGGAGTAATAATGCGACCAGCCCCTCGGTGTGGGGTTCTAATCTACGATGTCAGTCCACGATTTCGTTGCAATCACCAATGTGAACCGTCTCACCTCGTGACTTTATGGGGTGTCTTGAAAGATAAATGTGACAATGGCAGGTACTCCAGAGGCCACCAGACGCCTTTGAGCGATTTATGTATGTCCTTCTTGCGCAAGTCTCTCGTCTCCCACGCCCCCCCGGATTTCCGAGGGAGTAGTCGAAGTCCGGCTAATGTAGCTTCATTTTCCATCCACATGAGCGGGACAGTTGAGAGATTAAGATTTCCATTTTTCTTGATCCCTCCCCCTCTGAATATGATGAGAGATAGATTAAAAAGGGGAGGAGGGGTGCTCACATGTCAGAATGCGTGCCAGGAAACCAGACTTCCTTCACATCAAAGGATGCGAACTTGGGGTCCGATTGCTGAGCTGAACCTCCACCATCCACATATTCTGGAAGAAATTTTACACGTCGTTCATCTAACGCCAGGGCATGGCGGAAAATGCAAATGTGTTGTGCAGATGAGGTAAGTGGAGGCGGCTTCCCGCGAACAAGTCCCACCGAAGACACCGTATCCCTGAGCACCAGCATCAGTATGGGAATCCGGATAAGCTTTAAGAAAAGCTGACCATAGGCCGGCGAAATGAATTCGGACCTCTCTCGAAAATGTGTTTTTGAAGTTCCGAGCTATTTGTTCCGCCTTTTTTGCCCGGCCCCCGGCAGAAGTAGCCTGCTCCTGCTCCTCTTCCTGTTCCTCCTGCTCCTGTTCATCTTCCTCCTCTTCTTCTCCTTCCGTTCCCTGCTCCTCCTCTTCCTTCTTCTTCTTCTCATCCTGCACAACTGTCGAATCACAGTAAGAAAATAACTGTAAACCCAATACAATGTACTTGCCCTTTCCTTTGTGTCGTTCCAAATAAATTTCGTACGCACTGGTCCTATTTTCAGTCGCGAGATACTAGTCACTCGGATCACGCACAAAGGGATCATGGATTCATTTCCGGTATCAACGAGCCCGACCTAGGGATTGGTTTAGCGTGAAGGAGACACGAATGACGGTTCCACGCACCTTTTCGATCATTGCCGCCAATGTTCGAGCTTGATGGGCACCTCTGGAGAAACCTATATCTCAATTAATTACTGTTGAGCTATTAACAGGAAATCTCACCGAAAATAAAAATTTTGTCCCCGGGCTGGTACGTAGTTGAAAGCCACTTATATGCCTCGAGAATTATGTTTTTGAAGTTTCTGCGTCTTTTGGGTCACCGGTAGAACAACGAAATGCAAAATCACCCACCGGGCAATGGCGAGATCAATGGTGTTGTCGATCCACTGACCCACATATTTAAATGTCGCTTTTGCTTCGTCTGGCACATAAGTCCCAATGCCGCAGTTGTAATATTTGCTCTGATTCTTTGGGTCAATCCGGCTGTGAAGCTCCACGACGTTGGTGTTCTGGTCGAAGTAAGAACAACTTTCACTGCTATGGCTGTGAATACATACATAGACCCCAAATTGATTCGACGTCCCGTCAATCGAAACCACTAAGTTTCTGGAGAGCTTATCCCCGCATTTTCCCTCGCACTTTTTGCTGCACTTGCAATGATCTTGGCAAGCACAGGTGCAGTTGCAATTGCAATCGATTTTGCATGCGCAACCGCAAATTCTCGCCGGTTTTTCGAGCTGGCCAACTCGCTGTTTTGTACTGTCGGGATCCCTTTCCTTGGCGATTTTCTCTTTCCCAGTTACATCCTCCCTATTCTCGTCGCTTTTCGTCGCATTCGGGCGGACGTTTTTCGCATCCACGGCGTCTTTAGGGGCCACGGCCGCGCTACTCGGATCGACGGTGTCCTTCTTGTCCATGTAGCAATGAAATCAGGGTCCCTGCAAGTAAACATTACTTCTCAGCAACGGAAGAGGATCGCCACGGAGCCATACCGTAGAGGAGTGGTGGGAGGAAAGATAGAGAATAGCGACGTGCATGCATGCTATCACCGATGGCAGCACTGGGTCCCGGGTGCAATAAGCTTTGCGGCAGAAGACGAACATGATAGCAAGAAGACGGCCCGTCATTTTCGTGCCGTCAAGTTTGACCCCGAGCCGTCCGACTACCTGGGCCTCAATGTCAGAACCGCGAGCCGAATTGATGGGAAAGAACCCAGCGCTAGGATGGATGAAGCACATTGACGATACCAATAAGTGGCGGACAGTGTGACAGGAAATATGCAAGAACTAATTCAGGACAATACACACGGAAAAAATTCCGCCGAAAGCATGATTCCCGATAGTTGTTTTGTTTTGTTTTTATGCACCCCACGACGTAGAACTCGGCAGGAAAAGCCCAAAATCTGCTGGGACAGCGCTGCAAGTAAATCTGGATTTCGTTCGCCACCAACCTCTGGAATATTCGAGGTACGAGCATCACTCTGAGCGACTAAAATTAGGACCGATCCCACGAAGACGGCGCTTGTTGGTGCGCTCCAAAATACTCTTTCAGCGACACCGCGTGCACGGTAGGATCCATGCCGCGGGTAAAATCTTCACTCGTGGAGCGCTCTAGGTATATATAGGTGTTCGATAAAAGTAACTGTAAGTGTTGCCAAAATGAAGACTCGAGCCGTGGTGTTCTGGGGCATCCAAGCACCGAAGCGGATTTTTAATTTGAGGAGGGCTGGCTTCAATGGGAAACCGGTCCGGTGCAGAATAACGTGCATCTCCCTGCCAGTGATTTATTGAGTGAAAATCATAATGTTCAAAAAAAAGAACGATCACGTGGTTCAAACGCGTGTTCAAGTCGCGTCCCGCGAATTCAAAAATAATCATGTTAATCTTTCCTACAATGTCGGGTCGCCAAGCGATGGTATCTGTGCGACCCTAACGCGCCCCATTTCCATGTATATACCATGTCTTTACGTGTTGTTATCACTGGTCGACACTAAAACATGATATATGTATGCTCACGACCCGACGACGTAAATAGTGTGCCCGCTTCTCCACCGATCTCGCAACACGGGATTCCAACTAGGTCCTCTGTCCAGAAGAAAAATTGTCCCACATTTAGCTCGCGAGCAATGCTCTTGACAGGAATAACTATCTTCCTGTTTGACGTACTCGCCCGTGACAGTCGCATTGCGGAGAAAATCTTCCCTTGATTGAGGTATTCACACAGATATCCGAGAATTCATATTGGCGGTGTCGAACGACTTTTTAGGGATGGGCACAGCTTCCACAATCCGTTAACGTTGTTACCTCTTGAACTTGATATAGCACGGATCATCTCGAACTGGGCTTGTCTACATATGTCATGACGATGCAGCCCGCTAGAGAACGCTTTACGCACCCTTTTAAATTCGTTGAAGTCCGATCGGGGGAGTGATTACGGAAACTCGCCCGCGCTGTCAACGAGTTCGAACTCGAAGGTCAAAAAGAATAACGTCATGATCAACTTCACCTCCAATTTAGCGATCCTCATCCCGGCGCACATGTGCCAACCTGGCCACAATTAGAGAGCATTCGAAACCAATTTGCTTCAAGTTGTCCACTCACCTGCACCCCATCCCAGGAACGCAATCGGCGCCCTCTTATCTTCTTCCCTACCCGCGTCGAATCTGCGGGGGTCGAATTTGGAGGGCTCGGGATAAATATCGGGATTGGCATGGACATCGGCGAGAGAAAAATCAAGAAGTCGCCCTTCGGGATCACCTTATCACCGACAACCACTTCTTCGCCCAGATTGCGACGTAGAGCACTGGCTCCCATAGTTATTCCCTGTGTTTCCCGGATTACAGAATCCGTCACGGGTATCTCGGTCTCCCATACATCGAGCGGAATGCTGGCCAAATGCTCGTGAAGTGGTTCGTTCTAGATGGTATTGGTATGGTTGGAGAGAAGTGCTTGGATCTCGGTGGCGACCTTATCCCTCCATTCGGGGTGCATCATGAGGTAGACCAAGTTCTAATAGACTGATGCTGATACGAAATTAACAGATATCCCCTGTCACTCTCGCGACGCACCATTCATTCCCGTGTTAATAAAGATATATTAAACCCAGAATAAACTGGAGGAACGATGTGAGTGCTTGTGCTACAAATCATATGTCTTACCTGGATAATGCTTTCCGGGCTACATCCTGCTCCTAGCAAATGATCAATTGTATCACTCGTCCGAACTACGGAAGCGGCACGTCTTTTCTCGACGCATGATCCTATCAGCGTGAACAGTTTGTGAATGGCATGTTGTTTGGTCCTCTTAGCGGGACCCGGGAACCAGGGAAGAAGGAGAGAGATGGGCGTGGAATTCTTCTCCACATCATCGAACAGTTGTGCCATGTGGGTGATTGCTTTCCGGACATTGGCCAGCTCGTGGCAGCTACCCATTCGCACAGTTAATTGGAATACGATCTATAAAATTAAAGCTACATTAAAAGGGAGGGACTCGAGGGGATTAGGTTTACCTCGTTAAGTTCGTCAAATGGATTTATCGTTCCCTCGGCACCCCAATCAGCCATCAATCTCGTAGTGTCTCTCAAGGGAGATGGGAACACTAGATGAACTCAAGGTTGTTATTCTCCTATTGACGACGACTCGACACTCACCATTGGCCAACCTGTCTTTCATGAATACTTAATCCAACAAATTTTTGAGGAAGAATTGTCTCCCATATTCTCCGGCATCCAAGTTGGCGTTGATGTCCTTCACCTTGGGACCGC
The DNA here is from genome assembly GCA_029281465.1 of Mycena epipterygia. Classification (NCBI taxonomy): domain Eukaryota; kingdom Fungi; phylum Basidiomycota; class Agaricomycetes; order Agaricales; family Mycenaceae; genus Mycena; species Mycena epipterygia. The sequence continues at coordinate 510,268 of JARJCQ010000070.1, read as the reverse complement.
CTCCCATGAGCAGCCGATAACCATCACTCAGATTCAAGCCCTTGTCGTTGAAGAAGGCTTTGCAAGCATCGGCTCCATGCATTGCAACGACGTGGTGCTACCACGCAAATTAGCATGCACGACTTTCTTCAAATCAGAACGCTTACCTGCAGAACCCGGAATCAAAGCATGCTTGCCCCGTCTTTCTAAAATTCGACCAAAGGAAATCATTTCGTTTCGCGAAGAATGGCCAGGTCGCCAGGAACGATAAGCCACCGAGCTCGAATATTGGTTTTCACGCTCTTCTGCGACCTGGTGTAGTGTATGAAAAGTGTGAAGGGAACTGCCGCCCCGAAGATAGTGGACATCCAGCTAGTGTGTTCAGAGACCATGTGAAGGCAGTGTGGGTGTGTGAAGAGGTGACGCTAAAATGCAGGGAGATGGATAGGAATCAAACCAAGAATAAATGTGCGGACGGAACTCGAACGGCGCTCTGCGGAAGCCTGAGCGCAACACCCTAGGGCACCATGTACTCGGGAACTCTGCTTCTCGCCCGTTCGGCAGCCTCTCCTCAGCTCCAGTTCGGTCCATATCGTACATTTACGACAAATTTCTTTGCCTTGTGGCGATGCCAGCTGTACTGGTCCCAGTATCTACTCTTCCATCGCCTTGCTACAGAGTGGGAATTCGTCTGTGAAAAAGCAGCACATTCGAACTTGCGTGGGAATACTGTTGAGCTGATAAGATCTATATATGCAGCCTGGCGTTCAAGTTGGCAACGTGTGCCTAACTTATAGTTACCGGGGCTGAAAAAGAAAAAGATTAGGACACATATTGCAATAGAAGACTTACTTGCGCCCGGCTTGAACTTTTTATTGCCCGTTTCAATAGCGGTGCACTAGAGCCTAGTTTCAACTTCGGGCATCGGGATGGGTTCAAAAAATCACGATGACTCGGCCAGTGGAGAGCGCGCTATCGCACGGCGCTAGATTATCGAGCCCAGAGCAGAAAGTGGCGAGGGTGCACCGGTGGGCGTAGGTAAGTAGTGCAGAATCCTCAGAAATTCACGTCGCCAGGCTGACAACCTCGGACGCGTACCAGTTAGCTAGCCTCGACAGCCCCGGAACACGCTGTAAAGTCTAAGTCTACGTTGTCGATCTTCCGCCCAGCGAAGGACTGAGCTGCCAGAGTGAAGTTGGGATTCATTACGACACTTGCTGTTTTCTCCATCTTACGCGCTACTGTTTCCATCGCCTTCCGCCCCACGTCCCCAACGGGAAATCCCCCGCGTCTAGCGGCATGCCGACATCTTCCCACGCCTTCAACACCTTCCCATGCAGCCCCATATACGTGCACCTCAATAGACAACCGCCACAACAGGCAATGGCCCACTCTAAATACCCTCAAACGCAAATGGAAGCTGCTTCCATGCCACGCCCCTCGCAACCCAACTGCCTGCCTATTGTCACTTGCCACCAGCGATGATGCCGCTACCCACCTTCCTGTCGCCTATTTTCGATGCATCGGTACTGGAGTCGAATTAGAATCAATCAGGCATCAAATCTTGAAGGAGACATGCGCGGATCGGGTGGCGGCTGTACTGCGTTTTTGCGCGGGCTCGGTGGGAGCCGTCCCTCAAGCGAGTCCTTCTTCTTTTCTCTTCTACGAAAAAAGCCTAGCAACCTGGACTCGACCTCGCCTGCGCTTCGACTCGACCACGTAACTCAGAATGCGAGCCCTGAGCGGTGGAGTAACACTAGCCCGGCCGACGTCTCCGTCGCACAGCATGCGAGGCGGCCGCCATTCGCGTTTTGTCTTGCCTTGGCCGCGGCGTCCTCCTCCGAGTCATCGCTACAATCCTTTCCCGCCTATTGTGCGGGCCTCTCCCGTCAATCCAGCCGTCAATCCCTACGTACGGAAGTCCGCGGCGCCAGTCTTTTACCCCGCCTTCCATCCAATCTTCTACCCCGCCTCCAATCTTCATCAGCGTCCTCCTACATACATAACTTATCTCATCGTCGGCGCCGGCGTCCTCTTCAATCCCCTAGCTTCATCATCGGCCGCGCAAATCCCTTCTCCATCGCCGGCGCCGGCGCCAATCTCCCGGCCGGCCTCTTCAGTCTCTTGCCGTTAGTCCTTAGTCTATGTACCTCTTCAATCTGAGTTAGTATATTTTTTCAAGTCAGAATCTCTCCATCGGCGTCCGTAATCCCTCGGCCGACGTCATGGCAAATCTCACCGGCGCCAATCTTGTCTTTTGACCCGCCTCTCGTCGGCGCCAATCTTGCGTGGACCCATCTTTTGCTCGGCATCGACAGCGCTCACCTCGACCTTTTTGTTTGAACTTCAGGCTCTCCGCTCCTTCGGACTCTTCTCGGTCCGCTTTTCTCTCCACTCGCGGGCAGCGGTCTTTCAATTTGGGAATTTGGGTCTTGCCCGGCCTCTTGGAATCTCGCGTCTTCGTCTTTGGGTTTGGGTTTGGGTTTGGGTTGGCTTCGCGCCCTGCTCACTCTCTTCCGTTAATCTATACCTATGTACCTCCTCACTCTTTATGAAATCATAAAAATCATCTCGTCCCCGTCCCGGCGCCCTCACCATACTTCTGTTATGTTACTAGTCGGCGTCGGCCCTCGATAAGTTAGGCGTGGATTCTAGATAGATAGATAGAGGCGGATGAATTGGGTGAGTCTGACGCGTCTGTGTTCCTGTTCCTATCCCATATCATCCATTTTAGGTTATAGCCATCCTTTGGAGGGCGCACCGCGCCACCCGCGACCCGACCCTCCGCACATGCCGACTCTAATTTGACGCGTCCACTGCGTGACTGTCCCTGTCCCTGTCCCTGTCTCTATTCCGTATAATTCGCTCGCAGCTGCTGGCCGGGTAGACCACCTCCGCGGACCTCCTCGGGTGACTAGTTGCATTCCCGCTGTAGGACTAGTAGACTACTCGCTCGATTTACACTAGGAGCTCCGAAAATGAAAATTATGCGTACGGAATTTACGCGCACCGAAATTTGCGCGAACCGAAAAGTACGCGTTCCATGACATAGCTTGGATGTGCATGCGGATGAATTCGCGATGCACTGTGGGTCCATCCGCTACATGCCGGCTCTGACGCGTCCACTGGCACGCCGGCTCTAATCTGACGCTTCCGACGCGTCCACTGCGTGGTGTTCCTGTTCCTATTCCTATTCCTATTCCGTATCTCTCTCGTATCTGCTGGTTGGGTGGATAACGGACCTCCGCGGGTGACTAGTTGCATTCCCGCTGTAGGACTAGACCACTCGGACGTACCGCGCTCGGTTTACACTACTTAGGAGCACCGAAAATGAAAATGGAAATTGCGCGTACCGGAATTTGCGCGCACCATGACATAGCTTGGATGTATATGCTGGATTCCGTACCATTCGCTCATAACAGGCGGCTGGTACTCCAGGAACCTCCTTAAGTGTGATTAATTGTATTCGCGCTGTGGACCATTCGGGCACACACTCCGCTGTGGACGACAGCGCTCGATTTACGCCTACCGAGAATGTACGCGTACGGAGATAAAATTTACGCGTACCGAAACTTACGCGTGCCATTGTAAACTGTCCACGATGAATTCCGTCACAACAGGCGGTTGGGGCGGGATTTACGCCCTACTAGCCAGGAACCTCCTTGGATATGCCTAATTGCATTCCCGCTGTAGCAGATCACTAGGGCACACTCTCCGCTGTGGACGACAGCGCTCTGAACGCTTACGGAGATTTACGCGTGCGGAAAGTTACGCAAACAGAAATTTACACGAACCGAAATTTGCGCGAACCGAAATGCGCGTACCATGCCATGACGCGCGTTTCCGCTGTAGACCGCTCGAACATACTGTATGTATGTACACCCGATTCGCATACCGGGAGTTTACGCGTACCGTATCATGGCATGGCTCGGAAATTGTTGACAATGCATATGATAGAATTCCGTATCGTTCGCTCCCAGCTGCTGGCTGGGGCGGGCAGGTCGAATTTACGCGCTCTCCGGACTCGGGTGATTGCATTCGCGCTGTGGACCATTCAGGCAGACTCTCCGCTATGACGATAGCGCTCGATGTACGCGTACCGAGGATGTACGCGTATGGAGATTTACGCGAACCGAAATGTGCGCGTTCCATGATATGACTCGGATACCGTTCGTCCACTGGCGCTCGCAACAAACGGTTGGGTTGGGCAGGTCGAATTTACGCGCTATCTGGACTCGGGTGATTGCATTCCCGCTGTGGACCACCCGATTCGGACATACAGCGCTCGATTTACGCCTGTGGAGATTTACGTTTACCGGGAGTTTACGCGTCAAAATTTACGCGTGCCATTGTAAACTGTCTATGCTGAATTCCGTCACAACAAGCGGTTGGGGGGGGGGGGGGAGGACCCCTGATAATAGGTCGGAAGGCCTGATGCGAATCCTGACAAAATTTTGAAATTTTGACCACCAGGCCTGGTCAAAATCCTTACACAAACATGGTTTTGGGCGGCAGGGCCTGGTCTGAATCCTGACAAAACCGCGGCAGCGGAAGAAATTTTTTCAAAAAAAGGCCCGTGAGAGGCCAAATGGTGCTAGAAATAAGAGGAAAAATGGGCCTGATACGCGACTCCTGACATTTTCGGCCGGATTTCTACCTCTAGGCCTGTCGTATTCCTGACAAAAATTCCTAAATTCGTCCTGACATTTGGGCTCAAAAAAAATCAGGCCTTTTGACCTATTATCAGGGGTCCTGGGGGGGGGGGGGGTTGAATTCAAACGCTAGCCAGAACCTCTGGACTCTGGTGTAATTACATTCGCGCTGTAGTAGACGACTCGGACACACCGGGAGTTTACGCGTACCGTGACATGACTAGACATGACTTGGATATTGTATATATATCATAAATTCGATCCCGCCCCGCCCCACCTACTCGTGCAGAAACAAAGCTTGATACTTATAACGTATAATATATTGAGCACATGGTGCTGGTGTTGGATAATTCTTGTCCGAGTTGGCGTCGTTTGTGCCCTTGATAGGAGTGGATTGTAGAATTCCATGGCTTTGACGCGTCCTCTGACACGCCGACTCTAGTCTGGTACCTCCACTGGCACGCCGACTCTGACGCGTTCACTGGCACTGACGCGAACACTGCCTGGCTGTTCCTGTTCCTATTCCGTATCATTCGCTTTAGGTTATAGACATCCTTTGGAGGGCGCACCGCGTCACCCGCGACCGTTACGTAGGCCGACCCTCCGCTACATGCCGACTGACGCGTCCACTGCGCGACTGTCCCTGTTCCTGTTCCTATTCCGTATCATTCGCGCGCCGCTGCTGGTTGGGTGGCACTAATTGCATTCCCGCTGTAGTAGACGACTCGGACATACTCTCCGCTGTGAACGACACTGCTCGCTTTACGCGTACGGAGATTTACGCGCACCGAAATGAAATTTACGTGCACCGAGATGAAATTTACGCGTTCCGTGACATGAGTCGGATATTGTTGACAATCTATATGATAAAATTCCGTACAACGAGCGATTGGGGCGGGCAGGTTGAATTTACGCGCTATCTGGACTCGGACACACGTAGGTTTACGCCTGCGGAGATTTACGCGTACCGGAAGTTTACGCGTACGGGAATTTACGCGTGCCATTGTAATCCGTCACAGCAAGCGGTTGGGGCGAGCAGGTTGAATTTACGCGCTACTTGTGCATATATGATAGCCGGAACCTCAGCTTTGGACTCCGGTATAATTGCATTGCTGCTGTGGACACTTGACTCGGACACACATCGCTTGATTTACACTAGGAACACCGAAAATAAAATTTCCGCGCACCGGGAATTTACGCGTACGGAATTTACGCGTATCATGCCAAGACATGGATATTGTAGGATAAATTGAAAATTCCGTATCATTCGCTCACAACAAGTGGCTGGGTTGGATTGGGCAGGTCGAATTTGCGAATTGGAATTGTGTGATGGCATTTCCCCTGTACATGTAGACCACTTGGAGATATGGACCACGCTCGATTCGGGAATTTACGCGCTTCGGAAATTTACGCGTGTCGGAAATTTACGCGTATAATGTATGTATGATCGATTCGATCCCGCCCCGCCCCGCCTAGTACAGGAATAAAGCGAATATAGAAGATATCATATCATACTTGAGCACATGGTGCGTTTCAACGTACAAGCAGAGACAGGTACAGGGGCGGAGACAGCTGCCCCATCGGGCAGGCGCGTCCCGGTGGAGATTCGGTGATGGATATAAGCAGGGATTTGTTGATGGATATAAGTAGGCTGTGCGATATTCGCGAAAAGAAGGCGGGGTGTCAAATTTCAATGCACATGCGCCGAAGGGTGGACGTTTTGTTCGTTTATTTTCTCTTTGGGGAGGTGGGGCGATTACTTTACATAACTATTGAGTCTTGAGTTGAGTAATGAGGGTCAGTCAGAGTGAGCGTTGAGTGAGCGAATGAGTATGTGAAGGACCCAATTGGGCAACTAATACGCACAAGACCGTCGCTTCAACGTCCAAATTGCACTTCCGCGCCGAGCCAAACCCAAAATAAAATTACATCTCCGTCGCTGAATCCTCAGAGCTTCAGCGGGTAGTTTAATCTTTTATGTGCATGTATTCGCCGCTGACAATTGAAGTTTTTTTTGGGGGGGGACAGCCATTCCGATTCAACTCAACTATAAACTTCAAGATCACGTGACTGGGTTCAACTCTTTTGGATTATCCATTTCGTTTTTGATTCAAGTGTCGAATACGTATCGAATCCCGCTTCGTCCCACGCGCGGTCGATCTTTGACAACATGAGTTGGAAGCTCGGTGACTGCCGGTGGCCGGGTTATTTCCCCCCCGTGGTGATGTCATCCCGCGCCGCGTTGCTGAGAATATGTGCACTGGTTACAATTGAATAATTCTTCAGCCACCGGGGGACGTGTAGGTGTATTGTGGTGAGTGGTGTAATTCATGTTATCTAAAAGGCAGCTAGTGCAAAAGAATTAACGCGCCCCAGACGAACCTGTCGTGCTAAGATTATTTCGTGCTATAATTATTTGTTGAATACATGTATGTATTGGTGGCGGGTCAAATTTACGCTGCAGTGCGGTGCTGTTGCCCACGTTTCCCGAGCTTGTGTATGTGTCTAGGGCCTGAATTCACTCGATCCCGCCGCCCCACGCTGGATCTATTTGTAAGTTGAACTGGACTTCGTTACATACCTGCCGGCAAAACATGGGGTATGAATGAGTACACATCGTCGGCACCACAATATTTTCAGACTGCGGTGCCTATTTACATTATTATTTATTGAATACATGTATTTACTGGTGGCGGGTCGAATTCACACTGGGGTGCGGTGTTGTTGCCCGCGCTTCCCGAGCTTGCGCCTCCCGTGATGGTGGCACTATGTACACACTACGAGCATTTGCAGGCGTGGCCTATTTGGAATTTCAATTGCATTTACGCTGTTGCAGGCAGTGATAGACATATAAATTCGATGCCGCTACCCCACGCTGAAGTTGAACTTATACCTGCTTGCGAGAAGGACTTGGGCCATAGATCACGAGTCCACGCCATTTTCGTCACTTCGTTACTTCGCGTAGCGTTGTGAATCTTCGTAACTTTGATGGGAATGTGTGAAAGTTCGTGAGTTTGATGCTATTCTGTGAAAGCTCGTGAGTTTATATTCTGGGCTTGTCCAGCGGCAACTGTCCGGCACAGCACGGAGTGATGGGAATCAACAGGTTGCCGAAATTGCCGGTTAGGTTTGGGTTAGCAGGTTAGTGGTTAGAGGTCTGGGTTAGTTGGTTAGGGGTTAGTGGTTAGAGGTTAGAGGTTAGTGGTTAGTGGTTAGAGTTAGAGTTAGTATTAGGATGAGGGATCTATATATATAAAAAACACGCCCGGCTTGTGTGAAGGAACAGTGATGGCCGATCTTAGTCGAGGTGACGAGCTTTCTCAGCTATTTGCGGAAGTGACGAGCTTTCACGCTTTTTCATCAAAGTCACGAACTTTCTTGTTCCTAAGCGAAATAAGCGAAATAAGCGAAGTAACGAACTGACGAAGGTGGCTACTACTCATAGATCACGGACAAAAGACAACCTAGAGTATGGGTATACATTGTCGACACCATAAGGTCGTCCCACACTCGCTGGTGTTTCTGACAGTGGCTACATAGCTTCAAGTTGGTACCAAATTAGACCGAGCGGGACTGTCGTTCGGAGATGCACTCCCGCGACATTGATCTCCGTCCCCGAAGGGTTCATTCCAGGTCTTTATCCGGGAGGATTGATGGGCATGCCGGTTCTGGTGAGCGTCGTTTTGTACGTACTCAGTACTGAGGTGGAGTATTGGACTCTGGCAAAACGCAACCAATACAACACGTGATGTGGTTCAATTTTCGCCGAATACATTTTGCTTCCACGTCTCCTCTCACGCGCGACCAATCGTAATATGCCTCGGACCATCTATTCATTTTAAAAATTGCAGGTTGACTCGGCATGTTGACTGGCCGGGTTAATTTCCCCCGCAGGGTCGAACCACTTATGTAAATCTCTTTCAATACATTGGACCCGAATTCGCTGAGTAATTCATCTCGCATTTGCCTGAAACTGCTGCGGCATCAAATTCCCGAGGCGCTCCTGTCTATTTATGAAAGGCAAGTGAGCATTGAAGTGGATAAAAATGGCATATCATGGTTGCGATAAAAGGGCGCCAAAGCAAGGCCATTTGGCATGTGGGCACCTCACCGAACGCTGTGCCAGATATGTTCAACTGCCACGGCGTCGCCCCTCAGCTACGTACTCTACTGCGGGTTCCGTCTGAGTCATTCGCAATCCCGGGTGTCGAATCGGAATCATACCTGTGAGCTGTCGTCGGATTTAGATTTTTATCTATGTTGTTTTGCTGAAGACCCGTCAAGTAAAAAATTTCCGGAGTTTGGGACGGAACGAGGCAGTTCTGTTACTTCTATCAAACACTTGAGAAAGCAGACTTCAAGTCTTCAGCATTCGGCCAGCACGTGACGTGATTGAAATTGTTCGACTTGACCGATGTATCCTGTCTCGGCGTCTTATATGACCCGTTCCTATATCCTGGACCTATACAATGTCCAAGGTGAAACGGCTAAACCACACCAGGGCCAGCCTCGTGCTATGCTCTACCATTAATAATCCACGTTTAATGCAGGCTCGGAGATCGATGGGTCTGGGCCTGAGCTCGTTGCTCACCGTGTCTAGTGACTTGTACGCTCACCAGACTGCGGATACGCATCAACCCCCTATTGAGTGTTTACTGAAATATCTCCTGGGCTGATCCTTCCATTTCCGTTGCCGCATTTCTGCACCGCCCTTTGCATTTGCGCTGTCTCTGTCCCGCTCTATGCGTCTGCCTATCCGTCTGCGATTATCTTTACGTCCATACATCTACGCTACCCGCCGGCGAAGCGCTTCACGTTTATTATCTCCACTCGGTCATATGAGAGGTACATGATACTTATGGCCGAGCCATTCCTTGCATCAACTGGAACGTCTAAACTCGGGATGCAGGGCTGTTCGCTACACGGATAGGCTCTGTATTGGAGTTTGGGCATTGCGGTGTCCTTCGGGGGGCCGCGGCAACGAGTAATTCAACTGGAGTCAGATTACACTGTGTGTCTTAAACGCGCCGGCGCCCCATTTCGCCCCATTTGGCAAGTCCCGAGGGCGGTTGGTCACCGCTACACTTGCTACTATGATACCCGTGAACTGCGCGCTCGGAAACAACGATGGCAGGTGTAAGGTGCGCACAATAGTGGTTCTTGCGGATTTATGCTAAGGCGCTGTGCTGAATTCAACTTACTATCCTGCGCCGCGCACCCCAGTACTAGTCTCGATTAATTACTCCATTTCTGCCATATGTGGACGATAAAAAGAGCTCGATCATTATACTGTAGGCCATTCAGTCAACGCCGAAGACTCAAGCGCCCTCGTCCTCCATCTGGAAACGACTTTGGCGCAGGTAGAAACCGGCCCGCGTTGTAGATAGTCGGTCACGCGGTAGAGCCCGATAGAGCCGGCGTTCTCTGTAGAGCCACGTAGAGAGTCACTCTCTACCGTCAAGACGTTGTTCTCCATGCATCCTGGTCCCTACCTCGCTCTACAGCGCGCACCTCCTCTTACGTGAGATCTCCGAACACATGGATGTTAAAAGGCCCAGTCCCTTGAAGTCCCCTCGTTGATGGCACTTGCTTCTTTCCTCCCACTTCCATGTATCCCTCTCCTGCCTTCGAGTTCAATCCCTCACTGATTCTCCTGCCTCATCAACTCCATGACTTGGGCTCCTTCAAGACTCAAGTTCTTCTCCTTCTCAATCTAAATTTCCAAGCCCCCAAATCCTCAAACACATTGTACTACTGGCTGTCTGCGGTGAAATTTGTGCAATCTGCCACTCAAAATGTTCTGTCGTCAAAAACTCAGCGGCTTTCTTTCACGGTTTTACTCGTGCTGTGTCGCGGCGATCGCCTTTTTTCTCTTTCTGTTACATACATCTCTAGAAATTATTATCCCGCTCAATAAACTGCTTTTCCCCCCCAACATTTATTTTGGTACCCCAATCAATTGAGCCTAAGCAGGCGCGTGGACGGCTATTCTCGGACAGATGCCAGAGATGGCGGACTCTATCATAGAAACACGTGCTCTACATCGCTCTATGTGGCTCTACAGCTCTACAGGTCTACCACTCTACACGTCTATGGGCCTCTATCATAGAGGGGACATAGCTATGAGTCTACTGCTCTACAGGTCTCTATGTAGTACCCTGTAGGCATGTGTGTTTCCCAGATGACTCCTTCCATAGTGATAGTCAATCTCAATCTCGGGTGACGGAAGTGATCGGAACATGATGGAATGAATCATCAACGTCAAAAAAGAAGTGACGGATCTGCATACCCATCAACGGCGTTACTGTCTACAATCTACAAGAATCTACATTGTAAACTCGCCCGTTTGGCAGGTTGTACCCTCGGTCTTTGGAGGCTGTACACATGCACTGCTCTGGTTTTGACAGCTCCCCCACGCTTCCCGCCTCCCCGACGCGAATAAAGTAAGAATTAAATATGACAATGTGTGGCGCATGCAGAGGGTATGGTCCTGTAAAATATGTAGCCGGTGTCGAGGATGTGAATGAGACTCTAAATTACGGAGGCCTAGACTTCAAATAATTTTGGTTCAAATTAAGGTCTCGGCCAATTCGGACTCGGGATAGCCCCATCTGACAGCCGCGCCGGATGTGATGTGGACAGACCAAGGACATACGCAGATGTATCTTGGTCTTACGCAAATCCCAAGCGCTGGACTCTCACCTTGAGACATCGAGTTCGACAAATACCTTGTTTATCTGATCAACTCCACGTGTATAGTTCATGAGGAACTACCACAGTGCTGTGTCGCGACAATGATGCTGGGGTCATGTTCAATTAAGCTCTCGAGGTACGTATCCAACTACCTGGTCGCTTGTATTTCGTACGATCAATTAGGAGCAGCAACTACAACGAAGAGAAAGAAAGCGAGCACATCAGCTTCAAATCACAAGCGTGCGTCAGGGGCACTCGCCTGGGAGGTTCTGTGGTCACACCACGTCTCCACGTTCAACTAGACTTCAGACATCATATCATAATTCCTTTTTTTTTTTTTGCATAAAAAAAGGATTAGTCTCACACAAAGTACGTGATACAGTTGAATTTCTACAGTCTCTAGTCCGACTCAGTCAGTAGTAGTCGTGCTTTTCAGCATTACACTTGAAACATATCTTCACCAATATCCTTTCCGAGGATCATTGTCGGTGCTTGAGGTGATTTCCATGTCGCATAGGATTCCTTACAAACACTGGTAGAACGAGTGGTGCAATCATAAGCTATGTGAATATATAAAACGTCGGCGTCAACTGTCTGACGTTTAGCCCTTCCGGCGAGCGTGCCACTTTGCTAATCTGTCCTCAAAGAAATCGGGGCGATGTTCCTCCCCCTCACTCCTCATTGCCTCCACGTGATCTTCGAAACGAGAGATAAACGAGAGAGGAGGTTGAGGGAACATCTGACGAGGTTTCATATAGTGAGTATATGTATATTACCGCACTCAGCGAGATTTACCTTGAGCCATTCTAGAATATTCGATAGATCTTCCCAATAGCAGTACTCAAAGAAAGGAGCAGCACTATCCGCCGAGGCGAGTTCAATTTCGTGCAAAAGGTCAAGGCAAGGTGGGCATGCTCTCAAAAGTCGACCCCATGCCCAAGTAGACCCTCTATTGGATATAACACTGTATTAGCGCGCGCTGAAACGGATCTGAAACAGCACTCACCTGAGCTCCCGCGACAGTTCATGAGCAAAGACTTTCTTCATAATCCGTATAGAGCCCCAAACGAAGTCGCGCAATGTTGACCCAGAACGAACGCCTCGAAAGAGGATTGGATCTGACGAGGAACTCAACAGTTTACTGAGCCCTCGCTTATCACCACCCATTAGTGTACGAAGAGGGCAGATAGCCTTCCTCAGCTCGTCCCATGACAAATCCAGTAGAAAGTGGATATTGAACAGCGAGAGGTACTCCATCGTGTCATCTGGGACGAGTCTGTACGCATGAAGGATTTTCAGAAGTTGTGGGGGAGCTTTGGACAAGACCTCGCGGCAGTTTTGCAAATCCATGTTTGTCCCCCAGCCCATGAATTTCTTCTCTTCCATCCACATGGAATCACAAAGCAGCATGAAATGGTAGTCTTTCCAGAGCTGAATTAAAGTGTCGGGTCGCGGTTCGATTTTCTAAACCCCAGATAAAATGCTTGATCAGAAATTGAGTGGCAGGACGTACTTTCAACCAAGCCAAAACCATCTCCACATCGTCCTTGAGTCTCTCTTCGTAGAATACATAAAACAGAAAATCTGGGTTTAAGGAATAAAAAAGGGACACAAGATCCGGAGACGGTTGAGTTGAAGCTATGTATTTGAATGCCGGCGAGCCAAGTTCCCTGAATTTGCATGTCAGTAAAAGCTGCTGTGCCAGGTATAGTATCCTTGCCACGCGACATGTCCGCTAGAATTCATGATTGGATCCTGATATGTGTAAGAAAATGCCTTCAGGAGGTGACAGGCTAGATCTATGCGACGCTGAGGACCACCAACAAAAAATGTGTGTGATCGGATTGGGTGGGTGATGAAGTCGAGAAATGAAGCGTGATGAAAAGTGACCCCGAGGTTTGGATCGTCGTCACTTGGAGGTAAATTTATAACGGAATGCAGGCGACGTAGAATCAACCGAACATCGCCAGGTTTCAAGTCGAGAAGCTGTTCAATGTGGGAAACGCGTAGACAGAATTTGGCAGCAATAACGGCCAGAATTTCGAGAAGTTGAGGACGGGCAGGAGCATCGGAGAGAATTTGAGTGTACAGATGATCTAGAGGACTGAACGGTGATTCAGTTGAATCGGGCTCTTTGATACCCATAATGACCGAGAGACGTTCCGTTGGACGGAAGTCGTCATCATCGACGTATTTGACGACGGTGGATGCATAGATGAAATATCCGGATGATTTGTCGACCAGAGTTTCAATGACCTCAAGGGAAGGCCATGGGCTGGAAATCGTTGTCATAGTTTCGTGTTCTTCATGAATTCGTGCAAATTCATCCCGGAGATATCTACGGACGTCCGCGAACGACTGTTGGATATTCAAACGACAGAACCCAACCCCGCACGGTTCCCGGAAAATCTGGCGAATGTGCGGTTCAGGTCTGCTGGCAATGAGAAAGCGGAGGGGAAGTTTATGTTCTTGCACGGCATTGCCTATCAGACGCAGTATTTCCTGCTGAACCTTTTGGCCTTCACATTCATCCAACCCGTCGATGATAATGACGAAAGTGCGACCGGCAGGAGTGATCTGTTGACATGGTTCGATGATTAGGTTCTGCAGCTGGAGCGAATAAGATCTGTCCAGAAGTGATTGGTCGTCCTCTATCCTGTTCGAAATGTCGCTTTTGAATTGGGGGAGGAGGAGGGAAAGTTGGTATGCGATCGTGGGAAATAACTTTTTCGCATTTCCGCGGGACGGATGTCCGCGCTTGAAAAAAAAGCTGCCTCCGAGACGGCCTTCTGCCTCCAGCTTCTGGCAGAAGGACTGGGCAATCGCCGATTTTCCGGCACCAGCAGGTCCATGCAGCCAAATAACACTGCCGTCGGGATCGTCTTCACATAACGATTCATCGTCCCCATCGCTCTCTGAGTCCGAGTCCGAGTCCGACCTCCAGTCATCGTCCTCCTCAGACGTCCAGTTCCGCGGGGGTCCAGTTCCGCAGCTCCAGTCCCACAAGACGTCGAGCATCTTCATCCTAGTGTTAGGATGACACTTTGGTTGTGGGTATCTATCTGCCGAGTTGTGTAAAGCATCGCCAGCTACAGCACGATGCAAAATATGTAGCCCTGGATGAGCAAGAAATCATTAAAACGCTTAGTGAGAAGGAGAGCTGTATTGTGCTTACCGAGTTCACCCCGACGTTCGATGTTGTTCACGTTCCCACCAATGAATAAACCACCGTTGATGCTGGTGGACTCATGTGGAGCACCATCCAATGGAGACACAGGATAGTCGGCAACCATATTCAGTGCCAAAGCAACTGTGTCCGGGAAGTCACCAGGTAACGGTCGTTGAGTACCGGGAGTGTTGCGCGGTGGTTCCGCCTGAGCAGGGATGGAAGGATAGTCGATGACCCCATCCATCGGCGCAGGATGGAGATCGTGAAGGATCGTAGATGGTTTTCGTGAGCCAAACATCTGCCGCGCGTCTCGGATATCCAAAGGATTAAAGCCTGAAGGCGAAGTTGAGTCAGGCGTTGCACGGGGTTGAAGTTCAGAATCGGGGTGTGAAACTGGCAGAACGTGATTCGAGAATGATGGAAGCGGCGTGGTGGGGGTAGATATGGGCCCAGGCTGCTGCTGCAGCCGCTCCACATCAGGTAGGCCCGAACTACTACGGCTTAGAGTATGAGGTTGGCGAGTTGAAAGCCCTTCGGTTAAGGTGTCAGCGGAATCGGATATAACCAGCAGCAAACCAGGTAAACAGTGCTTACGCACCGTACGGTAACACCCTCGCCGCTCCCCTACATCGGCCATGCCTCACGGGTCCCGATAACTGACGATCGGTGCCCTTGAATTCGGACGTCATCGGCTCGTTATCGTGGTTAGGCGGTTGGATGCGCTGGACATTCATGTCGCCCGCAATGGCAAAGAACTTCCCGCCATTAATTTGGACACCAGAGCTGGAGGAGAAGAGGGACATGAAAGAGGTCAAGATGGGAGAGTGTATGCACACGCCGCTAGCTGGCAGCTGCAGCTGCTGTTAAAATGCGGTGTCCTATTAATATTATTACTCCCGAGGTCCGCTACGATCGGCGGCTCTGATATTTTTATTATTAAAGCAGTGCTTTGAACATTCATGTCGCCCGCAACGTCATAGAAATTCCCGCCATTGGTTTGCACACCAGAGCTGGAGGGACGAGAGCTCGGGATGAGAGAGACCAGGAAGTCGCAGCTGAGAAAAAGAAGTTATTTAAAATGCCGTGTCGCCCCACTGGTTGAGCCCAGTGCTAATGTCGCGCGCTTGTTTTACAACCAGTAATTCGCAAGTCAGAATGATACCGTATGAAAATATGGAACACACATGGCGAAGCTCCAGTCAGTGGGTTGCCTGGTACCCTGCGTGTTTATGGTTTCGTTGCGGCAAAGGCACAACTGGCCTCGACAAGTTGGCAACTAGCCGCAAAGCCAACCTGAGAACGGGCGATGAAGTATAATCGTGGCCGTGAGTCTTTGATCCAGTGGAAACGAGAGGACAAATGGGACGTAGATTGCTTATCAGCGATTTATTGGTGAATACCAACGACTTGATTCGGGGGAAGTAGCTAGCTCAACAGGCTGAGAGAGGACCGTGACGAAAATATAGCGACAGTAGATGCGTAGGTGTGGACCGGGCCATGGGCGCCCGGTGTGGTATTCCTCTGGCTTGGGCAGTGAGGGATGTTCTTTTTTTATTTTATTGTTGAGGAATCGACATTGCGCTTCAGGCTCTTTTGTGCGTGGAAAACGGACTTGTTCAATGAGTCAGGAGGAAATTCGCCGGTGGCATTCAAGTGGCAGAGTTTCCTTTCGCAGATCGAATCCAATCATCCATCGGAGGAGAGCGGTCCAGGGAAAGAACCAAGGAGGTGGACGACTTAGCGCCGTGTGGTTCTGTTTGATCCCAAAGCTTCTGGGACCGGGCCGTTCGTCCGCACTCTTTTCTTGCGCAACGCTCAACAACTTCAAGTCGTCTGAGCTGTCTCCAAGTCATGTCAAGCTTTCGTCAAATGGGGCCATCTCAAACGAATCTGCTTGATCCTAACAAAATCTTTGTGCCATCCCCGTCCAAGACCTGCCCAAGAACGCACATCCTTAGCAAATTCTACATCCCCGCGTACTAGTAGTACGTACTCGCTTCGATACCCTCGCAAATCCGCACCCCCGTTTGTCTGCCGCGTCTTCCTCGGCAGGGATCTACGGCTATGGCTGTGTCTTACGCATCCGCGCGCTTCCAACCTTCCGCGTCGTTGCCCATATCAGTCACTCTTGCTACCACACACCCGCAAAATAGAAACCTCCACGCGCCTCCCCGTTTGGGGGTTCACCTCGCCCGTTTGAGAAATCGGAGATAGTGTGCATCTATGTAGCACAGCCTAAGCCTTCTCCGTCGACGCCTCTTTCCTCAAAACGCTCGTCTCCTCCTTCACGATCTCTCTCCACGAAGAAATAATGTCAACCCTCGCCACATTCCCTGAAGAGCTCCTCGAGCGCATCCTCGCCGCCGTCGTCGTCTCCCCACCGACCCCGCACCCCCGCGCTCTGTGGCACCCTCGCCCCGCCGCTGAGGACGCCCAGACACCGACGCGAGGCTCTGCGCTACGCGTCTCGCGCGCCTTCCATCGCATCGCCCTGCCCCTCTTCTACCACACCGTCGTCCTCCACAACTCCTCCCAGGCACGCGCCCTCCTCGCCACCCTCTCCGCCGACCCCCTCCTCGCGCGCGCCGTCCGGTCCCTAATCCTCCCTGCCCCCTCTCCGGAGTGCGCGGCCGTCCTATCGCTTGTCGCGCCGCAGCTGCGCTTGCTGGACGTCACCCTCCCCGCCGAGACGGAGGCAGGCGTGGCCCTGGCGGCCGCCCTCCAATCACTCTCACCACAACAGCCTGAATCAAACCTCCGCACGCTCGCGGTGCGCAAGGCGCCGGGCACCTACCTCTCCCAGCCTGCCCCGCGCGCGGTCCTCTCCGCCCTTGCGTCTGTCGTCCTTGCCTCCCCTTTGCTCGTGCGTCCTGCCTCCCTGTCTTGAATTTAACGAAGCTAATACACTAATACTGCGCGTAGGACGAAACCACCACATCCTTCCCCCTCTCGTCCGACCCCGCCCTCGCGCCCCTCGTCAGCGCGCTCTGCGCCGCGCCCGCTCTGCACACCCTTTGCACGTCCCTCCCCGCGCTCTGGGCGCCTCCACTGCTCGCGATCTCCGCCAACCCCACTCTCCGACGCATATGCCTTGAGCAGCCGGCGCAGGGTACGAGTTGCCCGGCGTCCACGTCCCCTGCAAAGCCCCAGCGCCATGCGTCGTTCAGCGACGAATGCACCCCGACGCGCCCCCTCCTCAGCACAGGCCTCTTCCTCGCCGCTGCGCGCAGCCACACGCGGTTGGCGGAGCTGGTGCGCGCGGGGACGGCGGTGGTGGGGTGGAGGGGAAGGGCGTGGACTGTGGGCGGGGGGAGTGGGGAGGGATGGGAGCGGGAGGGGAAGGGGAAGGAGGTCGACGCGAGCTAAAAAGAGAGAGCGTCGACTTCACGGGAGGACAGTGTGGGCAGGTGTTGAGGCGTGTCTGCCGGCACGTCCAACGACCGTCATGACCCGCCTTCCTACCTCTCGTCCGCCCCCACACATCCGCACCACCCCCATCCTTTCTCCATTCCTCTCCCAACACCGACCCACCCTTAGCCTCATCCCTCGACGCACATATCAGCACCTATCCTCAACGCATATAACGCCCGCCTCTGGGCCACATCTGTCCTTCAGCTCGTATACTCCGCACATTACCGCACATTGCACTCGACGCACATATCTCGATTCTCGGCGCACTCGGCGCACGCACATACATCTCGATTCTCGGCGCACACATTATGCCGCCGCTTGCACATCCTATCGTCCCCGCTACCATGCACATATCGATTCTCGGCGCATACGCACACTGCACTCGACGCCCGCACACATACCACACCGCCGCGCCACCCTCACCCCCAGCACCCGGCTCCCTCGCATGCGAGCCGTACGGGAAGAAAACATCTTCCCATCCTATCCCTCCCTCCCCATAATGACCCATAACGACTAGACAAGACCCGTTTGTACATAGAAGCGCTTCCTCTCCCCCTCCTTCAAGGATGAGACGGAGAGCGCTCACACGGACACTGGATTTCTTCCCCTATCTATCGGTTACGCCTCCTTTTTGGACCGTCTCATGTCTATCCCTTTTTTATCGACTCGAGCGCTCAACTCGCCCACGTTTTTATTTTTCTCATACGATATTGGTGTAGTTATAGAGAAGTAGTACTTGGACGTAAAATAAGAAGTATTGTATATTGTAGAGTAATCGGTCCCAAAAAAAAAACTCCTTTGACTAGCTTGACACTTCGCAGAAGGAGGCAATTTGCAGTCTCCTACCTAACCTCACGTTACGGGGTTGGGGAAGACTTAGTAGTGAGATTTTATGGCGGAATCTCAGCAGTCATCACACATATGTCATCCATCAACTCACGTGAAATCCAAACTTCAAACTTCTTGCCCCAACCCCTCCACGGAGGCTGGCCTTTAACAAATGTAAACAACATAGCCACCTGCATAGCGCAGTTGCAGCAAACGTTGGGAGTCAAAATAGCACCTTCCCCAAAATTTGCACCCGAGGCCCATGAGACATTTGAAGGCCTTTCGGGCCCCATACTGGTATTTTCGGGGGGGCTAGGGGCGGGGAACGAATATTCACCCAAATTGTGGCTATGTTGTTGACGTTTGTTAAAGGCCAGCCTCCGTGGAGGGGTTGGGGCTTGGAGTTCGGAGTTTGAATTGGATCTAGAGCTGATGAATTGATGGGCCATCATGAATTTGTCGGTTTGTATTACTATTGAGATCTCGCTGCTAATACCGCCATTGAGTTTTCCCCAACCCCGTAACGTGAGGGTGGGTAGGAGACTGGGCAATTTGCAAAAACGCCCGCCACAATCCCATCGGGACGCTGGCGCCCTCCTTCCTTTTCGGGGCTCTTCCTTGTCGTCCCACATGCGGCCCGCACACACAGAACTTCAGTCTGTGGCGCACCGTGACCCTGGCCTTGACAATGATACGTGTTCCCTGGCCCTGAGACACCCGCGCTCGACCCTGAGGCCCACTTTAGCTAGACTCTGGTCGGTCCGCATCCCGATTCCTGACGCGTGGAGGAGTTTTGTTCCCGAACTCTTGCTCCTTACCGACTAGTAGCCATATCCATATCCAACACTCCTGCCACTCGACTCCAATTCACGCTGCGCGTCCCGGCGAAAATGAAATCCTGAAACGAATCGCTGCAGTCTACGGGCCTCCTCGGGGTTTTGGCGGCCTCCGTGCCCGCTCCTCGCTCCTTGTTCCTTGGCCGCTCCGGAGTCGCAGCAAGCTGCTCCATTCCACTCAATTTACTGCGCATCTGGTAAAAATGAAATCCTGAAACGGATCGGGGTGGGCCTCCCGGGTTTTTTGGCGGCGTCCGTGCCCGTTGGGAGTCTCAGTCTGTGCGCCTGTGCGTCTGCCTCGCGCGCTGGACTCGGGCTCCTTGGGCTCGGCCGACTCGAACCCGACGCACATCCTCGACTCGTGCTCCTTCCATCCGCCCCGAGTCTCAGCCTACTCCATCAACTCAAGTCTCCTTCCATCTTCAGGCTTCCCGATGTGCGCGCAGGTACTTGCTGTGTCCTGACACGAATCCCGGTTTGCATCATTCAAATTGCGTCCTTCATTGCGTCGGCGCGCGTACCCGGGTGCTAGACTCGACTGGGACTAGCGTCGGGATTATGTACCATGGAGCTCAGACGAGGACTCCACTGCATGCGGTGGGCTCAAGACGACATTTCTCCTTGGTTCCCCTCGTGCGTCCTGCCCTAATACTACATACATAACGCAACTTATTTTAGTGGCGGTGGTTTGCGCCGGAAAATCTACTAGGGATTCACGATGAGCGATGGAACTGTATGTAAAACTGCTGGAACTGAAGATGACTGGAGCTGAACATGATAGCGATACTGATATTTGTGGAGCTCAGGCCTGCGACGGACTCGGGACTGGCTGGGTATGCAAGACAATATGACGTACTGTCTTTAATTCAGTGTTGAATCTGCATCTCGCTCCCTGCGCTTTTCTGCGCGCTCGAAATTGCTTCTGCGCTCTCCGAGACTTCAACCCAAAACCGAAACTACTAGCAGATATCTGTCCGATGAGGACTCTTTTTTTCATATAAAAAAAAAATCAGCATCACCGGCGAAATGGGCCATCGACCCTCCTAAGCTCCACCTCTTCCATATGCTGATTGACCATGTAGCTATGCGTTTTATTTTTATTTTTATGATGCGCTTTCGGCTTTCCCCGGGCGCTTGCTCACCTTCAAAATAACTGCATAATATAATTCCCTTAGCCCTATCTACCTCCTCCATCTCCATTTCTATTCCCGCTTCCCATTTCTACTATTCCTACATCGCTGCATTTCTGCATTTCCGCAATCTCCACAGCCCAGTCATCCATTCGCGCTGTCTGCCCGTCAATCCATTTTGTGATTCCTTCCACCTCCTCCCCGCCGGCGAACTGGAGGCGCTATCGCCACTGCCCGATTTAACCATTGGAATTTGATTGGGATCGTCGAATCACGGTATTCATTGACGTTGGACATTGGACATTGACCGGGATTTGTGCCCCAGGCTCGGGATGCGCAAGCTGTGCGGCGCTAATTAAATTGGAGTCAAATTACACTCTGTAGACGCCTCATTTGGTAGGTACCCCGAGCCGTCTGCCCGGGCCGCTGTTCTGCCATCGACATACATGCATGAACTTCCTTTACTCCAAAACGTGTTTACCCAGCGAGGATAATTACGAGGATAGAAGCTGCTGCGAGATACGCAAAATTAGAATCACGATGTTATATGTGCGTGTTTCAACGTACACCTACTGCGAATTGCTCAAGTCCTATACTATTTAATTCCGTACAAAGTCCTGACGCCTCGTTGACCTTGACCTTGACCTTGGCAGTCACTCTTGACGACAATGACCGGAGCAAAATCACATACGTCAAAGGTTCGATGGATCGACCATACTTGCATGTCTATCCATCAATAGCCTATCTACATTGTCAGCGCTGATTCACCCGTTTGGTAGGTTGTGCCTCGGCGTTTGCGGCTGGACTCGGAGACTGTACAGCGCTGCCAGTGCTCGGTCTTGTCGCCGACATACATGTTAGGGTTTTGACGGCCTGAGCGCGTGTATTGGAGTCAGGTTACACTGTGTAGACAGTAGGCACCCTCGAGCCGTCCGCCGCTGCTCTACCACTGACATACATGAATTGTTTACTCAGAAATGCGTCCACAGCGTTATACCACGACAGGAGATGCGCAAAACAAAATTCGAATCACGATTTTATATGCCGCTGTAAGTACGTTGTTCAACATACTTACACCTGCTGCGAATTGCTGCTCAATTGCTACATGAACAGTGATCCAGTGACCGGAACAAAATCAGAGAGATCTACATTGGCAGTCAACGGCGTTGCTGCGCTACATGTATGTACATTGACTTGAATGCTGATTCGCCCATATGGCATGTGCCCCGGCATTTGCGGTTGGAGGCTGTACAGCGCTGCTCGGCGTATTTGTTGACAGTGCCCGGCGTCCCCGACGTTAACTGACAAGTAAGTAGTGTTACTTACTGCACGTGTGACGTGAGTCCCATAAGATTATAGTCTTGGGAACAGCCACTTACAATAGGATGACAATGCGGTCTTAAATTTATGGGATCCCAGAATAAAATTGGTTCAAATTAGGAGTCTCTGGTGCCGGACATCTCGGATTCGGTCTATCGCCATCCGACAGCCTTCCACGCTGCATGTGATGCATGGATGGTGGCTGGATGTAGGTGTTAGATGTGCGTGCACAGCCGCCGTTGTCGAGGGCCATTCCAGGTTATTCCGCCTAAATTCCACCTGATTTTATCTGCCCTGTGTATCACCTGGAGGATTTCGTCTGTAAATTCGAGCGGGCCTGCAATATTGTGGCGGGCAGATTCCCTTCCAAATTTTAAGCGGCGATCCCTCGTTCTCAGTGGAAATTTTGGGCTTGAACCGCCTTGGCCTACTTCAGGCTGCTCAAACTGCACAGCAATCCATCTTCGAATGATGCTACATACACAGCACGACAATGTTCAATAAATCTTTCGAGCGACGTACTATTCGTATCCAGTCGTTCGGTCGGGGGTAGCAAAATACACCGAAAAGAAGAAAGAACGGATAATTTCAAATCAACCTCGACTGTAACTTTTCAACATGAAACACGCTCGACTGAGTTGAACTTATTCTGCTACTACTATAGTTACAGTACTACTTTACAAGATTACAGCTGTAAGACGTCTTCATCAAGTCTACACGTGCACAACTTCAATTTTTTGACAAACGAGAACTAATGCATCTTCCCATTGCTGGCTCATTCTACTAGGGCTCACTCAACCGTTCGATCAATATTCAAGCACCCTCCATTTGTCGACCTCAGAGGGCACGGAACAATATTAGACCTGTTTATAAACAGTACATACACATCCATCATGTAGCTGCGCAGGCTACTTATCTAACACTGATTTGCGCCTCCGGTGTTTAGAGGTTGTACAGCGTTACTCCGAGTCCGCATATTGGGTGTTTTACAGCACAACAACGCTGTTCCGCGTCCCCGACGTCGATTACAACAACTCCGTGGCGCTGCTTAAATTGTAGCATTGTTGTACCTCAGTAGTAGTTCGGTTTCTGATTTTTTGTAGGTCCACTTTTTTGTCTGGACCAGCGGTTTCCGGTTGGTTAAGCTTTGAGTTAGAGGTTGGTTTAACCTGGTTCGATGAAGTTGCCGAGCGACGAATTTGAAATAGGGGCGTCGGAAGATTCCGGCGATCTGTTTTCAAGCTCCGCTTGAATCAATCGCGTCACGTTTTTCAATTGACTTGCTCTAGAATCTTTTGTGCCACTGGCCGCCGCAACATTCATCTCCTCCAAACCCTGGCTGCACTAGCTTGCATCTGGCCGTCCGTTTCCCAGAGAAAGGCCTCACGCGTCGAGCCGTGTCCGCCGCGGTGCTTGTACTCTCGAGACGCCGGCTCAGCGTCACTTCGACCAAACGCATGTACTCGTCCCAGACTCCATCTGGACTCTCTACTACCCGCGTCCCGCAAAACATCCAACTCCCGCTAACGTCCTCCGAGCGCATCCGGGCCACTTGGATTCCACCTTGTTCTTCGTAAGTCCCAGTGCTCGCCGGACGGTCTTTTCTGTGCTCGCAACGACTTAGATACGACATGAAAGTTACAGCTTTTACAATGTACAATGGACTCATATGTCCGACTCCTTCCTATTCTTTCCACAGCCAACTTACTCCGCAACATTTCCCGCTGGCACTGGCTCCTCGCTCGTGGCGTCAACTGCCACCAACAAACTGTGAGGTCTATACGGTGTTAGCCTCTCTTCAAGCTCTTCCGGTTGAGACGTACCTTTGGGGCTCGACTGGGATTGCATCTGCATCCACGTCTACAACTGAACTGGGGGCTGGTTCCGAAGCCGTAGCTTGTAGCTCAAGTACCTCCTCATCCGTGCGTGCCGCCTCTCCCTCCCGCCCGAGAGCACGCAGATCCCCCGTAAGCGACTCTAGAGACTGGATAAGTTTCTTCATAAAGGCAGGCTTTGTCTGCACAATCTCGCGGTAAACCTCGGCAGCTCTTTGCTCGGTAAGTAGCGCGTCGTCGCGGAATCTGACACTGCGCAAATCTGAAGCGTGTTCGTGTAGTGCGGCGGCAGCGGGAGTGGGGTCCATCTCAACCAGCTTGGCCCAGATTTCTGCCGCTTTTTCGCGGGCGCGCAACGCTTCGTTGTGACGGCCCACGGCACCAAAGGATATGGAGAGACTTTGAAGGGTTTCGGCAAGCTGTAATTGCCCTGCTACAGTGGGCGCCTCGATCTTCTGGAAAATCTCGACAGCTTCCTCGTTGGCGCGCACCCACTCTTCGTGGCGGCCGGCGGCACCTAGATCATAACCTAGGTTTTGCAGCGAAAGGGCGAGTGTCTCCTTGAAAGTGGGGGCCGTCTCCACAATTTTGCGACAACGTGCAACGGCCTCTTCCTGAACGTGCAAAGCCTCTTCGTGACGGTTGACAATGCGGAGATTGAAACCTAAGTTGAGAAGTGAACTGGCAAGATTCTTGGTGACTGTGGGGTCCGTCTCCACGAGCCTACGGCGAACGTCAACGACTTCTTCTCTGATGCGCAGCGCATCTTCGTTCCGGTCGATTGCATGGTAACTAAAACCTAGGCTGTCGAGTGACTGGGCAAGATCCTTGTTGACGGTGGGGTCCGTCTCCGCGAGCCTACGGCGAATCTCAACAACTTCTTCTCTGATGCGCAGTGCGTCTTCGTGGTGGCCGAGAGTGCTGAGGACGATACCTAGGTTGAACAGTGACAAGGCAAGATTCTTCTTGACTGTGGGGTCTGTCTCGGCAAGCTTGCGATACATGACAACAGCCTCTTCGTTGATGCGCGCCGCGTCGTCTCGACGGCCAACACGGCTAAAATCCAGACCAAGGTTGACCAGTGAGTCGGCAAGATCCTTGGTGACGGCGGGGTCCGTCTCCGCGAGCCTACGACGAATCCCAACAACTTCTTCTCTGGTGCGCAATGCATCTTCGTGGCGGTCGATTGCACGATAATCAAAACCTAGATTGTCGAGTGACTGGGCAAGATCCCTTGTGACGGTGGGGTCCGTCTTCGCGAGCCTACGGCGAATCTCAACAACTTCTTTGTCGGTGCGCAATGCATCCTCGTGGCGACTGATAGCGCTGAGATCGACACCTAGGTTGTTCAGTGAGACGGCCAGACCATTAGCGACAGTGGGGTCCGTCTCCACCAGCCTCCGATAAAGCCCGACAATTTCTTCGTCAATGCACACCGCATCCTCTCGCCGGCCGACGTCGCGGAGGTCAGAGGCTAGGCAAAACAACGTGTTCGCGAAATTCTGGGTGATAATTGAACTGCTGTCTGTCTGATTCAATGTCCGATAAAGTTGAACCGCTTCTTCATCGGCACGCAATGCATCCTCGTGGAGGCTGACAGCGCGAAGAGATATACCAATGTTTTGCAGGCAATCGGCAAGGGTTTGTTTGTAGGCGGAGTCCATCATCGAAATCCTACGGAAAACGGTAACCACCTCTTCATCAGTGCGCAACGCGTCTTCGTGGCGGTCCAGGGCACGGTAATCAAAGCCTAGGTTTTCTAGTGAGGCGGCAAGATCTTTGTCGGCAGCGTGATCCGTCTCCGCAAGCCTACGACGAATCTCAACAGCTTTTTCGTCAGCGTGCAATGCATCCTCATTGCGGCCGACAGCGCTGAGGTCGATCCCAAGGTTGTGTAGCGACTTGGCAAGATCCTTGTCGACAGTGGAGTCCATTTTTGCAAGGTCGCCCCGAAGTGCGACAGCTCTTGTTTTGGGGATTAGTGCCTCTTCACAACGTCCGAGAATGCTGAGGCTGGTACCAAGGTGGTGGTATGACTGGGCGAGATACTTCAAGTTGGTGACAGTGGGATGCATCTCGGCAAGCGTGAACCGGAGTTCACTGGCTTCTTTGTGTGCCTTCACTGCATCTTCGTGGTGTTCGAGATGACGGAGAACGATCCCGACACAGTGCAGTGAATTAGCAAGAGGCTGGTTTGGGTCTCCTCGTGCGATGCTCGGTTGATATTTAACGGCGTCCTGAATCATCCCCCGAACATCACCGGTCCACTCCGGGACCTTGTCCTCCATAGAAAGTGTTTTGAGACAGATGTCCAAAACGTCGGTGGCCTGTTTAGAGGCTTTGGCCAGACGTGCCATCTCCAGCCGGACGGCCACCGCTTTTCGGGATTCATCAAGGCCCTCCTGAATGTTCCCCCCCGCAACCAGCAAACCGGCCTTTTGTTCCAGTAATGCGGCGAGATCTGTATCGAAGGTAACAGGCCTTCGCTCTCGCAGGTTCTGGAACACAGTGACCGCATCGCTAACCAGCTTCAGCTTCGTCACGTCGCTGTTCGACGAATTCTTCTCCAGCTTTGACAGGTACGTCCCTGCTAAGTGTCCAGAGAGAGCCATAAATGCGAGGCGTTGTATCAAATGTGCTTCAGTCCCAGATTTATCTCCGGAAGTGTCGGGCAGGGGCTTTCCGCCCCACAGATCCTGGAGCTTTCCAATAGCCTGAATCATGAAGGATGCATCGAACAGGTCGTTTTCAATCTTGTTTCCCAACTGATCCACCCAATCGAAGTCCTTCATCAGCAAAACAGGATCTGCTCTGGAGAACTTTCAAGCCCTCCAAAGTGCTCCAAAGTTACCCAAAACAGTCAAAGTGCCAAAGCAAGGGGTACCCACTTGAGAACGCTCCAAAGTGCTCCAAAGTAGCCGAAAGTGAACTAAAAATAGCCGAAAGTAGCCGAAAGTGTCCGAAAGTAAACATCCAAACTGCTTTAAAGTGATCTGAAGTGGTCCAAAGCAACTAAAGTAACTCAAAGTGGCTTGTAGTCATTGCTTTAGGGTACTTTGAGTTACTTTGGGTTGATTTCCGCCACTTTGAAGCATTTTGGACGACTTTGAACTATATTTAGCTACTTTGGAGCGCTTTAGCTCACTTTCGGTTACTTTGGAGCACTTTGAAGTGTTCGAGAGTGCTCTGTATTATTCTGGAGCACGTTGGGTGGGTGTTTAAAAGTATGTTCGAGTACACATTTAAAGGTGTAATAAAATGACATACCAATTCTACGTTACTTACACGTCCTACTCCACATACTAACTTACCGTTCGTAACAGATTTCCCCTTTGCATCTCAGATTCGGCCTCCACATCGGGCGCACCGACGCTGAAGCGGAGCTGCCGCCACGCCGAGTCTGCAGGGGTATGTGAGCAACGGCGCACAAAACGTACCGACCCTGGATGTGTTGACTCACTCGATGATATTGTCCCAATAATCGGGCATGTCCGTGACGTCTGCGGAAATTTAGCGCTGGAAGAATCGTAGCTGATGCAATCGCACCTGCATGCATGTAGATTGGTCCATTTGCATCAGGAATTCCAGAGATATCTTGTCGGGAGAGTAAGATTTTTATCGCGACCAAAAAGAAATACAGTATGTGACTTACCGTAATTGAACTTCAACAGATACACCAGCTCATCCGCTGACTTTTGAGGCCAATGGTAGGTTGATAGAACATCTTGATGAATCGAGACTCGCGACGCGCGCGTAAGGTCTGCGCCCGTAATTAGTAGGAAGTTTGACGACGGTGTGTTCGGTGCCCCCGACGAAGACGTGGACGCATTTCGAGGTGGAAAATGCGATTGAACAATACATGGGGACCTACGCAAGTCCATGGTTAGCATTTACCGTTGCGAGTATAATTAATTAATTCCACTCACGGCTTGCAATCTGGGAGAGCTGCGACGAGCACGGCGAGTTGAAGGCTTAATGGAGGGAAGGAGTGCAATATCACACCCATTTCGTAATGTGCAGTGATTGCATGTAAGGAGTGAAGTAAGCATAGACTCGCAAGGGAATCCCGGCAGCAACGCACCATTCGATACAGTCGAGCCGTGCTGCACTATCTCGACGTGCGCATCCATCACCTCCATGCCTGCCCACCCGATGCCGCAGCTGCGCGTCGAGCAAGCTGCTCAGACCGAACCGCCCAAAGCGCCCCTTGTCTCCGTCGTCATCCACCTCCACCTCCTGTCCGATTGCCTGCACGGGGATCTTTGTTGTGAGCGCGACCAGGGAATGGAGATGCTGAGCACGAAGTCCGACTTGGTGTAGCAGCCGCCAGGCGTGGTGGAGGGCTGAAGCGCGGCAGTAGGAGGACGCAGGATCTCGAAGACGTCCCTGGAACTGGGACATGTGGCGAAGGACAGTGCAGAGCAGAGAACGCAGGCGATGAGCGGGAAATGCCCTGCGTCGAGGAGTATGAAGCGACTGACGCTAGATACTCTGGAATGAGGTGGGTGTGGAAGACGAACCACGAACAAATATTTGTTTCGTCACGTGCCCCTGACTTCCAAATCTCCAAGTCCGTCGCGCTTGCACAATGCAGTCTCCTCTCAGCTCCTCTTCATTTGTCTAGGCATCAAGGCAGATTCTCTCGGAAATCTTGAACAGGTAGGTCCCGGAGGAAATTCCTCTTCAAATTCCCCGCCGTTAGCCGCTGTTTTCGCTCGTTTCCGGGACCCCCAAGCACCTTATTCTGGATACCCTGCTGTCTATGTATGCCGCCCCCGTCGCCAACACCTTTGTCCGCTCCGGCCCTGCGAGAGCGCATCGGCCGTGAGAACGCGAATCGCACCAACCGCTCAGCGCTCCATGTGCGTATTGCCCTAATTTGACGTTGCCACTACAGTTATGTCCCCGTTTACAGTGCTGCGCATTTTTCGCCGTGTCCCACTCGCACTTCCAACTCGACTATCGTCGAAGCCTTGACAAGCTCGAGCGCTTCCCATGTCCTCCCCGCACTTACATTCCAGATATCAGCACCATCAAAGTCCTCGAGTGCAGGAGTCTCGACACCCCGCTGCTCAGGTCCGTCCCACCCGTGCTCTCTTACATGTTGGGTACTTAGCACACCGCCCTTGCTTCCCGATGCACCGTTGTCGGGGAGCATTGTTGACTCTAGTGTTGCTTAACTTCTCGTCAGCAAGCTCTTCAACGCTTGGTACCCATTCATTTATTCAACATTGGATCTGCACTCAGGCTCCATCTTTTTGTCTTGCAACTGCCGACACCTCAAAAATAGCCTTGAAGGTCCTAGAGATCTTCGATCTCTACGTATCCAGACGGTTTGGGAATGACTATTTCCATGCTCTCTTGCGCGGAAGTCCGTTTCCTTCTTCCTTTCTTCCCCATCATTTTATTAATGTACCGACTGAAGACTTAATATTGTGAACAAAGGTCTTGGGAAGCCTTAAATACTGCTCAAATCCGATGGCGCATACTCGCGCTTGTTCCTGGGACATGGCCCCGACGCCTTCTAGCTCCCCGGCGGCGTCGACGCCGAAAAATTCATCCAGATGTTCAAGCAGAACACATTCTTCAAATCGGAGGTCGGCGCTATCTATTTTGCGAATGAGCTCAACGAACTCGCAGGCGTGCACGTGCTCGGCGGCCCACCGGGAATGAAGCTCGTAGTGGGCAGAGGCTGACTCCGGGGCGTGTAATGCGCGTTGGGGATGGGAACCAGTTCCAGCTGCAGCAAGAGTGAATGCGCATTCATTTGGGCTTGATGTAAACTTGTGCTGAGTGGTATTCAGGGTGAAGATGAACAGTGCGTTCAGGATCCATGTATTTGCGGGCGACCTGCTGATGATGAAGCACGCGCTGGACAGGTTTGCGGCGTTCCTCAACTTGCCTGCGTCGTTCTTCAACCACCATCGGGCGAGCACCAATGTGTACTTCTCAATCATCGATGGGCCATACCGACGACGAGAAGAACATACACATAGCCAAACCGTGCGTTGTTCTTATTGGCTTAGCAATTAACGACGGCTGACCTTTGCTGCAGATTATTTATGTTCCTCACCATCGTTTGGACACACTGATATAGTTGGGAGATCGACGACCTGCCCAGCCCGCTGCGGCTCTACCGCTTGAAGGTCTACGGCGATGCGCTGTTCAATCACCGTGTGCCCGAGGCGGAGACGGACGCGCTGCTGCACCACAAATTCTGCGTGGCCATGCAGCAAGGCGCAATTGTTGCGACCAGACTCGTATGTGGGCGCGATCGTGGAGCTCAGCGAGGACGGCTGGTTCGACCTGAATGGTTCGTCTTCTCTCCTGTCATGGGAATCACTAGGACTGATATTTTCTTGTACAGATTGTTTTTGCTGGATGTTTGGAGGTACCCCAGACGGAGCAGAAACCCTTGAAGGGGAGATCTTGAAGTGATTAGGAATTTGAAGATAATCGTCAAGATGTAACATCATATCTTTACCATTGTAATATGCCACAGTGCTGACCGTGTCATGATCGCGACCTCCTCGTCCCTCCTCCACACCCTGTCACTCTCGCTTCGGAGAAGAAACTTACTGCTGAGCAGAAGGATATTCCTTTTTTTCTCCGAGTACAGTAAACAGACAATCTTTTTAGTTACTTTTTTGAAAGTCGAAAGTAGACCGAGTCGTACTCCAAAGTACTCCAAAGTAGGCCGCTTCTCCAAAAAAACAGTCCTACTCCAAAGTGCTCCAAAGTAGACCACCTACTTTGGAGTGCTTTGGAGGAAGCCATCAAAATCCGGTTTTGCTGATGTTTTCGATGTCCTTCCCGAGAAAAGACCCCCATTCAATGCCGTCGGGCTGAAGGAATCTCGCTCGAGGATGATAGCCCTCCTTGAAGGCCACAGATATGTGAATGTGCTGTCCAGGAGCAATAATGCGACCAGCTCCTCGGTGCCAGGCTCTACCCTACGAAGTCAGTCTACCGTTTTGTTGTAATGTGGGCCTCATCACCTTGTGACTTTCTGGGGCGTCTTAAAAGACAAACGTGTCAATGGGATATACTCCAGAGGCCACCAGATCCCTTTGAGTGATTCATGTATGTCGTCTTTTTTGCGTAAATCTGTCGTCTCCCATGCACCTCCGGGTTTTCGAGGGCTTAGTCGAAGTCCGGCTGATGTGGCTTCATTTTCCATCCACATGAGGGGGACAGATGAGAGATTGAGGTCCTCGTTTTCCTTGTTCCCTCCCCCTCTAAATAATATATTAGATAAACTTGCGTTGAAACGGGTGCGGGACTCACATGTCGGAATGAGTGCCAGGAGACCACACTTCTTTCACATCAAATGATGCGGATTTAGGATCCAATTGTTGAGCGGAACCTCCGCGATCCACATATTCTGGAAGAAATCTCACACGTCGTTCATCCAAGGCCAACGCATGGCGGAAAATGCAAATGTGTTGCGCAGACGAGGTAAGCGGGAGTGGCTTCCCGCGAACAACTCCCACCGATGATACCGTATCCCTAAGCATCAGTTTTAGCACAAACGGGAAGCAGGATAAACTTGAGAAAGCTGACCATAGGCCGGCAAAATGAACTCGGGCCGGTCTCGCAAACGTGCTTTTGAATTTGCTGGCTATTTTATCGGCCCTCGTAGTATGATCCCTCTTCTTCTCATCCTCTGTCGAGTCATGGTGAGCAAATACCTGTGAAATAAATACAATGCACTTGCCCTTTTCTTTCAGTTTTGAATCTCTTTGATCGGCATTTTTGGCCGGGACCCCCGCCTTGTTGCCCTCCTTCTCCTTCTTCTTCTCGTCTTCCATGACTGTCGAATCATAGTAAGCAAATGCCTGTAAAACGCGTACAATGCACTTGCCGTTTTCTTGCTGTCGATCCAAATCCATTTGATCGGCCTTTTTGGCCGAGACCCCCACATTGGCGCGCTCCTCCTTCTCATCCTCCGTACCTGTCGAATCACAGTGATCAAAGAACTGTAAAACGAGTACAATGCACTTACCGTTTCCTTGCTGTCGATCCAAATCCATTTGATCGGCCGTTTGGACCGAGACCCTCGCGTTCTTCTCATCCTCTATAACTGTCGAATCATAATAAGCAAACGAATGTGAAACGAATACAGTGTACTTGCCGGTTCCGTTCTGTTGTTCCAAGTCCACCTTTTTGGCCGCCGCATTAGTGCCCATCTTCTTGTTCTCCTTGTTCACATCTGTCGGATCACAGTTAGTAAACGATTGTAAAACGTATATAATGCACTTACACCGCCAACGGTCACACATGTGGCCGCCAGCTGGATGCGAGAAGTCAACCACATGTGAGTAAACGGTGGCCACCAGCATCCTAAAAGCTGGTGGCCAGCAAATTTCCGAATGGCTCCATGCTGGAGCCAGCCTTATGGTGGCGGCCAGCTGACGGTCCAGCTGGTGTATAGCCGTAGTTACAAGTGAAAAAATAAGCACTGATTGCTGTTTCGCACAACCAAAATAAATGTAAAAAATAGATATCATATTGGGCGCAGATACAGAACAGTATACACTAGAGCAAACGAGGACGCCGCTGGGGATCCCAGATGCAGTTTGGGGTGTTGCAGGCCCAAATGTACGCCCGACTCTCCTCGTTCATGGGTGGGGTGCGGCGCCTCGCGATCCAATACACAGTGGAGGGGAGATCTGGGAAGCGATGAGTGGGTGTGGTAAATTTGCAGAAACACACACCTGGCGATTCACAATCCGACGGGTCACACGGTCGGTGATATTCGAAGGCCTGCATACAATGTATCAGTAACCAAGTAAGGTGTATGTACTTTGCACGTACGGATGAGCCCGAACTCTCTGATTATTATTAGTACGCAATATATCAGGACTTGCTCCACTTGAGTCCGCGTGTAAATTGGCGAACGCATGTTGAAGACTGGGACGAGAGGACCTAGAACCTTTGATGTCTTGAATGACGCGTCCGAATGAGTGGTTTGAGATCTTGCACGTAGGGTCCATATTGAGTTTGAGAAACCAAATTTGACGGCGCAACGACAGAGTTGATGGCCTCGGGTATGGACTTCGCATTGAAGACCGTCATTCACACGGGGCTAGTGGCGGACAAGGTGGGAGATTGATGATGAAGAAGACTTGAGGATGCCAGGAATGACTCGATGAAAACCAAAAGACTTGGTATGGAGCACGTAAGTGGGCAGATCCGTGTAGCCAACGGGGGTCAAGGCTCGGAAGTGGAGCACGTAATCGAGCGGGGGATTGTTGACGGTGCCGGGGGTGAGCGCACAAGGTAAGAGGAGCGCACATGAATGCTAACGGGTTCCCGCAAACAGTCGGGGCGGAAATGGAGTAGAAGTGGCGTCGTTCTATTGGAAGCTTGTCGTTGTCTTGAAGCGGAGACCTACCCGCTGTTGGGACAATGGAGGCGCTCGGTTCGTTGAGGAAGCAACTTGCCCGGGGAGACTCATCCAGTAGACGGTGGAAGTAGGAGAAAGGAAGGACTGAGCGAATGTGGGCGATCAACATACACGTGACCATGAATGCCGTGCCAAACAAATGCACGGACCTTTGACGGACCTTACTCCCGTTCCGGCCGCAAAACCAGTCGTCGGTAATGAGATTCTTTTTGTTTCTCTCAGACTGATGAGCAAACAGATCTGACTTCATCCGCTGTACTTATCTGATCTGCGGGCAGGGGTAGCATTTGAAAGCCGGCGTGCGCCCAGTCACCCAGAGTGATTCGCACTCGCAGATTCAATATATATTTTGCTGAATGCGTGTAGAGCCAATGTGTGCATGTGAAAAAAAAAATCCCGAAAAATTTATGTCCGGGAGCTCGAATGTCCAGGTACACTTGAACAAGGATTCGGGGAAACAGTCGGGTATTTCCAAGAACCTTAGTTAGGCAGGGAAGTATATTCCCAACGACTCCCTTCAAGAAAATTAGTGCAAGTACATTTCCTTATTTTTCTCGGAATAGTACGTATACCAGCTATTCAACAGCATGGGAGCCATAAATATGCTCAGCTGGTGGACAGCTCGAAATATCAGCTGGAGCGTGCAGCTGGTAGCCAGCTGTGGAGAACCTGGGATCAACTTTCACGAAAGATGGCCACCAGCCGAGAACTCCAGCTGGGAGCAGCGTGCGCACACTTTGGCGGTGTACCTTTTCCTTTGTGTCGTTCCAAATAAATCTCATATGCGCTAGTCCTCTTATCAGGCGCGAAATAATGGTCACTGATACCACGCACAAAGGGATCATGGATTCATTCCCGCGATCAACGAGGCCAACCTATGGGGTTGCTTTAGCGTAAAGCAGACATGAATAACGGCACCATGTACCTTTTCGATCATTCCCGCCAATGTTCGAGCTTGATGGGCACCTCTGGAGAAACCTGTATCGCAGTTAATCACTGTTGAGCGACCAGTGGAAGGTCATCTCACCGAAAATAAAAATCTTATCTCCGCGCTGATGCGTTTGGGAGAGCCACTTATATGCTTCGAGAATGATGTTTTTGAAGCGTCTGTGTCTTTTGCGTCACCACCAGGAACAAATAAATGCAAAACCACCCACGGCGCAATGGCCAGATCAATGATATGGTCGATCCACTGACCCACATATTTAAATGTCGCTTTTGCTTCCTCCGGCACGTAAGTCCCAATACCGCAATTGTAATATTTGCTCTGATTGTTTGGGTCAATCCGACTATGAAGCTCAACGACGTTGGTGTTCTGATCGAAGTAATAAAAAAAATTCACTGCCATGACCGCAAATACTCACATAGATGCCAAATTGATTGGACGTTCCGTCGATCGACACCACCAAGTTTCGCGAAAGCCGCGTCCCGCATTTCCCCTGGCAGGCATCAATCCTGCATACGCAATGTTCCTGGTGAGCGCAGGTGCAGTTGCAATTGCAGTCGATTCGGCACGCGCAGCGGCAAATTCTGGTATGTCCTTCGAGTTGACCACGTCGGCGTTTCGCACTGTCGGGGTCCTTTTCGTTGGCGATGTTATCTTTCCCAGTTACATTTGCCTTATCCGCATCGCCCTTCGTCGCATTCGGTCGGACATCCTTCGCAGCAGTGTCTTTCGCAGCCGCGAGGTTCCTCGTATCGTCGGCGTCCTTCGTAGACATGTAGCAATAAAATCGCGGGCCCTGCAAGTAAATGTCACTTTTCAGCAGAAGAGGATCGCCACGCCGGAGCCATACCGCAGATCTCGAGTAGTGGTAGTCGACGGGAAAGAGAGAGAGCGGTGCCTGCATTCTGTCACCGGCACGCACTGAGTTTCCGGTGCGATAGAAGCAGGTGGCTCGTGTCACCAGTATGTTCTATCTGCGGACGCCTACTGTAAAACCCGTCAAACATCTAGGAGAGTGAATGGCACTGAATGCAACTGTGAGTGTGAATGCATACTGTACTCGATGGTTCCTCAAGTCTGAGCGTACAATTGTTTCTCCAAAGCCGCATTTGAAAGCCACTCTGCGAGAGAAGGGAAGTTCTTCGTGAAATCAGCGTGTCATGGGCGGCGGTCAACCGGCTGCTTCTAAAATGGGTTTCGGCGCTTTTGCTTATAAGCGCTCAATAAGCGCCAGAATGAACCCGGGATATTAAACAACGAAAATTTGTGCACTATGTGTAAGGTCCCACAACGGGCCCGGGACCTTCGCGAGAACCTCAGTTTCGTGAGGTCGTTGAAATCCAGGTCGTTGGATGACTCGGCGCTTATGTTGTATTCCAGTTGTTCGAATTCCATCACATCAACGTCGTTCTCATTCACAGTCAGCATATCACAAGGCACGGAACCCGAACACAGGCTTCCAAGTCCAAAATTATGACTTTGTCCATGGCCCCCCACACATCGTTCAATCTGAGCTCGCAGATACCAGAACTTATTTGTACTGCCAGTGAAACACACTGCGGCCGCGACCGGCGTAGCACAGTGCACTTCCATGTATCAAAACAAATAAGAGGCGCCAACCGCTACTTGGTCCTCTATAACTTCGATTCCACAAGTGGGAGCAACGGTGGTATTACACGCACCCCACTGTTGTAAAATTTAGCCTTCTGGAACAATTCCAGCCGTAACTCGAGAACAAGAGGCCCGTCTGTCATGTTCGAGTGTCTTATACACGACACTCAATATCAGAACCTCTAGATGGGGCACGAACCTAGTAGTAAGAAGGGTGAGGATATTCACAACCACTTATGTCATGAAATGATGGCCTCATGACCTCCGAGTAACCTCCGATCCGGCAACTGCTGGTCAACCAAAGAAATTCGCACAGCTGAATAGATATTCTCAACTTTTGAAGTTTGGGTCGAGCACTTGTAGCCCCTCAAATCTGAAAAAAAAAAATTGAGAGAAATTCGGTCGAGAATCCTTGAAGAAATTGCTCGACCCGAACTCTCCTCCCAATTCGAACGCGTCCATCGTTTTCAATTTAGTTGTACTTACGAACCTACCGATACAAAAATCCCCGACCCCATGCGAGCTGGTCGACGCAGAGCGTTGACCAAGTGAGCTGGGGGTTGCTTTGGAAATATTACAGAAATTTCAACTCAAACTGCAGTCTACAGTATTTCTTCCAGAAATTTTTGAAAAAAATTACCTAGAGGCTAGAGCCCCATGACCTTTTTTCTCTGTTTGTGCCCGCCGCTTGTCGGCCTACCATATTCATCCTGGACCATAGTGACCGGATGGTTTGTAATCTGTAACAGGCAATATGAAGGAAGTTACGGCAAAGGGTCCAAAAGCTTGATCCCCGTCGGGATGGCTTTTTTCGTTCACCCAACAACCCGGACTTCATCCGCCGCGGAAACATTCATTGACAAGTACGTCTGGGTTTAGTTGTGGCCATCAGCCTGGGGCGAGGCATCCCTGTTCGCGTTTGTCCCATAAGATTTGACCTCGCCCGATGTTGCCGCATTTTTTCGAAGACGGCGCGCTCCGAAAGGTCATTATGCAAGCGAGCGTCTACACTCTCAACGCTCGGGATTGCCGGAGACAGCCTGAGCGAGCCCGCGATCTCGACGTGCGCCTAGCTATCCGACTCGGTATGAGTACGTGCGCGATCTAAATTTTGTCGATGCTGCAGGCACTACTCGACGCCAACGATGGTGGTGCCACTACTCGGATGCAGGCGCCCCATTGATTCTGGCGTCCGCGACACTAGGTTTGATCTGGTCGAGGCGTATACTTATGAGTTGCATGAGAGGTTGGTTACTTGAGAGAGCTTGGACGATGGGGAGAGCGCCCGTGTGATGCCGCGCTCTAGAAACGTAGCCCAGAGAGGAAAGGGAACGAGCAAGGAACGAGCATTTTGTTAGTACAGTGTTTGTCAAGGTCAAGAGAGACAAAGCGGAAAGGGCAGCCAAGGGCCGAGGGTCTCCGAATCCTTGCGGAAGAGGTCACCTCACTTGAGTGAATGAGCGACTCGGAGGCATCTCCACTGCCAGAATGCCATCGCGAGAGAGACCAGGGCTGCCGTTGCCTACAAGGAATTGGGAAGTGATACATTGAATACCAACAATGAAAACGACTTGATTCGGAGGAAGTAGGTTTCAACTGAGAGAGGACATACAGCGATAGTAGATGCGTAGTTGCGGACCGGGAGATGAGCCCCCGGTGTGGTATTCCTTCAGCTGAGAGATGTTTTTTTTCTGGATTTTCGTGGAACAGCCATCATTCCGAGTCATTACGCCTCTTTTGCGTGGAAAACCTTGTTCAATGAGTCAGGAGGAAATTCGCCAGTGGCATTCAAGTGGAAGAGTTTCCTCTCGCAGAAATCCATCATCCAGAAGAGAGCGGCCTAAGGCAAGAAAGAACCAAGAAGGAAAGGTGGTGGACGACTCGGCAAGTCTTTGGCGCCGTGTGGTTCTGTTTGATCCCAAAGCTTCTGGCCGGGCCGGCCGTTCGTCGTCCTCTTTCCTTGCGCAACGCTCAACAACTTCAAGTCGTCTGAGTTGTCTCTAACTCGTCTCAAGCTTTCGTCAAACTGGACCATTTCAAACGAATCCGCTTGATCCTAACAAAACCTTTCGTGCCATCGGGCAAGACCTGCCCAAAGAACACACGTCCTTCAGTAAATTCTGCATCCCTGCGTAGTACGTACTGACAGTCAATTCCTTCGATACCCTCGCAAATCCGCACCCCTGTTTGTCTGCCGCGTCCTCGGCATGGATCTACGGCTATGGCTGTGTCTTATGCATCCGCGCGCTTCCAACCTTTCGCGTCGCTGCCCATATTAGTGACCCGTTGCTACCACAGACCCGCAAAACAGAAACCGTCACGCACCTCCGGGTTCACCTTGCCCGTTTGAGAATTCGGGGATTTATATTTTACGTAACACAACCTTCCCCGCCGACGCCTCTCCTTTACTCAAAACGTTCCTCTCCTCCCTCCACTCTCCCTCCTCCACGCAAGAAATGACTTCCCTCGCCGCGTTCCCCGAAGAGCTGCTCGAGCGTATCCTCGCCGCCGTCGTCGTCGCCCCGCCGACTCCGCACCCCCGCGTCCTCTGGCACCCCCGCCCTGCCGCCGATGCCCAGACACCGAGACGCGCCTCTGTGCTCCTCGTCTCGCGCGCATTCCACCGCATCGCCCGCCCCCTCTTCTACCATACTGTCGTCCTTCACAACCCCTCCCAGGCGCGCGCTCTCCTCACCACCCTGTCCGCCGACCCGCTCCTCCCGCACAGTGTCTGCGCCCTTGTCCTCCCTGCCCCAGCTATGGACGCTGCAGCTGTCCTAGCGCTCGTTGCGCCGCACCTACACATGCTGGACGTCACCCTCCCGACAGAGACGGACGCGGGTGCAGCCCTCGCGGCCGCCCTGCAAACCGCCTGCGCCCAACAACGATTAAACCTCCGTACCCTCGCAGTGCGCAAATCCCCGAGCACATACGTCTCCCAGCCCGCCCAGCGTGCAGTCCTGGCTGCCCTTGCCGCTACCGTCATTGCCTCCCCTTTTCTTGTGCGTTTACCCCTTGCCCCCCTCTTCTCCTTTTCCCCCTGCCCTCCTGTCTCTCTCAAAATTAATTAAATATTTGCGCGTTACAGGAGATAACGACCACATCCTTCCCCCTCTCCGCCGACCCCACTCTCTCCCCGCTCGTAGCCGCGCTCTGCACCGCGCCGAGTCTACACACCCTGCGCACGCCCCTCCCCGCGTTGTGGGCGCCCCCGCTCCTCGCGATCTCCGCCAACCGTGCACTGAAGCGAATTTGCTTGGAGGGGCCGGCGCAGGACACTTCGCCGGTTAAGGGCTTTGTGGGCGGAAAGATGCCGCTGTGGCACGCGGCGTTCGACGAATACGCCCTCTACACCGCCGCCCCCCTGCTCGGCACGGGCCTGTTCCTCGCGGCCGCGCGCAGCCATGTGCGGCTAGCGGAGGTGGTGCGCGCTGGGACGTGTGTGGTGGGGTGGAGGGGGAGGGCGTGGATTGTGGGTGGGGAGAGTGGGGAGGGGTGGTAGAGGGGGGGGAGAGAGGCGAAGGAGAGGGAGGGCAGTGTGGGGAACTGTTGACCGCCGTGCGTCTGCCCGACGACGACCAACGACCGTCATGACCCGCCCTTCTACGTTCGCATCTCACCAATACCGCCCTTCAGCACCTATCCTTCGCTACCCACCTCACTCTCGCCACCCGCCTGCCCACCTCTAATCCCGCTCGCATATATAACCGCCTCCATGTGGGCCTTAGCCCCAGCCCCCGCTCCATCCTTTCCTCCAGCACACCATCGCCCGGCTCCCTCTGCGAGCCCACATCTACATCCCGCCTCAGAATGTTATCCGAGCCCAACGAACGACCCACGAACTACTTAGACAAGACACGTTTGTACACACAAGCGCCTTCCTCTCTTCACCTCCGCACTTTTCTCTCCCATGCCTATCGGAGGAGGCGGAGCAGAGCTCTCGGATCCCGGATTTTCTTCGCTTACTTTCGGTTATGCTTTTTTGGATTATCTTTCTCTCAGATGCGACACGTTTTTTGGATAAATAAGTACGATACAGCTCGTAGTGCAGTGTAAAAATTAGAAGAGGAAGGGTATAAGAGTGTAGAGTAATGTATTTTTTTTTCTCAGTCAATTTCGGATGGGAGCTAGAGGAAAGAGCCCGAGGAAAGCAGCACAAAGGGGAAGCCCAGAAAGGAAGGAGGGGGCTTGATGGGGTTATGGTGGCGTGTTTTACCTTGCTGCGCCGGCGTTTTCGTCTTTGCTTTTCGCTTCACGGCTCATCGGTGCTCGGGCCTGTCTGCCAGAACTCTGGACGGACAACTTCGGGTGTTGACACTGACAGTCGCTCGCGTCCCTGGGCCTGAGACATCCGACTCGGAGGTTGTTGGCTGCCGGCTGCTAGGCCTGGAGGTGGTCGGTCCCCAGGTCCCAGGATTCGAGAACGTTCGGACCGTCCAGGCTCGGAGGAGGTTTGGTTCCCGATACGCTGCGCCCCAGTCCTCCGCTTCGAGCTCCCCTTGAGTGGACACGACACCCAATGCATGCTGTGCGCCCGGCCCAGCCTCATTCTATGCTGTATCCTGATCGCTGCGTCGCCGGGTTTTTGGCGGCGTCCGTGCCCGTGCCACCCGCTTCCAACTCTCCTTCAAGCTCCGTGCGCGCGCCTTCGCTCCCAGCTCTCCCTCTCCTTGTTCTTGTTCCTTGGCGACCTCCGCTCCGCAGTCTCAAATCAGCGCTCCATTCCACCCAATTCGTTGCGCGTCCCGAGTCCGAGAGGCTTTGAAACGAATCGCTGCGGGCTTCCCTGCCCGTCCCGCTCCTACGCAGGCTCACAACTATCTTTCAAGCTCCCTGGGCTCGCCATCGCATATCCGCTCCACTCTCCTGCGACTCCATACCAGCCAACTGTGATCACTCGTTTTGTATGCTCAAACGAAACGGTACAGGTTTTTGGAGACGTTCGTCGTCCTTGCGTCCTTGAATCGGACTCGGAGCGGGACGCGTGCTGTGCTATACTAGGGGCTCGGACTCCAACGCACGTACGGGCCAGCGTTTCTCAGCCTACTATTGCGACTGACTGTGTTAGTCCGTACATGACCATCCGCCCCCGGGCACGCGTACTCCATTCCAGCCGATGTGTGCCGCGCGTCTCCGACGCAGGTCCTGTTTCATCGCTGCGGATGGACCCGAGTTTGCATTAATGCCTCCTTGCGTCGGCACGCGTACCGGTGCTAGGCGCTACTTGGACTAACGTCGGGATTATGGAGCTCGAACTGAAACTTTTAAAACTCAACGAGGACTCCGGTCTGCGGTGCTCCACTGCATGCGGTAGGTTCAATGCGTTTCCATTTTTCCTTGTGCGTCCGCCAGTAGGTGCCCGCCTCGTTTCGCCGCCAGGACTGGAGTGGATTGTAAGAATGCTGAAACTAGGGATAATTTCTCAAGCTTACACTAGAGATCATTTCTAGAAAGCGATTCTGAGCTGTGGGTCGTATCGCCGGTGCCCTCCTGCTGATATTACAGTATAGAGGCTGAAGTTTAGCCACCTTGGATTCTGAGTATGCAAGACAATAGGTAGGATCCCGCGCGTCGTGGTCTGCCTCGCGCTTTCCGCATTGCAAATTTCTGCAAGCGAACTCATGCGGTTCCATACTATTTCACCGCTCCGCACTTCCCCGCAGCGTCGAATCTGGATTTCGCTGGCGACGCTTTATC
Source organism: Mycena epipterygia (assembly GCA_029281465.1). Taxonomy (NCBI): domain Eukaryota; kingdom Fungi; phylum Basidiomycota; class Agaricomycetes; order Agaricales; family Mycenaceae; genus Mycena; species Mycena epipterygia. The sequence goes on along the minus strand of JARJCQ010000070.1, from coordinate 468,752 downwards.
CTCCCTGCGCTTTACTTTGCCTCTGCCTCTGCCTCTACGCATGCTCAAAAACTTCCGCGCTCCGCAAGCCGCCCTCCGACAACTAACTGACTGCCCTCCGATGTGGATTTCGCGCGGATTGAGCGGCGATACTGTTATGATCAAATTGTATGATTATTGCAGCTGTACGTTTAATTTTGTTCAAAATTTATGTCTTTCTTCCAGTAATGGCTAGCTGAATAGGTATGATTTCTCCTTGATTGATTTATTTGCGTTTCATTCCTCCTTCCTCCATCTCTGCTATTCCTACATCTCTGCATTTCCTCACCCCACCGCCATTTACGCGTGCACCGCCCGCCGAGCCATTTACGCCGTCCGTCTGTCCGTCAATCGATTTTATGACCTAACTCGGAGATTACACAGCCAGATTGCGCCCCGCCAGACTTGATTTGATGATACAGCGGTACAATAACCATTTCCCGCTATCTCCACTGCTGCTGGGCGCTCAATTTGACGACTGGGATTTAATTGGAATCAGGTGAGTACGCATAAGCGTTGGACATTGACCGGCATTTGTGCCCCAGGCTCGGGTCGCGCGATGAAGGTGTCTTCCGCGGCGCTACTTAAATTGGAGTCTAATTACACTGAGTAGATGTACATTTGGTAGGTACCCCCGAGCCGTCCGCCGCTGTTCTGCCATTGATATATTTACTCTAAAATGCGCTTATCCCGCGAGGACAATTTCGACGACAGCGGCTGCGAAATTCGAACCACGATGCTGTAAGTCAGTACGTGTTTCAACATACACCTGCCGCGAGTCACTCAATTGCTGTACCATTTAATTCCGTACAAAGTCCCGACACACTCTTTGACCTTGACCTTGGCAGTCTTGACGACAGTGACCGGCACAAAATCGCAGACGTCAAAGGCCCGATGGATCGACCATAATTGAATACCTATTCATCAACGACCTATCGACATTGTCAGCACTGATTCGCCCGTATGGCAGGTTGTACTCCGGCGTTTGCGGTCGAGGCTGTACAGCGCTGCCAGGGCTCGGTCTTGTCGCCGACATGTTAGGGTTTTGACAACGTGCCACGTTTCCCTGCGTCTCTGACTTTAACTGACAAGTAATGGTTGTTAATTGCTGGACGTGTGACGTGCGTTCAATAGGATTTAGTCTTGCGAACAATACCAAACCTCATACTGTTGCCGAGCCCACGCTGGAGCGTCATCCTCAACGGCCATCGGTGTTGTTAGGAAGCACTTCCATGGAGCATCGCCAACCTTGGTCGCATCAATGGTTTCATAAATATCTTTGTAGTCCCGGAATGGGCCAAGGTCGTTGTGCTTCATGAGCGAAAGTGCCCAAAGCTCGAGAAGGTGGTCGATGTTCTTGGAGGACATTTGGACCTGCCACAAAGAACAAAAAAATTAAAGTACTGGTACATTAGACAAGTATTTGGTACGACCTGCCGGAAGAGGAAATCTGCGAGATTAAATTGAACTTTGTCCTCGTATGGCGTCCAGTCATCATCGCGTGCAGCGGTGCGGGGTGGAGGTGGTGCACCATCAGGGAGGAAGTTCCCGTCCTTGTCGCATGGTCGGGCTAAGGAATTATTTTAAATATTGATCAATGAACAGAACGGCCCAAATTAAACATACCATTCAAGAAGGGATGATATTTTTTGGAAGCACGGGGCGGTGGAGTTCCTTCAGGTGATGGAGGCACGAGATCCGGGTCAAGCTGTGGGTGGTCTGGGTCGGGATGATCGTGGTCGGGCTCAGATAATTCCGGGTCGGGTGACAATGACAGCTGGGTTGCAGAGGGTCCCGCAGTGGTATTGGAATTGCGATGTGCAGAATTGACATGATTTGTGAGCCCTCCGGTACTTTTGAGACGTTGTGGGCATCCGGGGTATGGGCAGGGAATTTTGGCCACAACGGTACGATCGCGCTTCTTGCCGCGTGGCATCGAGTAGCAGGTGAAGGTGAGTAGCGGACTTAGTGTCGAAAAAGAGAAAGCATGGCCGACGGATAGATGTTCGGCCGAGATAAAGGAGGAGCGAGTCATCTTTGCCCCACCGACCGCATGTCGTTGTCCCGCCAACCGCATGCTCCGCAGCAAAAAAAAAATTGCATGTGAAACTCACAAGAGATTTGTTGATCCTCCTTATCGATAACGACGCCGACCTCTTTCTCCTTACTTCCATGGCCTCCTGTCCAAGGCGCAGCACGTCGGGTGCTCGACCCGGTGACATTATCAAGGCATCTACCCAGCAACGGTGATCTCGCCATGAAATCGACGCAGACGACTTGGCAGCAGCCAAGGCTCAAGCCGCGCAAGAGCAGAAAATCCAGCGGAAGCACCGCACTGGAGTGAGCCGAGTAGCAGCCAAGGAAGATGCTCTTCGCGAAGAGGATGAGCAAGCTCAAATCGATGCCGCACGCCCTGACCTTGTTACCGAAAAGGCTGTGGAACGAGAACAGGTGGACGAATGGGAAAAGGTGACGTGGCATTCTCTATGTATATTCCAGCTCGTATGTACCTTCACTGAGACATTCGGCAGATCGGCGTTGGTGCGGGGGACGAGCAGGACGTTTCCATGCTGTCTGTGGACGACGGAGAGAGAGATCTTGATCCAGCACACGATTCTGGCAGCAGTGCCGACGATGGGGACGGGGAGTACAAGCCTGCAAGTGATGGAAAGGAGGTGTCCGTCGATGAGTCCGAATTCCCTGCCGGTGCGGATGATGATGGTCACGATGCTGATACTTCCGACACATCCGATTCCGATGCGGAGCGCGACCGTGCCTCTGCTCTTGCGCAGTTCCTAGCCCAGTACGAGAAGAAAAAAGGCAAGGCGAAGACACCTAGCAAGCCCAAGAAGTCCAAGCCAAAAAGGGTCAGGTCGCATTTTTTCGTTGATCAATTACTTAATGTCTTTCCAGGGGGAACTGTGTGCAGAGATCATGGGCTCCCGAAAGGTCGATGCAGCGGCACCTCCCTCGACGTCTGTTAAACGCAAATCCGCGAATCAAGGTGCTGAGTAAAATCCCCGACTTTTCCGGGAGTTGTTCTGACAGTTGTTGCGAGGCCAAGCGCCAAGAAACCGAAGGCGATGGTGGGCGGTTTGAAGAAGGATTGGAAGCAAGAATTCGCCTCCAAATCCACTCCAAGTCGGCGCAGTCGCCCCAGCACCTCAAGCGTCACGGGGGGAGTTCCTTCGAGTCGTGCATCTTCGACTTCGGCTCGCCGGAGCGGTGCATCCTCCAAGGTGCCAGCAGGTGAGTTTGACGATGATGAGCAGCCAGAAGTTGTACGAGCGGCGCGAGACGCGAAGACGAGTACGCCAGCAACGGCCAAGGTACGCGATGTCACTTCAGTCACAAATATGACAGTCACCTAATCTAATCTCACTCAATGCCGCCTGCAGATGGGCATATCGTTTACAAACAAGGATGTTAAGCTCCGGGTTGACGGGAAGCAACAGCGGGAGACCAAGCGCAAGTACGTGAACGCTGATCTGCCCTTTACCCTGGACGGCTTCGCCGCGGATCTCAAAGTTTGGTAATCATCGGCCATCCCCATTATCATCGACTGGACCGGGTCGCTGGACGCTCCTTTCACCGCCGCAGCCCATCCCGACTTCCGGAGCGTTGTGGAGGAGGCCTGGAGCGATAATTTCCCTGCATACGAAATTACCGATGCCGTTGGGGTGGACCAACGGGGGCGCGATCGGCAATGAGAACACTGAGCGCGCAAGAATGCCGTGGAGGCGTGAAGAAACCAGCGTGAATCCTAATCTACACAAACAATGCCTAATCTACACCAATCTGCAGCACCGCCGTCCCCTGAGCGCGCCGGCGGCGCGCTCGCCACTGCCACACGCGCCCACAACTGCAAAGGCGGCGTCCGTGCCGCCAAGCCCACAACCAGGCCTATAACAAGAAACACACGAAACCCGCGCTACTCCAGCGCCGCCCCAATCTCTGCTGCACGCTCCGCCTCCACCGCCTCGCGCTCCTGCCTCTCATCTTCCGCCATCACCGGCCATAGCGCGGCCTCAAACACCGCCTGGTCGCGTTCCAACTCGCTCCCCCTCTTCGGTACGAACACCCGAAGGCATCGAGCACTGTAAACACCATCGAGGGCTTCACCGGCCAAGTTGTCGAGTAGATACGACTCTGTAACTCGTTCCCGAATGCGACACGGCGTTGACCAGGAATAAATGAGCTTCGCCAGGGACTGGATGTTGTTGTCGTAAACACTGTTAGCGTATTGAACGAGCTGGCCGCGTTGGAACGTCACCGCCCCGGCCTTCGACGCGATAACCTTGCGGTCAAAGGCCGCCTTCCTCCCGAGTGCGTATTTCACCCGCTCCGCGTACCCGTCCAGCTGCTGCTGCGCGACATACCCAATGTGCGCCTGAATCTCCGCTGTAGTCGGTGCATCCTCCATTGCGTCGGCGGGGGTCTCCGGCGTGTTCACGACCTTGCCCTGGGCAATCTCGTTCGGGGAAAAGCCGACAGACGGCAATACGCGTTCGTTCATTATCATGATCGCTTCCTCGAAGTGTTCCGGCCAGTTCAGCGGGAGGTCTTTCCAGGTCATCGCGTTCCAGACATCCTCCCCGACGTTGGGAACGCAGAGGCGCGCGAGGATATGTAGCAAGATCTTGTTGGCACCGGAGGTCGTTGTGGCGAATATGCTTGATAACCCGGACTTTGACGGCGCGTTCGACACCACCCCCTATGTCCACCTCGATGCGGGAGGTAAACGTCGCTGGAGCGATTTTATGTCCGCAAATTTTGCGTGGCGGCATTCTGTGAGTTGTTTTTTACATTCTGTTGATCGTGAATTTGGGTCGGGCTTACGAATTATCCCAGGATCGAATTTATGCGGACGATCCTGATACCAAAGGTGCAATGTACACCCCCTTGTTTTTTGGGAGCGATAAAACCACGGTTTCCGTCGCCACAGGTGATGTTGAATATCATCCTGCTTATATTTCGCTGGGGAATCCTCACAACACCATCTGCCGTGGGCATCGCAATGCTGTGGTCCCGTTTGCATTCCTGGCGATCCCGAAAAGTGAGTTCCAGCATTCAGAATCGTGCGGCTATTCTAATTTTCCAGGTGACTGCAAGTACGACAATGATCCTGCCTTTCGAACCTTCAAACGGCAGCTTTATCATGCTTCCCTCGCCGCCATACTAGCGACATTGAAACCCGGCATGGAGAAGCCTGTCGTGCGCCGATGTCCAGACGGGCATTTTCGTCGAGTTATTTACGACTTCGGTCCTTTTATAGCAGACTATCCAGAGCAGGTGATGCTTGCAGGTATCGTTCAGAACTGGTGTGCGAAGTGAGTGCTGAATTATATATCGACATCTTGCTTATTTATTCTGGAGATGTACGGCTCTGCCTACCAATCTGGATGGCGGAATTGCCGGTAGACGTACTCACGAACTCACCGATGAGGTTCTGGCCGCATTCAACAATGATATACTTTGGGATGAATATGGAATCGATGCCGATATCACTGTAAATCCTTCCTTTTTGGTATCCCATTCTTTTTAAAATTCGTGTACAGCCATTCACTCGTGATTTCCCTCGCGCTGATATTCATGAAATGTTGTCGTCCGATCTTTTGCACCAAGTAATCAAAGGGTCATTAAAAGATCATCTGGTGACGTGGGTTGGCGAGTACTTGCACATCGAGCACACGAAAGGGGAGGCAGATAAAATTATGGACGAGATCGACCGCCGGTACGTCTCTTTCTTTTTTTGGCAGTACAACATCACCTCATGAATCGTTGTTGAGCAGGATCGCCGCGGTGCCTGCATTCCCATGCCTCCGCCATTTCAAACAGGGTCGCCGCTTCAAACAATGGACAGGGGACGACTCGAAGGCACTTATGAAAGTATGTAATATACATAGTCTTATGCGCATAATTTCTTACGTTTTTAGGTCTATCTACCCGCAATCAAAGGCCTTGTACCACCCGAGATCGTACAGGCTATCAGTGCTTTCCTGGATTTCTGTTACCTTGTCCGGCGTGCCGATTTCGACGATTCTGTTACCTTGTCCGGCGTGCCGATTTCGACGAAGATACCCTTGCTGCCATCAACGACGCTATTCAAAGGTTTCATGCCCATCGTGAGATCTTTCGCACACTTGGTGTTCGTCCAGATGGCTTCTCGCTTCCCTGTCAACATTCAATTGTACACTACCCTCACAATATTGAGGACTTCGGTGCTCCTGGTGGTGTATGCTCCTCCATTACAGAGTCATGCCACATCACGGCTGTGAAGAAGCCTTGGCGTCGTTCGAGTCGATACGAGGCTCTTTCGCAGATGCTGCAGACTAATCAGCGGCTTGATAAGCTTGCCGCAGCTCGCGCAGACTTTGTGGAGCGTGGAATGCTCCTACCTACTCATGCCCCCCCGCCTAAAAATGCTGACGACGATGATGGAGGACCGGTTGATGATGCACGAGTTGAGGGTAATGTAGTTCTTGCCCGCAAGCGAGGTGCGTGAATTTTATCTACCAATTTTTCCTCCGGTAGCTGATATTGCGCCAATAGAGCGTTCCTATCCTCGATTCGCCGAAGATCTCGCCCAACATATACAATTTCCCGCCTTCCCCGCCCTCCTAGCGAACTTTCTCTCCCATCAACTCTATTCTGATGCTTACTCCGACACCACCGACATGGAACTCGATGCCTCGGACATTGCTACCCACCCCATATCTGTCTTCCACTCCGCCATTACAACCTTCTACGCACCTAGTGACACTTCTGGTATGCGGGGGATGCGTCGGGAACGCATCCGCTCCACCCCATCCTGGAGGAGACATGGTGCCCGCCGAGACTGTGCCTTTGCTGTTGAGAACCAGGCCGAACGTGGGTTCCGAGGCATGAGCGTCGTTCGCATACGCCTTTTCTTTTCTTTCACTCACGATGGTATCGACTATCCATGCGCCCTCGTCGAGTGGTTCAAAAAGGTGGGTAGATCTCCCGATATTGAAACTGGTATGTGGGTCGTCGAGCCCGAATACCAGGGACGAAACCGTCTCGTAACCATCGTCCATCTGGACACTCTCCTTCGTGGCGCACATCTCTTTCCCGTTTACGGCTCAAAACATATTCCCGTTGGATTTCACTACACTTACTCACTCGCCGCATCCACCGCCTTCCATGTAAATAAGTATGTAGATCATCATGCGAACGAGATAGCATTCTAACGTACCCTTCAATTAACTACTCTGTTGAGTTTATAATTATAATCTGGCTGAACTCGTCTCTGCCCCAATAATTCTGGCGATCTATCCGAAACTGGCGTGGTTACTCAATTCTGGGAGGGTTGGCTATTTTTCGTAATCTGGCGAATCTGGGGCCATACTCGCCAGAGGTACCAGACACACCAAGCGTGCCAAAGACATTCTCTTTTGCTGATGGGGTCGGCCATGCCCCTCAAGTCCTAACAACTGACGATCTGAGCCTTGCGTCGAGCTAATTTCAAGCAGCGGTCCTGTGACATGGCCCGAGGCCTCGATGCTTTGAACATTCATGTCACCCGCAATATCGTAGAAATTCCCTCCGTTGATTTGGACACTGGAGCTGGAGGCGAAGAGAGGCATGGATGGGAGAGCTTGAAAGCACTACCAGCTGAGAAAAAGAAGCTGTCACTTGAAATGCAGTGTCCTACTGGTGCCGAGCCCGGCGCTTTACCACGCGCGCTTGTTTTAATAAAGCTTGAAATCCGTAAGTCACGTCAGAATATAAGTATTGAAACCATACATTTGGAAGTGAAGCTCTTGAAGTTAGTGGGTTGATTAGTACCATTACGAGATCGCCAACGACTAACCGATCAGACAGCCAACCTACAAGGAAGTTTGGGAACGAGGGATGAAGTAGTCGTGGCTGTGAGTCAGGATATCCGAGAGGACAAAAGGCGACGAGTTCATTGATGATCAGCAATTTATGGGCAATAGCAAACATGAAAACCACTTGATTCGCAGGCCTCACCTAGCACCTCTGGGTAGGTGTTAGGGAGGACGAAAACATAGGGACAGTAGATGCGTAATCGCGGACCAGGCCATGAGCGCCCGATGAGGTATTTCTTCGGCTTGAGCTTTTTTTTTTTTTTTTTTTTTTGATTTTCGTTATATAACCGCCATTCGTTGTGCTCTTTTTCTGCGTGGAAAACCTTGTTCAAGGAGTCTCGAACCCGTCACAGTGAAGAGGAGGCAATTCGCCGGTGGCACTCAAGTGCAAAGTTTGCTCTCCCGGAACAAATCCAGAACAAAGCGGAGCCTAGTAGCAGTGTTTCCTGTCGTAAATCTAGAGCAGATCTTGGCCAAGTAAGGTCTTTCAAGGAAGGAAAGTTAATGGTTCGGAGTCAAGACTCATGTGATGTTCTGTTTCGTCCTGAAGCTTCCTGCGATCACACACGGCTCGAATTATCCGCACGGGGCAGCTCCTTCACCGCCTCAGCTCAAGGCGGAACAGACTGTGATGTAGTGCCTTCAAGACCTCCTAACTGCTGGAGAGTGCGTGAAGATATCGCACTAACAATCAGATCTCCATCCTGGCGAGTCATCAGATCTAACAAGCCAGCAATTACTCCCTCCTCGCTGATCTTTTCAAGAAAACGGCCTTGGTTTTATGTGCATTTTTGGAATGGCACCATCAAGTGCAAGAAGAGATTTTCGGAATTGCGCTGAAAAGGTTGTGAGTTATTTTTGGAATTTTAGAGCAGCAAACCATATACCAAATTTCATGAGACTTGACATGACCGTGGATGTTTGATGATTAATTAAATTGTGTTTTTGGAAGATACCATTCAGAACTGCTGCCGCTTTTGAGCAATATTCGGGATCTTGGTGCCTGTAGTTTTCTAGAGATTTTGTTAGCTGACAATTGATGAAGGATTATCAAGGAATACCGACCATCTAATTGAACGATGCAGAAGAGACACTTCCACCGGTCAGAAATGTCGACTGCATCATCCAAAAGGCATTTCAGGAAACCAGGTAGTACAAGGTCTAACAGGACTACAAATTAGGAACATTTTGTGTGAATGGTGGTACTGCAGTCTGACCTCAATATTTCTTGGGTGGTAGTAAGTCCAAGTCCTTAGCCCCATCTGCAAAGGAAATTGATAAGATGATGTCTATACCAAAAGCCACTCACAGTTTTGAGTTAACAGGCTCCAAATACATCTGACGGCCTTGAGCCGGAGATTCCCCTTGGGGTCATCAAGAAGTTTCTTAAAACCTGTCATTGATTTTGGAACACTAGCAATCGGTCCGAAAATTCCATCTACTGGAGCATCAGACCAGCCGCTAAAGTATTGATCTAACACATGACTGACAGTTGAACTTTGCCAAATGTGTGAGACAGTCAGCACTCTTAGCTATAATTTCCGTTTCCAACAAGGGATTTCCAAGCAGCGAGGCTATAGTTTTGATTCCAGAACATCGGTTGATCTCTTGAGCTCCGGAGCCTAGAATACAAAGTTAGTGCTGAGTTTTAAGCATAAAGAAACACAGAAATCTACGTGATTGCACAGAGAAGCACAGTTGAAGTAAGCTGTTCATGGGCGGACTTGACTTTTCCAGCAATTTGAGATGCTGAGGGATAAGAGATGTATCAAATATATCAAGCTCAAGAGGTGGTTTCATGTTATTGGGGTCCCAGTTTGTGAGCCATGTATAGTCATCTTCTTTCCCCTTTCCAGCAAAGCCACTACAATCGAGTTGGTCTTCATTGAAGAGGACTTTTGTCTGGTACTCCTTGTCCAAGAAGGCTACAGAGGCATGCAGTTTTTGACCCTTGACAATAACACGCCCTTTGTGCTTGTGATGCTTGCTGCATTAAACAGGGACATTAATGTTGAGCAATAAGAGCTAGAGCAACACACCTTGTTGTGGCATCAGGAGATCGATAAGTCAAATGAGTTACAGGGAGCCATTCAACCAAAGGCCAGAGCCTCATTTTCATAGTTCTGATTCTCATGGAGTCTTCTGCCTCTGCAAGCTTAAGTTGACCGAGGTATGAAGTTGAAATTGTTCGGGGTCCCAAGACAAGTCCAGCAACTTCGGCTTCATGCTCCATCCAAATGAGTGGAGGTGTTCCAAGGTTGGACTCAAATTTTCCACAATGTCGATTTCCTCCTCCTCTGTGACCATTGGTTATCAAAAAATATGCTCAGCTCTGAAAACTGAACATACACATCAGAGTGGCTACCAGCAAACCAAACTTCTTTCACATGCTCTGATTCAGCCATGGCTGTTGACTTTTGCCCTGGTAAATTAGCTGTCAGCTCCCGCTTCTCAAATAGTGTTGAAATAACATACCATTTTCGCGTGGGTGTTCTGTTTCATGTGATCCACCACCATTGACATAGAAAGGAAGGAATTTAACCCTGTGCTCATCCATTGCAAGAGCGTGACGAAAGAAGCAGATGTGATCACAGGAAGTCATCTCAGGAAGAGGCTCCCTCCAGCTGAGCCCAGTTGATGTAACACTTTCCCTGTCAGTCATGTTGCAGTAGCACATCATGTAGTCATGTATAGATATTACCAAGCACCCAAGAAGTGAACACCAGTGTCTCTTGAGAATGTTCCCTTAAATTTCTGTGCCAGTGCCTGATAATGGACAATTGGTATGGATATTTTGGGGACTCTATTGACTGGCCTGATCATTTTCCGTATTTTCATCTTGGACCAGGTTGAGTGCTCCAGCGGCGGGGTCATGATCCTTGGACAGATAAAGCTTATATGCACTGAACGAGGGATTTTCTCAGTGTTTCAAGCTCTCCCAGAAAATGTGATACAACGTAGTCTCCCGTAGTCAGACTCCACAATATTTATGATAGTCGATAAATATATTATATGGAGTCTGATTTCGTTGGCATACCCTTTAGGGGACTCCGATTTCTCGTGATCGAAACGTGACCACACGTGATATTCCCACGCTCCCAATTAGGACGAATCGCTCACTCCCCCCCCCCACTTTCGCGGCAAAAGAGCCATAAAACTGCATCTTTGCGTGTCTAATATGTGAATAAGTAATGATGAGAGTTCTTTGGAGGAAAACCAAGCAGTTCTAGACCTCATTGTATCTGATACAGTGTTTTAGCCCCGAAGGGTCACTGTCAAGTCAAATGTACTTCAAATACATTCAAATTTTGTTTCATGTGTGCTTCATGTACATTTCGAGATAGATTGGTTGTTGAAATGGAGGCACTTGCTCGGTCTGTAGCTCGTACGAGCTCAAAATCTCAATTGGGACCGTGGGAATATCACGTGTAGTCATTCGGCGATCACGGAAATTCGGAGTACGGCAAGGACCGTGCCAACAGATCGAGACTGGATACGCACAAAGGGATTTGCTCAACATTTCCGCCATACATGAGCCCGACCTATTTATATTTCAGTTTCTGTAAGATCACTCCCTGTGCTCACCTTTTTGATCATACCAGCCAGAACACGAACTTGATGAGCACCACGAGAAAAGCCTATGTATGCGGGATATCAGTTTGTACCTTCGGACACTTCGGACACACATAACATACCGAAGAGATAGATTTTGTCTCCAGGTTGGTAATGGTCTGATAGCCATCGGTAGGCTCCTTGTACAATTCGTTCAAATCTCCTGTCCAAAAAAGCTCCTGAGAATTTGGTTTGCTAACAGAGTACTGAAAAAATCACACCAGGCGAAGGCCAGGTCAACTTTGCTGCCAAGGGCTTGCTGCCAATATGCGAAGGAGTAGAGGGATGGTCTCGCATATGTTCCAATGCCGCTATTGTAGTAAGTGAGCTGGGGTTTTGAAGGGCTGTTTTTGGTAATTCGATTGCATATTTCAACCACATTTGTGTTCTACCAAGGTTATGAATGACGAAAATATATTGGAGGCAAGAAGGATCTCACTTTGACCCCGAATTGATTATCGGTTCCATCGATGCAGACGACAAGATTCTTGGTTACAGTGCGAATAATGTACGACTCTTCGCACCGGCCTTCGCAGGGATGTAAACATTGGCAATTGCATTTACAATCACAAATGCAGCCGCAACGTATATCGCAATCACAGGAGCACTTTCGATCTGGAGAAAAATCAGGTTGACGAACATCTCACAATGTTTAGATGACGGAAAAAACTGGCCTCCATGTAACTTTGACGAACAACATTAGTACTATTGTGACATGAATATTTGGATATTCATACCTGGTACTTCTTAATCAACTCCTTTATTGTGATGTACAATCTACGAAGGGACTCCGCATGAATTGATTTGTCAACAGCTTGGTTGAACCCTTCAAGAGCGCTGAAAAAATAAATTGCATTAGTAAATACCAAAGACGAATCGACGACGAACAACCAGGCAAAGAGAGGGGGAACTTACCTGCTCAACTCATCACATCTTTTCAACACGGTTGGGTTGCTCTTCCCTTCGAAGTTGCGGCCACCAACATTATCATTATTCCCAGTTTTTAGCGTCGTTGCAGGTTGGTGCTTTCGATCATCCACTGATTCTGCACGTTCTGCATCTGCGGCGCCACCGTTGAGGTCCAGAAGATGCCACACCACTTGGGCAGTTCTCTCGGCCATTAAATGCGTGACGCGGTTCCCGTCGACATCGATCTTTGGAATAATATCCACTGAGTAAGTGACAATTTCACATGGAATGGTTTAATCACTCGAACCTCCTTCAAGTTCAGGAATGTTTTTGTTGCCGCGAAGAGCCTCAAAATGTTGACTGGTGGCTTCTTGCCTAAAATGCTTTTCAATAGGTCCAGCAGTTCTTCTTCTTGGGCCTTGAATGCTTGGAAAGTCCGAACCACGGAGTCTGCCTGGGACGGAGTCGTAGTGACCTTCGTCACTTCGTAACTTCGGTTAGGAATGAGAAAGTTCATAACTTTGATGAATTACTGCGAAAGTTCGTGAGTCCGGCGAAAATCTGGGAAAGCTCGTCAGTTGAGAAAAACCTTCGCGAAAGTTCGTCACTTGTGTGCCGCGGGCATGCGGGACGTGTTTGGTCATCGGCATCAAGGCTCGGGAGCAGAAGCATTTTTCGTTACCACCACCACACCCCGCCGCCACTTGCTGTCGCATGTCCGCCTGTGTCCGCCGCCCTTGATGGACTTCAACGCGTTTTCTGACGCCTGGTGCATTGAAATTGATGGCTGGACCCAGACACAGTCGGAGCAAGTTGAGGTCACTTCGGCAGACCACACACTGATGTCCTTTTTCTAGTGTGATGACTGACGGTTTCTTCGATGAGAATACGAGTTACCTCCAGTGGGCCGAATCTACATCAAGCACCCCGGCGCCGTCATATTCGGATGATTCCTTTACCTTTGGCCTCGAGGGTTTACCCAACGTGCCTTTCTCTGATGGGTTCCCGCATACTTCCTGTGATCTTGACCCGTTTAGGGCCCTGTAATGGAGAGTCCTCACTCACGATGTACCTCAAGCTGGCGCTTCACGTGCCGGTAGCAGAGTTCCCAAGCAATTGAAATCCACTGCTTGAACGAAGTATTATAATTACATGCATTGGATTGTCGACACATGTCTGCAAGAGATGCCGAAAGCTGATTAGAGCCATTCAACTCATGCAAAAAGGGAGCGAATGAAAATATGAATTATTCTCAAAGGACCCCAGCTCCGCGTAAAGTGCAGACGCAATAAGAAATTTAAACATTGAATTGAGGAGGTGTACGAGAGGGATTGGGGATGGATGGGTAGCATAACGTGAACGAGAAATAGGCGCGCGTGGAATATCTGGCCCTCTGCAAGTGCCTCCGCAGCCTCCACCTCTGCGTCGGCGGGCTTGTCAGCTGAGAAGGCAAGGGCTTAGGAGGGACGAGATAAGCGGCATTAATTAAGCTCACCAGAGTCTTGCACCAGAGCGTCAGGTTATCCCGGAGGAGCTGCATTATCAGAGTCGAATCTTTGTATCTCTCTTCTGACAGGGTGTCGAGCTCGGCGATGGCGTCGTCGAAAGCTTGCTTTGCGAGGCGGCAGGCACGGTCGTCGGTCGGGCGAGTTGAGAATTTCGTAGTAGAAGACGGAGATGTTGAGGGCAAGGTCCAGGCGGACAGTGTGTGACGGGGGGGAGCTCGGTGACAGTGACGTCGGAGGCGGCCTTGTAGGGCTCGAGCGACTTGTCGGCGTTGACCTTCCGCTTATTACAGGTAGTCACCCATCCTGGGAAGAAAGACAATGGCGTTAGCAAAATAAGCGCTCATGTTTGAAGTGGGGGGGTGGTGATTTCGATTCGATCAGATGAGCTCGTTCGAATTGGCGGGATCAAATATCGCGCTTTGACCACCTGGGGCATCGGCCATCAGGAGGCCGGTGCGGTTTGCCGGCCTTCGGCCCCGGGTATCTTGGCTGCGGTCATGTGGTTTGCCAAATGACGAGCTTTCACGGCGCTGAGAGGAACTCACGAAGATCTGGTAAATCCTCCAGAAGTGACGAGCTTTCACAACACAAGATCTCAAACTCACGAACTTTCACCATGTTCACTGTAAGTGATAAACATCCGCCGTGCTAAGCGAAGTTACTAAGTCACGAAGATGGGGTGGACTCGCCTGGGACAGCGCTGAAGAAGAGTAGTATCTCGAGACAGACGGTGCAATGATAAAACACTCGTGCCTGGTTTAATATTAGGCAAAGAGCTCTTGCGAAATAGATTCCTTTCAGCCATTGTACGATTCGTAAGATTGTGCTGTAAGGCTGGCACAGAGTACTTATAGGCGTCGAGGCGCGCGCCTATGTTATGTCGGTGCCATATGCTGTCAAGACAGTATGCCCTTCTATTCAAATGTCGGCATGGATTTGACGCGTTGATAGCGGGAAGGTGTTGCACTCGTCATTTGTCATGTCAGTGTCGGACTACCAGAGTGAACCCGGGTGCTTGAGAACCAGTTGATTCTGAAAAACGAAGCCTACGTAAAGTCTATGCATCTTGCTGACAACGGGTGCTGTCACTCGCTTCGATTGGAATCGGAAGGATTGCAGGTCAGTGCTTACGCTTCCATAAATTGTGTAGTCCTATCATACCACCCGTCCACACAGGCGCCGGTTTATCACAAGGCGCGCCCACAAGTTTCCAGGAGTTCAATTCCCCAATCCGAGCTCGCAGATAGCACAAAATTGAACCACAACACATCCACGGAATTCGGACCAAGGACAGTGTAAAACTTCCACGAATGAAAGTAAATGAACCTCTGGCAAACATTCCTGCCGGACTCCGCGCGCTAATCGCTACTCTAAATTAGGAGGGTTTCATACACTCGAAATAGTATTAAGTACGTTACAGCTGTTTCCGAAAACCTTGAGACAAAACTTTTTTTTTGGCTCGCACAGATTTTTGATGGAGTGCTAAGGATTACCGGATTTGGTGTTGCCAAGCCCAGGCCGCCGCCTTGCCGACGCCAGCGCGCCCAGATTTTTTCTCTGCTACTCATTCGAGCAAATATCAAAAGAGGAGTTTGGGCCCATTGGTGTGAATAATGATGTTTTCTGTACCTCTGCAGCACTCTATCCCGCAAATAAAATAATATGAAGAGGAAGGCCTGGGTTGGGCCCATCCCCAAATGGAGCTGATCCGAGCCCAAACCGGTAATCCTTAGCACTCCATCAAAACTTGGTGTGTGTAAAAAAAAAGTTGCCGTCTCAAGGTTTTCGGAAACAGCTGTAAGGGCCGCGCGGGCTGACGTTCCGACTGGAATTCAATGGGTGGAAGCAGGTGGAATGTCAGAATAAAGCAGAATGTATTAGGCGCTTAGGGCGGTCGTCCATAGCTTTGATTCCCGAACTAAAAGCGACGGCCCATATGGTTTACCGGAAACAGTAGGTATTATTATACCCACCCCATTGGAAGACTTGGCGCTCTAGAAAAATTCCAGCTGTAAGGTGAGAACAACTTGAAGAGGGTCTGTCATGTTCGAGCGTTACCTCTCCACAAGATTGGGGCTCAGTTTCAGAACCTCAAGTCAACTAGATGGGGAGAAAACCCAGCACGACGAAGGATAAAACATGGCTGGAAGGTTTGTAAGTTTGAAATAGTAGGCAGCGTGCAGGAACTAATATACACGAGTTATTGCAAAGGTTTCCCCGAAAGCTTGATTCCCGTCAGGATAGTTTTTTTTATATGCACCCCACAACGTGAAACTCGGCGGGCAAAGCCCCAATTCCGCTCCTACACATGGGGGTATGCGAGGTACGAACATTCCTGCCTCCTTGGATTTTTCTGAGAAATATGAAATAGCGCCGACGTTCTGAGCGAGTGAAGTTAGGAACGATCCCACGAAGACGGCGCTTATTGACGCGCGCCCAAATATTAATCACGACGATAACTCCGACACCCACATGCTTGACCGCGGAGTCCATGCAGCGGATACTATTCACTCGTGGAGCGCTCGAGATAGGGATCTTCAATATAAGGATCGAAGAGAACTTTGCGGAGTGGTTGGTCAGTCAGCTTCAGTCAGACAGTGAAGATGTTCGAAAAACAACAATCACGTGGTTCAAACGCGTCTCACGAATTCAAAAATAACCATGTTGGTCTCTCCTGCAATTTCGGGTCGTAAAAAAATGTCTTCTTTCGGAGATTAACGTTCTTTGGACACCGGGTATATACGCAAAGTCATCACAGATGTACGCTCTTGAAGGCACATCGACGAAAATAAGATGTCCGCTTATCCACCAACATGAAATTGGGAATGCGACACTCACGGGGGACGTTTTGGTCCGATTGTACTCGCCCGTGACAGTCGTAGTGAATCTCCCTTGACGGGAGAAATGTTCCCATGAGTTACGTTCTCGCTCGGAACTCTTACTGGGCCGTATTGACCGGCGTCTTTTCGGACGGGGCACAGACGCCCTCAAAATACCACAATCCGCTAATGCCGATACGTTGTCAGACAGTGGCAACAAGGAACAGCACGATCCCAACGTCAATATGATAATTTTGAACAAATGAAGGCCAAGGATACCAGATAGAAAGTCAAGCTACGGAGAAACAAATGATGAAATCGCGAAAATTCACCTTAGATAACCTGTGCGAGCCGGAGGTAATCGAACTCGGTGTGAACTTGAATTCCTGCTCGCTCCCAGTTTTCAAGGCCACAAAATTTCGTGTGTATTCGGCCGACGGCAAGTATCGTGTGTACACGTCTGTAGCAGGACGGAGCCCGAGGAGGGAGGGCAGGCACTGTTAGAGGCGTATCAGAACATGCCCGCTGCCGCGCGGCGCTCGAGCCCAGAGCAGAAGGCGGCGAGGGTTGGGCGAGCCATATGTAGGCATGTCCTCGGGAAAAAAACAGGTCGCCAGCCCGGCCCAGCCGAGTGGGTGATCTCGGAGTTGTGTTTCACGGTTTGGAATCATTCGGCAATCAACGGGGTCCCTCGGGACCCAAGCCGGATATCCCCGGAATTCCCGGGCCTTTTTCAGTCGACCCAAACCGAGCATAGCTCTCTTCTATGCTATAGATCTCGACTCGAGAATCCAGAAGGGATCATCTGCTTTCAAAAATCCCTGCTTCCGTCTTCTCCCGCTCGTTTTTCCTCTCCTTCCCGATGCCACTTCTAACTTTCAAGATCGGCGCTTTGCCTGCCTTCCGACTGCCGTCGCCAGCGATTCTTCTTCCGCTGTGCTCGTGGCTATTAGCTGATGCGCAGGAGCCGTCTCGTCCGCGGTATTGACTTGGCCGTTGCCGTGGCCACCCTTGGCCAATTATGAGATACTTGAGCTTAATGTCCTTCCCCGGCGCGCGCCGTTCTCGTCACTCTCGCCGTCGACACCCTCCTCGCGAGCGCAGCATTCTGGCCCTCCTCCGACACCCGCCCCAAATAATAATCCCGACGCCGCCGCACTCCTACGTACACCTCGTCGCGCCTCACTTTTTTGAACGTCACGGTGCCACACAGACGCTGGCGAACGCCCTGCAAGGCGTACAGAATCTACGTGCGGCCGTCATCCTCGCGTCGACGCTTGTGAGTTTTCCCCTCCCTTCTGGTCTTGCCGTTAATAACTAATTGACGTGCTCCGTGGCCGGCGAACGCTGGCGCGCCATCGCATTGTCCCAACTTACGCTTGTTCCACTCAATAATCTATCCACTCCCGATTTACCTCGCGTGCCGTACGCTGTGGGCCCGAGTAGGTAATTCCCGCTCGGGCAGAATTGAATTTTCATCTCGCTCGCAGCGCTCTAATTCCCCCGTGGGCGCTCAAAACTTCTGCGCGCTCAAAAACTTCTATGCTCTCCAACCTAAATCCCCGAAAAAACCACTGTCTGATGCGGACTCCTCTTTTCTTTTCAAAAAAAGAAGAAAAAAAGATCAGCGGCGAAATGGCCCATCAATTCTCCTCGTTAGCTCTCTTCTATCTGAATTTCCCCAGTGGAGCCCCAGCTATGTCACGTCTCAACTAGATTTTAAATTTATGAGGCGCTTGCGGCGATCCTCAGCGCGTCTTTCTCCGGGTGCTTTCTCTACTGATGATCTCCTTCAAACTACATAGTATGGATCTTGCCTATCTGACTCAAATACATAATGATAGGTGTGTTCTTCAACAGGTTGATACCTTGCGCCTTGTGACCTTCATAACTTGAAGGCCGTATTTGGCCTGGTCGGTTTCTCCACGTTTTGGTGATCTCATTCCTGCCCCTCTCTCTGACGATTTTCTTCCCAGCAACTCCAGCCACTCTCCAAGTAATCGAAGGTGTATATGCGCGGGTACAGGGCTTCATCTACACTCCTCTTCAAGTGATGCTCGAAGCGAATAATTAATCGAATAGGAGGTTCGGGGAATGACTGCAAAAGTCAAGGTGACGTATCACTCCCACTAACCGAAGCCCACCTTGAGCCATTGCACTACATCATGAATGTCTTCTGGAAAGACTTCGAGAGGCTTGTGAAGACCGATGGTACTAGTATCCAATGCAGTTTCCATGTCGCATAGACTTTGTAGAAGGTCAGGGCACGGCGGGCATGACCTTACATGAAGTTCCCATGCGTAAAGTGAAGCACTGGAATATGATACGTTAATAAGTTAACCTCCAATTTGAATAGAAACCGGCCCACGTGAAGTACGGACAAACTTTACATGTAGCAATCTTCCTGATGAGACGCAGAAAGGCGTGGGCCAGGTCCGAACGGGACAGGAAAAACTCTGGTGTCGGATAGGGCGTGTAAGATGAAATTCGAGCAAGACTTTCTTCTTCGTTGTCGCCTACAGTTGAGCGCAGAGGGCAAATAGCCATCCTGAGTTCCTCCCACGACAGATCCAACAGAATGTGGATGTGTAGTAGAAAATGACTCGCCCGTCGCTTGAAATTCTCAGCAAGGAATCTGTACGCGTGTAGAATACGAGCAAGGTGGGGAGATGGATGCAAAAAAATCTCTGGCGGGGGTTCCATGCTCTGTGCATACGGCAAGCGTGCCGTTCGAGTCAAAATCCCATCGCAGAAGAACATGAAACCGTAGTCGTCCCACAGCTTGATTAAATCCTCGGGCATCGGTTCGATTTTCTTACCGTACATCTTACATCAGTCTAGTCAGGAGCTTTAATTGAAGGACGTACCTTCAACCATCCCATGAGTTGACAATGAACTTTATTTCCGTACGAGATGATCGGATTCAAAAGCAGGTCGAGGTTGAAGCGACAAAAAAGGTTCACAAGATCTGGCGACGGTGGAGCGGAAGTCACGAAGTCAATGGCCTGTTCCCAATCAAGATCCCTATGTGAAGAGTCTTTAGTTTGGACTGGCTGAATCAAGGAACACGAAGAAGAAAGTCACCAAGCAACAGGCTCACGGCACTGCCATGTTTCATTGTGTGTGTGGGAAAATGCTTTCAGGATATGAAGGGCCAACTCTGTGCGGTGGAGAACATCTCCAACACAAAATGCACCTGATCGTACTGGGTCAAGGAAGTCGCGGAATGAGGCATGATGCACACTAAGGTGATTCCCGCCAGTTACCTGAATCACAGAATGCAGGCCACGCAGCGACAATAGAACATCCCCTGGTTGCAACTTCAGAATCCCTTCAATGCTACGGACACTCAGACGGAATTGAGCCGCAATGATGGTCAGGATTCTGAGAAGTCGAGATTGGGCAGGAACGGCAGCGAGGATTTGAATGTACAGCTGATCCAGGGCTGTAAACGGGGATTCAAAATCCGAATCGGGTACTTGAATCCCCATAATGACCGCGAGTCGCTCCGTCGGACGGAAGTTTTTATCGTCAATGAATTTGATGACCGTGGATGCGTAGATGAAGTATCCGGACGAGTTCCAGACGAGGCTGGAGACATCTTCAGGAGAGGGCCGAGGTCCGGCGGTGGTGGTCGCTCGCATAGTTTCATGGTGCTCCCGAGAAATGCGCGCGAATTCATCGCACAGATATTTACGGACATCCAGAAAGGACTGTTGAATATTCAATGGATGATGGAACGCGTCCAAGTACGAATCACGGAAAATCTCAGTAATGTGAGGTTCCGGTCTGCTGGCAACGAGAAATCGAACAGGGATGTGCTGTCCATGGATGACATTGCCGATTGAGCGCAATATTTCCAGTTGCACATTTTGGCTGTCGCATTCGTCCAGTCCGTCGATAAGGATGGTCACGGGTCGAGGGCGTGCATTTTGTTGACATGGTTCGATAATCAACTTCTGCAGCGAGACTGCAAAAGACCTGTGAAGGACAGATGGATTACCCTCTACTGTTTGCGAGATGACTCGCTTCAATGCGGGGAACATGTCGCGTTGCGATTCCGGGCGTCTCGGTTCTGGGAGAAGGGCGAGTTGGTATGCGATAGTGGGGAATAGCTTGTTAGCATTTCCACGGGATGCATGTCCGCGTTTGAAGAAGAAGCTCCCTCCAAGGCGACCCTCTGCCTCCAGCTTCTGACAAAATGACTGCGCAATGGCTGATTTTCCCGCACCAGCAGGCCCGTATAGCCATAGTACACGGCTGCTACGGTCATCCTTCGAGGACCAGGTGTACAAGTCATCGAGAATCCAGGTCCGGGTCTCGGGATGACATCTTGGCTGTGGATATCTTTCGACTGAGTCGTGGAATGCATCATTTGCTGCAGCACGATACAGGATATGGAGGCCTGGGAGAGCTGTTTAAACACAGACACAGACATATAACGAGAGAAAACTAAAGCGTACCCGGTTCACCCCGACTTTCGATATGGTTTACGTTCCCTCCGATGAATGTCCCACCACTGATATTGGTCCCAACATTAGCAGTGTCTCGCATCGCCTCAAAATCTGTGGCACGGTCGATAGCTTGATTCATCGGACCAGCATCACTGTCCCGAAAACTGGTATCTGGATTTTGTGAAGTGGGCGTGTGCCCGCCGTCACGGGGACTTAGAGGATCGACCGACCGACCGAGCTGGAACCGAAAATCGGAATGGGCTGGAGAAGCAACCCAAGGAAGATGGGGAGTAGACGTCAACATGGTTTCAAGATGCCGTCATCGGCGAGCGAAGAGCCACGTCCAGGATTGGAAATCTGTGGCCGAGGAGAATTGTCTTTTATTGCATTGGAGACATATATAAACCAAACGAGCTTTACACATACCATAAGGTAACATCGATATCCTCGCAGATCCCGCATGTAGGTCGTGCCTCTCAGGTCCCGATAACTGCCGATCTGAGCCTTGCGTTAAATCGAATGCAAGTGCCGACAGGGGCTCGTTGTCGTGGGCCAGGACCGGACGCCGAATGCTTTGCACATTCATATCGCCTGCAATGTCGTAGAAATTCCCGCCATTGATTTGGATACCGGAGCTGGAGGCGAAGAGAGGCATGGAGGGTAAGAGCGCGAGGTGGAAGAGAGAGATAGTTGTCAGTTGAGAAGCTGTTAAAAGGCAGTGTTGACGAAGTGGACTTCGGCCCTAGCGTCCCGGTGCGCGCTTACTTTATATCCAAAATATCCACAGATCAGCGACAGTAATAAATGCATACAGAAGTGAACCTGTTTATATTAGTCACAAGAGCGCGCCGAGCAGAGTTTGAAGGCTTTAAAATTAAGGTGTCGCGGAGAGTATCTTTGACAAAGAAGTGCTGGAGCTGATTGTGTGGGAGCACTCGGGACTGCGGCATGTGTTCCGAAACAGTACCGAATTGATGAATGAACGGCAACTGGGTTGATAAAGGGTCGGCAGCAAGGAAATCAATCAGCGGAGATATTTATCGACTATCATAAATATTGTGGAGTCTGACTACGGGAGACTACAGCGGAGATGGCGGAGTTTAAAAAGCTTCAGACAGACAGCTCGTAATTTTATAAAAAGGGAGACTAGGGTAGAATATTGAAGCAACGCAAATGAAGCACCGCCCTAAAGAACCAGTCCACGAGATCAACGCTAACCTTACGACCTTCTAAAGACTCTGGGTCGCGTCAGCGCGCGCTGAGTCATTCACGATTTGGCCTGGCAGCTACTAGTACTACAACCACAATGGTGTGGAATTTGATGTCTTCCAGACAAATGGGTGATTATAACAAGTATCATATGGAGGCTGCCAAGTTTCAAACTTCCCGTCCCTCCGAGGCGAACATGGGTTACCATTCTCACCTCAGGCTGATCAAACTCCACAACAGGTCTCTTCTCCAGAGCAGGTCCCTTCGAATGATGTTGCACAGCACGTCAATGTTTGATCAATCTCCAGCTATACACTACTTATTCATATCCCAGTCGTAAAATAGTTTAGGGTGGGAAAGTTCAGCCAGGCGAGAAAAAAGAAGAAGAAATGCATCAGGTTCCAATCAACCTCGACCGTAATTTTTCAACATGCAAAGCACGTGATTCGGTTGAAATGCTCCGAGCTCCCGTAAGAGTAGACATCTTCACCAAAGCCCTAATTTTGACAAATTCCCCCCTGGCTGTCGCAAATTACGAATTAATTGCTGAAGAGGAGGGGGGGGGGGTTATATTATACTCGCATGGTCCACAGGCTGAATGACGAGTTTACAGAAGACAAACATGTAGTACTGTAGCAGGTGGTTATCCTTACAGAATTCTACAAGATGCCAACTGAGTATATAAAAATTCCAGGGGATTGATCGTACAAGATGCTGGTGAAACCGTGGACTGGCCAGCCACTGGTATGGCTGGACCTCTGGTTAAAACCCTGTGGGACCTGGTCGGAGTTCTCTCCTCCCAGGTATAAATCCCCAGTATCCATCAGTCCACAGAATGCTGTCGTACATCTAGGAAGTGTGGATGGATGTTTTGCAATTAATGAGAAGTTGGGTACATACTTATAATACAAGTCTTCTACTGGGACCAGAACACCACACACAACGAAGTGAAAAAAGGAATGCATCAAGCTCAAATCAATCTCAACCGTCGACAAAGTCCTAAATATAAAGCACGTGACTCATTCAATCGTTCCTGCCGTCCCAGGCGGCGTGTGTTTGACCGTCTCCACCCAGTCTCCAAGTAATCAAAGGTGTATTGGTTGCGATTGTTTGCTAGATTTATAGCTCTTTCCAAATGGTGCTCAAAATCAATGATTAATCGAAGTGGTGGTTCGGGAAATGTCTGTCAAGATCATCAATGATGTACAGCTCTGTGAGCAAAAAACCTGCCTTGAGCCATTGCACTAAATCATGAAAATCGTTCATGTAGTAGCCGAGAAGATCAGTGGGAATAGTCTTCAAATCACTCTCCATATTGCATAGATTCTGTAGAAGGTCAGGGCATGGTGGGCATGATCGCACATGACGACCCCAGGAGCAAGTGAGTGTACTAAAATGCGGTGATTGCTGTGTCAGTCGCGTAGCCTCGAATAACACGAGACTCACTGGAACCAACTTTGCCTTTTTGTGGTGCAGCACTTCCTGATGATGTGCATAAAGCCGTGAGCTAGATCGGAGCGGACAAGGAAAGATCCTGGTGTCGGATCCAACGTGTAAGCCAACAGTCGAGCAATACTATTCCTTTGCCCCCCTAAAAGTGATTTTAAAGGACATATGGCTGCCCTCAATTCCTCCCACGACAGATCTAATAGATTCCGAATGTTGTTGATGTGCAGCTGAGAACCACTCGACCACGCGTCGGCATAGTCCGCAAGGTGTGTGTATGCGTGAAGGATGCGAAGGAGCTGTGGAGAGGGACGTAGCACAACCTGGTTGAAGGGATTCATTTGATCTAGCACGTGTGTTGTTTGAATCCAAATCCTATGACACGAGAGCATAAAATAGGACTCTTCCCAGAGATTGATTAAATCCTGGGGAAAAGGTTCGATTTTCTAACATAGATCAGTCACGAGCTGGGCCCGAATTGAAGGACTTGCCTTTAACCATCCAATAATGAGTTGAAGATTTTCGTCTTCCTCCATGCAAGTCCAAAAAAAGAAATCGAGGTTGAACAGGCGGACAAAGGCCACGAGATCTGGGGAGGGAGGAATGGAAGTCACCAGGCTGATCGTCCTATTCCAGTCGAACCACCTGAATGTGAATATTTGTTAATTTTCATCCACTGAATCAAGGGGCTTGAAATATATCACCAAGCTACATGGTCGCGACGTTGCCACGATCCATCCTGTGTGTAGGAAAATGCTTGCAGGACATGGGACGCCAGATCCGTGCGGTGCCAAATATCACCAACATAAAATGAGCCTGATCGTGCTGGATCAAGAAGAAAGTCACGGAATGAGACATGGTGCACGGTGATGCAGTCGCCATTGGAGTCGTTAGGTCCTTCCCAATCGTTGTCCACCGGAGGCATCTTTATAACAGAATGCAAGCCACGTAGGGCTAACCGAATATCGCCCGACTGCAGCTGGAGAAGCTGTTCGATGTGGGAGATAGTCAGATAGTCAAATTTTGCTGCGATAACAGTCAACATTCGGAGGAGTTGCGGCCGAAAAGGAACGGCAGAGAGTATTTGTATGTACAATTGGTCGAGGGCCGCGAGCGGCGATGCGACATCGGGTTCTTTGATACCCATAATTTGGGCCATAATGACCGCCACACGCTCCGTTGGACGGAAGTTTTTATCATCAACGAATTTGATGACGGTGGCCGCGAAGATGAAGTAACCGGATGATTTGTCAACCAGTGTCCTAATAACTTCGCGGGAAGGCCACGGGCTGGAAATTGAGGCCATGGTTTCCTGGTGCTCTCGATGAATCCGTGCAAATTGAGTCTGCAGATATTTGCTGACATCCTCAAATGATTGTTGAATATTGAAAGGATGATGGAAGCCGTTTAGGCACTGTTCGCGAAAAATGTCGGAGATATGAGGTTCTGCTCTGCTTGCAATCAGAAAGCGAAGAGGAAGGTCTCGATCTTGAATCGCGTTGCCGATAGAGCGCAATATCTCCTTTTGAACATCTTCGCCTTCGCACTCGTCCAGCCCGTCAATGACGATAACCATATTGTGATCAGGGATATGTCGAACCGGGTCAATGATCAGCTCCTTAAGTTGTTTTGACAGGATTGCGTCGAGAATTGATGGGTCCTTCTCCACCTGGCGCGGGATCCATTTGTTCAATTCAGGAAGGAGAACGGCAAGTTTAAGTGCAATCGTCGTAAATAGCTTGTTCGCATTTCCACGGGACGCATGTCCGCGTTTAAAGAAGAAGCTTCCACCGAGGCGACCTTCTGCTTGTAACTTTTGGCAAAAGGACTGCGCAATGGCTGATTTGCCAGCTCCAGCGGGTCCGTATAACCAAAGGACAGGATCTTCCCGCGAGCACCAATTATAAAGGTCATCGAGCATCTCCGTCCTTGTCTCAGGATGACATCTTGGTGGTGGAAACCTTTCTGCGGAGTCGTGGAAAGCATCATTCGCTGCAGCGCGATACAGCAAATGAAGACCTGAATTTATTATCATACAGCTCATTTCGGGATCGATTCAATACTCACCTGTCTCGCCATGACGTTGTATATGGGTCACATTCCCGCCGATGAATGTCCCACCGTTGATGCTTGTTTCGGGCTTGTATTGAGAATTATCCTTTTGAAGGATTGGATAATTGATACGAGCGGCAGCGGACTCGACTTGGGGAAGATCTCCACCATCTATCAGGTGGTCAGGTTGGCCAATTGCGTTCGACGCCAACTCGAGGTCGGTCGAGGGATATGTAATAGCACTGTCGCCTGCGTAGACTGAGAGACAGCGATTATCAACGGATGAATTTTGTGAGCCGGATAAATTGTCGTTGGTGTTTTTAGCGAGAGAATGTAACACGGGGTGGAATGCTGGTTCGACAAATGCACATTGTGATTCGGGTGTGGGATGCGGATATAAGATTGGACCCGGGAGCGCTGGAACGAATGTCGACGAAGTGGATGTGAATGAAGGCCGGTGATCAGTGAAAGAAGAGCCATGTCCGTGACTCGGAATTTGTGGTCGAAAAACAGAATCTTAGCGATCGGCTATGAGAGGAAGCGTAATTCAAAGGAGTCTGACACACCGTAAGGTGACATCCTCGCAGCTCCCCCGGCCGCCATTCGGCCGTGCCTCTCAGGTCCCAATGACCGACGATTTGACCCCTGCGTCGAATTGAATTCAAGCGCTGACACCAACTCGTAGTTGTAACCTGGCGGCTGGATGCTTTGAACATTCATGCCGCCCGCGATGTCGTAGAAACTCCCTCCATTGATTTGGACACCGGAGCTGGAGGCGAACAGAGGCATGAATGAGCGAGAGCTCGAAAGCTGGCAGCTGAGAAAAAGAAGCTGTCACTTAAAATGCAGTGTCCCACTACTGGTGCCGAGCGGCGGCGCCATGTCACCACGCGCGCTTGTGTTAAAAAAAGCTGGAAATCCGGAAATTATAATAATCCCGTGGTAAAAGTGTTGAATCACACACACTTGGAAGTGAAGCTCTTGAAATTAGTGGGTTGATTGGTGCCATGGCATTGATGGTTTAGCCGTGGTAAAGGCACAATGATCCAGTGAAAGACGATGTCCGAGAGGACAAAGGGGACGAGTGGAGTGACGATCAGCGATTTAATGGCCAATATAAAAAATGACACGACTTGTTTCGGAGGAAGTAGGCTTCAACTAGCACCTCTAGGTAGGGAGGACGAAAATATAGCGACAGTAGATGCGTCGTGGAGCGGGCCATGAGCGCTCAGTGAGGTATTCCGTCGGCTTAGACACAGTCAGATTTTTCTTGGATTTTCAGTAACGGTGAGGAACCGCCCGTCCCGCCATTCATTTCGCTTTTTTTTCTTTCTGTGTGGCAAATCTTGACATAGTTTAATTCATGAGTCTCGCAGGCGTCACGGTGGACAGGAGGAAATTCGGCGGAGAAATTCAAGTAACAAAGTTTCCTCTCGCGAATCGAATCCAGAACAGAGAGGCGGGACCCGGCCAAGGGCAAGGAAGGAAAGTTGGTGGTCGGCAGTCAAGTCGGAAAGTCTTAGCGCCGTGTGGTTCTGGTTGATCTCAAAGCTTTCAGGAATCACATGGCCGAAATAGGGGTTCCTTATGTTGAACCTAGTGGAACATGATACGTTTTTCCTTCAGGATATACTTAGCATTACATCCGCATATTGAGACGCCGTAGGCACATATTTATCGTTGGAGCCTCACTTCCTCCACCTGACCGAGTCCCGGCAAGGCGAATTCGACATACTGTACGTAGAGTGCGAATCCCGGTTCATTTGCTGTCATAGCGGCTCAGATCCTCTTTAGCACCATTCAGCGTCAGACCGACGACCTCACTGTGTTCCGCGCTGTGCGGTTCAATCGTGCACTTGAACGGACGAGGCGCCAATACGAAGTCCTACAACCCCTGCAGGTGAGATCCGCGGAGCGCTATTAATGAAGGAATAGAAGCTGAGGTCTCGCGAAAGCGGCTCCCTGTCGTCGGATCGATTGCTGCATTGAACTTGAACTTGGCCCGCGGATAGGCCTGTCTGGAGGTTCTTCCCGACAAAGCACCCGGTGCTCTTCTCGCCGTCCATGACCTGCTGACGCTGGAGATCTTCGTACATCTGAGTGTGTATTCCAGTGCGCACAGCCTCGACCCGGCACACCACGGCACGCCAGGGGCAAGGGGCGATGGGAGGTACTTGAACACCGGCAGCAGATCGAATGGTGCGTAAGCACCCGGAGCTATACCGTGGAAGAGTTCGTAGAGCGACTGGTGGGATATTGATATTAATATCAGTTTTAACGACAGGCAGGACGCGCGGTGTAGAAGCGCTGAACATCGCCGGCGTGGAAGAACGGTGCTCGTTGACCATATGCCATTATCTTTACTTGGATATGAGTCTAATTTTTCGCTACAGTTGCTTGGATTACCTTGGCCAGCGAATGCGTGAAACGGCGGATAGAGTTGGAGAAATCCTGTGTTCAGCCGATCAATAATGTGGCTGGACGAAGAACGTCAAATGGGTTCGACATCAAATCGTGCAGTAGCAAGGTACTTTCCGCAGCCTGCACAGGCAAGTATTTGAGCGAATTTTGTGGCGATAAGAGGCGCGCGAGGAGCCGGCGGAGGTCTCTGAGGCGCGGGCCTTCCGGGACGATATAAGCAGGTATTCCTTGAGAAAGAAAGAAAAACATCGACCCACTGTCATTGGTGAAGAGGAGGTTGAATTCTCCGCCAGAGCCACAGAGCTCGGCGATGTAGTTCCCGGGACGGCAGCTCCCCGCCCACCCGTGCGCATCGATCACTTGTTTGATGGCGGTGGCGCTGGACAGTACAACCATTGTCCCCGAGCCAATCTTGATCTGTCAGAAGGTTTAAGGGAATAACAATAATTCAGCCCGAGGGTTAAGACACGTCGAGAATATGTCGCCGTATACCCATGCCCATTCCACGAGCCTATGAGAAGAGAAGGAGAAGCTGGAAGAATATGAGAACTTCAAATGAATGTTCTCTGGGGCTCCCATAATATGGGCATTATCGAAGAGTAGTACGGTCGGTGGGCCTGCAGAACAAAAAATGAGCGAAGCCAATCGTCGAGGACAGACCAGGCTTCACCCGGCGGCAAGCCTTTCTCGCGGGCGTCCAACGCGCAACAGAAAAGCAGCGGCCCCCAAAAACAGAGCGCCCTGGATAAAAATGTCGGAAGATTGCATTCCAGTAGCAGGTAGAGAATCAGATCTGAAGAAAATCCCCAGGTTTGCTGCGTTTATGAACTTGGGCGCTATCATGGAAGCCTGCCTGAGCAGTGGGCCATAGTAACGTCAGCAACTCGCACGCGAACAGTCAGCATGAAGTCGGCAGCAATATCGCTTGTGGTACGAAGCGGCAGATTCTGGTAGAGGCGAGTGTTCCGGAAGATGCGATTCGTTAGCGTAGGTTCAGACTCGTGGGGACCAATTTGTCAAAGCCAAAGATTTTTGTAATGAGGGAAAATCGAGATAAGCTGGCCAGGCGGACCTGTTGTGGCAGTGCGAAGTGTTTCAGGGTAACTCCTTGACTCTGAGAGCGCGAGTGAGGTTTGGAGCAAGAGAGATGGTCGACGACTCGGGACTTGCGAGAAAGTTGAGATGCATGTTGGCAGGAAGGAACCGAAGGGATAATCACATGCTCAATCAAATGCTCGATGCTCTCGGCTTTTTCCCCCATGACATCATATTCAACTTCAATTCGGCCATTCACCAAAGGGAAGTTTCCGACCTTGAATGTATGGCCAGCCTCGAACTATTTCTGATCCAGCTTTTTTTTAACCAGGAACCAGCAGATTTATTTCCAAACAAACGTAGCAAGACAATTTTTACGAAATGAGGTACCAGGCAAACAAACGTGCATAGATCGAGTATGAGCGCGTTTGGATCGGGAATTTAAAGATACACGTCGAAGTACTGCGGGCCAGACCCCAAATCGGCGCAGTTGACGATGGTGACGGCATCCCCGGCGGCACTTCCGATCTGGAGACATTGACCTGACCAGCCGGAGACGATATTGCACCCGGACGCTACCACGCCCCCTGTTCCGACCGTGGCCAGGTCATTGCAGGTAGAGCACACAAAGCCCCATCCCTGCTTTCTTTATATTTGGTGAAGTGTCAGTGTTGATATCGATGTTATGGTGTTGTGGCTTACCCGTCCTCCGGAGTTACGAGCGTCTCAAGCTCAAGCGCGCCGTTGAAAAAGGTCGGGAAGAGTCCTGCAGCCTGGTTAGGCTGGTTGGCGTCCCTGTGAAAATGTCGGAAACTTTGGAGCGATGTAGAAAATAATTTTTAATCACTTGAGAACAAAGCCGCCATTGGTTATCGTCGAGGCCTCAGCAATAAACTCGGGAGACGACGCGGTGAGGGCCTGCGAGATGATGGGTGCGCCGGCGACAGAGCTGGCATATCCAATCTCGAGGCTGCCACTGGCAATGCTGATCCCGCTGCCAACCAAAGTCGGGTTGCATGCAGCGCGCGCAACAGGGTTGGCCACCGCTGCGCGGGCGAGAGCGAGTGAGGCGACAATAGAAAAGACAGAGAACATTTTACTGCCGGTGCTTGGGGTGAGGATAGTGGGCTGCATGTCAAGGACTTATATACTGCAGGGGTCCCCATTGTCCAACTGGAGATGCGGGCAACGTCGGGGTCGACGGCTCATGGGGAAGCGCAAGATGATTCATTTACACGACGCGTACAAAGCAATATGAAAATGCAAGCGAGCGCGTTCTGAGTGGCGCATATACGTTCGGAGTTAAATAGCAGCCTCTATGTATGTCGCGGCCCAACCCGGCCCAGCTGCACATCCAGTTTGGGTTATCGTACTTGCCACCGTATATCCATTTTTAGGAGTAGGCGACTCGTAGGCGTCCTCCCCTTCGAAATCTGGTTTAAATTCTTCAATTCTTCAAACGCGAAGCTGCTCAAGTTCATTGTGCTGTCAATGACGAGCGCCCAGTGGCAGTAGAAGGGATGTATTGCAACCGTGCCTTACGCCCTTTCCAATCTATATATTGTACTTGATAGCCGTGAGACGACATCCAAGGTTGAATTGTTTTTGCGAAACTCAATTGAAAGCACCTACTTGCAGTCTGTCAAGGAACACGCGAGGAGGTCGTAAAGTTGGATTTATGTAATTCACCGACAATGTACCGATCAATCAGAACTTATGTTCAACCTCGACAATCACTGTGAGAATCAACTTGGACCGCCGCCGCCGCCGCCGCCCACGTTCGCCGCCACCTTTCCGCTGCAAATAATAGCACCAGATGTCTGTCAATCCTCTATTAATCAAGACTGGTGAAGATCTAGGAAATGAAGAACCGCCGATGTAGTCGGCGGTTAATAATCTCCATGTAGTACCGGTTTACATACATAGCAGGCAGTGCTTGTTCTGTACGTTTTCATTCGCCGCTCTCCTTCCAATGCGGTACCGGGGTCGGGATATGTGGGACTCACTGCGTTCAGAGGGTCTCTAGACTTACGCTATTCGGCGCCGTCTACACAGCAACTAGCCGAAATTGCCGGCGAGCTGTGTAGCCATACATGTGACGAGGGATGGCTAGGGACCTAGCCATACCTAGCCATAGGCTAGTCACCTCGACAGGGATATGTTGAGGTGCTGGCGTGTAGGTCCGCCTACAATGTGTTGAGTCTAGGTGAGCTCGACATCAACTGGGCATGTGGCTAACCGCAAATATAGAAACCTAGCCATACATAGAACGCGCCTAGCTGCCACATTAAGAATTAGACGTCGGCCGGTCTAGGGACCCTCTGAACGCAATGACTTGCACCGTATTTTATATTCCTTTTCTTTATTAAGCTTAGTGTCCGACCGTTTCCCCGATCTCCACGCTAGTACCCGGGGTACATCGGCGCCACCCAAATGGTTTCACCCCAGCGCGGCACTGGAATGTGGCAACAGGAAAGCATTGGCGGGCAAAGAAGACCGTATGCTTAAATTTGCTCTTCCTCCCGAGGACGTATAAAAGCCGCGTCTTGCTTCGCTCTGAGGGCATTGCTCATCGAGTATCATCTTCATACACCAATGTTCTCCCTCGCTTCCCTCACGCTTGCTTGCATCATCGGCGCCGTTTCTGCGACGCCCCTCGCCACCCGTCAGGCGGCGACTTGCAGCCCCAATTTCGAGGGCGCCGGCGTGTCCATCATTGCGGGTGGCACTGAATGGGGTGTATCCCCTGTCGTAGCCGGGACGCCCCTCCAGAGGGACCTGGGGACCTTCCCATTGAACGCAACCGCCGAATGGCATGTGGAACAAACCGGCTCGGCTAATCCGACCTACATCGTCAAGTATGTTTCGTGTGGGATTTCGCATCGAATCTATGACTTATGGCGTTGCAGGGCAATCAGCAACAATGAGCTAGTTGTGGACGTGGTCAACGGGGAGTTGACATTGGAACAGATCGACTCTACGAAGCAGTAAGCCGACTAGGTGATGTGACGGATTAATCCTGACCACTTGAATCTGCACAGAACACAAATATGGGAAATCCAGTGTGCACAGTGCTTCTCGGGCGCGTCGTCTACCCCAGGTGGCGGCGAATTTGCCGTCGATTGTGCAATCAAGTCCGTCCCTAGCGGACTCTGCGCGCAGGATGAGATGGGCTCCGAGTTCATTGATCTTGGGGAGTGCGCAGATGTGGTTGCACAGAGATGGGACTTCTGGACCGCGACCACGGTCTGAAGTGCATACAGCGATTAAAGAGTACTTGATTCGATAACTGTACTTATCCTCGGACATACGCGCTTCGGACGGACGATGTGGTTTAGTAATTGCGATGTTGAATTGAAGTTGAATGTTGAACTTTGACACGACCAAGAGGCTGGTGCAGACGCACATCGAAAAGACCATACAATCGATTAATCAAACATCGCGTAGGTAGAAGCCAATCAAGAAATAGTATGTAGTACAAGCGCGACGCGGATTTCTGGAATGTGCGGCGATCACCAATTATTGGGCACAAGGGCCTTGTGCTGTCCATGGGGCGCATAGTTCGCCATATGTGCAACTGCAACTCTGACTGCCGACTGGTTGTAAATCCGTTGTTCCCAGCTCCTACCCAATGATCCGAGCTTCCTCTTCAATACCGCCTCGAGCTCGTGGAGGAGCGTCACGTCCTGCGCACAATACTCTATCAACGCGGGCATAAGTGGGCGATCCTCGAACACCTGATACCGCCCCCCGCGCTCGGGCGCAAAGAGTCCGAGCCCCGCCTCCTTCACGCGCGCCCAGTTACGCATGACCGCCGACGATTTCAACGGTGCGACGTACGTCTTGAGGCTGGAGGCCAGTCCCATCACGAAGCGCGGGGGTTTAACACCCCGCTTGGACGAACGCACGGCGATCTCCAGAAGCTGCAGGTCGTAGACGTTGGCGAGCGTCACGCCGAACAGGTTAAAGAGCGCGTCAGAGTCATTGCGGACGTCGAAAAAGAGCTACAAGTTCGTAAATTAATGTTCGCCGCGGGCTATGGTGCGGCTCACCTTCTTGACCGAGCGGCTCTCAAGGATGGCTTTGAGGTTCTGACCGTTGTCGCCAATATCCTCGAATGCGCGCGCGCGGAGTACGACGACGTCGATGAGCCAGATGGTGTCGCTCTCTGCGGCCTTGAGCTGCACGATACAAAGTGTTCCCGAACGGCAGAGATTGACGCCCTCCAAATCGACGGCAATGGATGTAGTGTCTGCGAGTGCAGCGATGCACGAATGCAGGAGAGGGATGGTGTCGACGAGAATGATCGAATTTGTGGGAGAAGACATCGCAAAGAGAGGATTTTTCTGGCGAGGTCAGAGACGAATGAAGGTTTTATAATAAACTAGCAGTTACCCGTGCTACGCTACGGCGAGTTGAATACAAGAATAATCAGTTCCACAGATTTGTGTCCTCGAATCGAAGACGCCGCTCGTGAGCAGTTTAATTTTTTCCACTAAAGGTTATGGACAATTTTACGCACGTCATTATATTCGGATGTCCTTAAGGTCACCGTTCGTTTACACTTTTTCAACCCTCTGGTTCACAATGGCCCCTAACTTTCCTCTGCCAAGATCCCCACTTGGTTTAGGTACGAGTTTATTTCTGGAACTAATTTCCCTCCTCTCTTACCCCTTGCATGCCCCACATTTAAACGAACTCGGTTCTCTTCACTTGTGCTTCGAACTTGAATTCCTCTTCACCTGATTCAAGTTCAAGCGGATCAGTCTTAAGAAATTTAATATCTTGCGAAATTCCTCGCCTTCAGCCGCCTCCATAAAAGCCCTCCTTCCAACCTAGAATTCATCCATTTGCTCACGACAGCCTTCAAATTTCGCCTTCATCGAACTTAAACTTGTCTTGACTCTTTAAGTTGTCTCCCCTCGCTCAAGTTCGTCAGCCATTTTCTGGTGAACCCATTCCTGATATTTAATTCATGTCCGGTTAATGGGGGCATGTGTAGCAACTCATTTTCGCCGGGTTCATGTGCCTATTTCCAGAAACCACCTTCAGAGGACCAGTTGGAACTGTTTTCAACATCCCAACAGTTTAAAAATCGCAATTCAACAGTTCAGTGGAAAATTCAACATCTCGACGGTTTTCAGCGGTGGAGCAGTTGACGGCGTTTGGAGCTCTGGCTGCCAGGGTATCTTAAAGTCAAATGTCCTTGTCTTGCACTGACATGGGGTCCTCAA
Organism: Mycena epipterygia; assembly: GCA_029281465.1. NCBI lineage: Eukaryota > Fungi > Basidiomycota > Agaricomycetes > Agaricales > Mycenaceae > Mycena > Mycena epipterygia. The sequence continues at coordinate 434,182 of JARJCQ010000070.1, read as the reverse complement.
TTATAATATAGATTCTAGGCTTCGAATATTTCCCATCCAATCCGACTCATTCTACCTCGAAATTCACTGAACAAAGCTTTTGAAGTCGATGAAGTTGCGAAATAAACATCTTGACATTGTAGTGGAACCCGATGCAACAATTCAACATTTGGACAAACCGCGGAGTGGCTAACGGTACCATTCCCACAGACGCCACTATTGTCTCGACAACCACGTCTTTTCTTATATAGCAGTTACCCGTGCTACCCTACGGTAATAACTGAATTGGTGTGAGCTCTGACTTCTGTGATTTATTTTCCTTGTTAGCAAATTGAAGACACCGCTCGTCGTCAACCTTTGGTTGACTCTTGGCCTAATAGTTGGTAACATTTTATCTGTGCCCAAGGAAGAGTTTTTATACTGTTGTCTGATTGCGGAGGAGGGCAGCGCAAGCAGTCATCTGGTTGAAGGTGACTCAATCATACTTGTATGGTTTATTTATTGTCTGCCGTTACACCTTCCTGGTTTCCCAATTTTCCTGGTTCAACCATTTTTCTGTAGATACTGTATTCAGTGATAGATCTGCTAGAGCCTTTGATCCGATATGTAGAAAGCGCTAGGGGAATTCGAAGGACAGTGAATTGAACATCTTGACATTTAAAAATAGAACTTCAACAGTCGGGTGGAGAATTGAGCATCGCGGTGGAACCGTGGAGCAAGTGATGTCACTTGGAGCTCTGGGAGCCAATACGGTTATTGCAAGTCAAATGTTGTCTTGTCTCCGTGAAATATGAGGTGTTCGATTGTAATATAGAGATTGCGGGGACGTTACAGTACACTGGGCTGCATCGATGGAGTGGAGCTGTGGAGCAGATGGGAAGAAGAAGTGGTGTGGCTGTGAGGTTATTCTTGTCTGCCAAAACGCGGCTGACGTCAGTGGAGCTTGGATTTCCTTCGGATCAAGTTTGTCTCGAGACAAAACGTTCGATTGTAATATAGATACAACCCAGGGTCGGTGGCTTTTAAGTAAGATCCTTCCCCGCAATGGTTGACACCTGGGTAGCGCGAAGAGACATTAAAGGTTATTCAGATAATTCGATCCAAGCCAAAGTTGCGGCGTTCAAGCAAGCTTCATGACGAGCGGTTGCAGTAACAAGGATTAGCGCCCGCCACTTACAAATTCCGAGGGAAATCTGTAGACAGACGCCCAGTTTATTGCTGGTGAAGGAGCCACTGAAGAGAGCGGGATCGATTCGGATCATGTCGCAAAAAAAGCAGGTGAAAGCGTCGTTGAAAGAACGGTGCGGAAAAGGCCGTCAGAAGACCCTTACGGAGAAAGGGCCGGGAATTGGACGATGGGTTCCGGAGCTCGCGCCGTAGATGAGTGGCATCGATGGGTGATGTTTATCGTACATCAGAAAAGAAATTGAGGGACCAGAAACGCTGGGAAATTTGATTTTTCGGCGTTGTCCGAGTCAAGCTGCGTCGGCAACAAAAGCCCGTGCAGGGTAAGGACAGTGTGCATGAGAATACGAGGATAACACCAAGGGCACACCTCCCGACAGGGTACCATCTGTCCGAACATCTGGAAAAAAACAGATGTCTATCGGTGTCTATCCGGTCTATCATAGACTAGGGCAGTCTATGGTAGACTGGATAGACACCGATAGACACGCGATAGACATCGATAGACCAAAGGTGTTTCCTGATGAATAACTTCATGGAAATGAAGTTGCCACATCATGTGGCAACTATGTGAGTGGGCGGATATGAAAACTAGGGTATGGGAAAGAGACGGCTATGGACTCACCAGAAAAGATTGTCGGCTGGTTCTGTTGGGAAGTTCGTATCGTAACAGTAGTAGCATGTAAAAGGACAAACGAAAGAAGCAAAACCCGGCTGCTCGGCATGATGCCAACTAATGCGATCACGTGACACACTGGCATACTAATATTAATATTGAACGGCCAACCAGGAACTGTGTGGGCGCGATGATTGTGATTATTCAAGTCCCTGGGAAATTTGAGCACTCGACAGCTTTGTGATGATTTCATTCGATCTAGCAGAGGCTTTACGCGTCCCAATATATTTATGTAACGTCGCGCTTACCTGCAGTTTATGGATACATGCATGAAGTTTGACGATATATTGATGATAATCTCAATATTACCCACCACCCTATGCATTCCAGTCTTATTTCGGGGAAGGAATTCCGCATTTGTTATTCGACTGTGATGTAAATCTCGAACATTGCCTCCGACTAAAATATGTAAGTTCAAGACCACTGCCCGCTCATTGACGGTGGTTCAATAAGCCTCAGATTATAATTGTTCCCGGACCTCTCATGCTCACAGCGTCGCTTACTCCAGCACAAGGTTGATGCCTCTGCGCATTTTCGCGATGCGGGACCGGGGTCCGGGGATAACGCATCATTAAAATTTTGGTACCGTTTCCCGTGTCAAAAATGGTGGGATGACCCACCATCGGAGCATATCCTTTGCTTGGTGTATGCCCCCGCGCCGCACATTTTTTCGAGGTTTTCGGAGTTGTTTTTGCTTACTTGGCGCTGGAAACAGGATGTACAAGGGGGATACTTACTATAAATTTCCTTCTACAACGAATTTGTGTGCAGTAGCCGGTTGACCAGGAATGCTGCCGCCTCGCGCCATCAGACATCAGCTTATAAATCAGAGGGTGGTTCAACTTGGGTTGCTCAATAGCTGCAAGCCGGAGTACTGTATTACCGAATAGAATCATGTGGTCCGGTGTATGTGGGATTTGGGCGCCGATTTTTATTCCGTTTCTCACCAACCTCCACCAACTTTGCGCTACCTGAAGTAAGTAGGCGCGATTATGATCCATTTCATCCCAGCGCGGTACTAGAATGTGGCACAAGTGTGCTCTTCCTGCCGAGGGAGTATAAAAGCCTCGCCTCTTGGCTCAAGTCATTATTCGTCGACTTTCACCTTCACTACAAACACCCTTTTACTACCCTATCGTTCAATGTTCTCCCTCGCTGTCCTCACCCTTTCTTGCATTTCTCGGTGCCTTCTCGGCAGCGCCTCTCACCCATCAGATGGCAACTTGCAACCCTGACTTCGAGGGCGCCGCCATGTCCATTATTTCCAATGGTACGGAATTGGGTCCATCCCCCGTCGTAGCCGGGACGCCCCTCAAGAGTGATCTACTTGCCCAATGGCATGTGGAACAAACAGGCTCGGCCAACCCGACCTACATCATCAAGTATGTGTCCTGTGGGACTTGGTTCGCATCGCTTTTACGATTTATGGTGGCTCTCTAGGTCAATCATCAACGAAATCCTCGTCGTTGATTTGTTCGATGGGGTCTTGACATTGATTCTACGAAGCAGCCTCAGTAAGCCGACTAGTTGATGTAATGGATTAATCCTGAACTCTTGAAGAGCACAACTCTGGGAAATCGAGTGCGCGCAGTATTTATCGGGCGCATCGGCGACCCCCAGCAGAGGCAAATTCACCGTAGACGGTTTGATCAAGTCCGTCCCTAGTGGATTCTGCGCGCAGGATAAGATCGACTTCCTTGGGGAGATCACCCTCAGGGATTGCGCCGATGTTGAGCAGAAATGGTACTTCACTCCGCCGACCATCGTCTGAAGTACATGCAGGGATTGAAGAACACTTTCTTGAATGACTTACGACTTACTATATTTATCTTTGGACTCATAAGTTTCGATAGTGCACAAATTTTGATGAACGCAAGTTGCACTTTCACACAACGAGCGCACGCGGTTGAAGATCGCATTAGGCCAACAATTTCCACAGGGTCACATCCTGCGTGTCGGGACTCGACGGTGCCTCGATAGACTTATTCCCGCTGAATGTAGTTCTCCAATTATCCTCAGACCATTGTTTATTCGGACCCAAGATTCAAGCTATTTTAGTGGTGGCTAAAACTCGCTAAAGTTGAATAAAACTCCCTGGACCGAAAAGAAACAGAGTAGAGTGATACTTGACAACGCTGGAAGATTCGAAAAAGTTCCGAAGAGACGGAGCATGTCCAGTATCTGATCTAGGCGGGCGACGTAGAGATGTATAGAGTGCAATGTGCGGCTCTCGGCGAGGTTCTCCGGCTCGGTCCAGGCGACTCGGTGGTTGTCAAATGGCCTTGTGTCGCTCATGCAGACTAGTGGTATTTGTAAGTGCAATATTCATGCGATAACAAGAGGATGTCACCCACATTCTTGGAGATGGACCTCCTCAATCGAGTGGGCATTCGCTCGCAGGAGAATCTTCACGACGGCGGGCGAGACGTGGGAGAGCACCAGTCGTTTCAGGTGTTTAACGTCCGTCGCATGGCATAGGTTGAGTATAGATCTGATCTCTTTCTCTCCCATATCACAGATGGTGAGGGATTTGATGACGACACGCGGCGGACCAGATACAATATCAGTCGTCGGACGCCGGTGCTTGAACCTCACCCATCCAAGCGTGACGTCTTTAAGAACCACGGTGCCACTTTGACTCAAGAACGAGTCTAATTTAGTGGCATCAGAAAATGTTGGGGAAGCGGGAGGTAGGAGTGTAGTGGGAGGTGGGAGCCCAGGGCGAACGTGGGTGGGGCTGGTGATCAGGACCGGGCGGAGATGCGGGGGAATGGGCGTGATAGCGAGGATTTCCAGGTTGGGCAGTAAAGACAGGATGTGGCCCGCTTTCACCAACAGGTTTTTGTACGTAGGTTGGATGCGGAGTTCCTTGACGTAGGATCCGATATGAGGGGAGGAGGAGAAAAGCTTGAAAAATCGAGGCAGACGTTCCGATGGATCGAGGTGGACCACGGAGAAAAGGTGCATCTGGCTGCGCGGTGCAAGTAGGGGGGCGGCGAGGGCGCAAGCCCTAAGCGCTGCCACACGGGTTGCTGGATCCAGGTTGACGTAGTCGAGGATGAGATCCAGCAGCTCTTGTGGCCTTGGACTGGAAGTCGAAGAGGAAACCAGTTTCCCGAAACTGATGTTCCAAAGTTTGGTGAGGCGCGGATGGCGGCGCGGATGATTCACTAAATACACTGTAGAACCAATTCAACTAATGAGTCAGGTACAAGCGATTGGAAACGCACTTCTTTCTTGGAGTGGATGAGAGCCGGAGGAGAATTCGCCTATATAGCACCGCTATTTATGTAACGATTGCTGTGGCCATTGTCGTCTGACTGTCGGAAGCAGTCGCACAAAAGAGACAACTAAACCATCGATATTGACCGATAGAAGCCTTGTTGTTCGAACAAAATGTCAAGGTCCAAGCGGCGAAGGCGTTCCTACAGCGTATCGTGGCAGCGAGAGGTGACGAGAGGGAGGGAGAACAAAAGAAACGTCGGCCTTGCCTTATTCCATTAAGAACACGTCACGGGGGAGTGGCGGTGGAATTCGCGGGTGGCATTGAAGTGTCTTTGTCGGAGGTGCAATCCAGAACACAGCAGGCGGCGAAGGAAAGTTGTGGTTCGCAGCCAAGACATTGCGGGGTTATATGTTTCGTCCGGACCCTTCCGGCGATCAACGGCACACGTCTGATGTCCGGAGTGCCCCGGCAGTACCCGATGCTGGCGTCCACTGTCACCCGCCCACCTAGTATGTACTCATCATTCTTTATAAGTCTTTGAATAATCCCGAGTGCGCGTTTGCCAGGCTCTGCCGCTGAATCTTCCTGTTGAAATCGACATTCTAATAGGTCTCCCATGGAACCTCGCCTCCCCGCACCCTACACGGAACCGCCGAACGATTCTGAAGAGGAGCAGGACGCTTGGGAAGCCGCCATCAGCGTATTCGTCACGAACCTTGTCATCTACAAGCCGAAGCGACCCCCGCGCAGCTGTTCGCGCTCTTCGACTCACCGGAGCACCAGCCGCTGCTGTTCTACTACGCATGCTCTTACCTTCTGAGCGCGACATGCGAGTTCGGCGAGGGGCAGCACGTTGGACTCGTCGCCGGGCTCTTTGGGCTGTTGAAAGAAGAGGGACTCAAGCGGGACGGCCCAGACGGCTTGGGCGCGTTCGCGAACGCCATCGTTTTCCCGACGCTACGTGCATGTGCGTCGTGCGTGTCGCTCTTCGCTAATTTTTGTTTTCGTGCTGACGAGCTCGGCGCAGCGACATCCCCGCACCCCCGGGGTATAAGCGCAATGGGGGCACGCTGGATCCCGATCCCGAATACGTCAAAGACGATTCTTTCCTGACCGATCTTGCGGAATACGGGCGCAAGCACGAGGGACAGCTGCGCCTCTGGTCGCTGGTCGGGCGCCTCGAAGCGGACCGCATACTCGGAGACCCGGGCTCGATGTCGCTGCTCTTCCACCAGGGCCCGCTGCTACTGTGTGCGCTCGAGGATCCGGCGCAGCGCGGGGTGTGGGAGACACTATGGGAGGCGGTGCTGCACTGCGATGAAGAAATGGCGTGGGGTGAGTGGGGCGCGAGCACAGTGGGGGCGCGCGAGTGGTTGAGCGAGTTTAAAGATGCAGTGAGGACAATCGCGGAGGATGAGAGAGCGCCGATGCAGTGGCGCGGACGGTTTGCGGTGCTTGCGGTTCTTTGTTATCGAGCATATTCATACTGAGTACTCGCGTAGCTGATGCTGGAGGGGCTCGAGAAGGAGAGATGATGGGACAGGCCCACCTCGAGGCTATTCTCCGCGCCGAGCTAGCGCAGATTAATTCTTACGAGGTGGGAGTTAGGAAACCCTTATCGCTGGAGCGCCGTCGTTCTGGCGGGGATGCAGAAGGAAAGGCTGTGAAAAGGACCAGGCCCGTGGACAGACCTTGTCCTCCGTTATGAATACCCAGTTGCAGAATCTGGTTTTGAAAAAACACGGTGGGCCATGGTTTTGCAGGGGAAATGCAACATCGCTATCGGGCGACCAGACTGTACGTGGGGTTGTGGTCCGCAGGTGCAGAGTTGTGAGGGGTGGTACCTTAGCGGTATTCCTTACTTCAACTTGCGTTTAAACATTCGTGTTGAAAATGAACACAATACTATTTCAGGGGAACAACCAATGAAATCGATCTGCTTCAAGAAAATTCGCAAAAACAACCGACTCTCTCCCAACATCTATGTTCAAGGAAACAGCATGGGGACCGCGATACACCCGCAATAGATGTAGGTCAAGACCTGGAAGCAAGAATAAATCAGGACTCCGTGTCGGACGGATGATCAAGCATAACATACCATGTACGTTCCATGGTCATATGCTTTCGAACCACCCCAAAAGACACGATACGCCATGTAAAGCATAGCGAGCGTCAAGGCCACACCGCAATAGTCGACCAGCCAATGCGTGGGGTTGAGAAACTGAGATTTCCAACATATAATCGGTGCGGCACAGATAATCGCAATCATGACCCAGCGGAAGCTGGAGTCAAGGACAATAGGCAGCGTGCGGCGCCCCGCAATCTTATCCCCCTCGACGTCGCGCATATCCTGCACGCTCGCGATGATACCGAACACCCCACTGAGTAGAAGCACCCACCGCCACTCGTGCGCTGTGATTGGAGCGACTAGCTCCCACGCCGCCTGGAGTAGGCAAAAAGAACCCACGGACATGAAGAGCAGGTTCTTGGTGGTCCAGTGCTTATCGCCGCCTTAGAAGCTCGTGTATATGGTGATGAACACCCATAGCACAGTCCATGGGAGCACGCCCCACGCGGCTCCGACGACGAGGTGCGCGGCGGTGGTGACGTACCAGCGGATGTACGCGCCCTGCAGTGAGACGCGGCCGGAGGAAAGGGGACGGTCGGGCTTGTTGATGCGGTCCTCAGCGACGCCGTTGATTTGGTTGGCGATGTCGAAGGCGTAGATATAAAGGAGAGAATAGATGAACGACCGCATAAGGGATTGAGTTACGAGTGCGCTTGATGGCGCGACGTCGAGAGAGCGGAGGGCTGCAACGGTGCGCATTGTTCCTGGGATGAGACTCATGGACCAGTCTCGCCAGGTAAAGTCCCAAAATACGCGCAGCTCGTGGTCGATCGCGTCTGAGATGAAAGAAAAGCCGAGGGTACCCTCCATATTTTCGGTCGCGAGGCGGGGTTTCTGCGTGTCGTCTGGATGGCTTATCAGCGCACGTTCGAAAGGAGAGGCTGGGATCATACTGTAACTGCGATGTTTCGACACTGCGTTAAATTGAGGAGGACTGGGGGGAGACATTGTTTTGGGAACGTGTGGTGGACGGCAGTCGGGCTTTTGTAGTAACAAGAACGAGAAGAACAAAGAGACCGCGAGGAGGGAAAGGAGACCACGAGGAAAGACGAACATCCGGACCTTCAAGCTGCATGCACATGAGCTTCCAGCTGCCCGCGAATCGCGGTGCCGGAAAACTGGGCGCGCTGTAGTTAGTACTGAGGTTCACGAAAAAGGCAAGCCGGTCTGTGCCATGGTTGAAACAACACACAGGGCAGCCTGGTTAGATGATTCGGTCGTTCTGTTCCTCGATCAAGATCCTCAGAAATAGCTCCCGAAAGACTGCGCGGCTGAATTTGGGAGGGTCGTCTGCTGGCAAGGCCAAATCGTCGGCTGCGTCTTCAGACCGTAGTCGGGGACCGAGACAGACCGATAGATTGCAGCGGTGTAAAGCGGTGCCAGCCCAAACCAGTGCGAAGTTAATATGAACTGAGGCCCGAATCCGTCGGACGTCCTGGATTGCCTAGCGGCCGCAAAGTCAGTTAGGAAGTAGTCCATCATCGCAAAGTTTAGATGAGCTGCCAGAGATCCGACGTCTTAGATTGCATATTAGCCTGTAGGAAGATGTCGGTGCATCGAATGCCAAATTCGCAAGTTCTTGATCACGGCTGATTTAGGTTCATAAGCAGACAATCCAACCGCTCCCCGAAGATTTAATCAAACCCTGGGACTACTACTTCATGAAATTTTGCGAGCAGATTTGGATTGTAAACGCACGAGACGTCAAACCTGGGCCAAAGTATTTCTCAGATCCTTCGCCACAACTTGTTCGCATTCTTCATGCCTATGCTTACCTTGCTGAGGTTGACTTCCATGAGGGGGCGACCTCTTTTCATTGTTTGCTGGATATTCGTCTTCTATGGAATCTGTCGTAGGAGGAACTGAGAACAACTATTTGTCCTATACGCACACTTGTGGGCGAGCATCCAGAGACTCTTTCTCAAATATTCTCCTATACACTCCATCCGACACCGGAGTCTCTACTTGTCCGCTCGGACCTAGCTCGCGGCTTTCTGCGCATCGTAGGGAAGCTCTGCACTGGAGAAGTGCATCCGTACTTCTAGTGGGTCTCCTGTTTTCTGACAATGCTATATGACTGATGCGATAATCATTTAGTTTTGTAACTCTCTTGTGGGGTCGGTTGTGAGATTATGCTCGCCGTGCTCTGGCCTTCTACGCGCTCTGTGCGATATTGAAAGGGCCTTGAACACCAGTATCACTGATCGTTCTTGGTACTGTAGTATTCAGGATTTGCACGATGTAGTGCAGTGGCTCAAGGTGGTTTTCAATTTTTTTTGGAGAGCTGTACATAGTATTAACAAAAAAATTGCAGACATTTCTCGAATCTCCACTTCCATTAATCATGCGCATTGAGTACCATTTGAAAAGGATTATAAACGATAGCCCAGACCCCGGCCTATACACCATCGATTACCTGGAGATTAGGTGGAGACCTTTCACCCGACATGGCCGAATGTGGCAGGAAGCAAGAGACCCACGTTTGCAGAGGTTGGATGGTGCCGGAAGTAGCAAATTTTGCCCCACTTCGGGAAAATCAAAAGAGGACATTGAGGGAGGACTCACCCAAGCGAGAATTTCACTCCTAGCTAGTCGTAGCCACCCGATTTAAATTTCTTGCTCACATCCGCTCGTGCTATATGGCGGTGTGATCTATGTTTTACTTGGCATACGATTGAGCCGTTTAAGCGGCTCGAAGCAATATAAATTCCCAAGACACGTGGTACAGAGTTTCAATCAAGTTTAAAAGGCACTGGTTGGGACTGATTGCATCCTGTCAGCTATATCCTTAAATAAGTCCCTAGCTCTTGTCACATTCAATTATCCTAACTTAACCGAACCGAATTACCAACTAATTGCAACTAACTTAGAGATAAAAAATGCCGACCGCTTTTTTGATTTCGCCGGCCTCAATGATCAGACTGGGTTCGATCCTTCTTCCCTTTCGAACATCATTTGGCGTGTAAAAATGGAGAGCATAAGATAAGGTTTTTGCGATACATTCCACTTCCCCATTAGTACAGCGCTCACCCTCTTCAGGTCCTTCAACATACGATCCTCAATCCTCGCGTGTTGAGCTGCAAGATGGGACATCGCACAAATTTTTATCCACCCGCCAATATGTTTTCCTATCCGGTCCTCTCTTCAGGCCGGTAGTGTTGATTAAACAACCGTGGAAGATTCGACATTCAACGCTCGAAATTGGACCCGCCATGGTTCTCCGATGGTCCCCCCCGTTCCCAGAATGGTTGATGCTACATATCATTCTTTTTATTCCCTGAGAATACGAACCGCACTGAGGCCTAGAAAGGTCGTATCTCCTTGGAGCATGATGAGTTCCCTCCGAAAATACATAGCATGTAAGCAAGCGAGTCGCCCGATCCATTCGAATTCTCGTTAATATTTACGACTCGACTTGTACGACACCTCGACGCGGGTCGCATCGCAAGTGGGCCAGGAGGCCATGAAGATTTTGTAGTGCTTCTAATACTAACCATCGGCCGCGGAGCAGAAGGGAGATGTGGTTCTGTGGAGCTGGAATCGAACGGTTCTGCTCCGGAGTGTAATCTGTGCAGCGTATAAAGGTGCTTGGAAGTACATCTCGGCCGTAAAATAATATTCTTACTGATCGCTGGACCATTGAATATCCAGCTAGGTCGAGTCGCCGACAGCATTTCTGGGTTTATTGGTTTATCCAACCAGAATATTAATAACCATCCACAGAATTCATGAGCAGGAATTTAAACCGTAACCAAAACGACGCATAATCTCTTGTTGAATTTCCGAGCGCTTCGTGCCATGTGAGTAACAGAGCACTTCTGGTGCGTCCTAGAAGCCTTTGGACTCATTTAAGACTTTAATTTCACGTTGTGGAGGTGGTTCTTCCCCTTCGAACCTGCTATCTCGTGTTCAACTTGAATAAAGTTGGATCATTTACCGAGGCAGAAATGCAATCTTGAGTCATCATGAGTCAATTTACTCAGCTTGTTCCTGAGATGATTATCCTACCGTGCCTAGGGCAGTCTAGCTCGACCGCCGCCATCACGGAATTACCAGAAGAGGTTGCGATAGAAGACGAGAGCCAATAGCAGCGTGGGATACCAAAAGAAGCAGCACCGACAGGGACGGACGGGTAATACTACATCCGCGTCACGAGACATCTTTTTTACTATCCGGATCAAGTGCTTTCCGATGCGAAATGCATAAATACTTACCCGCTGGCTCCTGCCCCGCACTCCCACAATGTATCCCGCCCTCATCACCCTCTTCCCGCTGCTCCTCGCCGTGCTCGCCCACAAGGAGGCAATCACCCCCGAAGAAAAAGAGATCCAGCGGAGCCTCCGGAACGCCGCGTACCATGTCCGTCTCACGGATCTCGCTGTGGATACCCGTTCTCACCTTTATTTTCTTACAGTGCGCGCCAGCAGTCGGGGACTTCACCTCCGCGCGAAAACGCGCGTTTGCGCAAAAAGCGATGGGCCAGGCGGGCCAGCCTGGTCTGCCTGGGTACAACGAGTTGTTCGCGCAGGAGACGCTGCAGGGCATCGACGGACCGGACGGGGACTTCCTGAGCTGCGCACCTGTGCAAGATACGCAGATTGAGAACAACACATGTGTCCTTAGTGCGTTCCAAGTCCCCGCGCCGACTTCCCCGCGCATTGCTGAGGTTCCGGTCTAGCACCGGAGGTAACCGAAGGACCTTATTACCACATGCGCGGCCACCCCATTCGACAGAACCTTGCGGAATACCAGGACGGTTTGCTTCTGGTGCGTCGTCGCGCTTCTCTTCCCATCTTCTCGGTTCCTGTTCCTCATTCCCGGATAAGCTCCTGGATATCGGCGTTATTGATGTCGAGACGTGCAAACCCGTGCCAAATGTCCTCGTCGATATCTGGCTTGCAAATGCAACCGGCCACTACGCTGGTACGCATTTATTTTCCCGTGGCTCCCGTCGAACTTCATCTAACAACGCGTCAAGGCCACCCGGACCCCGCACCGCACCTGGTCACCGAGCAGCCGCAGGTAGGCGGCAAGCGCAGCGGCCTACTCTCCGCCTTCCCACGCACGAACGACCACGAGACCTTCCTCCGCGGCGCATGGGCCACCGACCGCAACGGCGTTGCACAATTTACCTGTTCGTCTTCAACCCTATTATCAACACATTTGATATAACTCGGGCGCAGCGATCTTCCCTGGATACTACACCGGGCGCGCGACGCATATCCACACCAAGGTGTTCCCCGAGTGGACTGTCCACCCGGAGAACGACACCTTCACCGGGGGGCGCCTCGCGCACGTCGGACAGTGGTTCTTCGAGGACGACATCAATATGGCCGTCGATAAGGTGGGTTTCTCTTCTTTCTTTTGTGTTCTGTCTTCTCTCTTCTATATTCGGTCTTCTCCCGCCTCGCTGTCTTCTTTTGCCTCGTTCTATCTTCTCCCGCTTCGTTCTTCTTTCTCCCGCCTTGTCTCCCACCAAGTCGAACGCTAACCACCACCCGCAGATGCACCCGTACACGGAGAACCCCATCCGCAACACGCGCGGGCGGACGCGCAACTGGCGCGACTCGCTCAACATCTTCGACGACTCGCACCTCAACAACTACAACCCCGTGTTCAAGACGCACATGCTCGGCGGCGTCATCTCGCAGGGCGTCATCGCGTACATCACCATGGTGCGTTTTGTGTTCTATTCATTTCAGCCGCGTTTCTATTCATTTCCGTCCCGTATTCGTGCCTGGCGGTTTTATTTGTGCCTGGGCGTGTTTTGTTGTCGCTGCTAACCACCGATTTCCGCGCAGGGCGTGAACATGAGCGCGTCGTACCCGAACTTCTGGCAGGGCTGATTAGAAAGAGAGAAGCGGGTTAATGCTGTAAATTACAGTAAATTATGCATTGTATGAGCGGGAAGCAGGTTGAGTAGGTAACGAACGAACGGACGAACGATAAAGACGATTTGCTGCTGAGTGGTTGAGTGTTGCCTGGTTCGGAGGAGTTTACTAGGGCAGCTACCGTAGGGCGGCCATTGATTTATTATATAATAATAAAGTTGAACTTCCATGCTACGAAGCCAACCGAGAATCAGGAGTCAAACCACTTGTAAGTGTGCAAGCCGTGTGAATGTGAGTGACCCGGTTGGAGGACGAGTGATGAACGTTCATGTACCACGTTGAACACGGAGGTTGAACGCCAATCTCGACACGTCCTGCCTTGCTTTTTTTCATACAGGACACCACTGCAGGTCTTCGGGAAACGTGGAGTGTGTCATTTGACACGAAAATCAAGAGGGAAGATCTGTGAATTAACAGACGTTGTAGGTCTCTGTCGTTCGAAATGTGGGTTGTTGAAGAATTTAAACATGGATCAATTGGAGGTTGAACGTAGGTTGCTGATCTCGACACATACTGTACTCTCCTCCAGATAACGCCTGAATATATTCGGAAACTCTCAACGCTCGTATCGACGAGGACTCGGAGGACAGGGGAGCCAGTGAGAAGGAAGATCTTAGAGTTGAGACATTGTAGGTCTCTATAATTTAGGTGCCATGCAAGTCCTTGAGAGGGATCTATTCCTGAAGGAAAGAAAGGGATATGTCTCACGCTTAGCAGTGTTCACTGGCAGGGCGCACAACATTTGAATTTCTATCCGTATGTAACGATGAGATAAATGTGGGCCCTTGAGATAAGTTTGACTTAAGCGTGTCCATCTTGAGAACCGCCAATATTTCTCCGCACAAACCAAGTGAGTAGGGGGACCGAGGAATCTGAATATTAATGATACTAGGGTATGCCCGTGAATAAAATTCACGGTCTGTCTGTGAAATAGTCATTCATATTGTTTTAATGAGTGGAACATACTGTTAATCATTATATACCATTCTCCCTCCAAACATGAACCCTTCCCTATTGCAGTTGGTGTCTAAGTCTGCCCGTCCCTGCATCAGGAAAATCTGAAATGCTCTAAGAGACACATAGGTGGCTATCATAGGCTATCTGGGGCTATGGCGAGCTATGGTGAGCTATATAACTGACCTGATTGGCTATATGACGCTATGGTGAGCTATGGTGAGCTATATAACTGACCTGATTGGCTATATGATGCTATAGTGAGCTATGATGGTCTATAGAGCTGAACCAATTGATTATATGGTGCCATGGTCATCTATAAGATTTCGCTAGTATAAATAGCAGAAAGTTAGGTAACACAATGGCAAGTAAACTTATGGCTGTCACAAATGGTTATCTGGACCAGATCTTCCTTGCTACCAGATGGAACCTTCTGGGAATTCATTTTATGGTTTGCAGCAGGACAAACCCCTTGGCAAAATCTGTCCCTTGTCAACTTTTGTTGAGCATTTCGAGCTCTACAATTTTGGTTTGGGGTTTATTTTTAGCTACTCGCAAAATCATGGCCTCGCCAGCCACTACCACTTCACATTATATGTAGTAAGTTAGCACAAAGTGAAGGCAAAGACAGAGGGAGGTGGTCGGTCAGTGCCGGCCCTACTAATATGACTTTGATTCTACCTATATTAATGTCTCCTTAGTCTAGTGGTTATTTTGTTGCTTCTCAAGTTCTAGTTGTACGCGCGAGGTCCTGAGTTCAACTCCCCAAGATGGTCGCATTTAAATATACTTACCCTTGCTTAATGTTAATTAACTTCTCTGTAACCTTGACTTCACACCCCATTATCCTAGTAATGTAACAAGAGAACCAGACATTCTGACCTTACAATTGCAACATCCCAATGTTTTTTTTTGCGCTCTGACCGCGACCACTATCATAGAAAACACTGTGACTATGGTGAGCTATGGTGGGCTATGGTGGGCTATGAAGTTCAAGTCCAGGGTCCCACGTTTCTCTGAGGTTGGTCAGTTTGCTATATCAGCTATCACTGGTTGAACATTTCAAGTTTTTCACTGGAAATATTGGTGAAAAACCTCCTTCATTTTTCACCCATCTTTCACCGAAAAAAGAGGTGAAAAATTCAAGCTTTTTTCACTACTTTTTTGACCGGAAACCAAGGTGTAAAATTTGAAATAAAGTTGGTGATTTTATTTGCAAGAGGAACAGCCATAATTCATGCACGTTCACACCTGAAAATGATGGTGAAAAATTCAAAACTTTGTTCACAACAATGTTCGCCACAAAAACCACAATAAAATGTGTGAGTAATGTTAGGTGAAAATTTGTGTAAAACTTGAAACCCAGGATCTAGGTTTTCAATCCTTTCTCACCATCTTTTTTTTCCACTTTTTCACTGGAAAATGAGGTGAAAAAGCTACCTTATTTTTTTTCACATTTTTCAGTGTAAATACAAGTGAAAATATCAAAATATTTTCCTGGCATTTCCCGCCAGCAATCAAGGTGAAAAATGTGAAATAGGGTTCAAGACTTTTCTTCAGACATTTTCAGAGAAAAAACACAGAAAACAGCTTTTGAATTGGTCACTGGAAGATACAGAGAGTTTTCAAAGAAAAATTTGGGTGTAAAAGGGCTACTGGAGTGCTGAAGACTTTGAGGCTAAGATGGTGTAAAATTCCAAACATCTACACCAGGTAGTTGAGGCTTTTAATCCATGAAGCCCTGAGCCAAGCCAAAACACCTGTCAGCTACTTCAAAGTCCCACGGATATAATATCTGTGGCCAAACTGAGCCAAAATCACAACTTTTCCTCCCCAGCGAGGCAAGAGTGGCATGGATTTCTGGTCTGTGACTTGTTTCACACTCCCACGGATCCACCAAGCCTTGAGCCAAGCCACAACATCTGTCAGCCTCTGCAAAGTCCCACGGATATAATATCTGTGGTCAAACTGAGCCAAAATCATGACTTTTGCGGGCATTTCCTCTCCGGCAAGGCAAGAGTGGCATGGATTTCTGGTCTGTGACTTGTGTCACACTCACACGGATCCACCAAGCCTTGAGCCAAGCCAAAGCACCCATCAGTCTCTTCAAAGTCCCACGGATATAATATCCATGGTCAAACTGAGCCAAAATCATGACTTTTGTGGGCATTTCCTCTCCGCCAGGGCAATGGGAGTCTGGTCTGTGATTTTTTTCACACTCACATGGATCCACCAAGTCCTGAGGGAAGCCACAACATCTGTCAGCCTCTTCAAAGTCCCACGGATATAATATCCGTGGCCAAACTGAGCCAAAATCATGACTTTTGCGGGCATTTCCTCTCCGCCAGGGCAATGGGAGCATGGATTTCTGGTCTGTGACTTATTTCACACTCACACGGATTGACCAAGCCTTGAGGCAAGCCAAAACAGCCATCAGTCTCTTCAAAGTCCCACGGATATAATATCCGTGGTCAAACTGAGCCAAAATCATGACTTTTGCGGGCATTTCCTCTCTGGCGAGGCAAGAGTGGCATGGATTTCTGGTCTGTGACTTGTTTCACACTCCCACGGATCCACCAAGCCCTGAGGCAAGCCACAAGATCTGTCAGCCTCTTCAAAGTCCCACGGATATAATATCCGTGGCCAAACTGAGCCAAAATCATGACTTTTGTGGGAATTTCCTTGTCTGCCAGGGCAATGGGAGCATGGATTTCTGGTCTGTGACTTGTTTCACGCTCACACGGATCCACCAAGCCTTGCGGCAAGCCAAAACAGTCATCAGTCTCTTCAAAGTCCCACGAATATAATATCCGTGGTCAAACTGAGCCAAAATCATGACTTTTGCGGGCATTTCCTCTGCGGCGAGGCAAGAGTGGCATGGATTTCCAGTCTGTGACCTGTTTCACACTCACACAAATCCACCAAGCCTTGAGCCAAGCCACAACATCTGTCAGCCTCTTCAAAGTCCCACGGATATAAGGTAGACCCCATCCACCCTCGACAAACATCACGTGGTGTTACGGTCACATTTCCTTTCTCGGTCGGACGGTTGAAAACAATTAGTATTAACATAATGAAGGATGCCAGCGCAAATCCCTACGACCAGATTGTGTATATACAGGTGCAGTAAGTATAGAAAAAAAACTAGAGCTCTACATGCTCTGTGAGTTGAGGAATTATAGGAATTATAATAAATGCTATGGTATTGACGATTATTAGTGGATGCCTGCCGCGTCAAGCTGTTCCAAAATAGATGCTGGGTAGGTTCTATGGCCAGGGAACTTCTTGGCAATCCATGCTGCCTGTGGTCCCGTAAGATTGTGATTAAAATAGCCATCTCCGAAGCGATGCGAACGATTGACAAATCTGCCGAGAATGTGAACAAAGCTAAAATCAAGGAAAAGCCAACTGACCTCCTCATAAACACCAGGGGAACTGCATCCAAAGACTCCATTGTGTTTTTCTCAAGAACATCTTCCCGGGAGGACTCGGGCTTGAGGCGATAAAGCCGCTTGGCATAACCCCACACCATCTCGATGGGGTTGAGCTCGCAATGGAATTTCGGGAGAAATAATACCTCGACGCCATCGTGTTCACACTCCTCCTCCAGAATGGACTTGGCTGCCGCGAAATCTGGCAAGTTAAAGACAACACGCCGGCAGCAGCATTTTGATTCGTCGCCGGGATCAGCACACTTGAAGCCGGCACACTCGGTCCGCAAATCAGCGTACTGATGCATCCCACGCTCCTCCAATATATTCTTCATCCCCTTGAATTTACCGGCATGATGTGGGTGGTCATCAGGGTAGTAAAGGTCTTGTGGTGTGCCATCGTCAAAATATGCTCCCGTCATTTTGATTTTCTCCTTCACGAGATTTCCCTTGGAATTATAAACAAGTTTCCCTTTGGTGTCGCGTTTGTTGACCTCAACCAAAAAGTTGGCGGACTCGAAGCCTGTCCGAGTACCAGAGGGACCTTTTGGCATGCCGCGTGCAGACAAAGAGCCCTCCGAACGCTTCTTATGAGTGGTAGTGTTGTCATACACAAAAACATGATCGAAGTCAGGCCAAAGCTCCTTGACGAGTGCACGCGCGGCCGCTGCCTGCTCGAGCACTTCAACTGAAGTGAAGTAACCATCACGGTTTTTCCCTGGTCGCATGGATCGGCGCGCATTCCGAGTGGGGTTAACAGGATCACGGAGCCAGCCAAAGTCAGAGGAGAAGTAGTCGGCGACCATGAATGAATGTCCTTCTCCTTTTGCATACGGTTTGGCAGGTGAATCTTTGTGATACCAGGTTCGATGTTGTCGGTCGTGAGCATAAAAAACACTCTCATCGTGATACCAAATGATAACACGACGGCCGGTCTCTTTCAGCACATCAAGATTATCGAGGGGGTTGCCGTCATTATCAAAGATGAAGACGCGCTTGTTGAGGTCGAATAAGCGGGGCAGATATATGTTGTCTCGATAATAGACGACGTCTGGGCGCTCGTGTCCATCAACATATTGGCCTTTTTTAGGCGACGTGAACCTGGTAAACATGAGTGAAAAAAGAACGTTGATATCCGATGAATTATTACTGACCTATATCCCAGCTCATCCAAATATCGGCGTGCCGTTGTTAAAGAAACGGGCTTGTCGATGTTATGTTCCACACGCACTTCCAGATCATTCAAGTAGTTGACGAGCTTTTCTGCTGTGATCTCCTTCCCGAGAGACTGTAAGTGAAGACGGATGTCATTTGCGAGATCCTCATCAGCCAGCATTGTCTCATTCCATTCTCCGTAGGGATTCACATCCAAAACCTCGCGGGTAAGAATAAACTGGCGGGCAAGAGTGGCTAACACGCGTGCACAGTGTTTCCCGCGCCCAAGACCATGGGCCGCTGAAACGCTGACTATAATCCCGCAGGTGAAAGATATATCACAAATACTCAAAATGAGTATCAGAAATACACCAAATCAACACTACAACACCACTATCAAACGTGCGAGGTTCGGGGTTCCAGCCAAGTATTAGACTGTTGCAATTTGAGGTTTTACTATCTATGTAACTTCTTTAGCTAATAACACAATTTGACAATCTAAGTCCGTCTTAGGCGCTTTACGCGATCTATCGACCTTAGGAAAGTGTCTTTATGCAATGTAATGGAATGTGATTCGATTGGGACGGTCAGAGGACCTTGGAGACCTGGTGAACTTGTATCTGCCTTGTTCAATGATTCTTTAGCTAATGCTGACTGGTCGTCGTTGCAGTGAACTAATGCGCCTTATATTCTATTCTCACTTGTTCCACACGTAAATCAGGCCTTATAGACCTTAGTAACACGCGTCACTCGCAATAATATCCAACAAAACGTATATTTGAACAATAACACACAAAAGAAACTTTATAGGCTTCCCAATAGTATTCCGAATAGATGCAACACTTCCAAGACGGCACACTGGTTCAGCGTGAGCGCGGCAGGAAAGGGGAGAATCCACTGGCGTCCTACTGAAATCCTACGGGTATTTATACTACGTAGGAACCCATATACGGAAATAATGTTACAAACGAAATAATACTCTATCTGGTATGGTTATGGGCTAGATATATTGCCCACGGCTAAACGGAACTGATTCTTGGTATATTCTGTGATAAATATGGAAGAGATTTAATAAATAGGTCCGAGAAATATAAGAATTGGTATATTTGGGACAGAAACCATGCGGTCTCGCCCTGGTTTATCAGCCTGTCGTCGCCAAGACATGCGATCCTTATCGCAACGCCTTGTTTCCGCAGTCAAGGCCATGCAACCATCTATTATTAGCATGCCTATCCGACTTTATCCGAAACATCGGTCAAAGCGAGCCTTTGCCGGGCCTCGGCAAGGACCCAGACCTCTGGTTCATCATGTGCGGCCTCGAGATGTTATCGATGCCAAGTGTAACACACATGGTTCGTTCTCAGATGCCTAATCGGGTTTCCTTCTAGAACCATCTAGCCGTAGGAACGCCTGTACTGTTTCCTCTTGGTCCTTCGTGCTCTTGGGCCCTCCCTGGTACTTGTTGTAGTTCATAGACGGATAATAAAGACCATATCCTTGATAGGAACGTGCGGAGAAACCCCAATTCGATTATAGAATGGTTGGGAACTCTTTAGCTAAAGAACGGTATCTTCAATAAACTCTGACCAACTTGGCGGCCGTCCTCTATATGAAGCTCCAGACTTCGGCACACGTGTAATTCCTTAGCTACATGCTCGGATCTCACACTAGCTCGCGTTTGGTAATGATATGTAAATAGCAGTTTCTTTAGCTAATAGGTATACAGCACTTGTAAAATTGAAGAATTTCACGGCTGGCCATTTAGCCTGCTTATCACCGCCAAACGAGCAGAAGAGCCCCATCGAGCGTAGGTACCCCCCTCCAGCCCCTGAGTCGTGTAGAAATTCAGCATTGTCTGGATGCCGATCAAACGGTTCCGTGTGAAGGCACTGATATCCGGATCTTTGTAGCCGACACCGCGGCGTCCCCAGAGGTCCGTGCCGCGCAGTTCTCCACGAAGATACCGCTGAACACAATCCAGAGCAATCTTGGCTTCCCCTAGATTCGGTGCTTGGCGACGCACTCCAGCACGCATAGCTTGTTCATTCATGCGATCCAAAAATCTGCGAGTTGCACATGGTCTCGGGTAGTTGTCATCGTGAGAAGGTGATGTCGCCAATAATTCGTCGTCGGCCTCCGGAACATCGATGGAATCAAGAGGATCACAGTAGGGGGAATGGGCAGAAGAGGAGGGCAAAGGTTCTGGCTGATCAGGAGTAGGGAATGTGTGGGTAGAGAGCCTGTCATCTTCATCTTCTACCTCCTCCACAGTGGGCTTCGGGACCTTCCACGTGAAACGGCGGGCTCGCGGCGCGACGGATGGGGACTCCGATGTGAATCCGGGGATCTGAAATGATTGCATCGACCCGGCATCCTGGAAAGGATCATCCGACGCGTCAAACACGTGAATTGATACATCAGACGCGTCCCCTATACGCGTCTGGCTATCTGTATCATCCTAACGCGAGAGGAAACTCAGTTTGAATGAATACATGTGCAGCTGAGCTACTCACCATTGTGTCCTCCTTGTGTTTTTTCCTTGGGGAAAACCATTTCCGTATCTTCTTTGGACTAGTGCCAAGCTCATCCCATGCGCGCTTAGTCCTGTTGGTAAGATTCTGGAAAAGGTTTGCTGTACGAGCTTTACAGGCCTTTGAATAGCTTCCCATGGACCGCTTGTGCGATGGATGCCAGCGTGGCAAGCAATTTGGGCCGATTATGGGACAAATTTGATAATTCCAGGTCCAAAACCCCCGTTCCCCCCGTATATTTTTGGTTCCGCCTTATTCACAGCACCTTATCCCCAAAGTGGTCGTAGGATTTGACCTAATTAGAGCTAGTGATTATTTTACAGATTTTTCTACGGGAGCCGTCCAAAAAAGGCAGTTGTCACACTGCACCACGTGACGTTCGTCGAGGGTGGATGGGGTCTACCTTAATATCCGTGGTCAAACTGAGCCAAAATCACGACTTTTGCGGGCAATTCCTCTGGGGCGAGGCAAGAGTGGCATGGATTTCCAGTCCGTGACCTGTTTCACACTCACACGAATCCACCAAGCCTTGAGCCAAGCCACAACATCTGTCAGCCTCTTCAAAGTCCCACGGATATAATATCCGTGGTCAAACTGAGCCAAAATCATGACTTTTGTGGCATTTCCTCTCCAGCGAGGCAAGAGTGGCATGGATTTCTAGTCTGTGACCTGTGTCATACTCACACAGATCAACCAAGCCTTGAGCCAAGCCACGACATCTGTCAGCCTCTGCAAGTCCCACGGATATAATATCCGTGGCCAAACTGAGCCAAAATCATGACTTTTGCGGGCATTTCCTCTCTGGCGAGGCAAGAGTGGCATGGATTTCTAGTCTGTGACCTGTTTCATACTCACATGGATCAACCAAGCCTTGAGCCAAGCCACAACATCTGTCAGCCTCTTCAAAGTCCCACGGATATAAGATCCGTGGTCAAACTGAGCCAAAATCATGACTTTTGCGGGCATTTCCTCTCTACCGAGCCAACAGGGGCATGGATTTCTGGTCTGTGACTTGTATCACACTCACACGGATCCATCCAGCCTTGACCCAAGCCAAAACACCCATCAGCCTCTTCAAAGTCCCACGGATATAATATCTGTGGTCAAACTGAGCCAAAATCATGACTTTTGTGGGCATTTCCTCTCCGCCAGGGCAATGGGAGTCTGGTCTGAGATTTGTTTCACACTCACACGGATCCACCAAGTCCTGAGGCAAGCCACAACATCTGTCAGCCTCTTCAAAGTCCCACGGATATAATATCCGTGGCCAAACTGAGCCAAAATCATGACTTTTGTGGGCATTTCCTCTCCGCCAGGGCAACAGGGGCATGGATTTCTGGTCTGTGACTTGTTTCACACTCACACAGATCCATCCAGCCTTGACCCAAGCCAAAACACCCATCAGCCTCTTCAAAGTCCCACGGATATAATATCTGTGCCCAAACTGAGCCAAAATCAAGACTTTTGTGGGCATTTCCTCTCCGCCAGGGCAACGGGGGCATGGATTTCTGGTCTGTGACTTGTTTCACACTCACACGGATTGACCAAGCCTTGAGGCAAGCCAAAACAGCCATCAGTCTCTTCAAAGTCCCGCGGATATAATATGCGTGGTCAAACTGAGCCAAAATCATGACTTTTGCGGGCATTTCCTCTCTGGCGAGGCAAGAGTGGCATGGATTTCCAGTCTGTGACCTGTTTCACACTCACACAGATCCACCAAGCCTTGAGCCAAGCCACAACATCTGTCAGCCTCTGCAAAGTCCCACGGACATAATATCCGTGGCCAAACTGAGCCAAAATCATGACTTTTGTGGGCATTTCCTCTCCGGCGAGGCAAGAGTGGCATGGATTTCTGGTCTGCGACTTGTTTCACACTCACACGGATCCACCAAGCCTTGAGCCAAGCCACAAAATCTGTCAGCCTCTTCAAAGTCCCACGGATATAATATCCGTGGCCAAACTCAGCCACAATCACGACTTTTCCTCCCCGGCGAGACAACAGTGGCATGGATGGATTTCGAGTCTGTGACTTGTTTCACACCCACACAGATCCACAAAGCCTTGAGCTAGGCGAAAACACCTGCCAGCCACTTCAAAGTCGCATGGATATAATATCCATGGTCAAACTGAGCCAAAATCACGACTTTTGTGGGCATTTCCTCTCTGGTGATGCAAGGGGGGCATGGATTTCTGCTCTGCAACTTGTTCCGAGATCATAGACATCCCCACACCTCAAGCCCAGCCAAAACACCCATCACCTCTTCAAAGTCCCACGGATATAACATCTGCAGGCAAACCGGGCCGAAATCACGACTTTCCCAGCGATGTGCTCTCCAGACCAATGGATGGATGCCAGATAAGTGTACAGCCCCATGGCAGATAAATGCCCAGCTGCTCAATTCAATCCGTAAACCTGACGGAGAGTGAATCCCCAACTGAATAGTGTTTTAGCAAGTGGCCAGGGCAAATTGTCTTTGTCCATGGATATTATATCTCTTGATACACATACAGCGCGTCTGAGAGTGCGAGCTGATAAAACAAATACCAGGCTCACAACTCCAAGTATGGCCGATATACCATGTCTGTGCGAGTAGGCCAAACCATGCTCAGTGCTCGTATGGGTGCGAACAGCGGTGAAGGCAGGAATGCAGGGATACAACAAGTTCACGTGACGGTGAGCAGTGGTGGGGACGACGAGAAAGCAAAACGAGACTAATAGGAGGTGTATGACAAGAGACAGGGTGAGAGTGGAGACAGAGGCGGACATGAACAACGACAAAGACTCAATGCAGCAGCATACAAAAGGTGGGATCAAAACGGGTATGACCAAGTCTGTCTGTAAGGAGAATACAAGTGCTGTATATATAGTGAAAAGGTGAAACAATAAAGGGGGGAATGAATTATAATGAGGACAAGGCTGTACGTCTCAGTGCTATGTTGTCAGAGAAATCACTAATAAATGAGGAAATATCACCAATAGGGGCAAAAACAATATATTCAGACAACGGGGTTTGGAAATCCATGGAAACTATGATAACGCCGCGAGATATGACAAAAATTGATACAATGTGAAGGACACTTGGAACGAGCATGTTGAAAGAATCTAAGGAGACAGATTTGACCGGACCGATTCCATGATCAGCGAGCAGTGCTGCTCATCACCGTGCGACGTTGAAGTGGCTAATGGGTGTTTTGGCTTGGGTAAAGGCTTGGTGGATTTGTGTGAGGGTGAAACAAGTCACAGACCAGAAATCCATGCCCCTGTTGCCTCGGCGGAGAGGAAATGCCCGCAAAAGTCATGATTTTGGCTCAATCTGGCCACGGATATTATATCCGTGGGACTTTGAAGAGGCTGACAGATGTTATGGCTTGGCTCAAGGCTCGGTGGATTCGCAGGAGTGTGAAACAAGTCACAGACCAGGAATCCATGCCACTCTTGCCTCGCCGGAGAGGAAATGCCCTCAAAAGTCATGATTTTGGCTCAGTTTGACCACGGATATTATATCCGTGGGACTTTGAAGAGGCTGACAGATGTTGTGGCTTGGCTCAAGGCTTGGTGAATTCGTGTGAGTGTGAAACAGGTCACAGACTGGAAATCCATGCCACTCTTGCCTCGCCGCAGAGGAAATGCCCGCAAAAGTCATGATTTTGGCTCAATCTGGCCACGGATATTATATCCGTGGGACTTTGAAGAGGCTGACAGATGTTATGGCTTGGCTCAAGGCTCGGTGGATTCGCATGAGTGTGAAACAAGTCACAGACCAGGAATCCATGCCACTCTTGCCTCGCCAGAGAGGAAATGCCCTCAAAAGTCATGATTTTGGGTCAGTTTGACCACGGATATTATATCCGTGGGACTTTGAAGAGGCTGACAGATGTTGTGGCTTGGCTCAAGGCTTGGTGAATTCGTGTGAGTGTGAAACAGGTCACAGACTGGAAATCCATGCCACTCTTGCCTCGCCGCAGAGGAAATGCCCGCAAAAGTCATGATTTTGGCTCAGTTTGACCACGGATATTATATCCGTGAGACTTTGAAGAGACTGATGGCTGTTTTGGCTTGCCTCAAGGCTTGGTCAATCCGTGTGAGTGTGAAACAAGTCACAGACCAGAAATCCATGCTCCCATTGCCGTGGCGGAGATGAAATGCCCACCAAAGTCATGATTTTGGGTCAGTTTGGCCACGGATATTATATCCGTGGGACTTTGAAGAGGCTGACAGATTTTGTGGCTTGGCTCAAGGCTTGGTGGATCCGTGTGAGTGTGAAACAAGTCGCAGACCAGAAATCCATGCCACTCTTGCCTCGCCGGAGAGGAAATGCCCACAAAAGTCATGATTTTGGCTCAGTTTGGCCACGGATATTATGTCCGTGGGACTTTGCAGAGGCTGACAGATGTTGTGGCTTGGCTCAAGGCTTGGTGGATCTGTGTGAGTGTGAAACAGGTCACAGACTGGAAATCCATGCCACTCTTGCCTCGCCAGAGAGGAAATGCCCGCAA
The DNA here is from genome assembly GCA_029281465.1 of Mycena epipterygia. Classification (NCBI taxonomy): domain Eukaryota; kingdom Fungi; phylum Basidiomycota; class Agaricomycetes; order Agaricales; family Mycenaceae; genus Mycena; species Mycena epipterygia. Next base: position 408,529 of record JARJCQ010000070.1, on the reverse strand, counting down.
AAGTCATGATTTTGGCTCAGTTTGACCATGGATATTATATCCGTGGGACTTTGAAGAGACTGACCGTGGTTGTGGCTTGGCTCAAGGCTTGGTGGATCCGTGTGAGTGTGAAACAAGTCACAGACCAGAAATCCATGCCACTCTTGCCTCGCTGGGGAGGAAAAGTTGTGATTTTGGCTCAGTTTGGCCACAGATATTTTATCCGTGGGACTTTGAAGTAGCTGACAGGTGTTTTGGCTTGGCTCAGGGCTTCATGGATTAAAAGCCTCAACTACCTGGTGTAGATGTTTGGAATTTTACACCATCTTAGCCTCAAAGTCTTCAGCACTCCAGTAGCCCTTTTACACCCAAATTTTTCTTTGAAAACTCTCTGTATCTTCCAGTGACCAATTCAAAAGCTGTTTTCTGTGTTTTTTCTCTGAAAATGTCTGAAGAAAAGTCTTGAACCCTATTTCACATTTTTCACCTTGATTGCTGGCGGGAAATGCCAGGAAAATATTTTGATATTTTCACTTGTATTTACACTGAAAAATGTGAAAAAAATAAGGTAGCTTTTTCACCTCATTTTCCAGTGAAAAAGTGGAAAAAAAGATGGTGAGAAAGGATTGAAAACCTAGATCCTGGGTTTCAAGTTTTACACAAATTTTCACCTAACATTACTCACACATTTTATTGTGGTTTTTGTGGCGAAAATTGTTGTGAACAAAGTTTTGAATTTTTCACCACCATTTTCAGGTGTGAACGTGCATGAATTATGGCTGTTCCTCTTGCAAATAAAATCACCAACTTTATTTCAAATTTTACACCTTGGTTTCCAGTCAAAAAAGTAGTGAAAAAAGCTTGAATTTTTCACCTCTTTTTTCAGTGAAAGATGGGTGAAAAATGAAGGAGGTTTTTCACCCATATTTCCAGTGAAAAACTTGAAATGTTCAACCAGTGTATGGCCACTATATAGGGCTCTGGTGCGCTATATGGTGCTATGGGGCAACTTTGGATTTTCCTGATGAATATCGACCGTTTTTGTTGTGAAAGTCCAACTCTCGTTCAACATCACAATTTCTAAACGACCGAAGTGTGTATTTCCAAGAATAAATATAGTAAGTCATTTATGAAAGTGTTCTTCAATCCCTGCATGCACTTCAGGCCGTGGGCACAGTCCAAAAGTCCCATCTCTGCACAACCACACTGGCGCACTCCCCAAGGCCGATGGCGTGACCACCCATCTCATCTTGCGCCCAGAATTCACTAGGGACGGACTTTAACTCCGAATTTGCCGCCCGGGGTAGACGGCCCGCGAGAGAAGCACTGCGCACACTCGATTTCCCAGAGTTGTGTTCTGCGCACATTCAAGCGGTCAGGATTAATCTGTCACATCAACTAGTCAGTCGACTTAATGCTTCGTAGAATCAAGCTGCTCCGATGTCAGCTCCCCGTTGACCACGTCAACAACTAGCTCGTTGCTGATTGCCCTGAACACCATGAATCATAAATTTGATACGAAATGTCACAAGAAACATACAGAGTTGAAACCCGGATGCAAATATAGAATTATAGGCTCAATTTTGACGTGGTTGATCCAATTTTTCTGGAAATACTCTTATAGAGATAGTGAGCAATCTTAGACAGTCAAAGAACCCCACGTCAAACGTCGGCGAGCACAAAAAATCGAAAACATGCCGTGACCCGATTTTTCGGATCGAGGTCCTCCACCAAAACGGGCCACAAAAACAATGTGTTCATGCGACACAACTACTCACCGAAGAAATCTGGAAATACTTGATTATACACTATGAGGTAATAGTATTGCATCCCCCGGTTTTGAATTACAATTTTTTGCCTTGCCATTGAGAAATGCAGAAGAACTTTTCTTTTTTCGCATCTGGGTTTCAACTCTGTACTTGATGGTGTAGGTTGGGTTAGCCAAGCTGGTTTGTTCCACATGCCATTCCGAGGTTGTGTTCACAAGGGGCGTCCCTGCTGCGACAGGGGATACGCCCCATTCGGTTTGGCCGTCAATAATGGACACGCCGGCACCCTCGAAATTAGGGTTGCAAGTCGCCGCCTGACGGCTGGCGAGGGGCGTTGCAGAGACGGCGCCGAGGATGCAAGCAAGGGAGAACATTGAACAATTGGTGTTTGTATTAGTGACTAAGGGTAGTAAACTAGGGTGTTTGAGGTGAAGGGTGAAAGTCAATAATATCTTCAGGGCCAAGAAGACACGGAAACGATTTGTGGTCGCGCCAGCTTACCTTAGGTAGTGCAAAGTTGGTGGAAATGAAGGAATAAAATCAGCGCCCAAGGACCACATAACCCGGACCGCGGATGAATCTTTTCGGCAATACCCCGGGTTGCAAGTATTGAGCAACCCAACCCAAGTTGAATAACCCTCTGATTTATAAGCTGTTCTCTGATGGCGAGAGGAACCCCGGTCCCACATTGCAAGAGCAGTAAGAATGTGCAGAGACATCAACTTTGGGCCGGAATAAATGACGCGGGAGATCTGAGGAGAATTATAATCGGTGGTAATACGTTTATTGAACCATAGTCGATGCACAGGTATGGGCGATATAGAGGGCAAAAATTCATCAGATTTTACAGGGTTTTAGAAAACAGATTACAATGGAATTTAGCTCCTTGGGTAACATCTCAGAATTTTCGCTGGCAACTTCCACGCAGCTCACATCTGGTTATGGGTTAAATCTCGATAATCGCTCACATCGCGCCAGCTGATCGCAAATATTGATCCAATCATCTCAACTCTCGGCATCCGGCGGCAAAGCAATAAACTTGCGCTCGTGATATATGGGAATGCTGAGCCACTTCGGATCGATTTTCTGACTTGGAATCACAGGATCAGTTCATTCTCCACCAATATCTTCACAAACAGGCCTGAAATACCTGGAAATGGCTCTACGCCAAGGTGTGCTTTTGTACTGTATTTTTTTATTCAATTCGACAGTCACGTGTCACAGGGGGGGGTTGTCGAATACGAACTTTGGTTCTTTGTCACGCGTCACAGGGGTAGTTGTCGAATAGGTTCCACGGTTCACAAAATAATAAAACACTGCTCTTGACCTCCAAAAATTACGGATATTGTTTTCTGATCTTCCTGAGCCCTCTACATAACCTTCAATTAATTTTTAGCTTTGTATTGCCCTAAACTAGGCCCGAACTCACCACACAAGCCATGAAAATCATTTCCAAGGCAAGTATTTCAAACCAAAATCTGCCTGGCTCTTAGTGCTTCCGCAGAAAGTCTCAGATGATTTTAGGATGTCCCTGCATGATGTCGAATTTTTTGGGCGTGTCACGGTCCAGCCTGGGCCCTGTCGACGTGTCGAATATGTTCCGAATGTCACGCATCACACCCCCTGTGAAAAAATACAGTATTTACCTTCTAAATGGTTTAAATCCACAAATTTGACTGCAGGGTCCGCAAATTTACTCAAATGACCATTTTCCATGGTGTGGAATAAACTTTAGCTGCTTCCGGTGTCAGACCGGCATGGAATTGACATCAATGTTCTGATCATTCCCATCAATCTGAAGGAATTACCAAGACACTTCTGGAATGAATTTCGCTCATCGTTCATCCAACGCCAGGGCATGGCGGAAAATTCAAATGTGTTGCGCAGACGAGGTAAGTGGAGGCGGCTTCCCGCGTACAAGTCCCACAGACGACACCGTATCCCAAATACATAGCAGTCTTTAGTATATGAAGCAGGATAAACCTTAACGCTGACCATAGGTCGGCAAAATGAATTCGGACTTCTCTCGAAAATGTGTTTTTGAAGTTACAGGCTATTTGTTCGGCGTTTTTGTTAGCCCGGACCCCCGGGGTAGTACCCTCGTCCTCCTGATCCTGGTCCTCCTGGTCCTGGTCTTGGTCCTTCTTCTTCGTCTTCTCATCCCGCAGAACTGTGGAATCATAGTGAGGGAGAAAATGTCTGGAAAACGAATGCAGTGCACTTGTCCTTTCCTTTGTGTCGGTCCAAATAAACTTCGTATGCACTGGTCCTATTATAAGTCGCGAAATTGTGGTCCTCAATACATATCACGCACAAAGGGATCATTAATTCATTCCCGCGATCAACGAGCCCGACCTAGAGGGATTATTTAATGTGAAGGAGACGCGAATAACGGCTTTTTTCGATCATCGCCGCCAATGTTCGAGCTTGATGCGCATCTCTGGAGAAACCTACATTTCAATGAATCGCTGTTGAAAAACTAGCAGGAAAACTCACCGAAAAGAAAAATCTTGTCCCCGGGCTGATTGTAGCGGAAAGCCACCGGTATGCCTCGAAAATAATGTTCTTGAAGTGTCTGCCTCTTTTGGGTCCGTGCAATGGCGAGGTCAATGATATGGTTGATCCACTGACCCACATATTGAAATTTCGATTTTGTTCCGTCCGGCACGTAAGTCCCAATCCCGCAGTTGTAATATTTGTTCTGGTTATCTCGGTCAACCCGACTGTGAAGCTCCACGACGTTGGTGTTCTGGTCGAAGTAAGAACGAATTTTCACTGCTATGGCTGTGAATACTCACATAGACACCAAATTAATTGAATGTTCCGTCAATCGAAACCACTAAGTTTCTGGAGAGCTTATCCCCGCATTTTCCCTGGCAGGCATTGCTCTTACACATGCAATGTTCCTGGTGAGCACAGGTGCAGTTGCAGTTGCAGTCCATTTGGCATGCGCAACCGCAAATTCTCGCCGGTCTATCGAGTTGGTTAACTCAGTGTTTTGTGCTGTCGCAATTCGCGATGTTCTCTTTCCCGGCGACGCCCTCCTTCCCGTCGTTTTTCGTTGCATCCGGTCGGACCTTGTTCGAATTCACGGCGTCTTTCGTAGCAACGGCGTCACTCGCATCGACGACGTCCTTCTTGGCCATTCAGCAAAAAAATCACGGCCCTGAAAGTAAACACCCCCACTTTTCAGCAAAGGATCGCCATAGAGCCATACTTACCGCAGAAGAGTGATGGGAGCAAAAGACAAAGGAAGCGAAAGACAGAGTACATGTTGTCACCGGCATACACTGGGTTCGGGTGGTAGCGGCAGATGACGGGACAGCTGGCATGTACCAATAGTATGTGCTATATCTCCAGCGCTTGTGAGGTTCCAGAACTTCTCAGGGTCGATTTGATTGGTCGGCGAAATAGTTGTTTGCTACATACTTCGAAGCTTCGATCCCCAAGTGGACGAGACAGCCCACATGTTGTGCCAGATACGGCGACTTTACACACTCCTTGGGGGATAATTAACCTTCTAGAAAAATTCCAGCTGGCTGCAACTCGATAGTAAGAAGCCAGTTCCAATACGACATCTGACAGCTTATAAGTCTGTGACAAGAAATACAGGAACTAATTCAAGACAATACACACGAGTTACTGCCGAAAGCTTGATTCCCGTCAGGATAGTTTTTTTTATGCACCCTACAATGCAACACTCGGCGGGCAAAGCCCAAATTCCGCTCCTACACTAGGTTTAATTCGCCACCAGACGGGGATATGCGAGGTACGAACATTCCTGCCTCCTTGGGTTTATCCCATGAGATAAGTATATAAAATAGCGCCGACCTTCTGAGCGAGTGAAGTTGGGAACGATCCCACGAAGACGGCGCTTGTTGGCGCGCGCCAAAAGATTATTGTCAAATGAAGACAATAACTCCGACACCGCGTGCTTGACTGCGGAATCCATGCAGCGGATACTTAGACAAAGGCAGTGAGAAGCCCGAGGAACGTTATGACTAACAATGATGCATTCAGGGAAGTCTCTTCCCACTGATGTGTTCACTGATAAATTGACATCCGTTTGGCAATTTAGTGCCAGGTTGTAAGCCAATTTCCTGTTTGCATCGAAAGTTGTCAACTGACAATTTTTGCACACTATATGTGCCATACCCGCGGGCAGTGGTTCCTGAACTTGGATATGTTGGTCTGAGGCAATGTTCACCCAGGGTGAAAATGTATGCGAAAACGTAAAACAGACCAGCCAATCCAATCAAGTGTTCATGGGTTGTCACCAGTCATTCATTTTCTTAGGTGTTCATTTCTCAGCAGTCAACCCCAACAATGGCATATATGGTAGTCTGAATGCCGGAGACCAAATTTTCGAGTGTCGCCGTCACTGTCACTGGTACCAAATTGTTCAGTTAATAGGGCCCCGTCACTCCATTAGTACAGTATTCTGAGTTCCTTCACAGACTGAATGGTGTCATCCACTGCCTTGTTCCCAGGTGGAAATCCACCCAAAATCCATAACGGGGACCTTGGATTAAATCGATCTAATCGGTGCACCCGGCGACGTCTTCAGATGTCTTCCTACTTGCCAATTAGGCTCGAATTCGGCCTGTTTATGTTATGAAGGCATCCTTATCAATTTCTAACTGTCGATGTCCGAGATACACATGTTATGTAAGTACATACATATGTTATGCATCTTACACCCTCTCATTCCGACGTACTCAGAATAAACGAGAAAGAAGATAGGTAACCGGACTAAGCTATGTGGTTGAAGTTGGAAGCAGAATAACGTAACTCGGCACACCGGGTTCTCTATATGACTGTTCCCTCCGGTTCTTCTATCTTTCAATATTAAACATCAGTGCGTTAATGTCCGGTACCGGACGTACAGGTCTGAGTTCGTCGTCCTCTGGCATTTCCGGTGCAATCCGGCCCCGGACATTTTGAGTTTCGCAGTGACCGTAGAGGCATTTAGAGCGCATTTTAGATCTCAAACCTATATTTTTTGTCCTTTGAGGGGATGTATCTGACCAGTGCGATCAGTACTGATATGAAGTGGCGTCAGCGCCTGATAAGACCAATCACTGACAGACAGCATGACGCGCAGGTAGCTAAGTTTTAGGAGTCGAGACGCGCTTGTGAATATTGAAGTGTCATGCCGTCACCAGATGTGACCATGCACGTTCGACTCGACGACGTAACATGCCCATCGTTTATTCAATTCTCAATGAATTCCTTCAGCTTCACAGAAAAAATTATGTTTAAATGGCTGATTCATAAAAGTACGGTGCTCGATTTTTGAGAATGTGCCTACTTGTTGAGTGACTACCTGGGAAGTCAAAGAATCCCATACCATCTCGTGTATTTCATGGAATTAAAAAATCCGCCACCGTCCTTGTATGCTAATCCATATTTCAAAGGCATCTGCCAATTCAGTTCTATGTGTAAGGTCAGCAAACGATGGCAGTTGCGAACCTGGAACCGACCGTTCCTGTCAACCAAACAGGCAAATATGCCGGCTCGATCATGGCTGTTGCCCGTCCCCACTGGCAGTTTCTCCTTGCTGGCAAGTTTGCACTAGGTTTGGAAGCGGAATACGTGCCAGACATGGTCAAAAAAGACAGCATTCGCCTGCGGGCGGTCTAGCACCGCATGTATATTGATTTTACCAAAAAATCGGTAGCGTGAAATAGTTGCGGACTCTGTGGGAAGAAGGCGCTAGAAGGTACCTATTCGGCATGCCATTCACAAGAAGCGCCGGCTAACTTCCGTGGTTTCATAAAGCTCCTTTAGGGACCCGTGAACCCGTGAACAGACGGGTACGAGTAGCCCGTGTACGGGTTCACCCCTCCCGTACCCGACCCGTAGGCGGATCCCACCCATTGGCTTGCGGACGGGCCCGTAGCCATCGCAACGGCCCATGAACCCGTCGGTTACGGCTACGGGTTAGAGCCCTACCAAATATTCGCATTTCTTGGGGCTATTTGGGCCGCAAAATCTCGCCGTCACTGTCACTGGCACCAAAATTGTTCAGTTCATAGGGTCGCGTCACCCCATTAGTACAGTATTCTGAGTTCTTCCACAGACTCAATGGTGTCATCCACTGCCTTGTTCTGGTGGAAATCTACAGCAAAAACTCTGGAATACACCGATCAGATAAAAATCGCACAGATTTCGATTCCACTGGAATAAACCGGGGGAACGGTTACCTTGCTTGTCAAGGTCTCTCCACCTTCATAATGGCCCCACTTTTCGTCCCACCCGGTGTGATCCTATTATCCTAAATCTCCCGAGTTCAATTACATCTACGATGTAAATTGGATGTCTTGCTTAGTCATCTCTGTCAGGAGCGCTATACGAGTGACACCCAACACTCATATTTCAACGTGATAGCCAAAATAAATATATGATAAAGCAAGGTCTCTGCCGACGCAGTCGGCGCTCCCTAGTTGACAGCCTGAGTGTACCTCAATATACAATGCGCTCGGCGACGTCTTCCTACTTGCCATTGAATTAGGCTTCGAATTCACCCTGTCTATGAAGAAGGTACATCTGTCAATGTCTACCTACCGATGTCTAAATAGACATATCTTGTAATACATTTTACGCTTGTAATCGGTCTGTCTCCGAGACAGACGGTACCCGACGACGACGGACCGGACAGTGGGGCTGACCGCTTATCAGTATTTTTCAAAACACTTGCTCTTTCTTCTGAGGGGAGGAGTGTATTAACCGCGGTAGTCCCGTTGAGAGGCCCGACCACCACTCCAACTACACTGTATACGACTAGTAATGTGTCAACGTAGTCTACAACTTTCGATAGTTAACTGGAATAAACTAATGTTAGGTAACTATTCTTAATATATGGTTGTAGTTGGAAGGACACCAACAGAATAACGTAACTTATGCGGCACACCGGGTTCTCTATGGCTGTTCGCTCAGCCCGTTTGATTCGGTTTTTCCATCTTCTTTAAACATCAGTGCGGCCGGTGCCCAACAGGTCTAAGTTTGTCGTCTTCTGGCATTCCGGTGCAATCCGGCCTCGGACATTTTTGCAGTGACTGTAGAGGCATTTAGAGCACATTTTAGATCTCAAACCTATATTTTTTGTCCTCTGATGGGATGTATCTGACAGTGCCTGATATGCCGGTGCACACAATCCGATCAGTACTGATATGAAGTTGCGTCAGCCCCGGATAAGGCAATGTGACAGACAGCTCGCTCAGTCCATGACGTGCTGGCAGCTGGAAACGTGGGCGTGCACCTTGAAGGTCCGGAGGTTCGTTTTTCCCGGAGGTTCGTCTTTATTCGTGGTTCTCTTTCTTCTTGTTGTACTTGCTACAAAAGCCCGAATGTCTTTCACCATATTTCCCCAAAACAACATTTCCCCCCAGTTCTCTAACAGTCCAGTTCTCAATTTAACGCAATGGTGGAAGTGTCGAGTATAATCCACAGTATGATCCCAGCCTCTCCTTTCTAACGTACGCTGATAAGCCACCCAGACGATACGCAGAAACCCCGTCTCGCGACCGAAAATATGGAGGGTACCCTCGGCTTTTCTTTCATCTCAGACGCGATCGACCACGAGCTGCGCGTATTTTGGGACTTTACCTGGCGGGACTGGTCCATGAGTCTCATCCCAGGAGCAATGCGCACCATTGCAGCCCTCCGCTCTCTCGACGTCGCGCCATCAAGCGCACTCGTAACCCAATCCCTTATGCGGTCGCTCATCTATTCCCTCCTTTATATCTACGCCTTCGACATCGCCAACCAAATCAACGGCGTCGCTGAGGACCGCATCAACAAGCCCGACCGTCCCCTTTCCTCCGGCCGCGTCTCACTGCAGGGCGCGTACATCCGCTGGTACGTCACCACCGCCGCGCACCTCGTCGTCGGAGCCGCGTGGGGCGTGCTCCCATGGACTGTGCTATGGGTGTTCATCACCATATACACGAGCTTCTACGGCGGCGACAAGCACTGGACCACCAAAAACCTGCTCTTCATGTCCGTTGGCCCATTTTGTCTGCTCCAGGGGGGGTGGGGGCTCGCCGCTCCAATCACAGCGCGCGAGTGGCGGTGGGTGCTTCTGCTGAGTGGGACGTTCGGTATCGTCGCCAGCGTACAGGATATGCGCGACGTAGAGGGGGATAAGATCGCGGGGCGCCGCACGCTGCCTATTGTCCTTGGCTCCAGCTTCCGCTGGGTCATGATTGCGATTATCTGTGCCGCACCGATTATATGTTGGAAATCTCAGTTTCTCAACCCCTCGCATTGGCTGGTCGACTATTGCGGTGTGGCCTTGACGCTCGCTATGCTTTACATGGCGTATCGTGTCTTTTGGGGTGGTTCGAAAGCATATGACCATGGAACGTACATGGTATGTTATTCTTGATCTTCCGTCCGACACGGAACCCTGATTTATTCTTGCTTCCAGGTCTTGACCTACATCTATTGCGGGTGTATCGCGGTCCCCATGCTGTTTCCTTGAACATAGATGTTGGGAGAGAGTCGGTTGTTTTTGCGAATTTTCTTGCAGCAGATCGATTTCATTGGTTGTTCCCCTGAAATAGAATTGTGTTCATTTTCAACACGAATGTTAAACGCAAGTTGAAGTAAGGAATACCGCTAAAGTACCACCCCTCACAACTCCGCACCCGCGGACCACAACCTCACGTACACATTCTGGTCGCCTTATAGGGATGTTGCATTTTCCCTGCAAAACCATAGCCCACCGTGTTTTTCAAAACCAGATTCTGCAACTGGGTGTTCATAGCGGAGGACAAGGTCTGTCCACGGGCCTGGTCCTTTTCGCAGCCTTTCCTTCTGCCTCCCCCCAGAACGACGGCGCTCCAGCGATAAGGGTTTCCTAACTCCCACCTCGTAAGAATTAATCTGCGCTAGCTCGGCGCGGAGAATAGCCTCGAGGTGGGCCTGTCCCATCATCTCTCCTTCTCGAGCCCCTCCAGCATCAGCTACGCGAGTAATCAGTATGAATATGCTCGATAACAAAGAACCGCAAGCACCGCAAACCGTCCGCGCCACTGCATCGGCGCTCTCTCATCCTCCGCGATTGTCCTCACTGCATCTTTAAACTCGCTCAACCACTCGCGCGCCCCCACTGTGCTCGCGCCCCACTCACCCCACGCCATTTCTTCATCGCAGTGCAGCACCGCCTCCCACAGTGTCTCCCACACCCCGCGCTGCGCCGGATCCTCGAGCGCACACAGTAGCAGCGGGCCCTGGTGGAAGAGCAGCGACATCGAGCCCGGGTCTCCGAGTATGCGGTCCGCTTCGAGGCGCCCGACCAGCGACCAGAGGCGCAGCTGTCCCTCGTGCTTGCGCCCGTATTCCGCAAGATCGGTCAGGAAAGAATCGTCTTTGACGTATTCGGGATCGGGATCCAGCGTGCCCCCATTGCGCTTATACCCCGGGGGTGCGGGGATGTCGCTGCGCCGAGCTCGTCAGCACGAAAACAAAAATTAGCGAAGAGCGACACGCACGACGCACATGCACGTAGCGTCGGGAAAACGATGGCGTTCGCGAACGCGCCCAAGCCGTCTGGGCCGTCCCGCTTGAGTCCCTCTTCTTTCAACAGCCCAAAGAGCCCGGCGACGAGTCCAACGTGCTGCCCCTCGCCGAACTCGCATGTCGCGCTCAGAAGGTAAGAGCATGCGTAGTAGAACAGCAGCGGCTGGTGCTCCGGTGAGTCGAAGAGCGCGAACAGCTGCGCGGGAGTCGCTTCGGCCGAGAGCTTGTAGATGGCAAGGTTCGTGACGAATACGCTGATGGCGGCTTCCCAAGCGTCCTGCTCCTCTTCAGAATCGTTCGGCGGTTCCGTGTAGGGTGCGGGGAGGCGAGGTTCCATGGGAGACCTATTAGAATGTCGATTTCAACAGGCAGATTCAGCGGCAGAGCCTGGCAAACGCGCACTCGGGATTATTCAAAGACTTATAAAGAATGATGAGTACATACTAGGTGGGCGGGTGACAGTGGACGCCAGCATCGGGTACTGCCGGGGCACTCCGGACATCAGACGTGTGCCGTTGATCGCCGGAAGGGTCCGGACGAAACATATAACCCCGCAATGTCTTGGCTGCGAACCACAACTTTCCTTCGCCGCCTGCTGTGTTCTGGATTGCACCTCCGACAAAGACACTTCAATGCCACCCGCGAATTCCACCGCCACTCCCCCGTGACGTGTTCTTAATGGAATAAGGCAAGGCCGACGTTTCTTTTGTTCTCCCTCCCTCTCGTCACCTCTCGCTGCCACGATACGCTGTAGGAACGCCTTCGCCGCTTGGACCTTGACATTTTGTTCGAACAACAAGGCTTCTATCGGTCAATATCGATGGTTTAGTTGTCTCTTTTGTGCGACTGCTTCCGACAGTCAGACGACAATGGCCACAGCAATCGTTACATAAATAGCGGTGCTATATAGGCGAATTCTCCTCCGGCTCTCATCCACTCCAAGAAAGAAGTGCGTTTCCAATCGCTTGTACCTGACTCATTAGTTGAATTGGTTCTACAGTGTATTTAGTGAATCATCCGCGCCGCCATCCGCGCCTCACCAAACTTTGGAACATCAGTTTCGGGAAACTGGTTTCCTCTTCGACTTCCAGTCCAAGGCCACAAGAGCTGCTGGATCTCATCCTCGACTACGTCAACTTGGATCCAGCAACCCGTGTGGCAGCGCTTAGGGCTTGCGCCCTCGCCGCCCCCCTACTTGCACCGCGCAGCCAGATGCACCTTTTCTCCGTGGTCCACCTCGATCCATCGGAACGTCTGCCTCGATTTTTCAAGCTTCTCTCCTCCTCCCCTCATATCGGATCCTACGTCAAGGAACTCCGCATCCAACCTACGTACAAAAACCTGTTGGTGAAAGCGGGCCACATCCTGTCTTTACTGCCCAACCTGGAAATCCTCGCTATCACGCCCATTCCCCCGCATCTCCGCCCGGTCCTGATCACCAGCCCCACCCACGTTCGCCCTGGGCTCCCACCTCCCACTACACTCCTACCTCCCGCTTCCCCAACATTTTCTGATGCCACTAAATTAGACTCGTTCTTGAGTCAAAGTGGCACCGTGGTTCTTAAAGACGTCACGCTTGGATGGGTGAGGTTCAAGCACCGGCGTCCGACGACTGATATTGTATCTGGTCCGCCGCGTGTCGTCATCAAATCCCTCACCATCTGTGATATGGGAGAGAAAGAGATCAGATCTATACTCAACCTATGCCATGCGACGGACGTTAAACACCTGAAACGACTGGTGCTCTCTCACGTCTCGCCCGCCGTCGTGACGATTCTCCTGCGGGCGAACGCCCACTCGATTGAGGAGGTCCATCTTCAAGAATGTGGGTGACATCCTCTTGTTATCGCATGAACATTGAACTCACAAATACCACTAGTCTGCATGAGCGACACAAGGCCATTTGACAACCACCGAGTCGCCTCGACCGAGCCGGAGAGCCTCGCCGAGAGCCGCACATTGCACTCTATACATCTCTATGTCGCCCGCCTAGATCAGATACTGGACATGCTCCATCTCTTCGGAACTTTTTCGAATCTTCCAGCGTTGACAAGCATCACTCTACTCTGTTTCTTTTCGGTCCAGGACAGTTTCGACCACGGGCACCAGCAATCCTGGGGGGCTCTAAACGATCATTTCACACAGGCTGGGGAGGAAATCCTAGCGGGACTCACCCTGCGAATCGAGCTGGTGCGAAGCTGGACGCCCTACCATGAACAGGCGCAGCGTAGCTTTCAGCCGGAAATTGGACGCAGGCTTCCCTCATTGGGAGGGAAAGTGGAGTTGCGGGTCGTTGACAATACGGACTACCACCAACCACCTTACTGGTAACATGTTTGGGAGATGGGAGTTTATTCAACTTTAGCGAGTTTTAGCCACCACTAAAATAGCTTGAATCTTGGGTCCGAATAAGCAATGGTCTGAGGATAATTGGAGAACTACATTCAGCGGGAATAGGTCTATCGAGACACCGTCGAGTCTCGACGTGCTGGATGTGGCCCTGTGGAAATGTTGGTCTAATGCGATATTCAACCGCGTGCACTCGTTGTGTGAAAGTTCAACTTGCGTTCAACATCACAATTTGTAAACTATCGAAACATATAAGCCCAGAGATAAATATAGTAAGTCGTAAGTCATTCAAGAAAGTGTTCTTCAATCCCTACATGTACTTCAGACGATGGTCGGCGGAGTGAAGTACCATTTCTGCTCAACATCGGCGCAATCCCTGAGGGTGATCTCCCCAAGGAAGTCAATCTTATCCTGCGCGCAGAATCCACTAGGAACAGACTTGATCGAACAGTCTACGGCGAATTCGCCACTGCTGGGGGTAGACGATGCACCCGATAAACACTGCGCGCACTCGATTTCCCAGAGTTGTGTTCTTCAAGAGTTCAGGATTAATCCATTATATCAACTAGTCGGTTTACTGAGACTGCTTCGTAGAATCGATCCTTTCCAATGTCAAGACCCCATCGAACAAATCAACGACAAGGCTTTCGTTGATGATTGACCTAGACAGCCCCTATAAATCATAAATTCCATGCGAACCAAGTCCAACAAGACACATAAGGGTGTTTCAAATATCCTATTTCCTGTCCAACTTCAGACCCGATTTCGACCCCAACTTGGCTCCAACTTAGGACATCATTTATCAGAATTTGGCCCCGGAATGCGCAATGGGTGGGCCAAATCGAGCGGCTGAAGTTGGAACACGAAGTTGGGGTTCAAGTTGGATGTCAGATCATGGTCCAGAGCACGATTTGACATCCAACTTCGAGTTCCGAACTATTTCATGTTCCAACTTCACGCGAAGTTGGGCACGAAGTTGGGTCCCAAGTTGGGCTCGAAATAGGATATATGAAACACCTTATACTTGATGATGTAGGTCGGGTTAGCCAAGCCTGGTCTATGAATAACGTCCTCAGAGTCGAGAAAGAAGCGGCTTTTATACGGGCTCCAGGAGGAGCAAATTTCACTATACGGCCTTCTTCACCCTTCCTTGTGCTGCATTCTAATCGATTCGTAGTTGCGCCCACTTATCTCAGGTAGCGCAAAGGGGTGGAATTCGGTTAAAAGAAGGAATAAAAATCAGCGCCCAAGTCCCACATACTGTACCCCGGACCCCGGACCTCGGATGATTCTATTCGGCAATACCTTGGGTTGTAGCTGTTGAGCAACCCAAGTTGAACAACCCTCTGACTTATAAGCTGGTATTTAATGGCGGAGGGCAGAGAATTCCTGGTCAACGAGTAAAATTCATAGCAAGCATCCACTCCTCCGATGTTCAGGGCTGTTTTGAATTAATCCAGAAGACCTAAACTCTACGCCTTGGCGTTACACATATTTCCAAAAATGCTTCAGCGAAATAGCCCCAAATGCCTCTGGCATCTCATCGTTTTTGACGCGGAAAACGGAAAATCCTACGTAATACTGTAGTGGGTTACCCGGCCCCGGTTTCGCATCCCACCGTGCACGGGTAGTGAAAATGCGCAGAGGCATCAACCTTGTTCCGGAATAAACGAGGCTGTGAGTATGGGAGATCCGGAGAACAATTATACTTAATCACTAGTAATAGGCTTATCCGTCGATGCGTGGGCAGTGGTCCTGAACTTAGATATTTTGGTCGGAGACAATGTTCAATCGGGTGTGAATGTTCGAATCATAAATTCATAGACACGTGCTCGCCACGTTGTTGCCCTTCGTAGGCAGACTGGAACAGACTGGTTACGAGTCTACGAGATTCGCATCACAGTCGAATAATAAATGCGGATTAGCGTCTGCGAGCTACAGAATTCCTTCCCCGAAATAAGACTGGAGTGCATAGAGTATGGCGGGTAATATTTGACATCATCATCAATATATCATCAAACTTCATGCCTGCAATCTACAACACTGCAGACGTTGAATATATTGCGATGCGTAAAGCCTCTAGATCTAGGTTGAATGAAACCATCACATAGTTGTCGACGGCAAGTGCTTATCTCTCCAATCACCAGCATAAATTCCCACTGAAGAATCGCGGACATGGCGCCCGCACAAGTTCCTGGTTAACGCGCCGTTCAATATTAATATGCGTGGCACGTGATCGCATTAGATCGTGTTGGGATCATGCCGAGCAGCCGGGTTTTGTTTCTTTCGTTTGTCCTTCTACATGCTACTACTGTTACGATACGAACTTTCCAGTAGAACCAGCCGACAATCTTTTCTGGTGAGTCAATAGCCGTCTCTTTCCCATACCCGCTGGTTTTCATATCCGCCCACTCACATCGTTGCCACATCATGTGGCAACTTCATTTCCATGAAGTTATTCGGACAGATAGTGCCCTGTCGGGAGGTGCGCCCTTGGTGTTATTCTCGTATTCTCATGCGCACTGTCCTTACCCTGCACGGGCTTTTGTTGCCGATGCGGCTTGACTCGGACAACGCCGAAAAATCATGATCAAATTTCCCAGCATTTCTGGTCCCTCAATTTCTTTTCTGATGTACGATAAACATCACCCATCGTCCAATTCCCGGCCCCTTTCTCCGTAAGGGTCTCCTGACGGCCTTTTCCGCACCGTTCTTTCAACGACGCTTTCACCTGCTTTTCTGCGACATGATCCAGATCGATCCTGCTCTCTCCAGTGGCTCCTTCACCAAGAATAAACTAGGCGTATGTTGAGAGATTTCCCTCGGAATTTATAAGTGGCGGGCGCTAATCCTTGTTACTGCAACCGCTCTTGTCATGAAGCTTGCTTGAACGCCGCAACTTTGGCTTGGATCGAATTATCTGAATAACCTTCAATGTCTCTTCGCGCCACCCAGGTGTCAACCATTGCGGGGAAGGATCTTACTTAAAGCCACCGACCCTGGGCTGTACTTATTATAAAACCTTCATTCGTCTCTGACCTCGCCAGAAAAATCCTCCCTTTGCGATGTCTTCCCTCACAAATTCGATTGTTCTCGTCGACACCATCCCTCTCCTGCATTCGTGCATCGCTGCACTCGCAGACACTACATCCATTGCCGTCGATTTGGAGGGCGTCAATCTCTGCCGTTCGGGAACACTTTGTATCGTGCAGCTCAAGGCCGCAGAGAGCGACACCATCTGGCTCATCGACGTCGTCGTACTCCGCGCGCGCGCATTCGAGAATATTGGTGACAACGGTCAGAGTCTCAAAGCCATCTTTGAGAGCCGCTCGGTCAAGAAGGTGAGCCGCACCATAGTAGCCCACGGCGAACATCAATTTACGAACTTGTAGCTCTTTTTCGACGTCCGCAATGACTCTGACGCGCTCTTTAACCTGTTCGGCGTGACGCTCGCCAACGTCTACGACCTGCAGCTTCTGGAGATCGCCGTGCGTTCGTCCAAGCGGGGTGTTAAACCCCCGCGCTTCGTGATGGGACTGGCCTCCAGCCTCAAGACGTACGTCGCACCGTTGAAATCGTCGGCGGTCATGCGTAACTGGGCGCGCGTGAAGGAGGCGGGGCTCGGACTCTTTGCGCCCGAGCGCGGGGGGCGGTATCAGGTGTTCGAGGATCGCCCACTTATGCCCGCGTTGATGGAGTATTGTGCCCAGGACGTGACGCTCCTCCACGAGCTCGAGGCGGTATTGAAGAGGAAGCTCGGATCATTGGGTAGGAGTTGGGAACAACGGATTTACAACCAGTCGGCAGTCAGAGTCGCAGTTGCACATATGGCGAACTATGCGCCCCATGGACAGCACAAGACCCTTGTGCCCAAGAATTGGTGATCACCGCACATTCCAGAAATCCGCGTCGCGCTTGTACTACATACTATTTCTTGATTGGCTTCTACCTACGCGATGTTTGATTAATCGATTGTATGGTCTTTTCGATGTGCGTCTGCACCAGCCTCTTGGTCGTGTCAAAGTTCAACATTCAACTTCAATTCAACATCGCAATTACTAAGCCACATCGTCCGTCCGAAGCGCGTATGTCCGAGGATAAGTACAGTCATCGAAGCAAGTATTCCTTAATCGCTGTATGCACTTCAGGCCGTGGTCGCGGTCCAGAAGTCCCATCTCTGTGCAACCACATCTGCGCACTCCCCAAGATCAATGAACTCGGAGCCCATCTCATCCTGCGCGCAGAGTCCGCTAGGGACGGACTTGATCGCACAGTCGATGGCAAATTCGCCGCCACCTGGGGTAGACGACGCGCCCGAGAAGCACTGTGCACACTGGATTTCCCAGATTTGTGTTCTGTGCAGATTCAAGTGGTCAGGATTAATCCGTCACATCAACTAGTCGGCTTACTGCTTCGTAGAGTCGATCTGTTCCAATGTCAACTCCCCGTTGACCACGTCCACAACTAGCTCATTGTTGCTGATTGCCCTGCAACGCCGTAAGTCATAGATTCGATGCGAAATCCCACACGAAACATACTTGACGATGTAGGTCGGGTTAGCCGAGCCGGTTTGTTCCACATGCCATTCGGCGGTTGCGTTCAATGGGAAGGTCCCCAGGTCCTTCTTGAGGGGCGTCCCGGCTACGACAGGGGATACACCCCATTCAGTGCCACCCGCAATGATGGACACGCCGGCGCCCTCGAAATTGGGGCTGCAAGTCGCCGCCTGACGGGTGGCGAGGGGCGTCGCAGAAACGGCGCCGATGATGCAAGCAAGCGTGAGGGAAGCGAGGGAGAACATTGGTGTATGAAGATGATACTCGATGAGCAATGCCCTCAGAGCGAAGCAAGACGCGGCTTTTATACGTCCTCGGGAGGAAGAGCAAATTTAAGCATACGGTCTTCTTTGCCCGCCAATGATTTCCTGTGCCACATTCCAGTGCCGCGCTGGGGTGAAACCATTTGCAATTGGGTGGGGCCGATATACCCCGGGTACTGGCGTGGAGATCGGGGAAACGGTCGGGCACTAAGCTATAAGGAAAACATCAGGAAAAAAGCACTTGAATATATAACACAACATAGCTGAGATAACTGGGATAGCAAAATAGCTATGTCCCTGGTTTGTAGCTCAAGGCGCCTGCTACAGATTGCTACAAAGTCGCCTGTAGCAATCCATGTAGCTAAAATAGCCGCGTAGATCTGTAGCGTTGTTGCACTCTATAGCAGTGCATAGCGGTTAAAGCTCAATGTATTGATGTGGAAGTCTACACAAGAAAGAAAACAGATATGCATTGAAAAACAACTACGACATGCAAATGAAAAAGTGTTGGCCGCCTGCCCGATATCCCTCGAGGGAGTCAAGTATGAAGGCCGCTGATTGTAGCGTGCAACAGCAGATGACTAGGGGAAGATTCAGAGGGAATGAGGAGATGGGGTGGGTCACGATGACTCACTCACCATAAGCAAGGTACGTACGGGTGCCCGGTGAGCGGCACACTTGATCTGGAACGGGGAGTGTAAGTAACGAACAGCGGGGAAATATGGGAATTCAGGACTGACCTATGAGTACACATATTCAACGAGGAATTCTAAAGGAGGCGGGACAAATCAGCAGCAGTGTATAGAAGAGACGATGCTCACCGGTTGCGGGACTTTTGACGAGTTGATCAACCTTGAAGAGAGACGAAGTTAAAATAGGAAGGGAAGTCAGTGTAAGACAGAGGGCCACAGGCGGCAGCAGTGCGAGACAAGCACAGATGCCACAGACGGCGCATGCGACGCAGCGCGGATAGGGAATGACCACAGAAGGCCGAGAATGCGGCACAGCGCAGATGTGAAATGGCCACAGACGGCCGGGAACGCGACACAGCGCAGAGGGGCACAGAAGAGGTCGGTAAGGGAATCGTTGGGCAACAGGAGAGAGGCGATGGTGGGGGAAAGAGAGAGAGATAGTGTGTAAGCGAGTTGTCAACCAACCACCTGATGCCATCAAATCACGTCATCCGTGTGCGCGGCATCGCATCAGGCGGAGTTTGAATGACTTGGTGGAGGTCATCGACGCTCCGTCGGTCTCCCACTCAGGCTTTCTCAAACATTCTGCATCCCTCTGTTCCTCCACTCGGAAATTGAGGTATATAACGATCCTGTTCAGCCGGCCCAGGTCCGGAATTGCGGAGTTTCGTAAATCCCGCTGGTGTCTGTTCAAGCGCCACTCGGACTCCGAGTGCGTCCAGCTTTTATGGCATAATATGTATTAGTGACGAAATTTCTGCGAACTTTGTCTGTTTGGATATGTCTTTGACCGGGAAGATTCACTTGGAATAGCAACCCAACTAAATCTTCGAGTTCGAGTAGAACTATCTACAGACCGGCGACGACTATCAAGTACAACATAGTACCATTGCAAGTGCATATAGCTCACAGTAGCTCAAATTAGGTGGTATGGTGTTCTTTATAGTCTTTCCCTATGGCTATCTGGGGGCTGTAGAGCAATATATCGGTGGGCCAGAGCTACCACAGCTACAAACCGCTATTTGTATACCCAGAGCTAACCGGCGAGCTATTTCCCACAGAGTTTTTCCTGATGAAGGAAAATAAAATACAGTGCAAAGTCACTGCCGTTCAGAGGGTAGGCCGGCCGACGTCTAGTTCCGCTAATGCGGCGGCTGGGCGCATTCTAGATTTCTATATTTGCCTAGACTCACGTATTCTCTCTTGACAGACGCTTTATAGATACTACTAGCTCGTTCCTCGCTCGATAAAGTCTATGGTTACCGCGCCTTGATACCCGGGTGCCTGCGTTATTATGTAAGATTTCCCTTTGCGGATTTCACGTGCATGGCCTTTTGACGCGACTTGAACGCGTCGTAGTGGTAGCTGGGAACTGAGACCAAATTTGATGCATTTGTTCTTAAACAATCACTTTCAATTGTCTGCTGAATTTTTTTCGGCATGACCAAAGCCAGTAAACCTCCTTTACGAATATATTGGTCTGATTTTAACCATTCCTTCTCGGAAACACCCCAGTGTATTTACGCTGTGAAACTAAACATGCCTGGCATTTATTAAAACTGTCTTCAGCTCGTTTTGAACCACCCGAAGATGTTATGTGGCAGTGAAGAAGAGAAACGCGTCTCGACGCGTCTCGGCGAAGTTCTCAAAATGGAAGCTTATATAATAACGTAATCAGCGCGGTAACTAACAGACGTGAGTCTAGTCGGCTAGCCACATGCCCAGTTGATGTCCGTTGAGCTCACCTAGTAGGGATGCAGACCGTACTATACGGTACGGCCGTAAATATGACGGCCGTATTTTTGCCTACCCGTACCGTATCCCGTCCCGCATGGGCAAAATTCAACGGCTCGACGGTACGGGACGGGTCGAAATACGGCCGTATAAAGGGTTATACCCCATATTATTTCAATTTTTCCTTGAAATCCCGACCTGAATAAGTTCTTTTCAGATCATCCTAACGCCGCCACGCAGTAAAAAGGACTGACGAGGTCTTTACCTGCGTAAGGACATCAATTCCCCAAACTCAAAAGACAAATCAGAAGTAGATCCCAAGGTTCTGGCCATACTTTCCCAGATACTAGCTCATGAGACACTAGTGAGCAGAGGGTAAATGCAAAGAGTATTTATGTGCACTCGCAAACCCTTCCTATCGCAGTTTCACATTTTTTCGGCCGGAAAATTGGACTAATCGGTGCAATCATTCTGACGGCCGTCGGTACGGGATTACGACCGTATTTTCGACGGCAAAGGCGGTGTACGTGACGGGTTGAACCGTACCGTCAAAATTAGGTCCAGAAGGGCGACGGGACGGTACGGCGGCCGGATTACGGAACCCTTATAACCGTCAAATACGGTTCGGGTCAGCAGCCCTATCACCTAGACTCAATACATTGTAGGCGGGTCTACACGCCAGCACCTCAACATATCCCTGTCGAGGTATGACTAACTTATGGCTAGGTATGGCTAGGTCTCTAGCCGTCCCATGTGTGGCTAGTCGTCCAGCCACAGCTCGCCCGCAATTTCGGCAAGTTGCAGCGTAGACGGGGCCACATAGCGTAAGTCCAGAGACCCTCTGAACGCAGTGAGTCCCACATATCCCGACCCCGGTCCCGCATCGCAAGGGGAGCGGCGAATGAAAACGTGCACTGCCTCCTATGTATGTAAACCGATTCTACATTGAGATTATTAATTGCCGACTACATCGGCGGTACTTGCGGCGGTTCTTCATTTCCTAGATCTTCACCAGTCTTGATCAATAGAGGATTGACATACATCTGGTGCTATTATTTGCAGCGGCAAGGTGGCGGCGAACATGGGCGCCGGCGGCGGTTCAAGTCGATTCACACAATGATTGTCGAGGTTGAACATAAGTGTCGAACTGTTTTTGATTGATCGGTATATTGTCGGTGAATTGCATAAATCCAACTTTACGACCTCCTCGCGTGTTCCTTGACAGACTGCAAGTAGGTGCTTTTAATTGAGTTTCGCAAAAACAATTCAACCCTGGATGTCGTCTCACGGGTATCAGGTACAATATATAGATTAGAAAAGGCGTAAGGCACGGTTGCAGTACATCCCTTCTACTGCCACTGGGCGCTCGTCATTGACAGCACAATGAACTTGATCAGCTTCGCGTTTGAAGAATTGAAGAATTTAAACCAGATTTCGAAGGGGAGGACGCCTACGAGTCGCCTACTCCTAAAAATGGATATACGGTGGCAAGTACGATAACCCAAACTGGATGTGCAGCTGGGCCGGGTTGGGCCGCGACATACATAGAGGCTGCTATTTAACTCCGAACGTATATGCGCCACTCAGAACGCGCTCGCTTGCATTTTCATATTGCTTTGTACGCGTCGTGTAAATGAATCATCTTGCGCTTCCCCATGAGCCGTCGACCCCGACGTTGCCCGCATCTCCAGTTGGACAATGGGGACCCCTGCAGTATATAAGTCCTTGACATGCAGCCCACTATCCTCACCTCAAGCACCGGCAGTAAAATGTTCTCTGTCTTTTCTCTTGTCGCCTCACTCGCTCTCGCCCGCGCAGCGGTGGCCAACCCTGTCGCGCGCGCTGCATGCAACCCGACTTTGGCTGGCAGCGGGATCAGCATTTCCAGTGGCAGCCTCGAGATTGGATATTCCAGCTCTGTCGCCGGCGCACCCATCATCTCGCAGGCCCTCACCGCATCGTCTCCCGAATTTATTGCTGAGGCCTCGACAATAACCAATGGCGGCTTCGTTCTGAAGTGATTAATTTTTTTTTTCCACATTGCTTCAAAGTTTCTAACGTTTTCATAGGGATGCCAACCAGCCTAACCAGGCTGCGGGACTCTTCCCGACCTTTGTCAACGGGGCACTTGAGCTTGCGACGCTCGTCACTCCGGAGGACGGGTAAGCCACAGCACCATAACATCGACATCAACACTGACACTTCACCAAATATAAAGAAAGCAGGGATGGGGCTTCGTGTGCTCTACCTGCAATGACCCGGCCACGGTCGGAACAGGGGGCGTGGTAGCGTCCGGGTGCAATATCGTCTCCGGCTGGTCAGGTCAATGTCTCCAGATCGGAAGTGCCGCCGGGGATGCCGTCACCATCGTCAACTGCGCCGATTTGGGGTCTGGCCCGCAGTACTTCGACGTGTATCTTTAAATTCCCGATCCAAACGCGCTCGTACTTGATCTATACACGTTTGCCTGGTACTACCTCGTTTCGTAAAAATTGTCTTGCTACATTTGTTTGGAAATAAATCTGGAAGCTGGATCAGAAATAGCTCGAGGCTGGCCTTACATTCAAGGTCGAAAATTTCCTTTTGGTGAATGACTGAATTGAAATTGAACATGATGTCATTGCGGAAAAAGCCGAGAGGATTGCATTGATTGAGCATGTGATTATCCCTTCGGTTCCTTCCTGCCATTGCCAACATGCATCTCAACTTTATCGCAAGTCTCGAATCGTGACATCGTCGACCATCTCTCTTGCTCCAAACCTCACTCGCGCCCTCAGAGTCAAGGAGTTACCCGGGAACACTTCGCACTGCCACAATAGGTCGGCCTGGCCAGCTTATCTCGATTTTCCCTCATTACAAAAATCTTTGGCTTTGGCAAATTGGTCCCCACGAATCTGAACCTACGCTAACCAATCACACTCGCCTCTACCATAATCTGCCGCTTCGTACTACAAGCGATATTGCTGCCGACTATTTGCGTGTGAGTTGCTGACGTTCAGGCGGGCTGCCGTGATAGCGCTCCAAGTTCATAAACGCAGCAAACCCGGGTATTTTCTTCCGATCCCCTCTTCCGCTTATTACCGAATGCAATCGTCCGACAGTTTTATCCTGGGCGCTCTATTTTTTGTGGCCGCTGCTTTTCTGTTGCGCGTTGGGCGCCCGCGAGGAAGGCTTGCCGCCGGTGAGGTCTGGTCTGTCCTCGACGATTGACTTCGCTCATTTTTTGCTCTGCAGGCCCACCGACCGTCCCCCTTTTCGGTAATGCCCATATTATGGGAGCCCCAGAGAACATGCATTTGAAGTACCTTTATTCCTCCAACTTCTCCTTTCTCTTCTCAATGATTTCATAGGCTCACGGAATGGGCACGGGTATACGGCGACATATTCTCCGTATGTCGTAACCTTCAGACCGAATTATTATTGTTTCTTTGAACCGTCCGACAGATCAAGATTGGCTCGGGGACGATGGTTTTACTCTCCAGCGCCACCGCGATCAAATAAGTGGTCGACGCGCGCGGGTGGGCGAGGGGCTCCCGTTCCGGGAACTACATCGCCGGGCTCTGTGGCTCCGGCCGAGAGTCAAACCTCCTCTTCGCCAGCGACAGTGTGTTGACATTGTTCTTTCTTTTTCCAAGAATGCATCCTAGTATCGTCCTGGAAGGCCCGCGCCTCAGAGATTTCCGCCGGCTCCTCGCACGCTTCTTGTCCCACAAAATTCGCGCCTACGCAGGCAGAAAGTACCTTGCTGCGGCACGATTTGATGTCGAACCCTGCGGTATTTGAATTCGACGTTTTTCGTCGGCCACATTGTTGATGGGCTGAACACAGGATTTCTCCAACTCCATCCGCTGTTTCACGCATTCGCTGGTCAAGGTACTATCAGGCCCTGGGAACCTGGCTACCTTGGGTATTTTCGGCCAGTAGCCACTTCTTCGAGCGTCCTTCGGGGTACCAGAGGGCGTCAAATGTAAGGCATACACCCTGTGAACAAATGAAGCCTATTTACGCCGATTTTAGTGAAGCTTTGACTGTGTGGCGAATTTATTTCGGCCAGAACTCCCAAATAGGCAATTGACAGAGTACCTGGCCACCCGCATAAATCCATCATTGCCGCTCGATCAATAGTTTCGCAGTGTATAATAATGTTCAAGGCATCCAGATGGTATATTATACACCTTAAAATGTCGCATTGGACCCATTAAAAGGGTAGCACTGGATGCTTCTGATAAGAGGGGGGAGCGGCGGGATCCAGACCGCCAATAAACCCGAGGCCGCGCGGCAGTGAGAGGGCGGGCTTAGCCAAAATAAGTTGCTGGGGGCTTCATCTACTTCTTGTTAAAGTACCTGGAGCCTCTGTTTCATACCTGAGTCACACTGCCGAGAACCCGAAATTCAGACATTGTTGCCACTGAAAATAAGATGGTTATTGTATCGGATGACATTGAGCGAGGTATCCAAAAAAAATAGAATTAAGCCATACCTCTACAATTGAAGCTTTCATTATTATTATAGCCCATGTCAAGTGCTAGACCCTTAGCGTCGAAGGATTGTTTGCTACTGTATGCCGGTCGTTGTGTTGCCGGATTGCAATCGTTTGTCCGAGTTTAGTACAGAAGGGGGATTATTTCTGGAACGATTTCAGTGGTGAAATGAAGCTCAAGATAATAAAAGAAGATCGAGCTCCTAAAGTCATGAATTGACAAAGAATTGGTGGAGAAATGAGCGAGATGGTCACTCGGAGTTAAGAAATTGATTTTCTCACCCTTCGACCGGCGATCAAACGCGCCACAACTTTCGAACAACTCATCATTCTGCCCCAAAATTTGGCATACGCTGGCGTCGAAGTGCCTACTCCCTCCCCCGAGTCCGAGCCCTCAACATTTGGTAGTATTCATCCTTATATTTGTCAAGTGGCCAGCTTCTTAGTGTGGTGATAGTAATCCAAGCAACTGTAGCAAAAAACTAGACCATATCCAAGTAAAGATAATGGCATATGGTCAACGAGCACCGTTCTTCTACGCCGGCAATGTTCAGCGCTTCTACACCACGCATCCTGCCTGTCATTTAAACTGATATTAATATCAATATCCCACCAGTCGCTCTACGAATTCTTCCACGGTATAGCTCCGGGTGCTTACGCACCATTCGATCTGCTACCGGTGTTCAAGTACCTCCCATCGCCCTTTGCCCGTGGCGTTCCGTGGTGTGCCGGGTCGAGGCTTCGCGCACTAGAATATACACTCAGATGTACGGAGATCTTCGGCGTCGGCAGGCCATGGACGGCGAGAAGAGCACCGGGTGCTTTGTCCTCCAGACAGGCGTACCCGCGGGCCAAGTTCAGCGATTGATCCGATGACAGGCGAGCCGCTTTCGCGAGACCTCAGCTTCTATTCCTCCGTGCGTTATTTTCAAGTAATAGTCCGCTCCACGGATCTCACCTGCAGGGATTGTAGGACTTCGTATTGGCGCCTCGTCCGTTTAAGTGCACGATTGAACCGCGCAGCGCGAAGCACAGTGAGGTCGTCGGCCTGGCGCTGGATGATGCTAAAGAGTACCTGAGCCGCTATGACAGTAAATGAACCGGGATTCACACTCTACGTATGTCAATCACTTTGCCGGGACCCGGTCAGGTGAAGGGATAGAGGCTCCAACAATACATATATGCTTACCTCATTTGGATATGAAAATGTAATGCTAAGTATATCCAGAAGGAAAAACGTATCATGTCCCACGAGGTTCAACATAAGGAACCCCTATTTCGGCCATCACACGGCAATCACGAATGTTGAACTAGGTCCTCCTTCCAACTTACGACAGCTCGTAAGCATTCGCATGCAAGGAAAACAAGCGAGGCGGCCTCCGCTTTGAGATCCTCTCTAAGTCCACTGCTCAAATGACATGGAAGCTGATGTGTTTTGGGCGCTGACACAGCCTGGAACGAGCTCGGCGGAGCGAGTGTCGCACCAAATGTGCGCTATGTATTCCATGAACTTTCCTGGTTGGTATTGAATCTTGAACCCACTAAGTATGTATCCAAGGTTCAGAGTCCTCCCCACATTTTTTTGGCTAATTCTAAAGCACTTTCTCTAAACACTCAACAGTACATTGTAACGGCGAGGTATTAATAACCCGAGCTGACCGCAGAGGCGAGGGCAGCAACCACACGGACGTCGCTATTTATCTCCAAAAACCTCCCTCGGCACGCCCCAGAACATTCTCTCGCTTGAATTTCATATTGCTTTGTACACGTCGGTGGAACGAATCCTCCTGTACTTCCCCATGAACCTGCATCTCCAGTTGGACACAGGGGAGTCCTGCGGTATATAAGCCCCCGAAATTCAGCGTATATCTTCACTCAAGCATCCACATTAAAATGTTCTCCGTCTTCGCTATTGTCGCCTCTCTCGCTCTCGCCCGCGCGGCGGTGGCCAATCCCGTTGCTCGCGCTGCCTGCAACCCGAATTTGGCTGGCAGTGGGATCAGCATCGCCGTTGGGAGCCTTGAGATTGGATATGCCAGCTCTGTCGCCGGCACGCCCATCATCTCGCAGGCCCTCTCCACCACGTCTCCAGAATTCATCGCCGAAGCCTCGACCTCAGCCAATGGCGGCTTCCTGTTGAAGTACTTAAACAGTGTCCTAACAATACCTACAGTCCCTAATCTTGTTGATTCATAGGGACGCCAACCAACCCAACCAGGCTGCAGCCCTCTTCCCGACCCTCGTCAGCGGCGCGCTTGAGCTTGAAACCCTAGTCTCTCCACAGGACGGGTAAGCTCACAAAGCCGAACCTCTACACCATTCCTAACACTGCACCGAATATGCAGAACCCAAGGTTGGGCATTCGTCTGCTCTACCTGCAACGACCCGTCCACGGTCGCAGCGGGCGGAGTTGTGGCCTCCGACTGCAACGTCAAATCCGTCTTCTCGGGCCAGTGCCTCCAAATTGGGGGCGCTGCGGGAGCCGCTGTGACCGTCACCGCTTGCACCGATTTGCCTGGCCCGCAGTTCTTCGAGGTGTTCCTCTGATTCAAGTGCACTCGCCGAGTTTGTGATACTCTACGTACTCACAATGCGTACATCTCGCCTCTAAAAAATTGTCTTTCTACGTTTTTCATGGGAATAAATTTGGGTTCATGGTTCAAAATTGTTGGAATTAGAGAAAATTGAATGTCGAGGTCACTCTCCACGAAAATTTCCTTGCTACATTATGAGGCTGTCAGGCACGAATTCCCATGTTTTGGTCTATATATGTCGACAAATCCATTGGGTCTGATGTCCTCACGGTTCTCCGAGTCCCCGTTTAAAATGCAACGCCTGTGGTGAACTTCTCAGCAGTGTATGTCTTACTCATTTATCTATTTACTTGGTTATCTGACCTGCATTTATGTACATAGGTTGAGCGACTGGATTTCAAAAATACGAGTCTCCGAACTTACCTTCTCGAACTCATCCCTGGACCATAAGGTTGATTTCTGGTCACTCCTGTTGATCAAAGGTAAAATTGACTCCGTGCTTCATATTTTGGTACGCCACAGTTATTCTACCCCACGGGTGCCGTAGATAGCCATAATTCGGATCACAACGGCAAGCGATGGCGACGGAAGCTGACAATTTGAATGTCTGATAAATCGAGGTTGAACATTCAAGTCACGCCTTTTCGGCGATCACCGAAGTCGGAACTTGGCGGTCCATTATCGGTGAATCGGTGAATTAAAAAATCTCCATTCACTTACGTCCACCATCGCCCTCCTTGTAACCCAACGAGATTTCTAAACGAAAAACTTGAAGCGAGGCGGGCACTCTCGACATCCAAACTGTTGGAATACAGTGTCAATTATTCAAAAACGACCACTGTTCAAGCTACATATAGGCACTGCCTGGCCGTCAGTGGTCGAGCGCTGCAAGCGGTCGCCCAAGGGCATGATCTTAATGCATTGTATTCCGCTCTTCCTAATCATATAATGAAGCTAACACTTATGCAGCTTCCAGACTCCAGCCCTGATGCTTTTGGCCTTCTCACTGTATCGACGGGTGCTCTCAGCTTGTGAAGTATCATTGTGTAGCCGATCCATGCGCGACGGGAACAAGTACAACGAAATAGGGAACGAAACTGTTTATCTCCAGGACAGAATACCTCGGGCCCCCAGAAGATTTCATATTGCCTTGCGCGCTCGGTTAAAATGAAACATTCTGCGCTTCCCCATGGGCCCTCCCGCTCCCGCTCCTGCCCGCATCTCCAGTTGGACATCAGGGGCCTCCTGCACTATATATGACCCGCAGATTACTCATGTCTTCACCCCTAATTTTCCCAAGTACCAGTCTTAGAATGTTCTCCGTTAGCTCTATTATTGCCTCTCTCGTTCTTGCCAGCGCAGCAGTGGCCAATCCCGTTGCCCGTGCTGCGTGCAACCCGAAGATCGCCGGCAGCGGGATCAGCATTGGCAGCGGAAATCTCGAACTCGGATTTTCAGGTTCTGTCGCCGGCGCGCCCATCATTTCGCAGGCCCTCACTCCGGCGGGGCCTGAATTCATCGTTGAAGTCTCGACCATATCCAATGGTGGTTTTGTATTAAAGTAATTGCAGATTATTTGTCAACCCCCGTGATAGATCTTTAACGCCGTGCACTCATAGGGACGTCGACCAACCCAACCAGGCTCCAGGGCTTTTCCCGACCAATGTCAACGGCGCGGTTGAACTGCAGACGCTTGTAACTCCGGAAGATGGGTGAGCCTGCGCACAAATTACAATATCTGCATACATGCTGACATTGCACATTGAATAAAGAACCCAGGGCTGGGGATTCGTCTGCTCTACTTGTAACGACCCAACGACAGTCGGAGCGGGTGGCGCCGTAGCCTCTGGCTGTAATGTCGTTTCGGCCTTCTCGGGCCAGTGTCTTCAAATCGGAAGCGCTGTCGGAGATGCTGTTACCCTCGCCACTTGTACCGATTTGGGATCTGGCCCCCAGTCTTTTGACGTGTATGTTTGATTCGTGAGCGTTAGCGCGTATTTAAATCCACACCACTGGTGTAAAAATAATGATCTGTTGTGTTGTTCCTATGTAGAATTAACATCATGGTTTAAACGTTGGAATGGGCGATTGTGCTTCTCCCGGATCCCCTGTGGTATCATAGATACCGAGGTTGAACATTCAAGTCTGAAGTTGAAGTCAAGCCTACTCGGCGATCACGAATGTTGAACTGGTTCCGATCCGTCGATTCCCAAAACTATGAAGAAATGAGTGAAGAATGCCGATGGTAAAAGGGTAAATCAAAAATTTATTTTTCCAAAAACAGTCACTACCATCTTGTTGGCAGGCTTTAAAGTGTTCTTGAAACCGAAACCAGTCACTAAATATTTTATTGTAATTTAAGGTATCCTATATCTTATGTAGGGCATGCATCTTACGAGACGTTACTCTTGTTCCACTGGTCGTTCAAACATAAACTTCCTCTATTGCGCCGCTAGAAAGACAATCATCAGCCCAACCATTTCGTCGCCTCAAGATCAAAAGGAGACAGACAACGCACCAGTAACATTCGAGGAGAAATTCGCCCAATCGGCCGGGACAGTATTATACTCCGCGTTCGTGATGTAGATGTAGCCGATCCCGAGCTGCCCGGTGAGCTGCTTGACGAGGTCCTGGGGCGTCGTCGCTCGCCCGTCGAGCAACTACGGCCTGCTTGGCTGCGGGTGCTGTGGCACTGATGGTGAGTTGCGAGGTGCTGAGTTTTTTTAGTACGGGATAACTCAACCAAGCGATGATGTCATGATACCTGAACGCAGAGTAAAAGTCCTCGCACGAAACCGCAAGGTCCGCGAATGTGTAAAATTCGTCGACGGGCACGACACCGTGGTTACCTAAGCGATGTTAGCGCGGAGGCACAGTAGAATTTGAGAGAGACGGACAAAAGCGGTGGAGCCTAGGGCGCTATGCATGGAATTGGCGTATGACTGATACAGTGACACAAGTTGCGTCGTCGCGGTCGTCTCGTCGAAGAAGATCCCTGTAGGGCGGTATGCCGCGCCCCACTGTGCGTAGGTCGCGATGTCGGTCGTCACATCGAAAGTGTTTCGCGCGCCTTTGCCCGTCGCAACGTAGCCCAAAACGCGGGCATTAGCATTAGACGCGAGTTTAGCAATTCAGGTTTGGTAGTTGTTGCCAGGCTGCGTGCTAGAGTTACCCGGCCCATTGAGCGGGTTGATGACGAAGAGGAAGGAAAGCGTCGGGTTGGCGGTTATGCTGGGAACGCGGCGTGAGTCGAGGCACCCTCGAGAAGAAATATTTAATTTGTGAAGTAAATATAGGTGCCCATTGAGTGCATCCATCGTTGAAGTTTAGGTCTAGGTAGACGTAGAGCGGGAATATGACGCCCTTAGACAGGTGGGCGGAAGTGGGACGCAGGGGGAGAGCGAGGAAGAGGAAGGAGGCGAACATTGTTGGGGGTGAAGAGAGATTTGGTTTAGGCTTTTAAGTGAATAATGGTGTAGCGTCTTTTTGTGAGAGACTAGCTTTTTAGCAGCTCGTTTATAGCTTACCGTTTGAACTTAGCGGGTGGTGCCGGATTGACCTGGCACAATTCAACGTGCTTGCTTTGGTGAATGCCGTGGCGATCTCACGGGAGGAAATCACGGTGTTTCAGCGCCCTCGTTCCAATGTTGAGTCGTAGCCGTATGCCATGGTTACACGTCCGAGCCCTCGTCTAGTGTAAAAGGCAAGTACAATGACCCAAGAGAACGGCTAAACCGTATATAACCAAGGTCCGAGATACTTCCCAGGTCTGATGACTTGAATCTAAATTATTCAAGTAAAGGACGAGAAAGAAGGGCGACATTGGTTTCTTGACTCTGACGGATCAACTCTCGGGATGATTGCAGATCCTCAACTATGCCGATCGGAGCAGTTACCGCCGGTTGTGTTGAAATAATCCGAAGTGGAGTTATGCTCGAGACCAGGAGCGTACGACCAAGGATATTGTGTTTGGCTGAGCTCTGCAAGCATGTAAGGATGCAAGCGGAGTTACACTCCTTATACAGTCGCAAACCGGGAAGAGCAACGCTGTGATTGTTCTTCAGCCAAATCAAACGCAAATCACTCAATCCAAGTTAGCAACCGGGTCATCGTGAGGCGTAGTCCATTCCAGAGTTTGGCTCGCCCCCGTCGTTCAGAATGAGGACAAAACTTTCTGGAACCCTAAATATGCCCAAACACGTAGAAGCGCAACACTACAGCGCCACCAATTGTACCAGCAAGGAGTATTTTAGATCCAGGGCCCACGTAGCCGTAATGAGGGACCCAAAAAACTCTGAGATAGAAAGATACTCCATATTTTAGGTGGCTCATCACTGGTTGAACATTTCAAGTTTTTCAGTGAAAAAACTAGTGAAAAATGTTTTGAATTTTACAGCAATTTTTCAGTGAAAAATCAAGTGAAAAACTTGAAGCTTCTTCATGAATTTTTTGAACTTCAAAACTTTTTCAGCACTTTTTCAGAAAGTTTTCACAAGGGTTCAAAAAAGTCACCAAAATGTTTCAAGTTATTCACCTACTTTTGTGGCGAAAAATTGCTGTAAAATCCAAAACATTTTTCACCAAAATTTTCAGTGGAAAACTTGAAATGTTCAACCAGTGCATTGGTTGGGAAAAGCAAGACTGATTGATCGCCATCATGAAAGGTTGATGGTTGAACAAACATTGCTATTTCTCTCGTTCCACCCGGTCGTTTGAGGTAAATCCTTCTCAGGGTAGCCTGAGATGATCCCCTACTATAATCTTACCGAGTTTTGAGACAACCTTAACAGTGGGATTGCCGAAAGTGTAGTGTTGCTCTTCTACGTCATGTTGCGCTTCCCGGTTTGCGACTGTATATCCTCGATGATTAGCTAATGGTCCCAAAACATTCGCCCAAGATTGAATATTCCTCACAGGTTGAACTAGGTTGAACTTCGCTGAACTACAGGCATTGTATGAAGCATTCCAATTACTGCATTCTCTGGCCTGGATCTGACTAGTCTCTTATAACAGACACTACAAATGCTGATGCTCGTACCTTGCATGTTTGTACATAGGATCTGACGGACTCGGTCAATTTCAATCGATGCCGCTCGTTCTTTGTACAGCTCTCCTCCAAATGTAATTACCTCAACTTAGGAGACGTGCCGTTGAGCCTCAAGCGTGAAATGAAATCCAAGGGGTCCAACTCTTAGTTTGCACTTTCAAAATAAAATATATAAAAAACAGATCGCTCTTTCACATGGTTGCCAAGCCAATATTAATATTCTAAATCCTTTTTCTTCGAGTGTTCGATCTTCCGCAGGACAGCGCCCAATTTCCCACACGTTCACGGGAACCGACAATTCTGGTTTCAACTGCCCTGCATAAATTTTGTATCATCCACTCGAGAAATTGTTGAAATACAATTATTACAGCTAATGACAATACCGAAGGCGCGAACGGAAAATTTCCGTTTTGGGCGTTTTTTTAAGAGTTGTCCGTAGCGCCCTCAGTTTCGCACATAATGAGTTGGGATATAGCTAGTTCTTTCAGAATAATTTGTGTGCAATTAGTGATAAAGTCGGAATCTCAATAATCATCTATTTTTAGTCTCTTGGCTGTTTCAGTCCTCCGGAGGGTTAAGGTGGTACAGCATCCTCAGGACCTGTCAAATTGGGCTATTTTTTTGGGAGGGAGGACCTTTGGGTTGTATCTGAATTGTCATAGAGCCAAATACTGGTATGTATCTTATTGGCTCTACTGCGGTTCAGAGCTTAGGTAGACACACCAAATTGTGAGATGGTAGAGCCAATAAGATACATACCACTATTTGGCTCTATGACAATTCACATAACACCCAAAGGTCCTCCCTCCCAAAAAATTAGCCCAATTGGACAGGCCCTGGCGATGCTGCACCAACTTAACCCCTCGGATGGCTGAAACAGCCAGGAGACTAAAAATAGATGATTATTAGAATTCTGACTCTATCACTAATTGCGCGCAAATTATTCTGAAAGAACTAGCTATATCCCAACTCATTATGTCCAAAACTGAGGGTGCTACAGACAACTCTTTAAAAAAACACCCAAAACGGAAATTTTCCGTTCGCACCTTCGGTACTGTCATTAGCTGTAATGGACTCATTGACCACGGAATGAATGCAAAATGATGATAATAATTCCTTGAGAATTTATCCAAAGCGACTAAATTGCTTAGAACAAGGAGTAATTACCAGGG
Organism: Mycena epipterygia; assembly: GCA_029281465.1. NCBI lineage: Eukaryota > Fungi > Basidiomycota > Agaricomycetes > Agaricales > Mycenaceae > Mycena > Mycena epipterygia. The sequence continues at coordinate 374,429 of JARJCQ010000070.1, read as the reverse complement.
AGGACAGAATGTCTCATGAAAGACGAAACAGATTGGGAAACGGTGCTTTCGGAGGAACCCAGCATTGACAATTTGAATGGCACAGGTCCTAAATTTCGTCAAGAAGCAGGAAAATAACTGTGGAGCACATTGAAAGCGGCGCGACGTTGCACATGGGACCTTGATTTATAGCTCAGCTGGTCGAGCTTCCAGATATCTCTGAAGATGCCTATCGACCCTCGACCCGTTGACGGCCGTTGTTGCAACAGCCGTCGGGCAAGAAAACTGTCCCGTTCCCGTCACACTGATAAAAATCCTGAGACCCCGATGGAACGGGATGTCTACCCGTCGCACAGGACGTAGAACCGGCGCGACGGGCACGGCTAACAGCCCTAACCGAGAATTCTTGAGGACTCAGATAGGCGCCTCCGGCACTTGCCAGATTACCAGTTATGGGAATTTGATGTGATTGCCGAGAAATGAACATGTTGCTTGCACTGTGTTGCTGTAAGGTTACAGGTGACCAACCGCGAGCGCCCGAGCTCTGCGATCTGATACAAATACCGGTGCAGCCTTCTTTGCATTGAAACTGAGACAACCTATTTCTCTGCCAGGCATCGCTGCTAGAGTGGTTATTCAATGAGAAAGAGATTTTGAGTGAGGGCGAGCGTTTTTATATCGAAATTCAAGCTCCGACGATTATGTAATAAGATTCTAACGCGATCGGACCCCCGCGGTAATCAACAGACTTCAACAAGCGAGGTACGAGCTTCGAGTTGAAGCGTCTGTCTAGGAGAGACTAAGACGCGCCATGATTGCATTGTACGGGCACACAGGGGACAGCGCTTTCAGGCCGCATGGAGCGCAGATGAAGAAATGAGTCATCGTCAGATGAGTGAAGCCGCCAAGTTCGGCTCTAGTATATGTGACCAGTACTAGTGTGCATACCATTTCACCTGTCCGAGAAGTGATGGAAAGAGGAACACAATCAAGGTTCAAAGGTGGTAGTAGTGCGCTCCGCTAGTCTTCATGACATCCCAGGAACTCGTTTGGATCCGTTGTCCTTTAAAGGTGAAAAGGTCAGGCAGAGCCCGACTCAGACTCGGAGACAACTCGGAGATCGTGGTGCTGGAGTGGAACGCCGTGAAGAGCCTTCTCATTCATTACCGTCAATTCACCAAGTCGAACAAACAGCAAAGAGCCATACAGAAAAGACAGTGCGAGGAACAGAGGGTGCAGCCTCGGCGCAAAGCAAGCTGGTGGAAGTTGAAGACATGATGCCCGGGCCGGCGATCTCCGAGTCGTCCAATTTGAGAACCGCTCTTTAACTGCCACGTCAACGATCCGCGCTGGCAGCATGCCATCTGCCAGCTTCCCTGTCGAATAAAGGTTCAGTCAACGCTTCCATTACGATTCCATAAACCGCGCACCCCGTTTTTCAAGATCACACTCCTCCGTTCAATTTCCTCCCGTATTCCATACGCTGGTATACATTCTATTCCCGGCACTGTCAGCCCAAGCGTTCATCAAGGGCTGGGCCCAAGCAAGTTTACCTCATGACAGGGATTCGCGATGGGACCTATATATCTGATTGTTTTCGAACACCTTCAAGCTCGGGTTCAATCACACGGGTGAAATAAAACGTTCCGTTTGTCCCTGAAGTATTTCTTTCGAATCTTCTTCAGGCACTGCTGTCACCTATTTATCGCCTCTGATTTTCTTTTGGTCGTATATCAAGGTTCAATGAGCCCAGCTTCACTCACATTCACCTGTCCCCCAGTACATCATCCATAAATATGTGCAGATTTCACCCTTGCATCGTTAGCCTCGCATTACTGGTGCATAAACCCTCATATGTGCTTGCTTGTTGGACTAATCATGTGTTCAGGCTACCATGACCGGTTGTGCATTGGCCGCGGGCCCTGGACCAGTTCTGCTGGGAACCGCGGGGAACTTTGCAATTCTTGCGAAATCTGGTGTACACACCGTCCCCGATTCCGCTGTCAGTAAGTATTCTTCTCGTTCTAGCCTGTTTAATCTTTCTCATTGGCCATACCAACAGGTGGAGATGTTGGAGCCAGTCCGGCCACTGTGACCTCCCTGACTGGTTTCAATCTTGTCCAAGACGTGAGCAAGCAATTCTGGACCTCCGCGCAGGTGAATGGCCGGTTAATGAGCGCCACCGATGCGTTGCCTACCCCCGCACTTTTAACTGTTGCTGTCCTGGATATGCAAGCGGCTTTCACTGATGCCATGAGTAAGTTGACTTGCGTGTCGTCTGCATGCTAGGGGATTGACACTAGGCAGACAGGCCGGGGCCTAATTTTGTGGGATTGAACAATGGTCAGACCAATTGTCAATATCTTCTGGGCTCTTCCTTGCTCAAGTGATTGTTGTTTCAGGTCGCATCGGAGGCTCTATCCTCGCGCCTGGAATTTATAAATGGACAACTGGAGTAACTGTCGCAACAGGAATTACAATATCTGGGGGTCCTATGGATAGTAGGTCCTTAGTCCGGATTTGGCCTAGTCTTACTGATGTACACGCGACAGCCTGGATTTTCCAAGTCTCCGGATCCTTCAACCAAGCTGCGAATGTCAGTGCCACTCTCGTCGGTGGTGCTCTTCCCCAAAACATCTTCTGGGTGATTGCAGGAACCGTTACAGTCGGCGCGAACACCATCTTTCAAGGCAATATCCTCGCAAAGACCAATGTCGACATCGACACAAACGCAACCGACAACGGGTGCATCTACGCACAGACAGCTGTGAATCTGAAGGAGGCAACCGTTCTATGCTCAGGCGGCACGATAGCTCCTCCGATTCCGCCAACCTCTGTCCCGGCGACCTCTGTTCCGCCGACCACTGCGCCGCCGACTGTGACGTCCACCCCAACCAGCAGCTCAGCCACAGCGACGTTTTCACCCCAATGTACCCCGACTGCGGCCCCATGCTTTACTGTCGAGTTCCAGAACCTGAATGCTTCGATTCAAGGAGATGACTTCCTCACATTTACTCTCGCCGATACTGATCAAGGTTCGGAATAACATTGATCGTATTCGCCTGACTCACCCATCAACCATTAACAGAGTGCATTGACTTATGCGCCTGCCTTCCCGGAGGATGCGCATTTGTAAATCGTACGTCCTCCTATTCATTCTCCTTCTACACATTAATGAATTACTTGGCATCTTTTCAGCGCACTTGGACAGTACGAGGGTATGTGGCCCAAAAACCTTTTAAACACGTTCCGGCTAACTAATTCCACCTCACCAATAGAACACGACGATGCTGACATGCGCATTTTACGCCGGATGCCACACCGCTGCTGACGCGACCAACTTCGGCGGACAAACGCAACCCGATGGGAGCCTTTCAACTGTTTCTTCCAGCAGCGGGTTCTGCCTGACCCCGTGCGGACTTCGCCACTAGCGGAATTGCTCTGAATAAAACCTATATCCACAAGTACTATATTTCGCTTCATTCTCGGACTCTTGTGGTATTATTTTTGTGTGTTACTTGCAATTGTGGGTGTGGATATATCCGAAGCATTGGTAAATGAGACGAAGGCGTGACACGGCAAAGGGTTTGCAGTCATTCAGGCATATTTCGGCATTGGTTCTCTTGTGAGCTCACTCTACGCAGGCAAAAAGATATATTACAGGAGGAATGTGAGTGCTTTGATGCAGGCATGCGCCATCAGACACACGGGTGGCACAAGGGCAAAGAAAAGCCTGAGCCTCCAAATAATTTACGCAGTGTCATATGTGAGATTCGGACAAGTCAACCTTACAATCCAACTAGTAAGAGGAACAAGTATATTGGGGAGCTTGCTCTGCTGCAATCCCGACAGAGTACCTACGAACAAGTACACTACTTATATACTACTCCGTGACTCATACATGAGTCAGAACCGAAACTAAAGGAACCGTGATATAGTCAGAACAAGTCAAGTCACTTACATGCTTGGAGTTTGGATGACTCGGGAGTGACTCGGAGTGACTCATAATCCAACATCACAGTGATGGGCCCAGTGCGGCACCACAGAGGAGCATTTACTGAGGACAAACACCTGCATTGTGTTTTGTGATGTTGCCGGGATCAATGCGGGAGCCATGAGCAGATTAGAACGCCCGCTTTCAAGTTTTCGCACGAGTATCGGAGTAATAGGATGTCGGACGCAAAGAGCTGCGAGTCGAGCTATGGGCCGACGACGTGATGGTTGGACCCATCTATCGTGCATGCGGCAGATGCTAGCAAAGTTCTGCATGAGATTCGAAAGAAGAGGGATGAGTCACGGCGCATCACCAAATGTGGAAAAAAATTGTTTAGCCCGGGTACGGCACGATTCTGTACAATCGCTTGCGCTCGCAACCGTTCCACAATTGTTGGGTGCGTATCGTCCGCGGCTACAATTGTTGGGACCGCAGACAAGCCATTGTGGCCATTATGAGCATCCTGTATTAATATTGTGTTGGTATACTTGCAAGTTGCCAGCTCAGCCAGAATGCCCAAGGAGTAACAATTCCGATTCCCTGACGTATCCGCGCTCCAAAATTTTAGTTGGGGAAAATACTTGAGTTTCGTGAGGCGCCGCACGGCGCAATCAGAATTGCACACGTGGGATGGTCCGTGCGCTCTGTATATATTTGATGGAACTTTGATGGCGATTCTTTTCCTCCACTCCGTCATCATGTCGTCGCGCATCCTTGCTTCACATCTCCTTTCCCCGGTGCCGTCCGTTACGTCCTCACTCCTCAAAGTACAATCTCAACGTCCCAGTCCATAGCGCAAGATACGCAAGATACTCAAGTTATCTGATGTTCCATTCAAAGCTCTTCAAGCCCTCAAGCTGTGCCTCAAACCTGCAAACGTCTCGAGCTCAATCCCTCCACCCATATCTTGCAAATTCCTTTCTCTCTTGTTGTTCTGGTTTCAAGTCTACACAACAGCAGCAATCCCTCCAAGCCATCACTGCCGTCTTTGTACCTCGTCGGGCTGGTCGGGCTTCTCACTGGGTGGTTCGGCATTGGTTGCCCTGATGCCATTCCCTCCTTGTCGCACCCTATCTATATTTTTTCTCTATGTAAAGTGCTGTACATTAGCGTGCAATATACTCTCTTTTATTTACTCCAATGTCAGGTTCGCGTCCCCAGTGGCAATCAAGGGTTCCAAATTGTGGGTATACTCGACTCACAACCACAAAACAGGCCTTATCTGCGCTCACAACCCAGTCAACCTTCACAATAATTTTGAGCTTCGCGCGTCACACATGCAGATCTACGATTAACAGCCGTCGCGATATCGCTCACAATAATTGCTTGGATTGTGTGGATTGTAAGCATCGCAAGCGCTTATACGCGCTCGCAACTTTTTTCCACATTTGGTGATGCCGCGTTCGGTGACAGGCGGACATGTGTCCGATTATGCTGTTCCCTTTGTAAAATAAATAAAACACATCAATTTTGATAGTCAACCATCGATTTTGATACTTAACCAACGATTTTGAGCAAGAAGCATATATTTTGAGTCGCATTGCAGCATCACAAATTTCGTTGTGTATATTTTCAAGGAAAAAAGGTATATCGTGATTTTCAGATGACCATACATCACGATTTTAAAATGACGGACATCGTGATTTTGACCAAAGTAGATACAGTCATTCCATGGTCCTTGCAAGAGTGTTTTAAATTCTCTCTTTTTAGCATGAATATCGAGGCTCTCGTAGGAAACTAAATATGTAGGGTGAGTGTATGTCATCGTATACCATAGCCCTGCAGAAAAATCTGGAAGAATCTGATGGTTTTTGGCCAACTGAGGCCAATCAGTGCGAGACGAGTTTTTCACCATCATCGGTCCTTGCAAATCTGCAAATAATGTATGAAAAATATAAGGTGACTCAAAATTTGAGCTGGTCACTCAATCATATGATACTTCAGACCCTTCGTATGTCTTCACATGAATCATACCTGGTCATATTCCAGTTCTTTCCTTGAATTCAGGTTTTCTGCTGTAGGGCAAAATTAAATGAAAAACTGTGCATTTTACTTGATTCCCTCCATCATTGAACATCATGGGACTCAATGAGAGTTATTTCATTCAATTTCCAGTGGTGAATGTTCTATTTGCATTTGTTCATACTCACGTGAACGCCGTTTGAGGTCTAATTGCCTGATTCCACTACCTTATGGCCACCGGAGCAGCTCAGATTTTTTGTGTGGGAGACATATAATGTTAAAGAAGAGCCTCCCTATTTTATCTGATCAAAAAGTACATTATTCATGGCCGATAGCTCCATAAACTGTAATTTTCGCTCATGACCTATTTATAGTTTGATCAGTTTTCACTTTTTGGCAGCAGTGAAAATCCTACAAAGGAGAATGGACATAGGAGAGGACATATAGCAGAAAAAACCTGATAGAAAGCTTTTAAATTGGCAGAGAAAATAATAATTTGCAAGGACCACTGATTTTGCAAGGATCGCGGAATGACTGCAGCGATTGTGATAAAAGTAGATGAAGAACACGGTGAACTCACTCGCCGATGCACACATACTGCATATGCCGTCCGACACGGAGTGACGCTGGGGCTGGTTTGTTGGGCTGGCCGTTGAGCGGTGAGACCTTGAATATCTGCAGGATCGACGCGGTTTTAATACGGCCGTAGATTTGAAATCTGGTGCAAAGCTCTCATGCCCGCCGATGCTGAGCAGCAGTTTGCAATGATTTTGCCACCGATAGACGTCCTCATGGTAGGTATCGAAGACGAGTCAGAGTGACTCGGAGTACTCATCATCGGCAGGTGTGGCATGCATATCTCCTCAACCCGAGGTTTGAAGTTCTCTCCGTGTCTTGTTCTTGTGCTGGTGACACGTGTATCTAGAGAATACCACGAGTGGCAAATATCACGAATATTCGTGAATATGCACTCGCAAATAGTGAATATTCATATTCGCGAATGGCTGTGGCTGTGCTATTCGCGCGAATGTGAATGGTGATCTCGGTAGGGGCAAATATTCGTTGAATATTTGTTTCGCCCAGCCATGTTCAATTTGCTTCCTGCAAATGTATTTTGACTAAGAAATACAAGGTAGAAGAGATTCTCAGCAGCTGCCATTGTAAATCTGAGGGTTAGAGCACATATCTGTGACAGGTTGTCTTGGCAGGTCAGATGTTGACATTTGTTAGGGCCCCAAGGAATGAGTAACAATACAAGATCAGCACCTGAATGATACCTCAAGTGAATTGAACTGGCAAGACAACCTGAAATATGTCCCATGTACCTGTTTACACAACATGGATTCCAAATAACTCACAAATACCAACTGTTTTTAGTTGGCAGCTGCGAATAAATTGTATTCGTGAATATTCGCGAATATTTGCTTACTAAGCAACAAATAATTGCCATCAATATTTGTACGAATGTGAATATCGGTTTCAAGGTTTTGGTGAATATTCATATTCGCGAATATATATTTGTGGTATTCTCTACATGTATCCAGATGGTATGCAGAGGACCTAGAACGCAGGCCAGAGCTCACAGGGCTAAAGAAAGCTGGTGACGCACTGGCCACCGCTCTGGTAATATTCCTCTGACGCACTGATTTCTATCCTCTGTCTCATCTACTCTTTTCACAGAGCAGGGATCTAGGAATGCTCCTCACCTCCCCACCCTCTGCCCTGTGCATCGCCCAGTGGATCAAACTGACCGACATGCCTTTCTCCCCCATCGAAGCCGCACCTTGCCTGCTCTCCCGAGAGGTCGTCTGCCCAAAATGCTCAGACGTTTTATATGCACGTTCGTTGATTCTCTGTCATCTTTTCTCCAAATTACCCATATCTATACTATATACTGATGGTATCACTGCGCCCGCAGCCTACACAACCGACAATGGGGCGGGATACCTCCAACCCTGCTTCACAACGCCGTGCCACCACTGTCAGTTCAAAATCACATGTGACGCCCTCGCACTGTGCAAGCTCACCCTCAACCTGGCTGCGCACCGGTGCCGCATAGAGCCGCAGTGCTTCTTAGCGTCAGTCCTACATCTGCCTTGCATTTCCCTAATAATACTAACAATACTACCCCTGGGCTCTAGCAGGACGCTGCACACCGCAACCAACCCCAAGGACTGGCAGAGCAGGTGGGCCATCCACGAAACAATGCTGTGCTACGACTGGCTGACGCGCCCGAGTGACAGTGCCGGGACAGTCGTCTCGGATGCAGCATATGCAGAATTTATCATGACACAGGCCATGCACCACTTCTGGACGCTCAAGAACATGCTGGGTGCGAACATGAACTTAGAGCAGAGTGGGGCGCTGTCACCATCAATGTGTGTGTTACAACTCACCTATCGCTCAATCAGGTTGCGTTGCATGTGCTCATGTGGGTGACGGCAATACAGACTTGGGCAGATAACAAGTGCGTATGCGGACAACAGGATGTTCTCCATGGAGCTGATGGGGGCTGTAATCATAAACCTCCCTCAATAAGTACAGGAATCTGATCGTTCTCACATGTAGGTTCTGCACCAGGGATCGTTCATGGGCAAGATGCACAACCTCCAGTGGACGTGCCCTGGGTTTTTTGACAGTGCAGAGAACGAAGGTATGCTTCAGCACACAATTGTGCGATACCAAAGGTGCGTTCTTGTACCGACCGACTCTCACCGGCAATTGATGTAGATACCACGCCCTTGATAGCTTTCTCGATCTAATGTTCTCATCGCCTGAATCGTTTTTTGTGCCCATGCTGGATATTGACCTGGCGTGGCACACTCACCAGCTCATGGCCAGCAATGTACGCACATTCAATTATCTCGCTGAAAACCAACCAATACTTGTACAGTACCACACTGACACCATCAAATGTGTCGGCCGATTCATTGACCAGTGGGCACCTATATTGTATTTTCTTTTTCATTTCGTGTGAACTCAGAACACCGACAGCGACAATAAAGTAGAGGAATCTATGCTCGCTACCTCCTTCAAAAAAACCTCTCATGCGTGGAGGGATCGCTACAGTGTGCAGTACATGGGCAGCGGGCACAGGCAGGGTAGTGGTAGTTTGGCTGCACCAGGGAGAGATCTTTTTGGTGGAGGCTATTGGCTTATATCGGCAAAAGAATAAGAGAAAGAAAGAAAAAAAGAGCAGGAAAAAGGGAAGCACAGAAGGGGAAGGGGAAGGAGGGTGGGTTGGGTTGGAAATTGGAGGGGGTGGTGGGCACTCATCAGCAGCAAGTGGGATGCAGGGGCTGCAGGAGTGGCGTCACCGGGAGGGGGAGGGGGAGGAGGTGACTGCAGCGGCGGCAGCGGCGATGACTGCGGGGGTGGTGGGTGCGGCAGGTGTGGTGGGCGAGAATTCTTCCTGTCTAATATATGAGAGCAGCAACTTCATTGCAACTCACCGGAGTTTTGTGCAAATATTTAGCCCCAGATGCGGCATCTATCCAGAGAGTATCACACTCAGAGACAGCTTTCCCTAGCGAGGCTTGGAGCATCTCAATGTCCACATCGTAGCGGGTAATTTCCGCTCCAAAAGATGTGAACATAGGATGGATCGGGGGGGATGGAATTTGTCCGATGAAGGTCAGAAATTTTAGATTGCTAAACGAAATCTGGAAGAAAACAGATGAGAAGGGATTCTCGACAGTGGAGAAGCTCCTCTCGTTATGTAGGTTTGCTTAGTTGTTAGATTGCTCGCTACATATGTGGTGCAGAAGACAGCCACGAGAGAATCCTTTCCTGTTACTTAGGGAGGCTTCCTAGTATGTATCGATTAATATCTGAACCGCCAGAGCAGATTCAAGTGCTGATCGTAAAATTCCGGTGAACGACTGTGTTGGAGAAATAATAGAGTCTGACCAGGAGAAATTTCTAGTGACGAGAACGAAGTGAATGGCAGCCAAATGAAAACGAGCCCAAAGAATGCTAACCACTTGTGCTGGAGTCAAGCAGCTAGCACATGGATTATCATTTAGTCACCGAGGTTGAACGTTGAAACGTTGAGTGCATTTGGGATATGGAAAGTCCGGGAATTTGGAAGTCCGGCGGATGTGATCGGCGGACCTATGACATCAGCGAATCTCATGCCGGCCGGGTCGGCTTGAATGCCTTTGATGGGAAATATGTAGAAAGAAACCTAACGTGTCTCTGCTAGTAGCTAAGCGGAACCTGGATGCGCCTAAGAGCTCCAGGACATTCCATAGAGATTGTTACATAATTATTCATCCTGGTCAATTTATGGTAGTCAACATGGCGATCGTGCGATCAGGGCCGTTTCACCGCCTTTCTGGCAGTGGATGTCTGGTGCAGAGGAGGCAGGATACACGACATGAGGGAGTGCCCGCTGGCGCACAGTTCCCGACTGGAGGTAGGAAAGCGGGAGGCGGAAAGCAAGGGGAACTGGTGCATGACATGTGATCTCATGCTTTCAAGCTCTGCCGGATCTGGCCGTGGTGCCGCCGGATTGATGGCGGACCTGTTTCCCGGACTTTCAAAATGCCAAATTTCCTGGAATATTCAAGTCAGACGCACTCGGCGATCACACTTGTTCAACTGGTTTTGATCCGTGTATGATCAATCTATCTACGAACGACTAAAATTGATACTCCCCTCAGCCAAACCTCCGACCACCTCGTAAAAATTGGTCTGCAATCGAGTCCGCCTGCCTTCAACTTGAAAAGCTTTGTTTATGGTCATGGGCGGATCAAAACAAGTTCAACATTCATGATCGCCGACGGAGCGAAATGTTCAACCTCGATATTTTACTATTCATGATGCCACAGAAGGTGTGCCTCGACCGGAAAATGACCAAACTTTGAACCGCAGACCAGATTTATTTCCCGCCAAATTTATAACAACACATTATTTTACGACAGCCGTGTGAATTGTGAATACATCTATTGCTCAAGCTTGGCTAACGCGCCCGAATCAAATGTACACGTCGAAAGACTGAGCGCCCGACCCCGCATTGGTGCAAGTGGCGACGGTCACAGGAGCTCCGGCAGCACTTCCGATTTGGAGGCATTGGCCTGAGAAGGAGGAGACGACGTTGCAGCCAGAGGCTACGATTCCACCCGTTCCGACTGTGATGGGGTTGTTGCAGGTAGAACAGACGAAGCCCCAGCCTTGAGTTCTTTATTCGATGCAGTGTCAACGATGGTGGGGAGCTTCGAATTTATGGGCTTGCCCGTCCTCTGGAGAGACTAGGGTTTCAAGCGAGAGCGCGCCGTTGACGAGGGTCGGGAAGAGCGCAGTAGCCTGGTTGGGTTGGTTGACATCCCTGAAATAATGTCAGGAATTCTGGAAGGGTGCGGAGAATAATCTTTAATTACTTCAGAACAAATCCGCCATTGGCAATCGTCGAGGCTTCGGCGATGAATTCAGGCCCTGCTGGAGTGAGGGCCTGCGAGATGATAGGCGCGCCGACGACAGAGCTGGCATATCCAAGCTCAAGATTTCCACTGCCAATGCTGATCCCGCTGTCAGTCACAGCCGGATTGCAAGTAGCACGCGCAACGGGATTGGCCACCGCAGCGCGGGCGAGAGCGAGAGAGGCGACAATATCGAAGATGGAGAGCATTTTAATGTGAGTACTTGGGGGTGAAGAAGACATATGCTGGATGCGGGGGATTTATATACTGCTGGACTCCCCTGTGTCCAACTGGAGATGCAAGCTCATGGGGAAGGGGAGAATTCGTTTCGTACAGAGCAATATGAAAGTCAAGCGAGAGAATGTTTTGGATAGCGGCGTCTGTATCGTCGCTGCTATTGTTTCTGCGGCGAGCTCGGGTTATGGATATGTGACGTTGAATACTCGGAGATCTAGAAAATGCGGGGAAATTGGCTGAAGGACTTGGATACCTACTTGGTGGGTACCAGGTTCAATTTCAGCCAGAGAAGTTATTGGAATACACAACACACGTTTTGGTGCGGTGTTCACAGTAAACAGCGTCCAACGCAGATCAGCCTCCGTGCCATTTGAACAACTGCCCCTGGACATGGACAGGATCTCAATTCTCAAGGCGGAGTCCGCCTCGCTTGTTTGCTAAGTATACGAATCCTTAAGAAGTGGTCATAAGTTGGACGGAGAAATAATTCAACGGAGCGCACGAAGTCATATGAATTCCAACTTCTGAGGGGCCCGGGGTATGCCTTTGTAGATAGGCGACGTCGTTCCGTGTGCCGCTGAAAATGAATCGAATTAATTTCCGTGTGATTCTGCACCTGTTCCCGCCGCCGTCGGTTTGGTTACGCATAAATGTGAGTGTCACCTCCGTGATCAAGGCAAGAGTCGGATTTCTTTGATAAATACCGAGGTTGAACGTTGAAGTTGAACATTCTACGGCCATCACGAATGTTGAACTAGGTTTGATCCGACCATTACTTCTCTACTTCTCCGCAAATTATATACATACACGCCCGCTACCCAAGCGAGAAACTGCCCCCCGCCTTTGCGTCGATAGCCACCACCTTTGGCCAAATTCAATAAAATATAAACAATTTTGAAAGCCCGACGCACCTCATCCAAGCCCACCATCTCGAAAAACGCACGCGGCCCAACACCCGCGCAGCTCTTCACGTCCGTCCCCTGCGCGCGGATCTCGCGGTACGCCGCGCGCATCGCCAGCGCCGCGGGTATCATCCCCGCGCACGGAAATATAACGAGCTTGAACCCCATCTCCTGCGCCTCCTTTACAGTCCAGTTCGGCGTGAGTCCGCCCGTCGCGAGGTTCAGCAGCACCGGCGCGGGCGCCAGCTCGGCCACCGCGCGCACCGCGTCCTCGCGGTTCGTGAGCCCCTCGACGAAGGCGACGTCCGCGCCAGCGCCGATCGCGGCTTTGCAGCGCGCGATGGCGTCGGCGACCCCGAGGGAGGCGAGCGCGTCCGAGCGCGTGATGATGACGATGTCGGAGCCGAGGGCCGTGCGCGCGTTGGCGGCTGCGCGGATGCGCACGAGGTACTCCTCGAGCGGGACGAGCTGCTTGCTCGCGAGGTGTCCGCAGCGCTATTAATATTCCAAAATAAAATGGATAATCGCGTGAATATATGGAGAATCGCGCGCACCTTCTGTTGCACCTGGTCCTCAATATGAAACCCCGCAACCCCCGCGCGCGCATACAGCGTCGTCGTCCGCGCACACATCGCCGCGCCGCCGAACCCCGTGTCCGCGTCGGCGATCACGGGCACCCGTGGATTCAGGCCGGCGATCATCCCCGCGTTGCCCACCATGTCGTTCAGCGTTACGATCTGCGTACGCATTCGATTTATTTTAGTTTATTCGTCGGTCAGCTATTCAATTGAACGCACACCGAGGTCAGGCTGCCCGAGGACGGACGCCGATGTGCCCGCGCCTGCCAATCAGTGCGAAGTCAGCCGCGTCGGCCGACAGGAATAATGACAAATTTAAACGCACCGGTCATATAAAGCGCGTCAAACCCCTCCCCGAGCGCGATGCGCGCCGAAATGCCGTCGTATACCCCCGGAAGGACAAGGATCTCGTCCCGCGTGAGTAGCTCGCGGAGGCGCGTGGAGGCGGGTTTCATTGGTGTGGTCGTGGTCATATCGAGTGCGATAACTTGAAGTTGAAGGCGGTTCAGGTAAAGGTAATGGAGAGGAGACCGAAATCGAGGACGAAGAGGAGGAGGAGACGATTAAGATAAGGAGAGTCTCTTGAATCGCGAGAAGGTCATGGTAAAGTTCAGAGACCTTCTTATAGCGCTTCGGACGAATCGGCCGATGGCCTGCACTGGGTTGAACGATGATCAGCGGGTGAGCGATGAGTCTTGCATCTTCGAAGACCAATACGGGGGCCGCATTGCATACTGGTTGTGGTCAACCGGTTACCTTCCTTGACAAGGGTCTTGAGACTAAGTCCCGGACTCCCAAGGTCAGCTCGAGATACCGGAATGGGTGTGCGAAAAGAAACCCATCGCAAAACAAACAGCGGCGGCCGCGCTGATGGTTCAAATTGAACTTACGGCGCGTGATCCGTTGCATTTGCGCTTCTCTGTCTTTTCGGCACGGGTGCGGTCTATTATTGCGTTCTCAACAAAACACTAATGTTACCGGTATCGTAGCGCTCTGAAGACCGAGATCTGTTCACAGGTGGAAAAAATCGCGCGCCGAATGCATATACAATTGAGTTAGATACTATCGATCGCCTACTGTAGAAGTGCAAGATATTTTTGATAGTACTTTTCTGGCTTCAGTAAGCATCCGGTTGGCCTCGGCTTTTGCGGGCAGTATTTCCAAGGTAAGGAAATAAGGAATCCAGGTGGGCTTAATTTCTGAAGCTGAATTCAACACACAGGGAAGTCACCGAAGTACAGCCTCGCCAGGCTCGCCTTAATAGGGAGTTTCACACGCGATCAAAATGTTACGGTTGATTTTTTTTCCTGACCTCAAATCCTCCGCGGTGTTTGGGCTGATATCTAGGAATTATTAGGACTGTCATAGAGCCATCCTCATTTTTTGCGACGATATTAAACGAGGTCAGTACAACAAACTCTTGTCATCTTGCACTCCTAGGCGATCGATAGTAGAGCTGCAGGCTCACATTGGCATTAATATTCATTGCAATATGATCCCAGTCAAGCAAGGAATGCTGGATGTTCTGGGGCGTAGGGTGATGCCTGAGGAGATGAAGAAAGGTGTAGCCGAGCCGACGGCGGCGGGCACAATTTATTAGATTAAAGTGCAGCGACACTTGACACTAATTAATTGCGGAACCTCTTAACCTCCAAAAGCGAAAGGCCCTCAGAGCCTGGAGATATGACTTAGATCTCAGATAGCTTCGGCGAACTCGTCCTCCCTCCAACTTACGATTCCCTCGTAACCATTCCTATGCAAGCAAAGAAACGAGGCGCCCTTCGCCTCGAAATATGTAGGTGTACGGTATAGTATTTGCGGAAAAGGTGGCTCGTGTGCCACGATACGTCGAAATCACATGTCAGCGGTTATGAATTCCGTAAGAAGTTATGAATTCCGTAAGTTACTAAGTAATTTACGAGTTTATTAACGTTGCGCGTCCTCCGAGTCAGACAGTAGACTCTTATCTCGACCGTGCGCACATCGCGTGCCTCCTCTATTCCCCACCCATACTCAGGGTTCCATGCGACTGTGTTAGGTGTATAGATACACCTACACTCACCTAGACTCACCTACACCTACGCACAAGTCACCCGGGCGGATCTATCCCCAGTGGCACTGGCACGCGTCGGCGGGTTGTAGCGAGTCGTGCGCGTGATGTCATGTCGACATGCCACCTCCGTCTCACGTCCACATCGATCGTGCGCACGCGTCGGTCCGGGCGCTGGCGGGCTCGGAACAGCGGTGGTGCCTTGCGATCCACATCACGCGCCTATATTTGCCGGTCCCGATCCCGGTCAAAGCGAGTAAAATGAATTATCCGTTCGGGAAAATGTGCAGGGGTGCGCCTGGAGGGAGAAACCCTGGCCCCGGGAAGGAACGCGGCAAATAATTGGAGCGAGCCGACGCGAGAGACCCACAGAATACAAAACGCGGGAGCCGAAGCAGGATTTGGACATGAATTGAAAGGATCGATTGACTGGCGCACATGGGCATTTTATCGATATTGCCACGCAGACAGAGAGATGTATGTATTTTCCGGAGGCCCCGAGGCTCTTGTGCTGATCAAGCAGATCGCGGTACGGGATCGGATGGAGATGCAGACGCGATTGCAATTGCTGACAGCCGCAGTTATGCGTCCGCGGGGCTTTCTAAAGTTCCAGGATGTTCCGTGGGGCAGGAAATGAACGTGAAGGCAAAAACGCGTCAGCGCGGTCCATGCCCGGCAAATTGGGCGCCACAGAAACGATGGATGGCTGCGATTACGGTGGGGTGAGTGGGGAAGGAGAGATGGTTTCTTGACGTTCCAGCAGGTTAGATGAATGGAGGCCGGCCGGCGGAGCTGCGCTGGCAGGGAAAAAAAGCTGAGACACCCTGGGCAAAGGGCATTCGAGCCATCATTTTCGGTGTGATCGGCAAATAGGAACAGCGTGGGACGAGGCTCCCCAAAGATTTTTGTGCTTTGCAGGGTTTTTTTGTGGGCGGGGGAGGGCGGGGGAGGGACGGGGAGAATCGGGGAGGGCGGGACAAGGGCTCGACTCGGGGACAGTAGACTAAGCTTAGTTTGTGCAAGGCTGACAATGCGTGTTTGTAATCGGGCAGAAATGCAGTGGTTTCCTTTTTAGGCCTTACGTCCATTGTGCTATTTATTCCAATCATCGAGTCAAGCTAGCCGAGTTTTGCCCTAAGCCCTCTCTCTTTTTCCTTCTTTTTCGTCGCCGGAGGGCTTTCAGGCTGGTCTATGCTAACCCTCAATCCTGGCTCGTCCTGCGACGTCTGCGCTGAGGAGTACGGTCCCCACTGTCTCCCCCATTCCATTCCTTGCGGCAAGTACCCGCTTCTACCGTTTTTCTATGTTTTTTCACCTGTTCCCTCTCTTTTTTTCTTCTGCAGGCCATGTCCTCTGTTCTAGCTGCTGCACGACCATCGTCGAAAAGACGTCCCCACGCCTCGCGCCTGCCTGTCCTTTCTGCCGGGAACACTTTACCAGCGACTCCGTTCGCCTAATTCGCATGGATTTTAATACGAGCGGGTGGAGTACGCCGCGGCGGCTGCCTAACATAGAGGCTAACCCCGGCCCGGACTTCATCAGTGACGCCTGGTCGAAACGACTCATGCTCGCGGACGGTTGCTCGCGCTCCCGACAGGACGCACGGCGGCTCGAGGCAAAGGTCGCAAAGGTCGCCGCAAAAAAATGCTCCGTGGAGGAGGTCACGACGCTGCACAAGGAACTGCAAGAATGGTTGACGTCCGACGTCAAACCCGATGACGATGTGAGTTTTTCTCTCTTTCTCTTCGTCTTGCACTGCTGAGCTCACAAGACCCGCTCACAGACATCATCACTGACTCTCAGCGCTGCCCTACTACGTGCTATTCTCATGAACCATGTGGCTCATTCAGAGTCTAGCCGAATGGCAAAGAATGTCGAAGCGACGCTAAAGTCCAAACTTGATGACATAGAAATCACGAATAATAAGCTCGACGCTGAATTGCGACGGTACGCGTACCCACCTCCCTCTGCTGACTAGTTCTGACTCGTCCCCTTTCTTTCCCCCTTTAGACAAGTGAGTCATATTTTTTTTTCTTCCAAAATATTCCATCCGATTCTAACCCTCCTCCCAGCGACTCCAATACTCCCAAAAGGCACAAGAGTGCCAGAGCCTGCGGCAAGAGCTGAGCAGGCTCAAGGTCGTCTCGACGACCCTCAGCGCACCGCCGCTCCCACCAGTGGAGTCGTACCCGCGCCACCTCTCCCCCTCTCCACCACCCGTGCCGCCCATCCCCTCCGCCTACACCTCCTCGACGCAATCCTCCTCCTCCTCCCGCTTCAACTCCCACATACGCTCTGCCTCCATGTTCTCCTCCTCCCCGGGCCTCGCGCGCTCACAGACCCCCGGCCCCATGTCCTCCACGCGCTCCCAAACCCCCGCCCCCGCGCGCTCCCAAACGCCCGGCCCCACGCGCACAACCAGCATGAGCCTCTCCCCCACGCGCTCGCAGACCCCCGGCCCGCGCTCCCAAACCCCCACCCCCACGCGCCACCAGTCCATGTCCATGGCCTCCTCCATGGCCTCCCAGCCCCTCAGCAGGTCAAGGACGCCCGCACCCCCGCAAGCCGCCCCGCGCCAGCGCACCCTCTCGCACCCCTCGCCACCCAAGATGGTGACGCGCACGCTCTCGGAGGAGAAGCACGACGCGCACCAGCGGTGGCTCCCCAACGCCCACGCCTACTCAGGCGAGGAAGCACCCACCAAGTATGGATTGACGCGCTCGCCGTCGCGCGCGTCGCAGTACACGTACCGCTACCGCCTCGAGGAGGAAGAAGATTGAAATCGAAATCGCAGCGTCTCGCGGAGGGATAGCCCCCCTCGAGAGGACACCCACGCACGGACTGACAGACATTCAACTGCTCTTCACGAAATGCCCACGCCCCGCACGCCCGCAATATTATTATTATTTTGCGCCCCCGGATCCTCTTTCTTCCATTCTTCGTATTCGTTTTCGCTTTTGAACTTCGTCTTCGTCTTCGCCTCCGTCTGCGCCCACGGCCACACCGCAGCATAGTCGGTCCCTGTGCCAGCCTGCCTCTGTACATACTACACTACCTACATACTACCTACGTACCTCTTCTCTTCTTTCCCCTTGACTTTCATATCCTTGAATTCGTTCACCCATTCCTCATCTTTGGATAACCTCTATCCTGTAGCCCACCCACCCTCGCCCGATACCAACGCACGTACATACCACCACCCTACAAGCCTTTTACTCTGTTTATCGAGCCCGCTCGCCCGCCCACCCGCCGCCTGCCTGCTCGTTCGCTTTCTCCCCCGCCTGCTTGCTTGCCCGCTTTTTGTACATATATACATACATACATATTCGTACTTTTTGCTTGCTTCTTTTCGTTTTCCTTTCACTCCTCCGGACGCTCCATGCTGTAGCAACCAAGTACCTAGACACGCATCCCTCCATCCATACCTCCATACCTCCACACCATCCGTATCCCCCCACATCATCGACATCCGAGCTCGTTTTGCATCCGCATACGCATACATACAAAGTAGAATACGACAGTACATAATGACTCTGAATGACTGAATGAATGAATGAAATGAATGACTCGATGCACTTCGAATTGGATTTGGGGGTGAAGAAGATTCGGGGACAGAATGAATGAAAGAAAGGAGATATGAAGTGTCTGTCTGTCATTTAGGCGTACGAGATAGTGTCTGTCGTTTAGGCGTATGTGAGAAAGGTACGGCTCCACGACACGGCGCGGTATCAGTGAATGTATTGCGCTGGACCCTGGCGGAGTGAATGTCGTTCCCCTTCGCGGGCTTATCGCTACCCTAGCCTGGCCTGGATTTGACCCCACTTTGCCCCACCCGCACCACCCGTTATCTGCGGAGCGGACACGGCGAAGTCCAGCAGCCTGGTCCAGAGCCAATGCATAGCCGTCCGCAGCTGCAAGCAAGCAGGCGTGGCTGAAGTAAGGAAATAGTGGCTGAAGTAAGGAAACAGGCGGCTGGCGCGTGGTGGGCCGCGTCCAGACTCTGACTGGCAGTGACTCACTCTGTGGTATCTGGAATCTGTTATCGCAGAACGTCAATTTTCATGCACATTCGTGGGCAGACGTATACGATAGGCCAGCGGGGGTTATGCAGGGGTCTTCAGGAAACAAAGAACATGCATATGCAGCAGAACCCCAGAGTTCGGGCCCACGCCTGAAAGTCATTTTATCGCAGGACTTTGACGGTGTGCGCATCGGTGGCATATGTATATGCATATGGCAGGCCAGCGGATGTTATGGAGGCCGCTGTAAGGGAACGCGCAGCACGATTATCGCGCTGCCAGATTTCGCGCGTCGATCTAGGGCACACACAGAGAGCAGTTTTTCACCGGTCCCAGTTTGGGTTAGATAGGGAGATAGGGACATGCCCAGGTACGTCCCGATACGGTAGCGGCGTAATACGAAGCTTGTCTAAACGGTAGCAGCCTCCCGTATTCACAAAAGTCTGTGGAATCCGCTTTTATTACACATCGATAAATTCAGTACACGCTCTGGGACGACACGATCACGTAGCGGGCGCTTGGATATTCCCCTGCGCGACGCACGGGTACGCGCGATACAGTTCCCATGTCCTGGTCTCGTCGATCTGCGCGGCCGACCCCGGGTTCGCGGCAGCCGCAAAGGCCGGCGCCTCGGCAGCAGCGAGTGAGAGCAATTCTATTTCAGGCAGTGAGCTTATAAGATGCGCGCTGAGCCGATCGGATAACTTACCGTGCACGGCGAGGTACTTGGGCACGATCTGCGCCTCAGGGCCCTTGGGGACGCCGGTGCCCGTCTTGAGGTTGTCGATACACTTGTAAGTCCGGGTGCGCACCCAGCCCTCCACGCCGCGCAGAGACTGGAAGGCGTCGGCTGACCACGCGTGGAACGCCGCGTCCTCTCCGGGGAGCGTTATCCAATGCGCGAGCAGGTATTTCGTCGGATTGGTGGGTTTGTACGAGGACGTCAGGGCGGACTCGCCCGAGTCT
This sequence comes from Mycena epipterygia, assembly GCA_029281465.1. NCBI lineage: Eukaryota > Fungi > Basidiomycota > Agaricomycetes > Agaricales > Mycenaceae > Mycena > Mycena epipterygia. The sequence continues at coordinate 354,322 of JARJCQ010000070.1, read as the reverse complement.
GCGACGAACTCGTACGTGCGGCGGTCGAGGACTTCAAGCCGTTGCACGAGATTCGCCTCCCGCGGGCTGCGGTTCGCGCGCAGGCGGGTGTAGCTCTCGTGCTGGAACGTCGCCGTATCGTCAATATCGTACACCGCCAGCCACGATGGCGTGAGACCGTCTGCAGCGCTGAAGCGGGCGCCCGTGAGGAAGGATGGGAGGTGGTTCAGGCGCAGAGGAACATGTTCGTTGTTGTACCAGTCTGTTATTGCAATGGAGTCAGATTCGCTGAACGCACACACTGCAGGAGAGCAAACCTTGAAATTCTTCAAGCGTCACCTGCGCGCCAGGCTCAACAGTAACCAAAAGGAATCCGGGAGGCATGGTGGTACAGTGGAGGAAATTTCACATCGAGCAGGTCGGGAAAAGGTAGGTCCGCAGACGCCTTCGGACAACAGTGGCAAACACGCGGAAAAACCAGAATTTCTTGAAAATCCTTTGAGACGCGGTCTCCGTCCATTAAAACTTTGACGACACGCTGAAAATACTCAAGAACACATGGAACTAAATTCTAGAGCTCACATGCTTTTTTTTGGTCTTGTAGTCGCGTCGGGTAGTCGACGAGGATGCTAATGCTTGTCTTTCGTAGAAACAATTCACACAGGTATGGGTGAGACCGCGGGAGGGCTCGGAGGCCCGTCACGCGTCAAACGGCGATGTTTTGAGCAGCACTTCTATATACAAAAAAGTACTAGAGACGGCGACCACGACGACCACCCTACAATACCCTTGAGAACACAGTTAAGAAGGGAAGTGAGAACACGTACCTTGCGACGAGTGCAATCAGTGGGAACGGGAGTCACGTCCTCGATGCGTCCAATGGACATTCCAGCGCGGGCCAGCGCACGGAGAGCGCTCTGTCCACCAGGGCCAGGTGTTTTGGTTCCAGTACCGCCAGTTGCACGGATCTTGATGTGCAGAGCAGTGATACCGACCTCCTTGCAGCGGGCGGCAACGTCCTGGGCAGCCAGCATGGCCGCATATGGCGAAGATTCGTCACGGTCAGCTTTGACTTTCATTCCACCTGAAAAGAAATTCAGAAACGAAGATTACTAAGAAAGAAGGGCGCGCACCGGTAACGCGAGAGATCGTCTCCTTGCCCGACAGATCGGTGACGTGGACAAAGGTGTCGTTGAACGAGGCGAAGATGTGCGCGACGCCGAAAACCCGCTCGCCTTCGGCAACCTGGGGGCCGAGAGAAACGGTGTTCTCCTCCTTGGCGACTTTGGCTTTTTTGGGGGGCTGGTGGTCATTAATTCACCGCAAGCTGAACGGACGAGGGGACGCCTCACCATCTTGTGTGCTGTGGGGAAAAAGAAAAAACGTGGAATGTACTGACAAGCAAGACCACACAACCTTTGGAAACAAACATAGCCATCGTTTCCGATCCGACATTCCGAATTCAACATGAAGTTGAAACAAAAGTGAACACACGCGTTAATGGGTGACTTTCCATAAGCTTAGAAAATTCTCGGGGCATATCTGAGCGGTGCCAGCGATGCCGGCATGTCGATTTAATCCAATAATCTATTCCTTCTTGCTTCCCATAAGCCGCCGAAAAGAATAAAGACATATTTTCTTTGATGAATATACACCTATTTGCGCAAACTGTCGTTGGCAAACATCAACCATCAACGCGTCATTCTGAGCTTCCATCCAACGCGTCCCCGCTTCGACAATGATGGATATTGACGCGTTTCCCCCCCTGGAAGATATGGAGGAGGAGGAAACATCAGCAAACCCTGATTTTGGCTGTAGTTGGCTGTAGTTGGCTGTAGCAAATCCAATTGTCCATGTAGTTGCTGTAGTGTCTATAGCACTATGTAGTGGTGTGTAGTTTTAGGCCATACTATGTAGTGCTCTGTAGTTTATCAACACATCTATGTAGTGCTCTGTAGTTTATCAACACATCTATGTAGTTCCTGGTAGTATCACAGTTTCGTGTAGTCATCTGTAGTGTGCAGGCCATGATATGTAGTGCATGGTAGGATTGGGGTCTTTTTATAACCTTAGGCCTACCAGGAGCTTTGATATGTTGAATGTGAACAATTGCTAGTCACAACATAGCTTGAGGGACTGCATATGACCTGATATTGGTTCCAAAACCGCCGGCTCTGAAAAAGTATTTTGCATTTTTCAGGAGAACGAAGCCCTTAGACAAAAAATGACCCTAGATGACTTTTGTAGAGCTTTTTGAGCTCTACAACTTTGGTTTTGGGTCTATTTTTAGACATCTGGCCCCCTACATCACTTGGTAACTGAGCTGCATGAATGTGGTGTTATTTTTTTCAAAGATGAGTCTGTCCTGCTTGAGTTCTATATTTTCAAACACAAATGGAGAGGTGCTCGAGATGTCAGAGTAGGTGTGGCGGTAGGCAGGCCTAGGACCCAATAAAGTGTTGTTAGTTTCTGAGCTACCAATGGACCGATAGTGTAGAGTTTATTTTGTCAAATACTGTATTTTGTTCGTTCGCGCGAGGTCGTGAGTTCAATTCCGTGTAGTCGCATTATTTAAAATCAGTTGCTTAGTTCATTAGTTGAAAATGTTACCTTTGTAGGCACTTGGTATTCAAAACTAACAATCATTAGCTTCGTTAGTGATTACCATCCAGGTACCTTACCTTTTATTTGAATGCGGCAGGACCTTACTACAGAGAACTACGTAGAGCCCCTATTCAACTACAGAGCACTACATAGTGCCCTAAGTCAACTACAGAGAACTACGTAAACCCATACCTTCACTACAGCAACTACAGGCACTACAGGCACTACAGCACACTACGTAGGGCTATGTAGCGGGCCCAGGGTTTGCTGATGAAGGGAGTCGGATGAGCAGCTTCTGGCCAGAACCAGGGGATTATCAGGGAGACCCGGTGTTCTGGTGGCTGAAATTGACATCAAATTGGGTTTAGGATTCGTCGCTGCCATGGAACGATGGCATTGTGGCCAGCAGGGAGTGTGTGGTCGACCAACATGGTTGGCAGAAGAAGAGTGACGTCTGCGGAATCCGTGACATGCAGCCCGATTAGGCAAAGCGACTTTTATTCAACGATAAATCAATCAAGTATAATCTGTAGAGGGGTAGGTACCCCCCCTACAGATGATAAAAAAATTAAGCTTTATTGGAGGGTACGAGTCGGCGAAAATGAGATATAAGTCTGATGGGGTCCTGACAGCTGCCTCGGCATCTCGGCGAAACGACGAAAAATATTCCCCCGGAATTTTCTAAGCTTATGGAAAGTCACCCAATTCGGGAATTGAATGTGATTATTAGAAGATTAAGCAAATAATTTTGGGATCCGATGGGTATTAATCGCCGACCACTCAGTTGATTTTGGAGTTGAACGTTTGCCCGGAATGCCCGCTCAGGCCGGTGGGTTGCCACCAAGAATTTATAATACCCAAGCCATGCGTGACATCTGCGCTGGAATTGCGCGGCCTTAGCGCCTTTCTTCCCCACGTCCACATGGATCGCCAATGCCGACAAAAGCCCACATAGACTCTGAGAGATAATGTGACCTCCTTCAGTTCCGACGGTCGCGCAAGGTGAGGATAGTAGTTGGCTGGTATTATTGTTATCTAACGGTCTCTCGTCGAGCTAGTGCTGCATTTGAATAAGTACTGGAGCTGCTGTAGAGGATCCGTTCAATTGCATCGACCTGAGATCCGAACCCACTGCGATACCAAGGGATGGATCTTGGACATTCCGCGGCGGAGGCCCGCAGCAAATCGGCACTGGTAAGACGGTGGAGTCAACCCGAATTTGGGTAGACAGGATGGTAGACCATAATAACAGCTTTTGAGCGAAAGTAGTTATGACGACAGTTAACTTTTGACAAACAGCCAGAGGTCCGGCATTATCACGTCCGTACATTATCACGTTCGCAACTTCGTGTTGAATGGCATTATTCAGCGCCCAAGCCTATCGTTTGGACTATGCAGTGGAGGCCGGCAATACAGCATCGTGTTAATGGCTAACGCCACTAGCAACGGTTCACCTGTTCTGCTCGGTAACAGACACACACCGAGATGCACTTTGGCTTGACGTATGTCGCAGAGGAAGCGCTACCCCAGAGGCTTGACAGATCCCCTCAATGTTGAACCAGTCTTGAACGCAAGAACACGGTCACATGGGGTATGATTAACAGACGCGTTGTACCGGCATGACGCGGAATGACTTGTTTTACCGCTTCCGGATGCCACAACTTGACGATCTGGCACGAACCTGGCGTCTGATTCTTGATGCCCCTGGTATCAACACGCTCTAGCGCGGGAGCTGACAGCTGTGCTTAGTTCCGGCCATACACAACAGCACCTCAAGCGTATCGGGATGTTCCAACCCGTGGCTATGGAGCTCCTCCATATTTATAATGAGACTGCACGTTTTGTTTCTCTTTCTCCACTCCAAGCATGAGTCGCTCTGCTCGAAATCCCGGGAACGGATGCCGCACTCGAACCAGCCTCAGCTTGTCCCCATTATCGAGCTTCCCCAGTTTTACCGCGGCGGGCGTTGCAGGACCATCAAGATTGCCCGCATCCAGTCCACTGGCGCTAGAAATTCCTGTGATTGCAACAGCCAGTACAATCCTAGCCATCGTCAGAGAGGTCGGCGAAATGCTGCGTGGCGTGCCCTACGTTAAGGCAATCTCGGGCGTCATCTTGCAAATAATCAAGATAAAAGAGGTAAGGTCGCAATATTGCCTCAATACATGCACAGCAACCTAGACGCTGACACTGACACAGGAATTGACGGTCAACAAATGGCGTTGTCAAGAGCTCATTGACAAGGTCGTTCGCAGAAGCGAAACCATTTTTTCGGGCTTGAAAAAGATATGCGAGTCGCCTGGAAGGGAGGGGCTGAAAGACCTCGAGGACGACCTTGTGACATACGCGGGGTGCGTGATTTTTAGCCAGCCACCTCCCCCGGACCGACAAGCCCTGTAGCATTCTGAAGGACGTATATGCCGCTCTGATCCAATGCACGTCAAGGAAAATATCCGATCGCGTTGACCGGTGGCTCAACAGGGGACAGCTCCTCGAGGACATGCTCCGCCTTGAGCGTCTGCTGGATGATTTCCGCGTTAACTTCAGTGTATGTGTCACTCTTGTTTCCCCGGGCGCCAAACTGATATGCATTGACAGGACAATCGACTGGTCCAGATCGAGATTCATATGAACACCCTTCTGGGCAAAGCGCCTAGTAATGGGTTAGTATGCATGGAAGACACATGTATCGCAACAGTACTAACCTTTGATGTTCTTCAGAAAGAGTGTGTATCGGCCGATATTACCCCCCAAGCCGCATTTCATGTACGGAAGGGAGCGTGAAAAGGCTGCCATCATCTCGACCCTTATGGAAAGCTCTCCAGCGCGAATCACTATCCTCGGTGCAGGGGGGATAGGGAAGACCACGCTGGCGCTGTCCGTGCTGCACGATCCACAGGTCATTGAGCGGTACGACTCGCGCTATTTCGTTGCCTGCGATGGTGTGACCTCCGCAGAGCTGCTCCTCACCGAGCTTGCGAATGTGCTGCGACTCCCACGAGACCAACTCGACGAGAACATGCACGACCTCGTGCTAGCGTCATTCCGCCGCGACTCCGTTGTGATATGCTTCGACAACCTGGAGACTGCATGGGATAATCCCGAGGGGCGTCGGGCGGTGGAGGATTTGCTGATGGAGTTCACAGACATCCCTAGTCTGGCGGTGCTGGTCACCATGCGCGGGACCCAACGCCCGGCTCCGAGCGCGGGCTGGTCCATGCCCTTCCTTCCACCGCTTCACTCGCTTCATTTCTCCGACGCCGCGGACATCTTTCGTCAGATATCGGGGAAGATGGACGAGTTTGCGGAGCAGATGATAAAGGAGGTCGACTGCATCCCACTCGCGGTGACGCTGCTCGGGCATATGGTGCAGGAGGAGAATGAGACGACAGCGTCTCTTGCGAAGAGATGGGCGAAAGAGCGGACGGCTTTGATAGAAAACGGCGGCGACGATCGACTGTCCAAGCTAGACACATCTATCCAATGCTCGATTTCCTCCCCTCGAATGCTCGCAGACACTTCAGCGACAAATGTTCTTGGTTTGTTGTCGATTCTCCCCGATGGATTCCCTAACCACGAAGGCATGCTTGACAGGCTCCAAAGCTATCTTCCTCCAGATATCAACCTCCAGAAGGCGGTCTCCACTCTGAGAAGGGTGGCTCTAATCCATGGAGAAACCCTCATCAATACCCCGCGTCTTCGCCTACTCTCCCCGGTCCGTCATTTCAGTAAAGCGAATCTTCGTATCCCACCCGAGCTCCGGACCGCCCTGGTGAATCTCTACCTCGAGATCCTTTACGACGGCCGGGACTACTCAGATCCGCGGTCGCACACCTTCATCCCGCCAGAACTCCTGAACATCCGAAGCGTACTCGCAGAGGCATACGAGAATGGCGACCGCCGAGAAGCGCTCATCAAAGCCTCCGTAACGTATACGGAATGGTTGGTCTATATGGGCTCGGGCTCGGACGAAATTATCCAAATGGCTATCCAGAGCAGGCCCGATTCCGACAAATTGTTTGCATCCTGCTTTTACTGGCTGGGAAAGCTTTGTATGCGGCGGAACGACGTTGAGGATGCCCATCATGCGTTTATGGCGGCCATTGAGCTACACGTCCAGACACGAGACGAGTCGGGGGAGGTAAACCGTCCATCGCCTGGTGCAGCATCTCACTGACAACTCTTTCGGCAGGCATACGATCTGTATGAGCTTGGCAGCCTTTACATATGGTGGGGGAAGCTGGGGGAAGCCGAGGATTCGTTCAAAAGGGCGCTCGAGCTGCATACCGCTGGAGGAGATTTCCTAGGCGAAGCGTACGACTTGCTCGACCTGGGAAAGCTGTTCATGCGCCGGGGCCAGCTCGAGGAAGCCGAAAGAGCGACGAACAATGCTCTTGAGCTGCTGCGACAGGCTCATAATGTGCTCGGGCAGGCGCATGCGATGCGACGTCTGGGAGGCGTTTATATGCGGCAGGATAGGCTGGACGAAGCCGAGCAGTCGCTCTGCGAGGCTGTTAAGCTACACCGCCAGACCAAAAGCGTGCTTGGGGAAGCGCACGACATGCGCCGACTGGGAGGGTTATATATGTGGCGCCACCAGCTCGACGAGGCCGAGATCTCGTTTACCAAGGCCGCAGACCTCCACAGAAAATCGCATGATCTCCTGGGCGAAGTAAGTCAGAATTCGTTTCGTTTCCCAAGCAGTGTATACTCACTTGGTATTGTGTTCCTAGGCCAATGATATGCTGAACATGGGAGAGCTGTACATGGAACGCGGCCAGCTTTCCGAGGCTGAATCATCCTTGAACCACGCGCTGCGGCTCCATATGCAGACGCAGAATGTTCTAGGACGTGCCAACGACATGCAAAATCTTGGCGAGTTGTACATGCGCAGAAACCAGCTGGCCGATGCTGAAAGCTCTCTCACCGAAGCGGTGGAGCTGCACCGGCAGGCTGGAGATATCATGGGATGGGCCAAGGACATGCAGAAGATGGGGGAGTTGTATGTGCTGACCGAAGAGTTCGACCAGGCCGAGCAATCCCTCAACAGCGCGGTGGAGCTTCATCGGCAGGCCTCTAACCAAGCAGGCGAGGCCTATGGCTGGACAAGCCTGGCCAAGTTATACACCCAGATGGGTAATCCCAGTGCAGCCAAGAGATCTTTGGCTCGAGCGGGCACGCTGAAACCAAGGTCGAGAAGCACTGGAGCTTTGGATGACCCTAGTATCGGATTGAGGTTGATGGATTTGGATCGGAGGTGCAGCTGCAGGTGCAGACTTGAAGCCTCTGGATACCCGGTGTGAGTGGCTCCTTCCGTAATAACGCAAACTGGTTTCTCTGCATACTTATTGTATTTATACGCATCTTCGCAATACCCTGCACGTTAACATATATAGCCCACAGTAATACCCACTCTCATAGCCCTGAAATTTGTATTATTATATGTAGCAAATCTAGTTGCCATATTTAACTTACACATTGAAGGGCTGTTATTGAGCGCAGGCCGCAGAAACTTTGAGTACAGGTGAGGTTGTGGGAGGATAAACAAAGCACTGTCGCACAGCATAACAGGAACAAAACAAGACGCGCTTTGCCTCGCACCCTCATGATGTTATCGTGCAACCTATCCTATCCTATCCTGTGTATCTCATTGAAGGGTTTTACCTGAGTCGTCGAATTTTGGCAGGTCCCTCGAGGTCTCTCTGCTTGATTTTATTTCAGTTGCCGCTTATCTACGTACCTGTCAGTGAATACCGTCCCATGCTGCCCTTCGCAGCATCCCAGCATCCCAGTGGTTTATTCTTCTTTCGACTCAATTGTCGCTGCCACCGACCACTATCAGAGCAATGGAGGGAGTCCGGGACCGCCTGGGACCGCCGGCCGCCGCAATATTGGATTCGAGGCGCGTGATCGGCTTAGCCTCAGCTTCCGTCAAGGTCTTTTTCAGAAAATATGGGGTAACATTCCGCCCCGGCTACTGCTTCACCGGTACATCCTCTGCTTGACCTGAAGATTTTACACCCTCTGGAGCGCTTACTCCATATTACTGATTGCCATGGGCAACACGTTACCCTTCTCGCTGCGCCGTATGACGCCGTCGAACACCTACGCACTGGTGAAGCAGTCCTACTTCTGCGGGAAGCCGAAATGGAGCCCGGAGCGCGACGTTCCTGATTTGTCGGGCCAGGTCATTGTCGTGACGGGCGGGAATGCTGGCGTTGGCAGGCAGACCGTGAAGGTGCGCGCGATGCCACGATATCATACGCCGCAGCTTACACGGTTATCTCAGGTGCTGCTAGAGCATAACGCAAAGGTGTATATGGCGTCTCGAAACCCACAAAAGGCGCGGACGGCCATCGAGGAGCTGTATGCAACGACTGGGAAACGAGCGGTATTTCTGCACCTGGACCTGTCGGATCTCGCGTCCGTGAAAGCGGCGGCCACGGAATTCTTGAGGTACGCATGTATCACGATAATCGATTGACACATCCACTAACCCACAGTTCTTCGTCAGTAAAGAGAAAGAGTTGCATGTCTTGTATAACAATGGGTTGGTCCATCCATTTTTATTTCACGGTTTTGCATGCTCATTCATACACAGCGGAATCATGGTCCCGCCCATCGAAGAGGCGACGCCGACCGGATACGATCTCACCTTTGCCACAAACGTGCTGGGTACACTAAATACTTCTCTCCTTTCACCTGAGTTACTGTATTCATTTATTGTCCCGTCCAGGCCACTTCTACCTCACCAAACTGCTCCTCCCGACCCTTATCGCAACGGCGCCCACCCAGGGTACTGCGCGCATCGTGAACATGACGTCTATGGTCCACTACGTCGCCACCGTCGATTACTCCAGCTTCAAGGATGGGCCAGAACGACGGAAACGCACGCCCTTCGATCTGTATGCGCAGAGCAAATGGGTGCGCGCTCTTCGTGCGAGTGACGCCAAAAAAACTCATTCATTCATTTGAATCCAGGCGATCAGCGTGCTCGCGATGGAGCTCGCGCGCAGATACGGCGCCGAGGGCATCGTCTCCACGTCAGTAAACCCAGGTACGGTCCAGCGCCGTATCTATTCATTTTATCAAGACACTCCAGCCCAGGTAACCTCAACACAGACATATCCCACAACACCACGGGCGTAGTGACCTTGCTAGCGGTATACATTAGTATCTCATTCCCGGGCCCGACTCATTCTGGCGCCAGAAAATAACCCTAATATACCCCCCACATTGGGGTGCCGTCGCACAGCTCTGGGCGGGCACGTCGCCAGAGGCGGCGCATCTGAACGGCCAGGTATTCTCCACTGCCACGCATGAAGGAATATAACTAACTCGGACGCAGTATATCGCGCCGTGGGGGCGGGTTGCGAAGCACCGGCCGGACGTCGACGATCCGCAGGCCGGGGGCGCGCTGTGGGCGTGGCTCGAGGAGCAGGTGTCGGGATTCGAGAGCAACTTAGATAGTAAAAATCCATGATTTGTGCACCCACACCCAGCCTGTCAGCGAGCTTGCACCATCTCATTACGTCGAAGGATCTCAGGGCCCGCTGGCGAAGACGGCAGCTCGAGGGTACCGCCCAAGTCTGCTGAATCACTCGGCCACGATTGAGGGCAGACCACACCAGTCGTGGACCCCCACAGTCGCCGTACCTATACATAACCTTGCTCGCCACGCACTCTCTCAGCTCACTTCTCATTCGACTCGACTCGCAGCAGAAAACCAGTCACATTCAGATATCAAAGCGTATATACGTCTTCTCGTCAGTCAGTCTCTTTTCTTTCTTTCTTCAGTCACAAGATCAAACACACGGAAAGGTCAATCCAGCTAGGGCGGGCGCGATTAGGCCTCGGCGACGCCAGGGCAGTCACGCGAGATGTGTCTGAGGACGGTTGTTAGCAGGGGGGAAATGAGAGGAGAGAGAGCTAAGGCGATGCGGAGAGGAAGCAGAACGGGTGCTCCAGCCGACGACGGGGAGCTGCGATAATGCAGGGAGCAGATGAAGGTGAGTCACTCGCACGCGGGTCGTACTCTCCCCGCCGCGTAGCACCAAAAGCCACGAGCGACGGCAAAGGTGAGCTGTGTATGTGCAGACAGTCGCGCAGTGACACGTCGACAGAGGACACGCAAAACAATCGACTCCGCCAAAGTCCACAAAAGGAAATTATGGACGATGAGTGCACAAGCGCGAACGCCAACCCAGCACCGCAAGGACAGACAAGAGATTGAAGGGAAAGAAGCAAGTAACGCACCCCTCGCTCCCGCACGTGTAGCACGCGCGCTTTTGCGGCTGGGGGCAGTCGCGGCTGATGTGTCCCTGGAAGACGAGCGTTAGTAAATTTGTCGTGACAGGACGCGGCAAGAAGAAAAGAACGCACCACACCCGAGCAGTTATAGCACTTGCTGCCTTGAACGCAGTCGCGGCTCATGTGCCCCACACCGCCGCACGTGTAGCAGGTCTTGGCCGCACCGCCGGCACCTCCGCCGAACGCACCTCCGCCGCCATAGCCGGACGAGTAGGACGAGCCACCGGCCGCACTGTAACGGGTTAGCATTTGCATTTGGTGGGAGACGACGAAAGAAAGACGAACCCAGCCTCTGGGCAAGCGCGGGCGATGTGGCCGACCTTGCCGCACCGGTAGCACTCAGTGCCTGCGCCTCCTCCGCCACCGCCGCTGGAGAAGCCTCCGCCTCCTCCGCCGGAGGCGACATTGTCAGGGCAGTCCCGGGACTGTGAGTAGGTAAGCGAATTGAATTAGACACAAGAAAAAGAAAAGCAGCCATGCTCCACGAAATAGCCGCCAGCGCACGGCCCAAAGGAAATAAGCGCTAGCGCACGGACCCAAACGGGAAAAAAGAAGATTTGGGGGCAAGAAAATATGAAAAAAGAGAGGAAATACGTACGATATGACCTTCCATCCCGCACTTGTAGCAGGCCTTCGCCTTGGTCTCCATCGTACAGTCGCGCGATACGTGGCCCTCGAGGCCACCTGCCACACACTCAGCTCCTGCAATAAGAAGCGGGAGAGAGGAAGGGACATACAGTTATAGCTAAAATCACCGTCGCCTATCAGCATTGCCCCCACACCCAGAGGCGCTAAGTATTTACCAAGTGGGCGTCCCCGCCTTGGGACACGTCGCCGCTTGGTGGCCAACTGCGCAACATGTCGTCGATGTGGGATGTCATCGTCATTGTCGGTTCGTCGTTATCGGATTGAGCAATGCACATTGGTGTGTGGAAAAGAGGATATATTCGCCCCCGCACGACAACGACAGACGCCCGCAGTTTCGTAAGGATAGATGGGGAAAAAACACAAGACATCGTCAGCAACGTCCCCGATAGGTAAAGAGGATATGAGGTATCTCGGGAAAAGTGGATAGTGTAGGAAAGGGGGAGGGAGGACAACGACGACGACGACAACGCACAGCCTCCACAGTTAAAGCATCCACGAGCTCCAGACATCTTTAGTTATTTCTTCTCTTTTCGTATAAGTAGCTTCAAAAAAGTGGTTCTGCAGGAGGTTCAGCGGAAGAAGGAAGGAAGGATAGTGGAGAAGACGCACCGAGATGGAGGCAAGAAGAAAAAGGCTGTGTGATTATGTGATGCTGTGCGCCGTGGTTTGACCGCTTTCAAGCTCCCGCATTTGGCGATCTGCTGATTCTGCTCTGAAGCAAATCCATTCTTGGGTCGCTTCCAGAACTGCGGCGCCGACATGGGGATCCCAATTTCTATGGGGAAAATGACCCCGAAGAATCTGTGGGCAACCCTCTTGCAGTCGTACTTTTGTGGCAAGCCGACATGGAGCGAACGCGACATTCCCGACTTGTCCGGCCAAGTCGTTATTGTCACTGGCGGGAACTCTGGACTAGGAAAGGAGACCGCTCGGGTAAGCCACTCCGAAATGAAATGTGTGCCTGGAAGGTTGACTTTTTCAGGCATTGCTGCAACACAACGCCAAGGTTTACGTAGCATGTCGGAATCGCAAAAAAGCAGAGGCCGTCATATCTGAACTTCTCGGCATAACCGGAAAGGAACCAATCTTTTTAGCACTGGATTTGGCCGATCTTTCGTCGATCAAGGCAGCGTCGGAGGAGTTTTTAGGGTAAGCAGGACGGGCTATGCTCGTGCTAAACTCATTCCACCATAGAAAAGAGACAAAGCTGCATATCCTGTACAATAATGGGTAAATTTTCAACTACAGCAGTTGGTTTGATTTACCCAACACGAAAGAGGTATCATGGTTCCTCCCGTAGACCTTGTAACATCGGATGGATCCGACTTGACGTTCGGGACCAATGTACTGGGCAAGTATTTTTCTTCTACGTTCTCTAATGCCGAATTTGACCCTGCGCTAGGGCACTTTTACCTCACTAAACTTCTCCTGCCCGCGCTTATTGCTGCCGCTGCGTCGAATCCATCCACCGGCCGCGTCGTCAATCTCACTTCAGTGATTCACTATATTGCTGTCCCAAACTATGCCACGTTCAAGGATGGGCCTGCCAGACGGAAAATGCATCCAACCGATCTCTATTCCCAAAGTAAATGGGTATGTTCGTTTTCGCGTGCTGTGGAGGAAAACCAAACAACATACTGCAGGCAAACGCAGTCTTTTCAGCGGAGCTCGCGCGCCGATATGGCGACGACGGAATCATATCCACGGCGGTGAACCCGGGTACGTGTACTGCGCAATAACACAAGCACTATACTAAAAATGATGGGCAGGCAATCTGAAATCTGATCTGTCACGGCACGCTTTTGGTTTGGAATTTATCGGCGCGGTAAACCACTTGTGCCATACTTTATTTAGCCCTATCTTACACCTCCCTTCAGAGATTGCTCATGATCTGGCCGTTGGGTTGGGGCGTGCGTGGACCGCTCTGGGCCGGTACGTCCCCAGACGGAGCACTACTGAACGGGAAGGTACGTTAGCGAGCTGTGTCCTGCGATCGGTATCTCATGTATTTCAGTACGTCGCGCCGTGGGGAAGGATTGTCCAGGCAAGAGAAGATGTTGACGATCCGAAAATCGGGGAAGATTTGTGGACTTGGTTAGAAGAACAGGTGCAGGGACGGTGATTATAAAAACGAATCCTTTCTTTGCGCTCGTGCATCACGCTGAGGGGCGGGCATAAAGCGGCCTCGGGCACATACTACTACCGTAGATCCGACCCATGGACAGTGACGCGGCGACAGGTTTCAGCATTGACACTGCCGGATTACTACATGAGCATAAGAGCTTCGCATTGCGGCTGCCATTCCATCTTTCTTCGCCTATCCAATGGCTGAGCAAGACACAATTCCGCCTTACAACAACCGTATCTCTCTGGACAGTCGTCGCTTTTCTGAGTTGCCGACGTACACTCTTCTAGAAGACGAAACAGCTGCAGCACTGCCTCCGAGCGCGACCCCCTCTGTCTCAGCGCCTCCTTTAGCTAGCGCGCCTCTCACCGTGGACCCCAAGGAATTTTCATACGAAATCAAGAATCTCCGGAACAAGCCCTGGGCCACGCTAACGTTGCTCGGGGACCCCAGGCTCAGCCGCACCACGGCCACGTTCCTCGGAGGCTCTAATATAACGGGGTCTGTGAAGCTGAGCCTGCAGAGCCGGGATCCAATTAAATCCATCGTTGTATTCGTAAGTCGCGAGTTTCCCATATAGCATCTGTTCATCGTCCATCCACGCGCCTGCAGGTTCGAGGCGACCTGGTAACCGAAGGCGACCCGGATGAACGCCTCAATTTTTTTCGGCTCCGGAAGTTCTTGTGGAAGACGGAGATGGGGGATCCGCGAGCACCCAGTGCTCCCAGTGGCAATGCTAACTGGGAGGACAGACTCCAGGGAGAGTATCATTGGCCGCTGTCGATAGAGTTTCCACCCCTGGCAGCCGGGCCTAACGGAGAGCAATTCCGTCTACCTCACTCCTTCGTTGAGCGCTTTTCGCGTCCAAGCATTGAATACTATCTGGGACTCCGCATTAATCGAGGCAGATTCCGGTCGGACGACATGTATGCGTTCAGCATAGTGGACTCGCTTATTTTTCTTGAACTCCTGCAGGTTGACAACCCAATTTGGGTACTTCTCAATGCAACAGCCCGGCCGTCCTTCGCCTTTGCGGGAGCTTGCGTACCGTGACAACACCAACATTCCTAACCCGTATTCGGATCCGGACGGCTGGCATGCCTTAGAACCTGTGCAAATCCAGGGCACAATTTTTGGCGAACGCTTCGTGGATGCAAAATGCACGGTATGTCGATTTCAACATATCGCGTCTTGTTCGATTTTTCAACCAATATTAATTGTGTGCCACAGGTCTTCCTCGCTAAACCCGTCTGTACTCGTTTATTTCAGATAACTGCATTCATTTAATCTTTTCTAGCTGTGCTACACAAGAGCTACCGCAATACCGTGCGCTATGACGATCGAGACGGACGACACACAGGCCGCGGACATTCTCGCATCCGTCAAGTCCTCTGCGCTATATTTGCAGCGCTGTGTCCGCTGCACCTTCGGGAGCTCGAGTCAGGAGTTCAGCCCATGCGGACAGGCCACCTGGTGGCCCTCAGAAGACGCCCCATCTGCCTGGACCCAGAACTCCTCCCAGCGCCACATCATGGGCGAAATCCACCTCCGGAAAGACCTCGCGCCGTCCGCCGCCATCAAGGAATTTCGCGTCGAAGTACGTGTTGTTTGTTTAGATTCGGTTGATTCAACTGGCTTACGCTCTACGCGGTACTACTAGTATGCGGTTGCTGTGTTCGCCCCCGCTGCCGTGGCCTTCAAGCCCGTAAGCTCGGGTGCCTTGGGAACGCAGAGCGTGGAGATTGTGACGCGCTTTGCGCCGGGACCGCGCCCGCGCTTAGTCACTCCACCAACATACGAGTCGAACGAAGCCCATGTTAGCCGCTATTATGAGGAGCTGTCGGGGGCTGGTCCACGCGTAGGGTTGGGCGTCAAGATGTGGAGTACCAGAGGTTTCAAGACTTGAATCATCATTGTTTTGTTTTGTTTTGATTATGGGGAATGTTTGGATCGTCGAGGCTGAGTGAGCCCGAGGGTTGCCCGAGGGACTTCGGAACGATGATGGCGGATCGTAACCATATCCAAAACGTCGGTAGATGTCCTCTACTCTCCGGACTTCCGCGTGCAGAAGCTGTGCAAAAATGAATCAGAATCTTACCCCAGTCGGTATTGAACCTCTGAACACCAAGTCTGAAACGAAATCGCGACTACCACGAAGTATGGTCATTATCACCGTAGGTAGGTAGGTAGTGTTATTTAACCGCGGGGGTCCCATTAAGGAACATGGCGGGGCCCATGACTACTGGCATACACGGCGTCTATGTATGCTAGTAGCTACGGACATCTGCCCACCGGGAATCTGGCGGTTGCTTGAAAGTTGAAGTTTGACATATTCGGTTGGGACTGCGGTTGATTGATCACTGGGAGAAATTCAATTCCGTACCTTCATGCTGTTAATGCCGCGTCTCATTCGCACCCTTTCACCATCCAGCAAACTACGTTAGATTTGCGCGCTGATGCGGCATTGATACATAGATTTCAACCAGATCTCTGTGGGTCGGATGCATCTTGGTTGAAGTTCAGTTGGTTGCCTTTGGGGTCGAATCTCAAATTAGAACTAGATGCGAGGCGGTCTTTGGAAGCCGTTGCGCGGACACGGTGACAATGTTCCTTCACGACTCTCCTCCGATGGGAATGGAGGATTGTCTCTACCAGGACGAGGATTCTATTTATATCTCTTGTAGCCCTCGATTGGACCAGCTACGAATTATCACTATGTATAACATCATTTATGTCTTTAGTAAATTATAATCAGGAACTCCTCGAGGAGTCAGGATACAACTTTCAGGCGACGCAAGAAATGAGTGAGTTGTGAAACAGTTGGAGGGTGTTTGCATTGCGGCATGCCATAAAACGTATATAGTTAATAATGTAATCTTCAAACGTTCGACGGCGTGGTTGAACACGCATGTAAAATGGGTAGGAAAAGGGCATGCGATGGGTATAATATGACTAGTGATATAATAATATGGCGAGGCAGAATTCAATAGTGATACAGTTGGAAGCGTCCGCAGGTGGCAGGTCATTTGCTACCTCTGCCATAAAGATGAGATGAGAATTTAGGATTCAATGCGGCTTACCGGTGGGTCCATGGGTATATGGTGTTAGCAGGCCCAGGAAATTGTCCATAGTGGACACCTCCCATTGGAGGGAAATACGGAATGTTCGCTGAAGGAACGCGGGTCGGTGTAAATGGCAGGTCTTGGTTGCCCCAGACATCAAATGGGGAGCCGTCCATATTTCCATTCGAATTAGGATCATAACTCGGTATTTGCTGCGAGTAGACATGGTCGTAAAAGGGGATGAAGCCGGTGTCCAGGTAATTGAAGTTTTCTGGCGCCGTGTAACCGTCAAATATTTTGGGCGCGGGCATGTGTGGCCGCGAGCTCTGTTTCCGATCATACGATTCAGGAACAAGAGGCTGGAGCCACTTCGGTCCATTCTCTGGCGTAGTAGGCTCGGGGGATGAAGCTTCCTCTTCGGAAACGGAAACATATTCGCAAGGACAGCCTTGCTGCGAGCACCGTTTGCATGGCAGTCGATTTTTTTTGTTCTTCTCACCGGCAATACACTACAGATTTATTGTCAGGCCAAATCATTGACTGAGAGGGGGTCATAAATAAATAATTACCTTGATCTTGCGTTTCCGGCAATTGGAACACGCGATGCGGCACCGTCGATGGCCTGGAGATGGTACGACAAGAGTTGAACGAGAAGAGGGCATGATGCGATTGAAAGCGGGTTTATTCTGCAAGTTTCAGTGTCGACCAGTTGCAATTTAAACGCTGCGGCCATCCTGCGCGGTTGATAAAATAACTGAGCGCGATCTGACAAAGAACGATCCTCCGGTGACGAGCTTGGCCACGGGCGTGCCGTGCCGAGATACTCGTACTCGCGTGCCTCGCGTGGCAATGCCAATGGGGATTGACAATCACTGTACTATTTCGACTGTAGGTTCAGTGACGGGTGACACTCGTATTTTTTTGATGTGTGCAAAAATCGCCTTAAATCGAAACAAAATTTATCGGTCTTCTCGGACGAAAAATTTCGGAAATTGATGAACCTACGGTCGAAATAGTACAGTAGAAGATCCGCCTTCGGCCCGTGGAGGCTATACTGACATCTTATTTCTATTGAACACTGAGAGTTGAAATGTCGCAGAGATTTGAGTCTACCCACCGTTCGAGAAAGCTGACAAAAAGGTGCTGTATTTAAAAAGCTTTACAGTGTTACCGCGCATGAAGTCAAGGACAACGACCATTCAAAAAAAGTGGCGTGGTCCGTGCGTCACGGTTTCGCTTGTCCCGCGAAGACCTGTCAATCTCGTTAATCAAAGGGCGGTTTCGAATTCGGCCGCAGTAAGTACCTATGATGTACTCGGCTTTCGGTCCGTCGGTGGGCTGCTCCATCGTGTCCATGCAGATCCACGCATCGCGACAATAGGCGAAATGATCCTATACGCAGTAGTCCGCTGTCAATAATGCCACGATTACGATTGATCGCACTATTCCCCAATCCGGGTTACCTCACTCTTGCAGCCGTATATGGGATAGGGTCTCCGCATCAAAATTGAACATCTGAACCCGATAGTCACGCATGATGAGTGGTTTGTCCTGCACCGTTGGAAAAAAAATTGCATACATTTGCAGAGGATTACGTTCCCTGTGTCTTCATTGGTTCATAATCTGTTGATGTATTTAAATTCGGCCAGGCCTTCGATAAGACAATTATAAGGCAGGTCTGGGTTCCTGCATTATCGCATCATTCAAGTTGGGATTTCGAACCGGGGCTTGCTCACCGTGGATTATCAACTGGTTATTAATCTGGAGACGGAGGCAGTGAAAAGTGCCAGATATGATCGTACTTGTGTTCATTAGGTTGAGACGCCGTGACGTCGTGAAGGCGAAGTTAAGCGTACGTACACTTCTCTACGCTTCTACTTCACCACATTGCAGCATATCGTAGGAGAAAGCGGATATCGCCCTTTTCGAATACTACCAACCAGGTGTATTTTTCTGATCCTTGTCGGCAATCACTTTGCTACAGACGATGCTGTGACTTGAAATACTGAAGTAGATAGAGGGCGTACCGACCGTGCACCGGGATCTTCTCCGAGATACTGAAGATCAAAAGGCGGCATGGCGATAAATATATTCCAAAATGACGGGCTGACCAGGAACTAATCGAATGTTTCGGCAATCGAACTATGAACAAAGTCCATCTCGTGCTGGTTCGTGTAATGAGGAGCAATGACACGTTGAATCACCAAACACCGTTCGCCAACAACTTCGGACCTTTGCAGGAGTGTTCGAGCCGCCATGATCGACGCTGCGTCACCAGGCTGTTCGTCCGCACCTGGAAAGGTCAGAATCAATTTGGAGAGCTTCTTCAAGGGGACTAGTTTTGGGATGACTTGTGCCCATTCAGAGGGAGCTACTTTGTTCGACTCGATGCCCAGCCCCCAGTTGACGGGGCGCCGGATCTCGAGCGTCCGTAAGTTGGGAGCCGTTTTAACAAGACCTAGAAGCATGATGGCTCGGTCGAAGCCTGTCGAAGCGTAATAAGGATCTGCACTCACGATCAACATGCTTTGCTTCCTTCCAATCAACCATCCCATCGAAGACCTCGGTCTTGTCCGTCAGTGCAGAGAGCAATGCAGCACCGTTTCCGCCGACGCAGCGGATGTGGACGGCGTTGGGGCATATGCGCTGCAAAACGCTCGCTTCACTGGGGAGGAACAGTGTTGCCACATTGGGCAGCTCAAGCTTCGAGTCCGCCAAAGACTTCGCGAATCCGGGTGTCTTACAATTGATGACATGAATCGTGCGCAGGTTCGGCAGCTTGGGCAGCATATTCCAGAGCGCTGCCAGTGGGCCGTCGGGCTTGCTTTTGCTGAACATCAATGTTAGGGTCCTGTTACACATCAGATTCAAGAGTTTTTCGCCCAAATTTGTCACCCACCGAACGTGGTGCCTCACGGGGGACTCGGCGATCCCCTTCGCCTTCCGCTCGAGCGCCAGCATGGTGTACTTAAACCACGTCAACCGCGCCTTCTCCGGGACCCTGCAGATATCGAGCCTGGCCCAGAGCCTGTGCAGCGTGATGTGTCTCAGCGCACTGCAGGTCTGCGATAGCGCGGTCAACGCGTCGGTGCGTTCATAGTACTTCAGGTCGGGAATGTCATTGGCGGTGTCGTAGTAGAATGTAGACGGCAGCGTCATGTAATTCTCGATAATCGCGTCGAAGAGCTCGGGTGGCAGCTGGACTAGTGCGAGAGCGGCATTAGGGTCTGGTCCGTTCGCGGCACGGTGCTGGTGCGAAGGTTCCTGAACGCTTTCCTCTGGGGCAAGCTCCACAGGGAGACGACGGCGGGATTTCTTGGGAGGCATATGAGTGCTCAGAAAAAGGGAGCGTCACTTTACTTTGCCCCTAACGGACCCCTAACCCTGACCAGGCAACCCACAAGGTACTTAACCCCCACTAGTGCAACCGATCTTTATTGTAGTTCAGGTATACAATGGTCCCCGAAAATACAGTAAACTATTACCCTCTTGACATATATTTCATCTTACCGACCATCATCCACTGAGCCTTCTAAACATTAGGTGAATAGTACGGCTTGAGGCGTTGAGGCGTTGCTTGCATTTTGAATTGGCGGAAGCCTATCCGTCATGATCCATCCCTTGAACGGTCTTGAACAACGCATACTCTTCCTTGCGTTTGTTGTCTGGTCGATCACAATGAGCGGTAGTAAAACAGATAAAGATGTATTGTACCTCTGTGGGATGCCTTCTCTTGCCGTCCTGCATACATACCAAGTCAGAACGTGCGAATGGAAACTGGGGTGGACGTACGCTGTTTATCGTAACGTTCGTGCGGAACGGGGGTGATCGAGCGCGAGTCCGAGGCTGGGGACGTGGACTGTGGCGTTACTTCCTCATCTGGACTCCCAATCATGTTAAATCGCGATCCTCGAGTGTCCCTCCAGACTCACAAGGCTTCTCGTCCCTAAAGCTCATTTCCGACCACCCTGCGCTCCGATACCAGCGGATCATGCACTCGTCCGCAAACTGGATCTTCAAGTCGGTAAAATCCACGTAGGTCCGCTGTGGATAGGTCGCAGAGAGGGCGGCGTCCACGACATGTACCGTTAGTGACGTCACGACGACGACGTCACCGCGGAACATCGGGCGCTTCCCAGGGCGCCTGGGGTGCGCGCCGAGTAGCTTGCAGAGCGCGGCGTTCTGGGGAAGGTGGCTGCTCGTGTTGAAGTACACGAGATACTCCTCGCCGCTGGTCTCGGCCGCGAAGCTTTTGAAATATGTTTCGGACGCGTACTTGCCGTAGCGCCCGCCCAGGTCGACCGCGACGGCACCGCTGTGTCTCCGCGATTCGGATGCCGTTGTGCTGAATTTCATGGGCGTGAGGCAGGGTGCGTCGCCAGTTGCGGAATACAGCAGCACGATGCGCCAAAGCGGCCCTCCCGGATGAATCAAGGAGGTGCTAGGAGGATTTCTAGTGGGGACTGGCATTTCCAATGCCATCTTACCGAGTAATGGTAGAGGACAAGTCGATGATGCGCGACTGACATAGGCTCGAGAGCGTGCCGGGATAGCCGGATTCGAAAGTTGTACATAATGAGCTGTAATATTTACCAGAATGCAGTGAACACGGAGGGAGCGGTATTGAATGATTCTGGTAAGGAAATGAACTGAGAGACAGGACGCAGGCCGAGGTTCAAGAGAGAAAGTGATAGTTTAACATACGAGGTAAAAAATATCGAAATCTGCGCCATTTGCGCCACTGGCAGAAGGACCTGTCGAGATAAGTGCGACTCGGATACTGACCCCTGGACAAAATGGTAAAACAATCAATTAGCCCTGAAAACGGGCTTTTAGCGAGTGTCAGCAAATTGAATGATAAGGAGAACATACTGATAATAGGAGACCGGGCTGGCAGAAAAAGTGTGAGCCCTACCGAACGAACTTAGACGAACAATCCCCGACGGGTCTTGACCAGGGTCTAAGAGCAATTACGTATCTCCGCTGGCACCATTTGATTTGGAAACTGCGCTGCAAAATAAGGGCGAGCAGAGTGAAGACGATAATAAACACCAGACTAAACATCATGTCAGGCCGGAAATACGAGAGTAAAATGCTACCGGTCAAGACCGTCCTCCCGACAGGGACATGCGTCTTGTTGGTGTGACGTCCGGGTTCGGAGCGTATGGGGTAACAACCTGTAACAACTCAGACGAGGACGAGAGGAACTCAGGAATCCGAGGAATGGGATCGCATGGCGGCCGTACCGGCTTAGAAAATTTGTTTCTAGCTTCCTCGACTGTCGCTGAGCGCTGAACTGTTTCGCTCTCAACGCTCTACCAAAGGAAAATTCAAACGAAGAAATGAAGAGGAGAAGGGTTTGTTTGGCAAAGCCGTGTTTGGCATTGACGTTGAGCGCAGCATGACGTAACTATCCTCTCTCAAAGCAACCAACTTGCCCGAATACCACAATGTCCCTCGTAAGTGTCAGGGAGTACGGAGGACCGTGGGCTTACTGTATTGAAGATTCATGCCCTTGTCGCCCGTGGCTCAACCATCCTTGCCGAGCACCAGGCAGGAAAACGGGATTTCTCGCAAGGTGCCTAGCGACTTGGAATTTGCGGCGCAAAGCCCTTATCTCACCTGTCTATGTGCAGCGACGCAAACCATCCTATCCAAGATTCCACCCAATGACAGGTAGGCTGGAGTCGCACCACCCCACATGGACTGGTTCCTCACTTTGGCGGCACAGCAAACTGACCTATGTCTGGGAACAATTTCTCTTCCATTACATCTCAGAGGGTGGCTTCACCTACCTTGTGATGGCGGACGACTCCGCTGGACGGTGTGTGCAGCTCGCGTTGATTTGGTCCGTGTCTCACAGCCGTTGCTATATAGGCGAATGCCGTTCGCATTCCTGGCGGATCTCCAAAGAAAGGTGGGCACCTTTCTGTTTCTGTTTTTGGGTTCTTGGTACACCCATTCCGGATCCTGTCCCGATCAAGTCCGATTCGTCTCGGCCTTCCACGAATTGGATCCGACACTTGGGAGGCCAACGCGGACTCGATTTCTTCTGCGATGTCCGTTTGCACGACCGCACTAACGCCTACCTTTAGTTCGCCGCCGCGCCCTCCTCGTCCGCATCAACCGACACCCCCGCACATGGCCTCCAAGGCTCGTTCGGTCCCACGATCGCCGCGCTGATGCACACGTACAACACTGCTCCGCCCGCCGACGAGCTGGCGCGTGCGCAGACGGAGCTCAATCAGGTCAAGGACATCATGGTGCAGAACGTCGAGCAAATCCTTAGCCGTGGCGAGCGCATCGAGCTGCTCGTCGACAAGACGGACGTCATGGCCGGCCAAGCCACCGCGTTCCGTCGCGGCGCGCGCAGCGTCCGGCGCCAGATGTGGTGGCGCAACTCGAAGATCATGGCTCTGTGCGTGTTGGTCGCCCTGGTACGTCCCTCCCGCGGTTTGCACGCACACGATCTCACTCGTCCTTTTCAGGTCTTCATGTGGATTCTCGTGGCGCAATTCTGCGGTGCTGGCCTGAATCAGTGTTCTTCCAAGAAAGATGACTCCTCGGCGGAGTAGTCGTCTTCATAAACATGCGGACACGGTATGGAATTCCGATATTTACTGTATCATAAATCTACTATATCTCTTACTCTGATCCTGTCTTGTCCCAAACACACTTGTTTACTGCTCGCAGTGTGACCTTCGACATCACGCTCGGTCCACCTATTTGAAGATCCGGGCATCCCCAGCACGGCGCCGAAACCCAGGACCAGGCTGCACAAGATCCGGAGGGAGAGAGGCGCATTAAAATGCACCACGGATGCTCGCCCAAAGGATCGCGGCGAATAGGCCTCAGTAGCATCTGCACGCTGGAGCTGGGTGGCCGGCATGGGAATGGTGCAGCGCGTGCGATTTTTGTCTCAAGTGCGCATGTCGATCCTTTGCTGCCAGGACTCGATCTCGTTGTGTGGACTGGCCCCGACCTTCCTTCCGCAACAGGAAAATTTCCCCTTTGGTCTCCAGTATCGCGAACGTGCGGCCAGCGTGCCCGGAGGGGGCTGAGGTCGTGTGGCCTTTTCGCCGTCACTGCCTACAAAGGGACGCGTCATCGGCACGCGTTCATGGAGAGTCTCCGGAGACGTGGTTCTTCAGTCACGGATTCAGACCGGTTCTGTGCGTAGGCGGGCCCCAGACGGGCGAGTTGCGGTTCCAAGTAAAACTGAATTCGCGTAGGGGGCAGGGGCGGGACTAGACGCGCTTTGTCGGCCGCCAAAGCAGAAGACGCTGCTGATCCGTTATGGGAGAGGTTTATCCGATGCTGGTTCTTCGCCCGGATCTTGCTCCTCGCCCAGGCCTTGGCGCGATACCGGGCGATAACGTGCGCGCAGTTTGCCATTCGCTCGTGGTGCGGGCCATTTGGGCCGTGATTCATTTTCATTCTATTAACTGCTTCCGAAACTGAGCTCTGACCGAGCTTCCGCAATAGGCAATCTGCTTCGGTCTCGCCTTTCCTACGCGCCGCGAGACAAAGAAAATATCATACATACATACATTCGAAACGAAACGAAATAAAGATATAAGCCGTCGCTGGTCAGCGGAGACGTAAAGAGTCGAGTCAAGCAGTGAAAGGTCTGCTGGAGAGATGTATCGAAGAGAAGAAAAGAGCGCGCGGTTCTAGGCAGAGACTGCGCTGGTGAAGTTGGTCCCCATCGCGGGCGCGTGCATCCGCTTGCTCGTGCCCCGCGTAGCCCCCGCGTGCCCACCGCGCGTGTCTGCTGTAGCCTCCGGCCGTCGCATGCGCTGCGCCGAGGAGCTTGTCCCGGAAGAGCCATAGGCGTCTTGTGGCGTGTGGCGTGAGGCGGGCGCGCCGTATATCGCGCTGCTGTTCAGGCCGACAGAGGCAGAAGGGGCGGAGGGTGCCGCGGGGTTGGTGTACACCGCCGGCCGCGGCTGCAACGGTCGTGTGCTTGGACGCGGGGCGGAATTGGGGGGCGTCGTCGGGGAGGGAAGGGATGACGCGTACGCGTGCGCCTGCGCGCGCGGCATCGATGATTGTGGCTGGGGCGCATCCGACGGATTGGGTACCGGCGAGGTGAGGGGCCCGCTGTGTGCCTGTGGGCGCGGCGTCCCATCGGCGCTCGAGGACAGCGACGGTGAGGGAAGACGCAGGGACGGCACATGCCGCAGCTGCGGTCGCGACATGGGATGCGCGGGCGAGGACGCCTGTGTGCTCAAGGAAGGAGGTATGGGAGATGAGCTGTGTGTTTGGGGACGAAGCATCGGGGTAGGGCGCTCCTCGCCCGCAATGGTTGGCGACGCCCGCGCGGCTCTCTCCGATCTCCGGCGCTCCTTGTCGCTGCGCTGGGTCTCATCGACGGCTTGGGACGTGCTGCTCGCCATCCGGTGCAGTGCTGGCCGCTGAGAGTTTGAGGGGTCGGAGAGTGTGCTGCTGGTATGCAGCGGGCTGGGGGTGTTGCTGTAGTTGACCACGGGCGGATGCAGGTAGCCGTCTCTGGGCCTGCTTGTCGGGGCGATAGGTGCTGATCGGTCCCTGGACGAAGTGGCGTACAGCGGAGAACTAGCTCCGTATAGAAATTCGCGAGATAAAGGAGACGATGGGAAGTGGGAGGGCGCCATATTTGGAAGGGATGAAGACATAGGCGGATCCCGAAGGAGATCCTGCAGCTGGCCGCGCAGTTCGTGGTGCGGATTAGGAATATTTAGGGAGGAAGACATGGAAGGCAGTGGACTGGCAGACGGGAGATGGGAAGAGACAGGAGAGGGAGCACGAGACAGAGACCGACTGCGAGGTCTGGAGCGTGAGCGAGAACGCGCGCGGTCCTGATTCAAACTCAAAGAGAGGGCGCTCGGAGCTCCAGCGGGGGCAAATAGGGTCGAGATGGCAGGAGGGCTCGAACGACCGGCATTGGCAGCCGCAGCTTCCCGCGATCCCGGTGAAAAAAGAACGAAGGGCATACAGTCGCAGGAATGGGGACAACCTGCAGCGCCACAATACGCTCCATTTGGCCTACACTGGGTCGCCGCTGGCTGCGGATCTTCAGGAAGATCGGCGTCAGGTAGGGTCTTGCGTTCCGTAAACCCCTCCCAGGGCGTTAGGAAGGGGGCAGCAGGGTCCTGATTGTCAAAGTCGAAGTCGAGGCCGGGGGTTGTGTGGGGCCAGTGAAGATCGGGTGATGTCGACGGAGGGAGCTCAGAGGGGAAGTCGAGAAGATCGGCAGGACTGTCGCCATCTGGAGAAGAGAATTCTACTTCTGAGCGCAGACGCTGTAGCTCTTCGTTCAGCAGGACGAGCTGATTTTGAGCGGTCTCGTTCTGGTTCAGGCGGTTGGTCGATAAACTACCACCAAGATGAGAATTTAGCACTCACTTGTCTGTTGAAGGTCAGAATGGAAGCGATAAACGAGCAAGGAAAAACTCACTCCGTGATAAGCAACATTTGCGCTTCCTGGTTGTCCAATTGTTCGTGCAGTCGATGGCATTCCAAAGATACGTCATCTCTCTCAGCAGATACGGTTTGCCATGCTTGCTCCAGGTCTCTCTTCTGGATTCTGAGTACCTCGATAGCCGCTTTGAGACGGTCAACCTCTTGCGACAAGGCGGAAACGTTCCGAGTGAGTTGATTGGCTGCGCTCCTTTGATCGCGGTAGAGGTGTTTGACGTGACACATGTAATATAACATCTTATAAGCGGTTCGTAGATCTGAATACTAACCAAAAAAAGTTATCAGAAAACTGAAGCAGAGAATATTATATCGTTCTCACCATGGCGATGTTCTGCTGTACATCCTCCCGTGTCAAGAAAGCTTTACACTCCTCGGTGAGTTGGGTCGTCTGGGCCTCTGTAGCGCCATCCACGGCGACGCTGGTAATCTTTTTCTGCAAATGGCGAGCTATATCGTCGGGGCTACCATCAACCATCGTCTCGTCCGTGGAGGAAGGGGCTCGGATATTGTCGAGGTCAATGTGCAGTTTGATGGTGGTTCGCGCTTCGAAAGGCGTGCGGCATAGCGGACAAGTAGGGCGAGGAACATTTTGCAAGCAACTGAAAAGATAAAGACATGAAAGAAAGACGAATGGCATAGATGAGGACGGTTATACAAAGATAAAAGAATGTATCGCACCTGACGCAGAAAACATGGCCGCAGGGTATCGAACAGGGTGCTTTCAGCTCCGCGCCGAAAGGCTCCAAACACACATCGCATGCAGAACCGGGGCCAAGGCTTAGCATGGATAGATGAAGTTGGGATAACGGACAATGGCCAGGATGGGGTGGAGATATAACGAGTGGGGAGCCTGTTACACGTGCCTCAGTCCGTTGCGGACGTTAAGGGAGGGAGGATAATGGCCAGTACCGCACGGGGAACATCAGGAAACCGTTATAAGGATACATGAGGCAGGTAGCCGAACGGAAGGAAGTAAGCGCACGAATCGAACTAGATCGTCACCAGACACGCTTCGATCAGAGAAGTGACAGTTGAAGGTATGGAGCGCCTAATTGGGTTGGTGGGCACTGCTGTGCGCAACCTCGGCCCATCATCGTCAAATGTTAATGGGAACTTGAAAGATAGGCCGATATGCTGTCGTGTAGGAAAGTTCCGGCGACTCGGAGAAGACTTGGAGCTCAGGAGAGCTCAAGACCAAAGAAATTCAGTCCCGTGATATGTATCCGAACCAATAGGACCATCGGGGAACCGGCTCGGATGTGTTCGCCTCGTGTGGATGGCGTGGCCCCGGAGGCTAAGTTGTGTTGAGCAAGAGATTACCAAGTGTCAGACAGTCGTGAGAAGCCTGGAAAAGTGCTCGGAGATAAAATGTATCCGCGACGAGTTTTCGGTTTTGAAGCTCATCGGAACGACTTGACAAGTTAATTGATATCCGGTGGACGATGCTTGTGTCTCGTCGACGTAGTTGAGCATAGCTGACCGGGACAAGGTTGGGTCGTTAGATTTACAAAGCGTTCCATAGCAGATAACAAAGACCAATGCGTGAGCACAGATTCAAGAAGGAAAACATAGAGTCAGCTGGGAAATGAATGGAACGAGCAGTTTTCTCAGCTGCCAGTGTAGCCTTCGAAGTTCGAAGAGAAGAGCAAATAGGAATGGCGGACTTGAGTGCCGGTCCAAAGCTTATCTACGTCGAGCAATTGCGAAAGCTCAAAGTGGCAGGAATGTTGCACGATAAGGCAAGAGGCAAGAGTAGTCAGATCGAGTCAATAGGTTGCGTCACGGTACTCTCGCGTCATCACGTGATTTCAATTCGCTTCGACGATCAACCAAGCAGAAACAAATAGGCACGGACGCGTACCAGATGAGGCATTAAAATCCGTCGACTTTGTTGAGCGATTGCGCAAAATTAAAACCCTTGGCTGTCGCTGCGCTAAAATGGGTCAGCTAACAGTTGGCCACCTTACGAAGCCTCGGATCAGGCCTCAGGCAATTACTTCTTGCGATATGAACTGTCAGAAAGTACCTAGACACAGGCGAAGCTAGATGGTTTCTCGATAACGAATCTCTCGCTACGCACTCTCAACCCATAGATCAGACTGGATGAGTGAGAACTCGGGATCAATTCATTTCCTGATAACGCCTTAAATCCATGATAATCCACTTGGAGCTCTGTTCCACATTTTGGAAGATACTTATCAGAAGTATCATTGCTCCCCCCGTTCTGTATACACAGCTCCATCGCTTAGACTTGCCGTCGGAAAAGGGCGCGAGGATGGAGTCCAGAGGCTTTATCGGACCGTCCATCGTGAAGGAGGTGTAAGAAGCGACGCAACAAACGTCATGCATGAACTTTCCTCTCAAGTGAATTCTGCCGCCTGCGAAGTACAGCAGAGCAATATTATTAAAACGGCAGGGCGGAGAATCGGAAGCACTCCGGATATCTGAATTTTGCACAAACTTTGCTACAAGCTCTGTACAATAAATAGCACAAAAATAACACAACATCCGGCGCACTACCGAGAGAACCGCTTCAAGGACTCTTGGTACCAGGGCTCAGAGTCACCTCAACCGGGATTTACAACTTTACCTGGCACGCTCCCAAGTCGGACCGGACTCGCGCGTGACAGTATGTGTGACTGTGACCAGCTGTGACTCGGAGACGTGTCAGATTTGTTTCCAGCCCTTACCTTTCGCTTTCTCCACGGCGGCCAGCTTCCTGAATATCTGAATCCTCTTCCCCTCCTTTATAACAATGGTCAGCCCTACTCGAACGAGCCCTCTGGAATGGCGCTGATTCCCCGCTCAGTCTGATTCAGATGCCCCCAAGACCAATGGCACCCCCGTGAAGCCACCGGGCACCCAGATACGGTTCGTCGTCCGGCGCGCAAGCACGGCCGTGAAGCTCACACCCAGTTCTTCCCCAGGCGGCGTGCAGGCGGAGCACAGGCGTCGCGACCAAACTCGAGTCGTGCAGCAGGTGCTGGCGGGTCCTCGAACACCATGCTGAAGCTATACACAGACGATTCACCCGGGCTCAGAGTGTGCGTATCGCTCCCATCTCTCCCCCAACGTCATCTTCATCTCATGGCACCCCAGTGACCCGTTCATCGTTCTTGTGCTGTCGCTTTCATTTATCGGCTCCATTTTCTTCCTCCACATCTCCGCGAAAATCATCCGCGCCTTCTCAAAATGAGGGATTTAGGCAGACGGTTGGCCATTGGGCGTGGTGTGCGAGCTAGGGCGTAGGGCGTATGGGCACGGTATCTGGGGCACACTGTTTGCCTTGTATCAAAAGTATCCCTCCGGAATTCTTATTACTTCACGTCTATCTTCCCTGTCCGTGCTATTATGCAGATCGTTCATTCCGGTGGTTCTAACCAACCCGATGGCCGTCGCATCGTTCGCGCTGTCGACCCAGTGTCTTCGGCTTCATTTCTGGGAAATATGTGTGAAATCATTCAGCACGGAAGCCAGCGCTGAAGCTACATATCGTTATTTATAACTGCTGGCCCAACCAACCCGACCCAAACCGATGTCGTTGTTGGTCGCCGGCGTTTCTCATGTGCAGGGTCGCACAAGATCATGAAAAGGGCTGCATATTTCGGGATTCTTGCCTAATCAGATATGCCAAATCTACAGCTGCTGTGGGCGTCCGCCAACACATGTTTTCAACATGGCTTCTCACTGCCGCTGACCCTAAATGTTGTGGATCCATATTTCACGCCTTGGTAGAGAGTGGAATATTAAAAGCGCTTGCCCGAAGACGAGGATGTATTGCTCAAATATTGAGCAATAAACGATGAGAGTGTGTGAATAGATGGACTTATATTGAAAGGCGATCTAAGAAAGCGCTCGGAACACGTTGCATGACGGCAAGTTGTGACGCTCAGATAGCAGGTCGTATTCTGCAACTCTATTAGCTATATGAAAGAACATTCTCGGCGAATGCCGACACACCGCGGTCGTCTGTAAGGACTGCTCACCGTTTTGGGGCAAGTTCACCATGGATGCCGACAACCACGTTAATCTGCAATGCCTCTAAAGCATGCAGACCCTGGCCAACCCAATGGCTCACCGCTGCCTCGCTGTTGAACCACAACTCCTGCGCCAGGTTCAGACCGGCCATCTGAGACACCAGAGACTGGCCCGTTGGCGGAGCTCGGTGGTTATTCGCCTGTTCCACCGTCGTTCCCTCAACATCATTTAATACGAGCCCGCCACGCCGTATCCAGTCAGCAACGTCCGCTTGCGTTTTCATCGTCTCGAGGATGCCGATCACGGCGAGCAGAGTTTCGTCGTACTTCGAAGATGACAGCAACCACGCTGGAAGCGCATCCACCGGGGCGTCCACGGCCGAAAATAGGTCTTGCCTTTTTTTAGATTTAACTTTTTTCTTCGGCTTTTCAGGCACAGTGCCGAGGCTCGCGCGCAACATCTCCAAGTCGCGCGTCCTCGTTTCCTGGAGATATTCACGAACACAGATGTGGTTGTTCGGATGCAGGTGTGCTTTGCGAGCCGAATCATCCAGGAGCATGGTTGTGAGTGCGGAATGCTCGGAGAATGCGGCCCATGGCGTTTTGAGATCTTTCGTAGTCTGGGTTTTTTGATCTACCAGTAAAGGTTGAGGGGTTGTTTTTTTAAAAAAAAATGAAGACACATACTATAGAGTGCTGGAGGAAGACCAAGAGTATCCCGAGCCCAAATGGCCAGGAATTTGCGTTGTTGGTCGCCGAAACAATGATTCACCATGTCCGCGACGCTGGGCGGCTGCGCAGAGCTCCAGACCATCGTATCAAGCCAGACCATCGTGGAAGGATGGAAAATATATTCGCGAAAGGAAGTTAAATAAGGCCGCGGATGCACAATCCTTGAACGCGTCCCAAGATACGGCGCGGAAGGACCGCTGCGGGAGCGCTTTGACCGCAATAACAAGGTTCCGTTGAGATCAAGGATAAGCAGCTTTCTCGGAGTCTGAATGGACATCCGCGGCAGAAGTAGGATGGCGAAAGAGACGGCAACGAGCGGGAGGTAGATTCGAACGCGATGGTCGGAAGAAAGCCGACGAATGTTTGTACTTGTATTGCAAGTGCTTCCCGTTTGAAAGTTTCTCCGTTTTGCCATCATGTCTGCCGCTGGGTTACGTCGGGTCGGCAGCCGTTCAGGATCTGGCTTAAGGATCGCGGGAGACCTGCAGTCAATGTCTCTCATTTTATCTGGACGCGTTCCCCCTGCGCATGCCATGCTTTCTAAACTCCGAACTCGGCTTACAGCGGTTTTCTCAACACATCCTCCAGAACCCCAGCCTCTTCATGGGACAGTCGCATCTCATCGCTCATACATTCTCCTCAACTCACCATCACCTCCATCGGCTTTCCCTTCCCGGTTTTCCACCCCTGTCCAGCGAGCTTTGCAACTCCAAGTAACAAGATGGGGCGGCATCGTTAATTTTGCGTGGACCGGGTCGCCCGGTGGGAGTGACGAGTCCACCTCGGTGACAGCTTTCTCAGCACTCGGAGGGCGTTTCCATTTCCCAAACCTATCATTGTCCAATGTGGACGAGGTTGCCGAAAATCTGAAGCAACATGCCACTACCCCTCCTGCTGCTAGCGCCGACTCGCCAGAAGCCGAAGTTCACATCTATGTATGTACCCACGGTGCGCGGGACTGCCGCTGTGGGAACACGGGCGGCAAGGTTTTTCAGGCCCTAAGAGAAGAAGTCGATCGCCGTATTCTTGCTGATCCCAATGGGCCTGCAAAGAGCGTCGTCCTCGGTGAGGTTGGACATGTCGGCGGACACCAGTTAGTCAATTTTTAAAACGGACCTCTTCGTATTTCCTAATCATTTCTTCGACTAGGTTCGCCGCAAACGTGTTGATTTTCCCGCAGGGAGAATGGTTTGTAAATGGCCATTAGTTTGCGGACTACCTTCTAATCAGAAATAGGCTAGGATCTCTGACGCCAGAAGACGTGCCGCGCGTATTAAATACCATCCTTGCTTCCAAAAGAAGGCCTCTTACCGCGCTCGACCCTCCCATGTGTCAGCAGTTTTGGCGAGGGAGGATGGGCTTACCCAAAAACGAGCAACTGAGCCTGCACTCTTCACATTCGTAGTAGTTAGGTCAGTGGTTGTGTTCTTTACATTGGGCTACACTAAGAAACAGCAGATAAAATTTGCAACATAATCATTTAGGCACGTGGGGTTTGGTATGAACCTAGGAATTCCTGCAAGGATGTAGGGATTCCAAAACAAAGCGCACAAGTAACTGTGCTTGCTCGCGTCGGCGTCCGATTAATCCGGTAAGAATCTTTAAAGAAAAGGGATTCGCGCGCAAGTAAGTACGCTTGCCCCGAATCCTTTTCCTGACCCGTCGGAACCCGTCGCCGTTGAGTCGGGTTCGGACCCGACCCAACCGCGTGTTCTTCTTTTGCAGCGCTAACTTCGGATTGTCCGCAGCTGGATTGATGAATTCTGGTCGGATCGCCGGTGATGATGGTGGTCGAATGATCTGCCGCTGAATTATTCTGACAGTGAATTGATGTCTCTTCTTTCCTCTATTAGTATTAGGCCCCGTGAGATGTTTGATTTGTTTGGTTCATACTGTGCTATTTATCGTATCGAGTGGTCTCAATTGAAAAAGCCCACGATTTTTAACTAACGGCGCATCAACCAGAAAACATTGGATGGCACCATCCGGCGGAGACGTAATGGCACTATCGAGCAGCTTCGACCCTGATCTCTCGGTGATGATCTCCGCTCCTGCATACGAATCGTCCCGTCCAGCCTAATCCACCCGCACCCGAACCAGAAAAGACTATAAAGGGTAAGAAATGTAGGTTGAATTTCGACAAGTTCTACTCCGCAAAACTCCCTCTTAACGAATTTGGATCTTCCTAGTAGTCTTTCATTGAAGGTGACCATCCGCTGTCTCGTCAAATCCGGGAAACTTACAGTGTGCTCTGCTTTATATTAGGCTCAAAATGTCCACGACCTCCACTCCACCGAGAATTGTGATTGTCGGTGCGGGCTTTGCTGGGCTTTGGGCAGGACTCAGTGCGGCCCGCAAACTGGACTTGGCCGGAAAACCCGACGGCACCGTAGAGATCGTCCTCATTGCCCCGGAGCCCATCTTATACGTCCGCCCTCGGCTCTACGAAAATGACCTGTCCCCGGCCTCGGTTTCATTGACAGCGCTGTTTGAAACGGCTAGTATCCGCTACCTCCAAGGGACTGTGCAGACCATTGACGTCGAGAAACATCATCTCGCGTATGTCTCTGGTAGCGGAACCTCCTCCACCTTGAATTACAATCGGCTCGTCCTCGCGACTGGGAGCAAGCTCTTTCGTCCGTCAGCTGTTACAGGGCTCGGTGAATATAGCTGGGATGTCGACCAGATGGACAGCGCACTTAAACTTGACGCGCACCTGAAGTCACTCGCAGCAGTCCCCGATTCCCCTGCCCGCAACACAGTTGTCGTTTGTGGAGGTGGATTCACCGGCGTCGAAATTGCCGCTGAACTTCCCCAGCGCCTCCGCGGAATTCTCGGCGAAGGGGCCGATATCAGAGTTGTCGTGCTCGAGCGCGCCGCCTCTGTCGGTCCCGAAATGGCCGCTCCACCGCGCCCAGTTATTGAGGAGGCGCTGGCATCTCTCGGTGTGGAGGTCTTGGTCGGTCAGACCGTTGCCTCTGTCGATGCTGAGGGAGTTACCACGGCATCTGGGACGCGTATCGCCAGCAAGACAGTCATCTGGACGGCAGGGATGCACGCGCACGAGCTCACTGCGCAGATCCCCGCCAAACGCGACTCCCTGGGTCGTCTCCATGTCACCCAAAATCTCGAAGTCCCTGGCGTAAACGATGTATACGCCACGGGCGATATCGCTCACGTTGCCGTGGACGAAGAGGGACACCTTGCGCTCATGTCCTGCCAGCATGCGTTATACATGGGGAAGACCGCAGGCAACAACGCTATAGCAGACCTGCTGGGGCTCCCACTGGCGCCTTATCGGAAGCCGCAATATGGGATGTGTTTGGCGCTGGGCCCATGGGGTGCAGTGTACACAGTGGGCTGGGAGCAGACAGTTTCGATGGTGAAAGAAGAGGCCCATGAATTGAAGACGCATGTCAATACACAAATAATTTACCCACCACCCCCGGATCGAGCTGCGATTTTTGCCGCAGCCGACCCGGACGTGCAGGCAAAACTACATTAGATGTATGCCATTGCAATTCGCAGAATGTAACAACCTCTCCGCTCATCACCAGGCAGTCTTATTTCCCACGGTTGTGTTGATCTTGAAAACTCAGTTGAACCAGCAGGAAATTTTGCGTAATTAATTAGAAGACTGCCGCGCGTATTAGATACCATCCTTTTCTCTAAAAGAAAGCCTCTTACGGCGCTCGACCCTCCCATGTGCCATCAGTTTTGGCGAGGGAGAATGGAGTTGCCCAAAAACGAGCAATTGAGCCTACACTCTTCACATTCGTAGTCTTTGGGTCAGTGGTTGCGTTCTTTACATTTACATTTGGCTACACTAAGAAACAGCAGATGAAATTTGTAGCATAATCATTTTTAAAGACGAAGAAAGACTACCCTCTCTGCTACATCGCTTTACTCAATCCCTCCGCTCGGACATTCCACCCTTCAATAGGGAATCCCGGGGCAGTTCCATTGCTACCATCCCAGCCCTCGGCCATCATCGCGATTGCATAGAGCAAGCCACCGGCTCCGGGAAAGTACGGCGTCGGGACCCTGCATGAAGAAATTTTAGATATCGATAGCAGGCATAGTACATCGGATACTCGCCTGACACCGCCGACAGGCATGCCTACGTCGTCGAATTGGAACAAGGGATGGAGCAACCATTCCAAGGCCTGTTCCTGCTGCCCAATGCGGGCCGCAGACATCGCCAGTAGCGGGAAGTCCCACCTGGAAGAAGGTCGTTGGCATGTCCGCGTACATCGGCAGATAAGAATGAACTCACCCCCACACGTTCGAGATGTTCCACGACGCCCAGACTTTCTCCGTTGTCAGTTTTGACGTCTCCAGATCCAGGCCCTCGGTCGGCGGCAGCCATCCATGCAGTCCCGCCAGCGCCGGATGGTCGTTAATATACGTGGGGTCCGTCCAGAAGTCATCCTCGACATCCTCGAATACCTTATACGTGCCGTTATTAACCGGCAGCTTCGCCAACCCCTCCTTCACAATCGTCCAATTGTGCGGTACGGGTTCCCCCAGCCTCTCCATCCATGTCTCTGCGAATCCGAGGCCGAGCCGCCAATACGCGAGCTCGAACGCCGGGTTGTACGTGTTGTTGTAGATGTTGTCCTCGGCGACGATGTACATCGGCGGGCCCAGGTCATAAAATCCTGTGGTTTCGTTGAACCAGGCGAATGTTGCCATCCAGTCTGCCGTGTTGCGGACGATCGGTGCCCATTTATTCAGGGTCGCCTGAGTGGGGAAGGCGCGGTACTCGTAGTTTGCGAACACGAGGGGGTGGGGCTGCTGCCAAATGAGCAGCTCGTTAATCTGACCTGGGGCAGAGCGTCCTTTAATCGGAGATCAGTAAGTGCTCGTAATTGACTGCAAGTGATAGCTGGCTCACCCGATGGATCACTCATCTTGCCCCATCTTGCGCCAGTCGGCCATCCCTGCTGAACCTGTGCCCGCGCAATAGAGGTGTCCAGGAAACGCTCGTAAACGTTGCTCGAACGTAAAAGTAGATCCCAGTTATTCCAGAGCGCCCAGTGTTGGCAGTGCCAGAAGTACATTTCCAAGTGAAATTTTCTGACATTCGCCCGTCAAAATGGAATACCACGGCCAGGATAAAATACGAACGCACCCGTACTGCATAACGAACGCGTTTGGGCTGTGAGTAACTTTGATATCCGGAAAAATGCAAGACTAACCCATCCGTTGTTGACTAGACCAGACTGAAAGTACCGTTCAGTATCACACAAATTAATCGAAGGCGGGCGTGAACTGACCTCTTGAGGTGGGTTATCACTCGCTTCATTAACCCTCATGAGATATCTCGACAAAATGATGCGCCGTTGCAGCTCGTCCGCCCTGGGATCCGTCGATCCTGTAAAGACATCGACAAAACCGGACGCGGTCCAATAAAATTCCCATGTTTTGTTCGAGGAGAGGCTGATCGCCGCTGGAGACAGTACCGACTTCGGCGGTGTCAAAGCCCATGTCGTGGATAATGAAAACACATCCGATTTGGAAGCTGGGCGAATGCTGTAGCGATGCGCGTCTGGCGAGTCGCGCGTGATCGTGAACGAGTCTCCTCCAACCGACGTTATAAAGGTAGAGTTCACAAGCGTGTGGGAGATTTCAGCGCGGATGGTGCCCCGTGTGGTCGCGTCGAGCGTCGTTGTGTGGATCGAAGCATTATTCCACGTCCCCACAAATGGATCCGAGAACTTCTGGCTGCCGTCGTTCCAAGGGAAGTCCAAAAATACGCCCAGTCTGCCGCTCGTCAACAGTGGCGATGAGATGGTGACCCCGATGCTGTCCACCATCTGCGCAGAAACGGTTTTGACTTCCACTGGAGCCCCGTTGAGCGCGAAACTGCTGGTGAGGGTTCCTGTCCAGAGATCTAATTCCTGTTTGATCGAGGTCAAGTTGCTTTCCGTGACATTCAACACCTCGCCGCTGTCCGACCAGAAAATCAACCCGACTGCGCCCAAATTGACCCTGTTCGGGTTCGAAATCATCCATTGTTGCATCGGGGCCGCGCCGTTGAACATGTATTCAACGAGACGTCCGTGGTTGTCCAAACTGACGCCAGTATAGTCGTACACGTCCTCAAGCGTTTTGCCTGGCGGCAAAGAATCGTTCTTCCAGCCCCACGTAGACATGATTGCCCATGGCTGGAACGTCTGGAGGCCCGTAATGTCTGCGCCAAACCCAAAATTGCCGTTGCCGACTTGCATGGGGGTAGTGGTGCTCGAGGCATTCCGGATCGGGTTGTATCGTGTTACAAGAGCGCGGCGGTCGATTGGGCTGCTGGCATACGCGGAGTAGGCGCACAACGAAGCGATGAGGGGTGCCCACATCTTTCAGGCGTGCTGACGCCATTCCAGGTTGTCGCCTATGTACATCCCTGGTTCGCGGGCCGGCGACGACTCGTGACCGCGATGACGCTCCGACTTCTGCTTCTTGCAGTTGGATTTGAAGGGTAGCCGAGTCATGTGGAACAACATACACTGATCCAAACCGGAGAAGCCCGCAGAACAATTGTCTTTCGAGGAGCAGCACCATGATTCTCCGAGTCTAGACGTATCCGAGGTTGAACGTTGAAAAAAAAAAAAAGATCACTTTAGAGTGCGCACCGTACCCACTTTGCAAGCCTTGGAAGTTTATTGGAGAGAAAGCTTCGTAAATGAATCCAGGCAGATACAGGTAACAGCCGCAGGCTATCTTGGGACTTTACCTTGATCTCTTTCTATGTTAAAGACTCCCGGATTTTCTGAGTACTGTGGACTTTTTGACACGAACAGCAGTTCGAATAAGAGACCATATTTACCTCTACGGTGGAGGTCGCTTGAAGGGCCAATTCATCGCAAAATCATATGGGTCAGCAGTTGTCCCTCTCTGCGCGTATCTTGAGATCATTTTGTCCCAGACTTTGTCGGATGCCAGAGATCGATGGAACGACCTTTCTACCATCGTTTCAATTGATTAATTTTCAGCACTACAACTATCACGTTCAGCATTTAATTCAACCTGGCATCGACGTCTCCTCCGAGAGGAATGCTCGCCAAGGCTCCACGTTTTTCTACGCACATTCCAGCAGCCTAAAAATTACAGTCAGTTGTGATTCCGTGACAAGCGAAATACGAACCTGGGCACAACGCTTAAGGACGGAAACATAGTCTTCCGATGTAGCATTCTGTCCCTCGAGGCTCATCAAACCAGCAACCATATATCCGGTAAAACAATCCCCAGCCCCGGTAGTGTCTCGCGTCGTACCCTGGAGTTTGGCCGCAGGAAGATAGACCGGCTCCGCTTCGCGGAGCAGGGTGAATTTTGCCAAGACGCCGTCGGCGCCTAGGGTGCATACGAGGTTTGTTGTGGGCATGTGGGAGGACAGACGCGAAAGGAGGGGCTTCGCGGTGTCGGCGGCCGACGCCGATGCACTCGCAGCTTGCACGTCCAGACCAAGCGCTTTGCAGAGATCGAGCGCCTCTCCGCTGTTGACGATCAGCCAAGTGAGGTGGTGCCAAGGGAACGCTTTGAGCTCTTCTGCTGTCGGCATAGGCGAGGGATTGAATACTGTGGAGATTTTTGACGACGAAGCGCGGGCGAGGTACTCGATCGTCGACGGCATTGGGATCTCATTCTGGAGCACGATGTGGGTTGTGTCTGGGTGTATGCTATGGGACGGGAGGTCCGCGTAGTTCGCTCCCTTGAAAAGGACTTGGAGACGGGGTTAATACATAGCGGAAAGTAAAATCCAGACGCACTGATGCTATTCTCTCCAAGCTCAGTTACCTGGATGATTGCACGTCCAGTGTTTTCCTGAAAAAAGAGAATAAGCGTATATCCCATTAAAATTGATCAGGCAGAAACCTCAACAATCGAAACCGCTTCAACGCGTACGCCGGACTCCTTCAGCTCGTCGCGCACCCATAGACCGTCCTGTCCGACTGCGCCGACGAGATCAACAATGGCACCAGCGCGGGCAACTGCCACCGCCTGATTTGCGCCCTTTCCGCCCGGGCGCTTCACAAGATGATCAGAGGAGATCGTCTCCCCTGGCCGAACGATGTCTTTCACTGCAATGGCTCGTTCGATTCGAAATCTTCAAGGAATCGGGACGGGCTTGCCTTGGAAAAATTCATCCACATCTAGTGAAAGTTTTCAGTAGACTTCTGAGGGATCTGGGAGAGCTACACACTAATGGAGCCTCGGACGAGACAACGAGCAGGCATGGATGATGGCTGAAAGAAGCAGAATTCGGATCTCGGACCGATATCGGGCTGTCCATATCCGGCAGTATTGATCGCGGATCTTCCAACTTGGCAAGTTGCAGCTTGTTGCAGTTCATAGCTTATGGGGACATTTCCCGCAGTGCTGAGTATTCTTAATTATTCCGCTACTAGTTTCTTCGTTGCCTGAAGACTTAAAAAGGGCTGGCTGAGAAATTTCATTACCCTGAGTCTTATCGATATCCTTAGCGGGCCGCCCGCAGCGAGGCCGGGATCTCGCAATTAGGATCATCCGAATTATGACGAATTGAATCATAACGAATCTCCGGGGCATTTCAATTGGGGCCACCAGTACCAAGGGCCAAGGCGTTTCAGCTGTTCGGTGCTTATAAACTTCTCAACTTGGCATTTAATTTTTTACAGTTGTGAATTGGTTGTGAACAGTTGTGAGCCCGGCCATAGTAGCCAAATTACGAAATAAAGCTTAAAGATCGCGAGCTATCAGCGCGCCGTATTTGACACGCTCGGCCGAACCTCCATGCGCTCCTCATCGCCCAGTTTCTGTTCGCCCTTACTCGCTGTCGTCTCGTGTATTACTAAAACGTCGCCGAATGATGCAGCGATTGCTTCGAGGGATTTTCCCTTGGTCCTGGAGAACAAGGGCGTCAGAGTCTACTACGAGTGAGATGATATACAACTTACTCTGGGAAGAAAAGGTACACGGCGATGGCACTGAGACCTGTGGTCCCGACGAACACATCTGCAGGCCAATTTAAATGATGGTTAAGCAAAGGAAAGGAAGGCGCACAGTAGTAATTTGTGCCTATATTTGCGAACGCAGTAGTGGCGGCTTGTGTCAATGCAATGTTAACCACGAAATGACTCAGGGACGCCAGGCCAGTTCTAGAGAAATCGTTGCATTGGATCCGCTATGCATTGATAAAGTGAAAGTCCGCGCTCACACTTTGCTGCGCAAAAATATGGGCAGGATTTCCACGCCGTATAACCAGGTGGTAGAGTTGATACCGAGGTCTGTTGAATACCGTAAATTACGGCGCTGATGCTGTGCGAAAAGGGGACTTGCAATATATAGCAGTGAACATGTACACGCCTAGAATGGCGAACCCTTTCCCGACCTTGTTGTCAGAGTGTGCATAGATCTGCGACATGACGGCCGCGTAAATGAGGTCGAGGCAGAGACCAGCGGAAGCACCGCAAAGCAATTTCACGCGGCCGAAGCGATCCACCAGGTTGATCTAAAATATTAAGATCTTAGATTTAGATTCGGCTCGAAAAATAGTGAGCGGTGTACGTACTGATAAGAAGTTGATGATGACTCCCACGGTTCCATAAATGGCGGCCAATAGTAGGATGCTCTTGCCTGTTTGGCCGAGCTGTTTGTAGAGGATGGTCTGGTAGTAGTTGATCACCTACAAGAAAATTAACATGGCGATCAGATTCAACCATGGCTGCAATAAAAAAAATCTCACGTTCACCCCGCTGGCCGAGGTCATCGTCTGCACGGCCACGGCAATGATGACACGCCGTTTGTACTTGGTCCAGGCTTCGCGGAAGGATTTCACTTCTGTCGCCTGAATTAAGCAGGTTAAATTCTCGACAGCACGACGAATAACCAAGGCGCGTACCTGCTCGTGGTGAATTTGAGCCTTGATAGAGTCGAACTCTTCTAGTAGCGCGTCCTGGTGAAATTGGGGTCAACCTTGAACCTTTCGGATATTAAAATACGTATGTACCCCCGATAAATCCCTCCGAACGCTCGTGAAAGCAGCCAATGCCTCTTCATCTCGACCCTTGGTAATTAACCAACGAGGGCTGTCTGGCAAAAAGAAGCAGAGCCCGATGAAGAGGATGACGCCTGGGGGGATTTGAAGTGCCAGAGGCACTCGCCATTGCGCGTTGTTGGAATCACTGATATATCCACAGCCGTACCCTATCCAATTGGCGAGAAACCTGCGCAATTAAGATGCTAATGAGCGGATTGCTGAGAGAAAAATAGGTGACAAACCCTCCGATTCCAATCATATACCCACTTAGCCCTCCGATAAACCCGCGGGATGCGGGAGGCGATATTTCAGAGTTATATATTGGGACAGTAGAAACCAACCCGCCAACTGCGATGCCAGTCAGGATGCGTCCAACCAGGAACATGGCATAATTTTGTGCAGCAGTTTGGATTACGGTGCCCGCGGTGACCTGTTATGGAAGCTGAATTAAGTAAATCCTAAAGACGGAAACGCGCTTGATACGTACGACAATACACAGAGCTTGCATGAAGCGCTTCCGGCCCAGTACGTCACCAAATAACATTTGGATTATGGCGCCCACAGCTTCTCCGGCCACATACGTCGAGACAATTGCGCCAGTGAGTACAGAGTTGGGGTTGTTCATATCTAAAGTGGAAGCGTCAGTGATTGCGAAAGTCGACAGAAATAATGCACATACAGTTCTTGAAACTCGTGTGCGCAATAGACGTGGTGATAATCCCTGTGTCGTAACCGAACAGGAAGGAGCCTAGGGGGGGAATCAGGAAATTGGTACATAAAGGATGACCTCAAAAAGACGTAACGTACCCAAGCCGGCGAACAGACCGAGCTGGAGAAGACATTAGAGAAGGTGAAAAAC
Organism: Mycena epipterygia; assembly: GCA_029281465.1. NCBI lineage: Eukaryota > Fungi > Basidiomycota > Agaricomycetes > Agaricales > Mycenaceae > Mycena > Mycena epipterygia. Next base: position 312,549 of record JARJCQ010000070.1, on the reverse strand, counting down.
ACAACGCGGACACTGTACCATAACAATGTGGGAGTTAACCATGGTGGTTGTACTGATAGGGCAGCTGTTCGATTGTGGTGGTACAGGAAACACTTTATGCGGGGTCCCCGTTGCCCCAACGTAACCGCCTGGCACCAGGATAAACGTTGAACACGATTGGCCCGCATGCGGTGCTTCGCGCCTGTCCGCCCCGGGACGATGTCATTGATCACCGTGTAAATGGGAAACACTCCGTAGGAGTGACCCGAAAACACTCCCAATGCGTGGGTCGAACACTCTCCTGGAGTGGCTCGAACCACTCCAACGGAGTGTCTGGTGGCCAAAAATCGCCGCGTAGTGGAGTGCATCGAGCACTCCACCTGAGTGGCTTTAGGTACTCCAATGCGGCTCTTTGGACACTCATATAGAGTGCTTTGGGCACTACTTTACATTGGTCGTCGTCCGCCGCTCTTCTCGCTTTTCATTCAATAAATTATAAATAATATTATATTCCGAAGTCGTACAAATCAAGCTACTAAGAGTATATATACATCATACCGGGGAAAGAACGAGCAATTGGAACTGCAAAGGAGGGAGGGCATGTTTATCAGTTCAACATGATCAAAGTAGCGCGGAACTTACAATTCACATCCAGCTGGAACATACAATTCACATCCAGCTGGAACATGCGTTGTCGGATCGACCACTGTAACGATGTCAAGTCAGCAAGAAACGAAAATAGCGTACGCGACTATTCACAAGAAGTAGTAGGAAGCACATGCACTATGGTAGCAAAAAAATTGGATAAGTTGAAAATTGACCGTCCTGAAAGCACGACGTACGGTTCGCGACATCGTGAAGGTGCACATGTGCCTCCAATTTGGGAGACAAGTCAGCAAGATAAAGCAAGGCGATTAGTGTACTCACAATGTTGAATACCACCGGTGGGATTGAGGCGGCGACACGAACAAGTCGCTTGCTCGGTGTAATCCAAATCCGTTGTGGTTGTGGTGGCGTACGTCGAAGTGGCGGTAGCTGTGTCAGTCGCGGTGGTTCCCGAGTCAGTATCTGTTGTGGTCGCGGATGCAGTGCCTGGGAGCGAGGTCCACGTGCTTGTCTTATACAGGGCGAGGGATCTGTGGGCGCTAGTCAGCGCGGTGATGGATGTAAGTGAGGCGAAGGAGATGGCGAAGAGAAATCAAAAGAAACTGCGTAACAACGACGATGAGAGGGTGGGAGGGGTGACGTGGGATGGGGAAAAGAAGGCAGTGATTCGCGAGGACAAGAGAAGAGAGGGAGATCCATGCGCAACAACCACCACCCACGGGGAGCTCTGAAGAGCGTCGACGAAGGGTGGGAGGTGCGTGAGGATTGGATAGTGGGTGAAGGGTAGGGATGGCGGCAGATGGGGGTGGATGAAGAAGGTGCAAGGAGCGGGTAGGGGTAAAGATGTACACAAAAGGGCTCACCCCATGTATTTTCCTGTCCAACCAGCACCGCAGCGTCTTCGAGTCAACCTTCGCCTACTCCCAGGGCTGTGTATGCATCAGCTGTGTTCCGACGATGTGAAGAAAACATATGTCTAATAACAGAAGGTCAGTGAATTTACGTGGTACGGCGTCTCCGAGTCTGAAATCCTCATGTCTGCCTGGCTGTGCCAGCCCCGGGTGTGATTCAGGCACAGCAAGACAGAAACGAAGATTTCGGAGCGGAGACAAAAGAAACGACTCACAACAGCAAGCGACCTTGAGTTATCTTGAGTCACGGGTGCGTGCTGATGTTTTGGAGTATCTTGCGTGTATGAGGGGACATATATGGCCTAGAAGAGTCTTGTGTAAGCACAGTATCCTGAGAAAACGACAGAGAAGAGACTTGCACGTCCTTCTTGCGTGGGAACGCCCATCGTAGCTCAGGAGACAAAGCGGCCTCAAAGACGCGTCAAAATGACGGTGAAGTGTGGGTGAAGGTGTCACATACCGTTGAGAGCAGAAATCTCGCGTAAAACAGTCGGGAGGAGGGAAGCAAGCGCGATGGTGGTGGGAGGAGGAAAGGAGCGAGCGCAGTAAACATCAACAAATACCGCGCACGTGACCACCGGGGGTGTCAACAAATCTTGCTCAGATATTCTCCCGTACTGCTCGTTTTGTTCAACCATGTCCCAAAAATAGTTTAACACTCAAATGTGTTGCACGAATATTTTAGGAATTATTCAGGGGGCCCCCCATGTTTTGTGCTAACTTTACAATGAACTTGATACAAATATATTCGGGCAAGCTGGTCGTTTGCGTGTGAGATCTACAAGTTACTATTTGATACAAAGGTGGAGAGTATGAGTTGAAGTCCAGTGAGTGAGAACATAGAGCAGCATGGCAGAGGGAAAGCAATCGTCGTGCAAATTAAGAATCAACCTTCGGCACGGCAGATTGGTGTTAAATAGGCAAAAAAAATAATATGACGAACCGATCTTTTTAGAAGCGCGTGTGGAATAGACGTGCTCGACGGAAACCTTGGAGTTCGTTGTCGTTTTATTTGTTTTATTTGTTTTCAGAGGAGCTGGAGCTGATTTCTTTGCAGGTTTCTTTCCGGATTTCTGGTCCTTCTTGAGAGGCGAGTTGAGAACCTCCTGCAACACGAAGAATTAGAACGGTTTAAAAGATATAAAGCAAACCAAAAAAAACACTGACTTTCTTCTGTTTAACCGCAGGCTAAAATCTGGGTAAGACACGTGGACATAGAGGTTGAGGCAACGTACCGCCGTATAATCAGCCAAGGTTATCATAGTTTGTTTCGGCAGCTGGTGTTCCATATTAAATTAGATTTAAGCACCGGTCAGAAGCACTCACCGTAAGGGTCACTTTGCTCCAGAGGATGTACGGGTTCTTGCTTTGGCGGCGGCGTCACCACGATATCGAGATCCTCTGGCAGGTCGGCATTCGCATGGCACCCGTAGTCAGCACTTGCATCTAGAACTTTCAAAGCATCTTCAAAACTGATCTCGAGATCTTCGGAGATCAGGGCTGTTGCGACATGGGGAATGAGGACATATTTTGTGAATTGTTTTGGGGAAATGAGGTTGGAGCTATCGTCATAGGTATCCCATTCTTGCGGTGTATCCATTAACTGTTGTAGTGTAGCATAGAGATCATTTTCGACGTCCTCCTCGATGCCGAGCGACTTGAGTGTGTCGGAAATTACTGTATAACCTCTCAAACCGTAACTAAAAACCGTTAGAACAGAAAGTCAATGTTGCCGCATAACTTACTATCCGGCGCCGAGGTACCGGTCTTGGAATTTTGACGTCGACCTGCTGAATGCAAAGATTTTGTATCCAATGCGGCGCAGGAACTCATTCCATATCGGCGATGACGCAAGGACCTTGCTGTCGCACTGGAGCTTGTGTAAGGCAGGAAGCAGTGCAACGACTCGAGCAGGAAGATTGTCGAAGTCGATGTTGGTTGGCCATCCCTCCAGTCTCGCTTGCTCGAAGCACCGATCTACCTCGATCCCAAGCTCACAACAGATCTCCAGCGTGAGCTGGTGTGGGGCCATTCTTGACGATTAAATTGTGTCTCTGGACGAAGATGTTGAATAGAGCCGGGGACAACTCCGCTGGGACAAGGTCTTTGCAGTGCTTGGAAGGGCAAAAATTCGGGATATCTGGTCGCGTTAGGGATTTTTTGCCGTTGGGACTCGGATCGAGCTTAGTCTACCATTGAATCTATCAGCAATAATGAACATTTGTGTTACTGGATCGATGCACCTTTTTGACAGGTCGTTCATTTTGGGTATCAGCTGCTTTTCTCTTGTTCTGAGGGATAAAGTCAATTCGCAAATCAAAATGAAGGCGGAGCAACTCACCGGAGGTGATGGGGGTACGGAATGCGACTTAACGATGGGCTTGGGTTTCGGCCGGGGCTTCATTTGGATAATATCAAGCACAGTTTCACACATAATGCAACAGAACGAAGCTCACTTTAGACTTGTCCTGGGACTGGTTTGAATCTTCTTGAAGGACGGGGATATTTTCCTGCGTGAATGATGCTCAGCAGCATCTTCCCAAACGATGAGCGTGCTTACTTTGTTTTCTCTACCTTTGATTGGTGAGTGGTTGGGCGAGTCGTTGAGGAACTTGTTCTCTGCAAAATCGTGATCCACGCCCACGTCGTCCAAATCGGCCATAAAAACTTCTCATCATCAATGTCCGGGCCGCCAGCATCACTCGCAGCACCGCCCTGAATTGCGACCTCATCATCCGAACCAGCAGACTCGTCTTCTTCCGGTTGGGATGCAACAGGAACTGTCCAATCGTCTGGGTCCAGGTATCAGAAAAAAAATGCAAGACCCATCCAAATATGATAATTAATTTTGCATCTGATCTACGGTATCCAGCTCCTGGTCTACAAGTTCAGCCGATGGTACAAACTCCGGCTTGATCAAACCTCCACTTCGGTCAACAATTGACCACTTCCCGCGTGTTCTGATACGTCCAACAGCGCTTACGGTTTGAATGTCAGTGACAATCGTCGCAGTAATTGTCGTATACGAGACAATTTCTTGTGTTGCATCCTTTCCCACTGTGGAACAGGGTGTAATGACAGCGAGCAGTCGAGTTGAGTCGGAGAAGTCGCCCCATAATTTCCCCTTGGGCAGCTCACAAACGAGGATCTCCTCTAGGCGTCCATAAAAAAGCTGTGACACCCACCGTGTCTCGTTACAGTGTCCCAGCCGCTGAGAGGAAGCTTTCACTTCCAGTTCGTACTACAAGACTCTTCAGAAAATCGTTTCGAACACAGATTATGAATTAATACACACCCGAACGAACGAAGAATCCCTTTCTAGGTTTGCACCTTTCCCTGCTGCAGAAGCACTCCGAATCGAATCGCCGTCCAAGCTGCGCACTTTCCCCCAACTGGGCATGACTTTTGGTAGGATATTGAGAAAGGTGCTGCATGGTTTGCCCAAGACCGATGCGAAATAACCCGCAACCTTCTGCCGTAGGATGTCGGTAGGCACATAGTTTTTGCGGTATGGGACTCGAACAATCGTGTGTGGATCTGTAAATAGATGCTGTGGATTAGTAGCGAACAACAATCTCGAAGAGAACCACGTACACGCTGGATAAACTTTCTCCCCCTCTGAAGGGCCCCGAGAACGCTGTCCATGTATTTCCAACTCGTCCGTAAGATCATATCGTGCCCCAATTTGTTCAAGATATGTGTAATTCAAAACATGGTTGTTCAGATTGGCCCAAGGAAAACGCCTCGACCGCAGACCTGCTTTGAGGAATCCGCAGTAGCGTTCCATATAGAACGTCCACGTTGTCCAGGATGGGCCGCAGAAACGAATATCAGACACAACATGGAGCAAACCATGAATGACAAGTGGGCACGCCCGCAATCGATCCTTCTTGTACTGATAGTAATATCTAAATGTCCATCAGTTGTGATCAAAGAGGAAGATGAAATTGAATATACCGTTCATAGGTTTGTACCCAGTGAATAATTTTATCATCAAGATGGTCGAGTTCCTTGTGGGCGATGACGAACTGCAAGCATGTCTTGATTATTTCAGAGAGCTCGCAGGCATGCTCGTGGTATTTCGGATCGGAAAAACGACCTTTCAGGAGGCTTGGGGCCATATATACGAACCAGAAACACCACACCTCGGCGGTGAATTTACCGGGACCTGCCGCAAGAGAACGTGAAAAGGCAGACGGAATATCCTTCATTGCCTCGGCAGTCTCTCGCCAAATCTCCTCCCAAACTTCCTCTGGGATCTCATAGTCTTCGCAGCCCGGATCAAGGCCTTTGTACTTGCCGCTCCAATGTGCCACAAGATGAGGACTAATGTTCTCAAAAAAGAGATGCATACAATCCCATGGATATGAGCGAGCGAGACTCAGAGAGCCCACTCTGCGCAACGCTGGTAGGCCCTTTATTCCATGAAATTTCGCAAGTTTTTCTGCACCGCCGGCTGTAGCCTTCTCCATATCTTCAATGATCTCCATGAAATGTTCGTGAGTTCGAAGAGGTAATTCTCGTGGATCCCAGGTCGCCGGCTGTTCGCCTTCATCGCAGGGGTGTGAGAGGGGAATGTAGTAGATTGTTTCGCCTCCGGTGTTGTTGGGCAGACCTTTCATTTTGCATGAACGACAGGGGCTAAGGGAGTTATGACCTTTAATGTTCATCATTTTTTCTATCGCGATAATGTCGCCGTGGCCTGAGAGAGTATAACCGCGAAGTTTGAAGATCTCGCGAGTCAGAGAGTTGTAGGTGTCGACACCGCAAGCAAGTTGGGTGCATTCATCGTCAAATGGGACGAGATAGCTATGAGCATCTTTTGGACTTTTAGGACCAGAGATGACGCCGCAGCACATCAAATCTCCCAGGTGTGTACGAGTCTCAGGTGGAATATTGTCAACTTTCACCAGAATGGGGGTCGCGGACGGTCCTTTGTGACGGCGCTCGAATAGGAGGTATGAATCCGTGCAGGCGGAGAAAGCAATATCGTTTTTGCCGAAGAAGTAGCAATGTGACAATTGTTGACCATCTACAACAACCCTTGTCTTCCTGAGATCTCGATAATTTTTCCCATCGAAAACATCAGCAATAGTCCCGGGGGTCGGCTTGTAATTGTGCCGATATAAGAGTTGCTCAACTTTCTTTGGGTTTAGGAAGAAACCTTGGAAACGGGGGATGATGGGAAGGTAACAGAACAGACGTTGTGGTCTTCCATCTGCGGCATATCGTGGCTCTTTGCATGATCTAAATCGACAGGCCATCAAGTCCGAATGGGTGCCGGTATAGGCCATACAGGAGTTGACGCAGCAATCGTACCAGACGGGGTGAATGCCGGAAAGGATGGCGACACGGTGAATCATGACCCAATGGGAACTTATCTCGAGTTTATGTCTGAAAGCGTACCGCATTTGCGCGAAAGCCAGATGGGACATGGTGGAAAGCATCTTCAGCCTGAAGGCCCTAATGTTATCGCGGTCTTGTTCTGTCAGAATTTCGTTCCCTACACAAGCAAGGAGTATTTAGCTGGAAATTGATAAAAAATGATCATTGACCCGCACTTTCATCCCACAAAGCGGCCTCCTCATCTGGTCCCAACATCTCCTCCAACCCTTGGATCATATCTTCTCGTGTTATCACTTCATCCCTATCTTGACCCTCATCAAACCCCAACCAGTCATCTTCTTCTTCAAGCTCTGACTCAGCCTCCGATTCAGACATGGACACGTCCGAGTCGGAGTCATTGTTGACATCCATCTCGTCATCACTTGACGAAGCCAATCTATACGAATGCTCAGTGAAGAACGCAGGGGGTTCTGGGGAGGCGAAATGATCTTCCGAGCCATATTGTTGCTCGGAGCATTGTTCCATTTCGATGTCAGAGTCGATGTCAGAGCCGGACTCAGAAGGGGGAATATCTGCGAGGGGATTGTTGGCTCGAACTCGAGCATAGTGGCGACGCCTTGAGTGCGAAGAGAGCAGTTTGCCGCAGATAGTGGAGCAGTGGAAAATCCTTTTCCTCCTGGCGTTCTTGCATGCGGAAGGCATAGGAAAGAAGCAAGGCACAAAGATCACATGATTGCAAAAAATTCGTAAGGTCTGCTCATAAAATTCCGGAGAAGAACGGTGCGGATCAAGTCGGATGAGCAAGTTGAGAGGCAGGATATAAGGCACATGTACAATCACAAATAGAACAGTAGCAGTTAGCCGCACAGAATATAATACCGTGAAATCGGCACGATAATATGTTGCGTGCAGCTTACAAGCCCACTGTAAAATTCGGAACACGAAAAAGGCTGAGCATTAGGACAGCCTAAGTGTTGGTGAGGATAGCATAAAATTTCAGGGATACGAGTGAAGCCGAAATCGAACGCGAAAACTGTTTGTAACGTTACGTAGAATCGTGAATCCGACAGATGGCGCCAAGATTGGAACGAAGCTTAGGCCAGAGCACCACATGCTTTTGAATGTGAGCTGTCCAGAGACACAGACCAACCATAGCAGCCAACGACCAGGGTCAGAGAGTCGAGCGTGGTGAGGAATCGAAGCAAGATTCAGTAATCGATAGAACACAGCCACACCGTGCCTGTTCCGACACCCGAAGTGATGGCGGGAATGGCCGAGAATCATTGGGGACGGGTTGGGGCGGTTGGGGCAAGTTTTACGGGAAAACACTAATATAGAGTGATTTATTTCGGAGTGCCTGAAGAGCACTCCAACGGAGTGACTCTAAAAGCACTCCCAAAAGATGGCCTCGATAGGAGTGTCTAAATTGCGTAATTAGTGACTAGTCACTCATATGAAGTGACTTTACTTCCCACGGTGTGATACGGAACAATGTCGGTCCGAATGTCCAACCCTTAAGTTTCACCTTCCCTCGAAATGCAAATAACAGGTTCGCTGTCTGGAGCGAGCAATTATCATCACTCATGTCTCTACCCATTCCCCTCAGAGCTAAACTTGCTGCCAAGGAACGTGCCGCCGGTGCATGGCTCACTCTTCCCAGGTGAGCACACCATCGGTCTCCTTTCCACTCTCGACTCACACCAGCAAAGTACCGCTATCGCGCGCACAATTGCCAACACAGAGGGTGTCTCTTGGGTCCTGATAGATGCTGGTATGCATTATTATTGTTCTACACACGCTCACTTACACGGTTGTTGAAGAACACGGCTTGATTACCGGTACGCATACTCGCGATGCACCCATTCATTTTGCTCACACCTACATCAGATGTCAACTATTATGACTTAACAAATGCTATTGCGTCCTCTGGTGCATCTCCCTTGATCCGAGTGCCGTCAGACGAGACATGGATGATCAAGGTCAGTTCTCTACCCTCGGCTTGAATTTCCTCTTACGATTCCGACAGCGCGCTCTCGATTCTGGAGCCCACGGAATCATGATTCCCATGGCAAATTCCCCCGTGGGTTTCCACCCAGCTCTGCCTCTCAAATGTTATTTATTCACTTCGCAGGAAATCGTCCGTCGCGTTGTCAATGCGACCAAATATCCACCCGTCGGTATTCGCGGATTCGGTCCAATGTATACACATGCTGCTGGTGCGCTCGGTGGGCCGTATAAAGCAGCCGCCAACACGGACCTGGTCATCTCTGTGCAAATCGAACACCCGGACGCCATCAGAGATATCGATGCCATCTGCGCCGAGGGAATCGACGTCGCCTTCGTGAGTTCCGCCGTTGTCCCAAGACCACGGAGTCTTACATTCAGTAGATCGGCCCGTTCGATCTCGCCACCTCGATGAATGTGGAATTCGGGGGCGAGGAACACGAAGCTGCGATTGCCAAGGTTCTTGCTGCGTGCCAAAAGTCGGGAAAGATCGCGGCCATCTTCTGTATTTCTTCCCTCCCTTCTTCGATAGTGTAAATAACTGACCTGAACAACTTTGTAGGCTTGACCGGAGAGCAGGCAGAAAAGCGGTTCCAGCAGGGCTTCCAGATGGTCAGCGTCACCACCGATATTGACACCATCACGGACGGGTTTGCCGCGCAATTGGGCAAGGTGAATGGGAATACGAATGCTTCAGCAACGAGCGGATACAGTACGTAATATCTTGTGCGCGATTCTGCATAGGGATCCGCACCGTACCGTACGTATACGGTACGTGTCAAAATACGTGAATACGGACGCCTCATCGTATACGTACGGCAGGATACGGCGGCCTTCTCGCAGCCGACGGTACGGTACGGATCACGTACGTATACGGTACGGTACGGAGTACGGGCAGCTTGTCGGGGTGTAATCAGTCAATGTGGGGCATCGGCATGATGGATTCAGTCATTTCGTATGATGCTAAGCCACTTCGGACCAATTCCAACCCAGTTGGACAAGTCTAGCCGATGTTCAGCCGATATCGGCCTGATACGGCCTGATACGGACGCACACCCGTATACGTACGGGCCAATACGGCAGGAAATTTCCGGGCTACGGTACGTGCACCGTACCGTACGTACGTACGTATGGCCGTACCCATACGGTACGGTGCGGATCCCTAATTCTGCAGTGTAATAATTAGAAGATTTATCATAGTATCGGAAAGCGTACTGCTGAGACTTGGTTGATAAATTCCTTCACTTTAAACCTTCTTAATACGGCATTAGACGACTTTCTGAGCCCAAGACGCGGATACTTTAGTTGACCTTGAGTTGAACCTGTTTCGGAGCTCGGCCCGATTAGCATCATTTCCAATATTGAGGGCGATTCACGTGCGCGGACACATTTTCACAGAAGTCGACAAGAAGTCGGCCGCTTTAAAATTGTTTAAATTTCGCTCTCGTTTCAGCGCTCAGCGCAAATAGCCCTTGATTATTTTCAGGGGAGATTTCTCAATTAGCTGCGTCCCTGGACCCTTCTGACATCTGTGATCCACGGTGAGTCAGGATATGTATACAATCAAAACCAACGGTCGCTTGAACCCACAACGCTTATCCCTGTTCTTCAAGTACATTTCCATGGACTCGAAGTCCGAAGCAGTTCTTCTGAATATCGGTATTGCACCCTCCAAAGTCGCAAACGGCGCGCACTAACGTCCCAACGAAAGCCGGATACAAGTTTCTCGCCACCCGCCAATATGTTTGAGGAAGGCTTCCTAGCTTCATTGCATAAGCCAGGAGAAAATCCTCAAATCGATGAAAAGTTGCGGGTCGCGCATCTCAAAGCCACAGGTGGGAAGGTCATCACTCGTTTTCCGCCAGAACGTGCGTTGATATGTTATCACGTTCACGCATTATCCCGTTAACATCTCTGTCGATATAGCTATTGAATGGATTCCTCGTCAGTGTTTGCAACAAGCTGCTCCTCTTTCCTACTGATTGAAGGTGTCGTTTCTAGCATGTTGGTTTGTTCATCATCCTGGATTTAGATGCCATGCTTATTGCCATCCAGGACACGCGAAAGCTATCGTCGTCTACTTCGGCGATGCCAAGTACCACGGCGGTCTTTGCTACCTCCGTTATGACGACACGAATCCAAGCAAAGAGGAACAGCTATTTTTTGACAACATTCTCACTGTTATTCGTTGGTTGGGTATAGAACCTGATAAAGTGATTTACTCGAGCGACTACTTCGACATCTTATTCAACAAGGCTGTGGAGCTCATCAAGAAGGACAAGGCGTATGTATGTCAGTGTACATGTTGGTCGTTCTTCCAATATTATTGAGGTCGTCACTCACTCCGTACAGTCGAGGAACGCGGGCAAACTCGAGGGTCCAGAGGCGTTGAATCGCACCAAGAATGCGTGCACCGTCGTCGACCGATCAACGAATCGTTGGCGATGTTCGACCAGATGAAAGATGGCCACCCTGATGTAGCAAATGCCACCTTGCGGATGAAACAGGACCTGACCGACCCCAACCCGCAAATGTGGGATCTCCTCGCATATCGTTCCTATTCTGATCCACATCCTCGTACTGGGACGTGATGGAAAATCTACCCAACATATGACTTCACTCATTGTTTGGTTGACAGTCTGGAGAATATCATGTCCGTCCGAAAAACCATCTCCACGAGATATTTCCTGATTTATAGTTAACCATTCGCTGTGCACAAGTGAATTCGTTGCCTCACGCCAATCATATGAATGGCTTTGTCATTCTCTTGAGGTTTATACCCCAAGGCAATACGAGTACGGGCGTTTGAGCTTGACACACACTGTCATGAGCAAACGGCGCCTTCACCGACTTGTTCAAGGAGGACGAGTCACAAGTACTGGATAGGATGATATTAGGCTACCCACACTAGTCGCCTTCCGTCGACGCGGGGTGCCTCCTGAGGCCATCATGAATTTTGTTCGTGGACTTGGTGTGACGACGGCGATGGCGGTGACCGACCTCGCCAAGTTCGACGAGTCCATCCGTAAATATCTAGAGCCATTGACACCACGACTTTTCCTAATTCTTCGGCCCATCACGGTGGTCATCGAAAACCTCGCGGACGAATTTCTGATGATGGTTGAAAAACTTTATCATCCCAAGAATCCGAACATGGGCACAGGATCTGTTCCCTTCACTCGCCGAATTTACATCGATGCGGACGATTTTCGGGTCTCCGGTTCAAAAGATTATCATCGACTCGTTCCTGGGGGGTCTGTTGGCCTCCTGCATGTTCCGTATCCAATTACATGCACCTCTTTCCAAACGGACGATGAGGGCAATGTTCGCATTATCACTGCCCACTACGATGATGCTCAACCGGTCGTCAAACCGAAGGCGTTTATCCATTGGATCGCGGAATGCCCCAGTCACCAGAGTCCTGTCCGGGTCCAAGAAGCACGCTTGGTTGGGCCGCTCTTCAAATCACCTAACCCGCCTGATGACGAAGAAATCGCGGGAAACAGCCTCGACGTACGCAGTAGCGCTCTGATCAAGGTTGGATTTTGGGAAATTGCTAAAGCGGGCATGCGAACCGCGAGGGAAGCGGCTCGCTCCCGTATTTCCGCGCCCACACCTCCCGGCATTTCCCCAATCACGGAAGACCAACTGGTGGGACCGGAATGTGTTCGGTTTCAAGCAACTCGAGTCGGGTACTTTGCTCTGGACGGTGACAGTAACATTCCTACTCTTAGGTTTGGTCCGCCTGTGGGTACTGCGGATCCAAAAAGTCAGGTTATTGTTCTCAATCGAATTGTGTCCCTGAAAGACGGTGACTCAAAATTTGCTAAATAAAGTCTACTCTCCCCATGGTTTTGTTCACTTTCCCGATCGCTTTGTTCTCAGGCCCGCAGTCATGTGTAGACGATCTATTTTATTTTGACACCCCGAGGATACGTTGCCCGAAATTGTTCTCAATTGCCGGACAGGAAAAACAAGAGGATGAGTCTGCCACTCATCCGCAGAACAAATTGCGTTGGGGTTAGCCCCGTGTGTTAAGTGCAGACGAGCAAGGATGGTACTCCACAGTCAGTGATGCGCTGAGAATTCAACAAGGCGGTCAGCGTGCGTGATGTGATCAAGATTGTCATGATGGCAAGCGCTTATTCTCATTTCTGTACCATGAGCATCCTGGTGACAGGCTCTACGGGCAAGACCGGCCGCTGTATCGTCAACCTCCTGCGAAATTGCTCTGTTATCACCGTCTCCCGCCAGCTTGGATCCTCAGCCCGCTTTGACTGGGAAGATCGCGCCACGTATATTCTGCCATTCGAGGCAGCGCCGGATATAGTGTCTGTTGATTTGATAATTCCAGCACATATTCCGCCACAGTATGTCTATGAATTCATCGATCTGGCGATATCGAAGGGTGTGAAGCGTTTTGTCTTGATGAGCGGGTCACTGGATATTCCTGGAGATCCGATTCAGGGACCAATACGAGCACATCTTCAAGATTCGGGTGTTCCGTTCTGTATCCTTCGGCCTTCGAGGTTCTTTGGTGTGTTGATTTGGCTGCGATGATGCCAATCTAATGGGTACCATTTCAGATAATTTTTCGGAGATGCCGGAGAGCATTCGTGACTATAACAAGATCGTCAGTGCGGCTGGGACTGCATCTATCGGATTTGTCTCGTGTGAAGATGTTGCGCGAGTTGCGGTCAATTGCTTGCTTGCAGAGGCTCCACATTGCACAGAACACATTATTGTGGGCCCACAGCTTCTTTCGTGCAGTGAGGTTGCAGCCATTTCCTGTCCTTCTGATACGTCAATTAATGGTTGATTCAGGTAGCTGAATGCTTCTCCAACGTTCTACAGCGTCGAATCATCCACGAATCGATCTCCGTTGAAGAGCAGAAAGAACTCTGGTTTGGACTTCCCGATGAATTTATCAGGCTCATGGGGTCCGTTGAAGAAATGACTGCAGCAGGTGGGGAAGAAGCTGTGTATGCTGCAGAGACAAAGACCGTTGGGAAGAAAACATTAACAGATTTTGTGCGGGAGAATCTGCATCTATGGAAGCGAACCGAGAATGTGGATTTATGAACGTGAACTATGACATTTCTCTCAATCCCACAGAGCTGCGTCGGACCCGGCAAATGTTCAGTACATACAAATCAGTACAGTCATTGGCGCAGGCATTTAATATTGTATGCTCTAATTCAATTCTCTCAGTTTCGTCCATATTCTGCAAGCCTGACAAGTTTCTGTATTTTTGCATGCGGGACCTGCAATGCAGATGACAGAATACATCAGTAAGGAAGATCGCACAAGGACAATTGCAACTCTGACCTGTCTTGCTCCGAACTAGCTCTCGGAAGATACTTCAATCCAAATCCGACGAGCGGTCATCGCTAATAGGTTCCTCTAGGAAATCAAACCCGAGGTCGTCTGAATCAATACTGTGTGAATACCATCTCGCCACTGCTGCTACACGTCTATCCCGGCTGACACCGGAATTCTATGTCCAATGGATCCCGATGATCATAATCAGCGGAATCCAAAGGGAAAACACCTGAAATCCTCTTGTTCGCATCAGTTCCTTTCGAATTTCTGCAGGAAATCGAAGCATCAGACCGGATGTATCAACTGATGCCCTCTCAAATCGTCGAATTCCCATGGATATACGCCCCAGCAAATTTCGGTGCCAGGGGCCGGATAGCCGTGTAGCAAAGAACAAGGGGATTGCCGTTCACTTTCAGGCTCCTGGCTTCGATTTCCGAGCCGGAGGAGTTTCTAAGCACAAGAGGCGCAATCATCCTGCTTGGTGCGGAGTCCGGCCCGATTCGGATCAAAGGACGATCGACGCTTTCACGTTTTTTTCCTGTTTCAGAATCATCTCGAGTCGACCTCAGCTTGCTTTTCGCTCGTCTTGCAAGAACGACCCATGACTATTATATCCAGGTGCATCCCTCAACGCATTCGCGCGTCCTTCCTACCCGGAACTTACATCGGACTTGAACAGTGCGGCCGGCAGTGTGCCACCGGCGAAGGACCCGTAAGGCTACCGACGCGATTTGAATTCTCCACAACGTTTATAATTCGTTTAGGGTCAGTCTTCTCCAGTCGAAGAATGCCGCCGAGGAAGGAGTCGACGGCCCGAACAACCTTGTGGCCGGCTCCACGGCTTCGGGTTCGCGTCGAACTGAGTTCCTTGATACTCCAGCGGAAACGCTATACTATCGCTATGGATTCAAACTTAGCCCCTCAGTATCTCCCTCCATGGGAGATCTGAGTCCTATGACGGTCTGCCACTTCCTCGGTGACGCGCAATGGACCGAAAGATTTAGCAGGGATACTAGTGCAGACTGCGACATTCAAAATCATATCTCCACCTTTTTTAGGTGTTTGTCGAGAGCACAGAAACTGGGCGACGTACCAACAGAACTCTACGAACTTCAGCAGCAAGGCGCCGCTCCTTTGCGGCCTTCGCGGATTCAGCTTCGCTGGGAACTCATAGACGGAACAACCTATTATTTTCTTATGCCCAAATCACCTGTGCCAGATGGAACGATGCCAGAATCAATAGTGGTGCGCAGCGCATCCTCCGCTGTCGAGATCTTGCGTAGGGATTGGACGACCATGGAGCAGGTCGCTCTGAACCTCGTAGCTCGGGGGATCTCGTTTAACACTTTTTCTCAAGCTCCTCCTCGGGGCCCACGTCCAAATCCCCATCCTGTGCAATCATACAGGGGCCTCGGGCTCCGCCCCAAAACCTTTCAGGCGAAAGACGCAGACTACACGGGGTACGAAGCCATCCGCAATCGAATTTTTTGCTCTGGACGTGGACGTGCGGCATTGATGATGGGGGGAATCATTGCGCGCCTTGCCAGAGACGTGGTGTCTCCACAATCCGTCTGCCGTGGGCCCACCAAAGACGTTTATGTCGACGGACGCTGCATCTGGGATGGACACGCCTCGTCACCTGCATACTGGGATGACGCCCTCACAGACGAAGAATTGGAGATTATCTGCGGCCTGTACGAGGTGTCTACAGGTCAGCATCGTATTCCAACTCGACGTAGCAGGAAGCCTCATGATATGTTATAGGCAATGGTGAGCAGACCAAGTACGTGTCGTGGTGGCCTCCACATACGGCCTGGCATTTCTCTGGTATAAACATAGGCTACTGGACGCCGGCGTGCGAAGACTGGTTCCAGCGTCGCCTGGCCCAAATACATGCAGGAGAGGCCCAGTTGCAAACCCGAACCCAATGGAGGCATAACATGACGTACGAGGTGAAGTGTAGCCCACTATCATTTACCAACGATCGACTCGCCGCGGAATTCCTTACTCAAAATGGAACGCGGATCACGAGAACCCTGCATGCCCAGCAATTTCCGAAGGCTATCCATGCTCAAGATATGGGCCTACAAGATTCTTCGAATGGGTTCTATTTCACTCTCAGAACACAACAACCCGACTCCCCTAATACCGAAGAAACATTCCCCCAAAAAAATAGCTGTAACGCCCAAGCTACATCCCAGGCGAAACAGACGCCCGAGATTCAACAGCTCACTCGAGAGTACTGGGATGGGCGTCGTAAAATTTCGTCGCTGGTCTTGCGTGGAAACGCAATTGAACAACGTCTGCGATCCTTGCACGTCAGTATTCCGGGGGATATCGACTTGGACTCATCAGGTACGCTGAGCTGCAAATTTCAAGAACGTCGACTCACATCTATTCCATTTCCCCAGAGTTAGCTAAACGTCTTGTGAGGGCGGAAACAGAGTTGGCAGAGGCGCGCAATCGATCTCGAGAAGCTGAACATATTCTTGACGATATTCAGCGCGAGTGCAAGACACCTAGTGTGGTGCCCATGCTACTCCAGGCCTTGATCGAGGAATGAGGCACTCGCTTTATCTATTATTCTGTCAGATTCTCTCTGTCCGCCAAGCTTGCACAGTGGGTGCAGTAAAGCGGACTTTATAACTGATCAGTGTATATTTTTAACGTTCAACCTCGGATACGTCTCCACTAAGCTTAATCAGCTGAAAAGATGAGTGAGATTATTTGAGCTTTTACCAGCACAATCTTGATAACTACACGGAGATTACCATTTCCAAGTTGAATCTTCGTTCATTAACTTGACACCGATGCAACGTTCTGCTACATAGACTCATAAACAGTCTGTTTACAAATCTATGAATCAACTATGACTGTTCTCAGACGTCGGGTTCTCCTATCCCAATATAATATACAATCCGAAGAGACCATATTGTGCATTTCAACATATTTTACCTTCCCACCTCCTCAATTCCATTTCTCCCATATATCCCACCATCCGAGAGGAGGATTCGCGCTGGCGTTGTCGTGCTTCTCCAGGCATGTCACAAACCGCGCCTTCATCTTGTCATAGTCGGGCACCTCCGCATACGCCAGCCCTTTCACGTCCCTCCAGAACTCGTGGAAACACTCGTCCATGCCGCGGAAGAGAACACCAGACGGCGTCGCGACCTTGACTCGCCACACATGCGGCGGCTGCGCCGTGGCTCTCGCGGGCGAGCGTGCTGCGGAAGACGTGCTGCTCGAGCCCCCCGGGCTGTCCCACGGCAGTTGCCCGTGGAAGAGGTACGAGAGCAAGTATGCGAGAGACTCCAGATCATCGCGTTGAGATTGGCCTGAGATGCGGGAGGTCGGAATTAATGGCGTCAAAGATATGGGTGACGGCAACGTACTGATACCATGGTGCGCAAAGACGCTCATGAAGCGCCTGTTCCCGACGGAGTCAATGCGGTGCGGACTCGGCAGCGGCGAATTCATGTCTAACGCGGAGGAGAAACCAAAGTCGATCGCGTAGAGCATCGACGGTGCGTCTGAACTGCCCTGCGGCGCGAGACATATATTCCCCGGCTTGATTCCGCTGTGGATGAGCCCCCGCGCGTGAATGTCGCGATACCGATCGATCTGGGCCCGAATTTAATTAGCACCAGATAGATGGATGGAGTGGATTGGAAATTGGAATAGACGCTGGTAAAGTCCAAGGTATGCGTACCATCTGGATTGCAACCATCAGGACCATCCGCGCGTCAAAGCAGTTATCAAGGAGTAAGATGCGCAGGTCCTCGAGCGTGGGGCCCAGTTTCTGGAGGACAAGCGCCTGCACGTCGCACAACGAGTCGTGGAGCGCGTTCGCCACTCGCGGGGTGGGTACACCCGGACACGGGTCCGCGCCGCCGAGCGCACGGTACGCCGCGACTTCGCGCTGGCACTCGAAGTCACCCGCCGCGACCCATGCCTTGACGATGACCTCAGTGGCGGCGGCGCACCCCTCCCGGCTGGCGCCAAAGTCGTACGCTAAGTATACCCCGCGGCTTCCTGATGTTGTGTTAGCGCCTCGAATCGGGATGTGGTGATAGGGCATACCGGCCTCGGAGTGGATGGTGCAGAAGACGCGGTAGCGCGAGAGGAGGACGGCCTTGCGCACACGCGTGTTTATGTGCCACGCGTGTGGGTAGTATCCGTCTTCAACCCGGGAGAAAAATTCCGCGCTCATGGAACGTTGAAATTTTTGAACAGCGGCATTCCAGGGTGAGGCAACCAGTCTGAGACACAGGATAGGTGCCAGCAAGCTCAGAGCCGCAGAGCAGGGCATTGCTGGCGAGCAGAAGTGTTTCTTGGCATCAGGCGTTTTGAACTGGGGGAGACAGGCGTTGATGTGGATATGGTGGACGACCCGTTCCACAAGTTTCGTAGACAGCGCAGGGGGAGACATTGGAGGGACGATGGATGAGAAGCGCCAGACGCGAAACAGTTGAAGATTTTAATGATTCTAAAACAGCATCCTGCCAACGCGGTAGTTGCTAGTCATGGGTTCAAGCAGAAAACAGATTATGACAAGATTATGATGTATCATTCCACGAACAAGCGTGGCAGACGGCGAGATCCGAGTCCTGAATTTAAAACTTGAAGGGGTATGCAACCGAAAGAGGGAAACAAGAAAATAAAAGACACGCCGTGTCGGAAGGAAGAGAGCAATGATATGTTGTTCAACTTGAACTTGAACTGAAATTCGACATGCAGCTAGGGCCTAGGCAGTCTGGTTTTTGGAACTGTCTTACGCGAAGCGCCGAGGCATCAGATCGTAGGAAGCGGTCCATTTTGAGATGGTCTGAGAAGATTCGGTGAGTCTAGCCTTATGTAGAGGAAAGAAATAATGCCAACTCTGCAACATCTCACCAATGGCTTCCCGCCAGAAAAAGACGTCTAAAAAGGTCGGTAAGTCTATATGTGGAGGAAAGAAAATGGAAGCTCTGCGACATCTGTTGATGGCTTCCCGTTAGGCATGATACCCGGCATTCGGACCATGGGTTGTGGGGAAGGACCCATGGCTTCAGCTTGGTTGAAATTACATAATGTTGAAGCCCGATAAGGAAAGGCGGCCCGCCGCCGACACGTGACCCTTTGATGCGCCTCCCGCCCAGTCGTCCGAATCGGAACACACGACTTAAGCTGCAAGCAGGATGAGACAATGTGAATATCTCTATATCTAAATGGCGCCTCACACCCCGTACACAGCACGCGCATTCTCTCTCGCGACGGTCATCACACGCGCCGCATCCCATCCATCGCCCTCCCCCTCTCCCGCCGGCAGCAGGTCTGCGACAAAGCCCGCCGTCCAGGGCACCATGCCCGAGTGACACAGCGGCAGCTTCTTCCCCTTGGCTTCCGGTGTAGCGAATGACGGGTTTGTGTAGATAGGTGCGGGGACCATGTACGGCGCGTCCGTCTCGAGCACGATGCGCAGTCGTGGCGAGACGGCGGAGGGCGTGAACATGTTGCGCACGGTCGTAGAGGTGTCTGTGTTGGAGGCGTAGGTGATCACGCCTGCGGAGTGTAAGGGTTTTGGTGGAGAGGCGAGAAGGAAAGACGCACCGGTGATACCGATGTAAAGATTAGGGAACCAGTCGAGAAGGCGCTGGGCAAATTCGGGCGTGTCGGTGAAGCAGTGGATGTGGATCTGGGGAGGGGATTGTTACGGCATAAGAGAATGAGGGACCCGCCCAGACAAGGAGAAGCCAGCGCGAGCTCACTTTGTGATCTTTAGGCACTTCCTCCTTCAATATGCGCTCCGTATCCTCGTCCGCCTCGCGGGTGTGTATGGTGAGCGGTTTATTGAGCCGCACAGCACAACGCAGCTGGCGGGCAAAGACCGCCTGCTGGACAGGTCGCGGGGAGTTGTCGTAGTGATAATCGAGCCCCATCTCACCCCAACCAACACAGCGAGGGTGAGCCATCGCTTCGATGCTGCATGCGAGTCGTCAGCAAGGGCAAAGATGGCGGAGAACGGCGACAGACATGTCCGCCTCGACGGCATCGGTGTATAGCTTCGCCTCATGCGGATGCACGCCCATGACGAACCAGTACCCTAGTCCACCCCACAGATCCCGTCGCCCTTCCTCAGTGTTTGCAGAATCCGCGAATTCGCGCCACAGCGGGCGCACCGGTGCCTCGCACCATACATCGACGATCTCCTGCACGCCAGCGGGAACGTACAGACCCCGCACAAAGTCGAACACGGTTGTGTACTCGCCAGCAGGGTACTTGTGTCTATATGCCTCGAATGTCGAGGCGAGATGGGTGTGTGTGTCCACGATAGGCGAGGCAGGCGAAACGGCTGGGTGGGTGAGACGAAAGTGCGATTCAGGTATCAGCTTGGACTTTTTTCCCATCTTGAGTGTACTGGCAGACCTAGAGACGATTGGCAGCGTTTTTATGAGGCGATAGGGGATTCGAGTCACAAGCATATACTGACTCCTCGACGGTGAGCGTCGGTGGCGAGAAATATCGCGCTCACGTGGATTTCCTCCTTCTTTCCTTCCACAAAACCTTGATGTATTCTGCCAGCGCACCCGCGATAGAGGCGGCCGTAATCTGCACACTTCCTGTTCGGAGAAACCTCGTTATTAAATCAAGCTTGCTTTCGCAATTTTCAAAATGGCTTGAAGTCATGAGACTTGAAAATCGCAAACGACCTGAGGCTTTCGCGCCCTGGAATAACGGCATAACTTGGTGGGGATTTCTTAACGGAAACTTCGAGACCTTCGCTTGCGGCCTCCCCAATCCTTGGCTTCGAATCTCAACTCACGAGGTAGGGTTCTGCTTCCTATTAATCAAATATACAGCGGCCCGCCGGTCATGCGTTATCCTGCTCTGCATATAAGCAGCGCAGAAATGTTCGCAAAAAGTATATGGCCGCTCCCCGGATGAGTTCAAAGGCTTTTCTTACAGCCATCTTCTTGCGAGGTATAGCTGCCGCGGTTACCTCGAGCCAAGCGGCGAAGAGCGCGAGTGTAACGGTAACGAGCGCGCATGCCTCGACGTCTACTGTGGCTGCCAGTTCTGCACCGTTGAGCGTCACCGCAACGCCCACCAGCACCGTGACCTCTGTGGCTGCGGGCGCAAGCTTCCCTCCAGTGGGATCCATCCCGCGGGACTTTTCCCCCGCGGGCCTCGAGCGTCTCTGGGATCTCGTACGTGCATTACCTCACCATGTATCGCGCGTTAAACCGCGAATCCAGGTCGGCCCCGTCCAGCCCCCACCCTTCACCACGACCCGCGTCCCCACCAGCACGCGCGTGGTCCTGCCCTCACCTCCGCCGCCTTTATACCCCGCGTTCTACGCCCCCGCGCCGAAGGACATCCTCCCCACGCTCAAATTCCCCGCGGGCTTCAAGTTCGGCGTCGCGACCGCGGCATACCAGGTCGAAGGTGCCGTCAAGAATGAGGGCAAGGGCCCGACTGTGTGGGATTGGAATAGCCGCCAGCCAGGCGGCGTGATAGACAATACGACTGGTCCGTAGGGTTCTGTGCGGGTTATATCAGTACTGAACGCTACCAGGTGATGTCGTGGATCTGCAGTACTTTTTGTACAAGGAGGATGTCGTCCGGGTCGCGGCCCTCGGTGTCAATGCGCATTCCTTTTCGTGCGTGTGCTCCAGATAGAAAAATACTCGCTTACGCTGCTAATCAGGATCTCGTGGGCACGCATATTCCCTTTCGGCACTGCCGATTCGCCGGTCAACCAGGCGGGCCTGCAGCATTACAGCGATCGTGAGTGCAGATGATGCACTCCATATTGAATATTTACATTATGTCCAGTGATCGACTACCACATCCAAAACGGCGTTGCCCCGGTCGCCACACTATGTACGTGCGCTGTTTTCTTCGCAACTTCGGAGCTCACTCTCCGCAGTCCACTGGGATACCCCGCTTGCATTGTCGGCGTATTACGGCGGGTTCACTTCCCCGCAGGTGGTCGACGATTTCATCAAGTGCGTGTTTATAATTTAATATACACCCCGATGTTGAATCGCGACAGCTACGCGAAGACCGTGTTCGCGGCGTACAACGGGAGAGTGAAGACCTGGTACGCCGCTCCTTCGTGGAAGCACTAAGACTCCTGATTGTGCGCAGGTATACGTTCAACGAGCCCCGTGTCTTTTGCTCACAGACTGCCGGGTTTCCGTTCAGTGAGTCGTCCCATGCAGATGAGAACCATCGCTCACGGATTAGATGTATCCCTGGCTCCGGGAGTCAACTCGTCCACAGCGCCGTATCAGTGTGCCTATAACCTCAGTGCGTGTTGCTGCTCATGAACCAGCTCATCTATTTGAAGTTAACGAATGTCTTTACCAGTGAAAGCGCATGCGGGCGCCGTCAAAGGTAACTTCGAATTCTTCACTTTATCAAGTCCATCCTCACACCCGTTGCGCAGCATTCAGACAAATGAAAATCCAGGGAGAAATCGCGCTCAAGAACGACGATTTTATGTATGTCCTCCTATGCCCTTAATTATGACGGCCAACTAATCGACAATCAGCGGAATCCCATGGCGTTCAAACACATCAGATGACGCGCTCGCCGTCGAGCGGCACGTCGCATTCCGTATTGGCGTCTTCTCAGACCCGATCTACACGACCGGCGATTGGCCCAAGATCATGACGGACACTCTTCCGCCTGACTTCCTCCCGCGGTTCACCGAGGCGGAGATAAAGGACAACCTAGGTTCGCCTTTCCCCATATACTATGCATGACCAAAAAAAATTAAATTCACCCCGTAGGCTCCGCGGACTTCTTCGCGATCGATTCATACCGCGAACAGTGGATTTCCGCGCCCCTCGACGGGCTGGACGCATGCGTCTCCAACACGTCGCACCCGCTGTGGCCCGAATGTCATTCGCCCGTCCTGTTCGACTCGAATGCGGGCTGGGCCGCGGGTATCTCGCCGGACCCGCTGTCCGATTCTTGGCTGCAGGCGACCCCGAACACGCTGCGCACCTACCTGCAGGGTGTGCACACGCGCTGGCCGACCACGAAGATGGTGGGTACACACCTGTTCATTTATTTTGATTGAGCTAATAGGAACAGTACATTTCTGAATTCGGGTTCGTGGAGCCGTTCGAGGAGCTGCGTACCGATATGTTCCGAATCACGGTTAGGCGTTCACGTTAATTCAAAGCATTTGTGCTTACGGTCCTGTACAGGAAGACGTCGCGCGCACGGGTACGTTCAATCTGGTGGGGAATCGCCGATACTGAACGTGTGCTCAGATTATTTCATGACATACCTCGGCCAGATACTGCTCTCCATTCACGAGGATGGGGTCCCGATCGCAGGAGCCTTTGCTTGGGGTACTGCACTGTTGTATCCCTCTGTGCTGTTCGGCTGACGACTCACAGCGATGATCGATAATGCGGAGTGGAACAGTGGGACCAGCGCCAAGTTCGGCATTCAACACGTCAATTACACAACGCTGGAACGCACTTATAAGCGGTCGGCGCTTTCCCTCTGTACGTCCCACTCGTTAGCAGCACTGCCACTGGCTCACTGTCCTGTCTGTAGCCGAGTTCTTCCAGGCTCATCTCCAGAATTGAAAGGGATTTGGGTGTACTGTATTACAACGATCGAAGAAGCTTGTCGATTTCACCCTGTATATTTTCTCTGGCCCGTTGTTCCATCGCCGCCGTGTCGGGGCGCAGAAATATTCGTTCGTGTGAGAGAAAGCTTTGAAGAACCTTGGAACGACCTGCGCGATAGGCCTCTAGCGGATAATGTGAATACTCGTCCCGTATTTCCTGCGCATACTTCTCGTAGGCCGCCGGCGAATCGGCCAGGATGCGCATGTCGAGATCTAAAAACATGGCTACCTCGGACGCGGTCAGACCCTCCGGCAGCTCGGCTGGAAGTTGGTGCAAAATGGTAGCCTCGATGAGGGCTGAGACAGGCTGCTCCAGCTTGCTCTGTGGAAGGTAAGCTCAGCCGGCGATGATATGAAGCATCCTACCATCGCGGGCGACTTGGTTGAGTCGCAAAACTCTTCCCATACTCGGATGCTTTCCCGCTCGTTCCATGGGCCACCTTTAACGGGGTCATACACACAATCGTGAAACCAAATCGCAAGTTCGATGGTTTCGTGTGCCGGGCCACCCGGCTCCAACGCGCCGAGCATGTATGAGATGTGTTCAAGAGTATGATAACGCCGCTGGGGCTCGGAGTAGCGGGATTGAAGCCCTGTTGCCATGCTACGCATGATTCCACTGTCAATATTTGGATCTAAAGTGGATATCACATCGATAAAACGAGTTTCCGTGGCGCGAGACATGAGAGTTGAGGACAAGGGGGAAGTGGCACGTGATGGTGTAACCTGGAGGCTTTTGGCAAGCACGCGCACACAACATCTTCGTCCCAAAGCATGACTCTCAACCATCCGGGCTACGAGAAACTTGCTGAGGAGACATCTTCTCTGTTCTCTGCCCGCGCGCCATCCTTCGTGTATGTCAACGATCCGGTCTCACCGAGAACCGCCGCCTTTGTCGTCAACTCGGTCATCTCGTCTGTCGCGCATTCATCGGACGCGTCTTTTCGTGTAAATCACGCCCAAGTCAACGCGGTGGCTTGTTTCAACCCCCGGCTACTGTATGACTCGGTTCTGAATCAGCTCGCGCAATGGGACGTCAAGTGGGCAGACGGCTGCGTGAACTGGAGTGGGGACGATGACCAGAGGTGGAACGAGAATCTGGACGGCTTCGTTCACGGTCTGAAAGCCGTTCACTCGTTCCTTCGGCGGAGTCAATCTACAGGCTCCAAGGGCAAGGCCAAACAGACCGACGACGAGCTTGCCGCAGACAACGGGCAGCTGGTTATTGTGGTGGAACGCGCAGAACGGCTGCAGGAGCAAATGCCGGACCTGCTCGTACCTCTGGCTAGACTGGCGGAGCTGGTAAGCAAGTCATAATTGTTCGTTGGCTTATAAAATTGACATGCTTTGAAGACGCAGCTTGATTTGAGCGTGGTCTTCGTGTCGGATGTGCCATGGGAAGACATACGGCCTCCTTTCGGTGGCTCCCCAGATCCATACTACGTGGATGTCTTGCCACTGAACAAGGATGGTATGTGCTCGTTTCCTACAAACGAAATGTTGGGTCAACACGCACATTAGCCCTGACTCGCCGACTTTTGTCTGCTTTCCAATCTGTATCTTCTCAATCTGAACACACCGCCGTGGCGGATCCATATCATCCCAATCTACGGCCGCTTTACAGCTCGTTTCTTTCAGTCCTCTTGGACATTTGTTGTGTGTACGTCCAAGATCCCAATGAGCTGCAGTACATAGCTGCTGCCCGATGGCCCGGATTCGTTCAGCCAGTATTGGATGCCCATAACCACCGCCACGACGAAGATATAGATATGGACGGTGACGACGACCCCGGCTTGAAGCCACCCACCGAAGAAGCCCGAATGCGTCTGATCCGTATATTCAAGCCCTCACTCCAGACGGCTTTGCAAACGCTTTATCCGCGATTCGATCACGCTGCCAGTTGGGCCGCGTCCAACTATCCAGAGGCAGATTTGCTCATGAAACCACCGATCCAAACGCAGCCTCTGCCCGACGTGGGCGAGGTGGAAGTGGACGACGGCAGGATCTCTGACTTGCCACGGATGGCGAAATTTATCCTCGTCGCTGCGTATCTCGCATCCACCAACCCTCACATCACCGATGTGCGGATGTTTGGAAGAGGGTTGGACGAGAAGAAACGGAAGCGGCGAGCGCGCAAAGCTCCGAAGGGTGGTACAGCCAAGGTTAGTATTACGCGCTTCCCTCAGTAGCAATCAATGACACACAATTCGTTTTAAGGCCCCTCAGCGCGTTCTCGGCCCAAACCCATTCCCGCTCGATAGGCTCATCGCCATTTTGGGCGCCCTCCTGGAGGAAAACGACGTCGACCACCGGTTACCTGCTCCCGAATATGTTATTCCCGGGGAATATACCGACATGGAGACCGCCCGGGTGGGAATCTATACCAGTGTATGTCTCTTTCCCTCCTCTCTAGAAACGATTCCCGGCTGATTGGGTTTCAGATAATTGAGCTTGCTGACGCCGGCCTTCTGCATCGGACATCTTCCGCAGACAAGTTGGATGGCCCGCCTACTTTCAAGTGCGGTATCTCGTATATGACCTCCGCGGCGTTGGCGCAGCAGCTAGATGTTCCGCTCAATGATTTGCTGTGGGATCCCGCTTGATATTTTTATTGGGCATTCGATCTGTGAATGTATGTACTAATGGGAAAATGAAATGTAACTGTGGTCTGTTGGTCGGTATATTTAGCTGGATAGGCGAACACGAAAATTGAAAGTCTGTTCCAGCCGAAGGCAACGGAATGTTTGGACCTGTGTGCCATTGTCTCCATCAACCGCGACATCCCGGAATCCTCGCTCAATCCTCACTGAATCAACTCCCACATTCTTCGATGTAGACCCTTTTTGCAGCGGCCGACCGCTCGGAATCCCTGATCATTCGGGTGCCTGGCCTGGACCCTCGATGAGCTCACGATATTCCCCTATCGAGGAGCTCCGCAGAAAGGCACGGCCTAGACTCGCAGGCCCGGAAAAAATCGCGGTAGGTAGGGAGGTAAATAGCATTAGCACGGCACGGTCCTGCTAACATCTTAACTTGCGCCTCCCGTCGGACGGTCGAGGGCTGAAACTGAAACTAACAAACAGACAAGTCCCGCCTCCTAGTGGACTTCCGACTGCTCAAGTCTCACTTAAATGGTGCTAACATTGATGGGACACGCTAGTGGCGGAGGTAAAAAATATTCATCAGCCTAGCCCTAACTAGGAGGTGAAAAATCGAACGAAAAGGTACCATCATCCGAGTCGACGACATTCCTGCATTGAATCCAGTCGCAATTGCAGACATTCCTCTCGGGTCCCGGTTAGCGCGGTACAGTAACGTACTACTTGTTCATCCGTTCTCAGGGATCCGAGTCCGCTCGGAACAATAACCTCCGTACGCATGACGAATAGTTATATAGTGGCGATCGCGCGCACATTTTCCAACACACTCCTAGCTGGCGATGAAATCCTTCTACCTTCCCTACTTTCCCGACTTTCAACTCTACTGTCGTTAATTAAGCTTTCCGCCACCGACAATATAGCCATGGTCTCCCTGGCGACGCTGTACGCCAAACACACCTTCGACTTCGACGCTACCTGCAGCAGTCAATATTTTTATCTCAGGAAAAACTCTACAACGGCGACTTCGATCCTGACGCTCGACACCATCTTTGTGAACCAGACAGTCGCGCAGAGCCAAGCAATTCCAGCCCCATTCTTAGCAGCTGCACAAGCGCTACCGGGCACAACGCTCACATCTTCGACATATACTGACGAGTCCATCAACAATATATTATATCAGGCAGACGACGCCGCTGGGTTCAACATCATTTTAGGATCGCTACTTATTCCCACAACGACTTATAGCAACTCCCCTGAGATAGTCCGGCAAATATACCAACAGCTCTTGGACGCAGGGGCATTGAAGTGCGTATATCGTTTTCGGTCGTGTTTACTGTTAATCGACTTCGCTCTTAGCATTCCTGGCCATCTTGTTGCCGGTGGTTCGTTTAAGCCGTCTTGAAATTTAACTGAACCCTGACGCGGTTTTGTACCAAGGTCAAGTGGTCGAAAATGCAAACATCTCGTCGGCGGTCAATCCAGCTTGGCGGACGGCAAAGACCCATGGCATCCTTGTACAAACTACAACCAAACTGAGCTATATTCCTTAGGTCATCCTCGAGAATGGATAGGACGACTCTACACCGCTTATCAACACGATTCGCAAAGAGTTCCAGACCATCCAGCTCCCGATTTTGGAGCAGATGTCTGGTGCCAACGCCGGAGCGTACTCCAACGAGGCGGATGTGTTGAAGCCAAACTTCCAGACCACGTTCTTCGGCCCGAACTATGCGACGCTCAGCACGATCAAGACCAAGTACGACCCGAACGATCTCTTTATCGTTCCCGTCGGAGTTGGGAGCGAGCGGAGGGATCAATGGGGACTGCACTGTGTAGTGTGCGATGCGTTCCGCCCTTGTTGAACATCGGACGTTCTTAGGTAATTCTGCTGAATCTTGCTTGCTAGATTCACGGTGCTGCAGCTCTGAGATTGGGACGAAGTAATGGGCGACTATCTCCATCTCCACTCTGATATATCTCTGTAGCTACAGGGTGGATATTTCGTTGTTCATCCGTTCCACTTACCCCGGGCCCAAAATGTCCGTCGTCCAACCCTGTTCACAGCGACAGGGTCCTGTCCATTACGCTTCCAGTCAACATCCAGTGACACCTGGGGTTTTCCAATTGAACGGGAGCCTAAGCTTGGTTCATTTGGCAAGTCCCTAGAAGGCTAGATCTATGCCAACCGGAAGAGCCGACATTCTGCCGCCTATCTGCAGCCGTATCTATAAGTGTGATCTACTCGGACGGAACTTTCTCACCTGCCTTGCACCCACCTAGAATTTTGAAACGCGGAGTGCTTGCGAGTTGTGGCAGTTTAACTGTTGAAGGAGGGTTGAAATCCGAAGAGTAGCCCAATTAGAGCGGTCAAAAAAAAATCTTTTAAAAAGAAAAATGCAGGCTGAAGATCCGGAAACGCACCCCAAAGTCTTGCTCTTCGGACCAGTGCTCGTTCCCTATTCGGTTCCATTTTCCCTCAATCCAGATTCGGGACTCCGCGGTCACACAAGCCGACACGTGCACGACGATAGAAAGGTCAACTGATGTCTCGGTGATTCTTCGGCTTAACCAGCACAATCATATACCCCCCAACCGTGCGCTTTCCATTGTGCCTTCAGATTCCCCATCTTTAGGGACACACTTCAAACTCCGTTTTGCCTAGTACACGTTCCATGCCGCCATCGGATTTCGCGCGTGCCAACGTCTCAGACCTCGTCGAGAAGTTGACGACCGACGAATCGATCCAGCTTATCGCAGGAGTGGGTTTTTGGAAGACATACGCAGTAGAAAGACTGGGTATACCTGCAATCAAGGTCATTTCTGGTCTGCCTTTAGAAAACGCGTAATCTCAGAGTATTAACAGGTCAGCGATGGCCCTAACGGGATTCGCGGAAACCACTTCGTTATGGGGACTCCAGCGAAATGTCTACCTTCTGCGACAGCACTAGGTGCTACTTGGGATCCTCAACTCATTCACGAAATTGGTCTCAAGCTCCTTGCTCCCGAGGCCAAGCTCCGTGCCGCATCTGTGATCCTTGGACCGACCTGTAATATTCAGCGGGTGCGCAATATTTAGACACATATTGACCTCTTTTACCTATTATTCATAAAGAATCCTCTCGGTGGTCGAGTAAAGATCAAAACCCCACGCGTCTACAATTATCGACTGACCCCTTGATTCATAGAGCTTCGAGAGTTTCTCGGAAGACCCATTCCTCTCGGGTATGATTGCTGCATCCTACGTGAATGGTGTTCAGGAAGGAGGTATCGGCACCGCCATCAAGCATTTCGTGTAGGTGCCCTGCGCTACTTCATCGACCTCAATTTCCTAATATTATTTCATAGCGGAAACGACAAGGAGAATGACCGGATGGCATACGACAGTATTATCAGCGAGCGCGCGCTGCGTGAAATATATTTGATGCCGTTCATGCTCGCGCAAAAGTTCGCGAAGCCCTGGTCGTACATGACTGCGTAAGTCTGGTACCAGCCCTGTCGCATATTGTA
Organism: Mycena epipterygia; assembly: GCA_029281465.1. Lineage (NCBI taxonomy): Eukaryota > Fungi > Basidiomycota > Agaricomycetes > Agaricales > Mycenaceae > Mycena > Mycena epipterygia. The sequence goes on along the minus strand of JARJCQ010000070.1, from coordinate 282,640 downwards.
TTCTGATCTTTGCTTCAGTTACAACCGCGTAAATGGAACTCATGTCTCAGAGAATCCTGCCATCCTGCAAAACATTCTCCGCGACGAATGGAAGTTCGATGGTTTGGTGTGTTCGCTTCATCTCAGCTGAACTTGGAGCTCATCACACGGTTCAGGTCATGAGTGATTGGTAATTCCGTAATGTTCGGTTTTATTAACGCATATTGATTCGCTTGTTCAGGTTTGGCGTCTACAGCATAGATCTTAGTATAAAGGCTGGCCTTGACCTGGAGATGCCGGGGATAAACAAATGGCGATCTCTGGATCTTGTTAATCGCTCTATCTCCTCTAGAAAAGTGACTCTCCGTGCAATCAAGCAGCGCGCTACCAAGGTTCTCGAGCTTGTGCAGAAGTGTGCCGTTGGTGCCCCCGAGGTTCGACTTTCCACAAGGTCACATAGAACATTCACAAAGTATTATCCAGGTTCTCGACGGCGATGGTGAAGAACGCACAATGGAAAGTGACGCCGATAAGGCCCTTATGCGCCGTGTCGCGGCGCAGTCGATTGTTCTGTTGAAGAATGATGGTGATTTGCTCCCGCTCCGTCCGCAGAATCTCAAGAAGATCGCAGTCGTTGGTGGAAATGCCAAAGCGATGGTGTTGAGCGGAGGCGGATCTGCCGCCCTCAAGGCCTCCTACTTCATTTCTCCTTACCAAGGCATCGTGGATGCTCTTTCGGCGAATCCGGACGCAGAAATCACCTACTCCGAAGGCGCCAGAGGTAAGCCCTTATCTGTTCAACCCAATAGTCTTGTTAACATCGTTGCAGCGTATTTAACGTCGCCGTCTCTCGATTATGAGCTATTCACAGAGGATGGCAAGCGTGGATGGACCGGCTCATGGCACAGTCACCTCAGCGACGAGAGTATGACACCGGTAGATGAGACTCTGAAGACCGACTATCTCGACGAGACACGGATATTCATCAGCAATTCTGCTCCGGAAGGTTTAACAAAACGCTGGACCCTCAAATTACGAGGTCAGCTCCTTCCTCGCTCCAAAGACACACCGTTTGAGTTCGGCCTTATCGCTGCGGGTCGCGCGAAAGTGAGCCTGCACTCCCCTCTCATCATTATTTTTTTATTCACGACATCAAAAGCTCTATGTCGACGGAGAGCTCCTCATCGATAATTGGACGCGTCAAAGACGTGGGGAGGCCTTCTTCGGATGCGGATCGGAGGAAGAACGCGGAGTATTCACTCTCAAATCTGGCGTCCGACACAATATCTACGTGGAATTTTGTAACGTTCGAGGACCTGCCGACGGGGACGAGGACGAAACGGTCATGGATAGGTGCGCCCCGTGATTTCCAGTGTCGAAGAATTGTGTTCAGCATTTATTAGCAATCCTGGTGTGCGGCTTGGCGGCGCTGAGGTAGTTGATTCAGATGACCTGCTTGCAGAGGCTGTCGCATTGGCGAAAGATGCCGATGCTGTTATCGCCATAATAGGCTTGAACGCAGACTGGGAGACAGAGGGAAACGACCGTACGACCTTGGCATTACCCGGACGCACCGACGAACTCGTGGAGAAGCTTGTGGCGGCAAACCCAAAGACGGTGGTTGTCACCGAATCGGTGGGTGTTTTTCGAGGTTCACCCTGGTGTTACTTATAGCGCCCGCAGGGATCATCTATCCTCATGCCATGGGCCGACAAGGTTCCTTCCATGGTTCACGCGTGGTATCTCGGGAATGCGACCGGAGAGGCCATAGCCGATGTCCTATTCGGACAGCAGAACCCGGGCGGAAAACTGTCGCTCACATTCCCCGATGCAGAAGAACACGTCCCATCATTTGGGCATTTCCATTCGGAGAATGGCAAGGTTGGTTCGATTTTCAACTTGATTGCCGGGCACTCAGAGACTTGTTTTCAGGTTCGCTACGGAGAGGATTTATACGTCGTAAGAGAATGTCATTCTTGCTATGTTCATTTCTGTACAATTTTTCTTCAGGGCTACAAGCACTACCAGCATCGTAAAATCAAACCTCTCTTTGCATTTGGGTGAGTCTCCTGGTTGTCTTTTGGTTGAACGCACTAATCAACCAAATCGGACATTAGCCACGGCCTCTCATACACCAGTTTCGGTTTCGCCAATCTCCAGCTTTCTCAACCAGTCGTATCCTCCGACGAATTCAATCTGACCGTCTCGCTTCAAATTACAAACACCGGAGACGTAGCTGGATCTGAAGTCGCACAGGTCTACGTTACTCTTCCAACCACATCTGATCTTACGCACCCGCCGCTACAACTCAAGGGGTTCTCGAAGGTGAACCTCGAAGCAGGCAAGAGCGAGACGGTACAGATTCAGTTGGACAAATATGCCGTTTCGTATTGGGACGATCGCTTCACCACCTGGACGGTGGAAGCAGGAAAGTATCTGGTTCGCGTAGGGCCAAGCAGCGACCAGTTGGGTTTGGAAGCAACTTTTGTCATCGAGAAAGGGTTTGAATGGCGGGGTATTTAAGTAGATACGAAGGCTGAAGAAGATTATTTCGATATCTTGTATTTAAATTTTGAAACCACTGTCTCCAACACAGAAATCAGGATAAAGTCCCAAGATATTCTCCAGTAAATACAATAAATCAGTTCTCCATCAACCCTATCTCCACCCCAGCCGCGTCTCTTCTGGCCCGGACGCCCCAGAAGGCGAATTCGCGCTTGCTGCCACTGCCGTGCCCCTTGCGCTTGTACAGCCGCTGTGCACGACGTTGAATGACAAGAATCCTTCGAAAATCTCGACGTTCGTGCCCTCGGCGCCCTCACCAGTCCACGCGTGCTTCATACGGAAAACACCCGTTGCAGACTGGCTCCCGCAATGGTCCTCGGCCAATTGGGTCCTCCCAGTGATACCCGGGCCCCTCTGCGGCGGGGATTTGAACTTGGATCGTTCGGCGGAGGAGAAAGAGAGCTCATCGACGAGCTCTAGGTCGGCGATCGCGATATCGAACGGCATCTCCTCCATGGGGTCAACGCTTGCACGGCTCACGAGCTGACCGTCCTTCAGAGACGATGCCTCCGGTATCAGGCATCGGGCGGTGTAGTCCTTTTTAATTTGGACTTTAAGGATCGCTGTGTGTAGGGCTTGAAATTGCGGCTCCGACGTGCCGGCAGGAAGGGAGGGTTTAGAAAGGAAAGAAAGGCCCACCATGTATAGGTCGAACTTCCCGGCCAGGGTGGGTGATTCAGGCGCGGCAGACTCGATTTTGATATCAAAATCAAAATCAAAGAAAGAACGAGAGAAAAAAAGCAGGTACTTCAGAGCGTTCAGATGAAACGGTGTCGGCGACTATGGAGTCATCCTGAGGAAACGATTAACCATGATGAAGCAGCGCGAGAGTACACGCACCTCGGGCTCGTCCACGACCGTAGAGGCAGTTTTAGAACGTTTTTGGGGACGCGTAGCCGCCGTGGATTCCGGCGTCTTGTCAATCACGTCCGGTGAACGCGCGCGTTTCGCGACGCTCTGCTTATTGGTGGACTTTTTATGTGAAGTGCAGTGTCAACAAGAGCAGACATATAAAGGGAAGGCATACAGGGGACATCTGGGCTAGAAGATGGAAGATGGGAGAGCGGAAAAGATACGCGTCGCTCCGGCTTCGCAATGGGCTTTATAGTTGCACGTGGCGTGACTGGGCGCGTTTGTCACTCGTTGAAGTTGAGTTCAATAAGTTGATGGACGCAGGTTCAGTACTTTCAGTTTGAATCTCTGATAGTAATTATCAAGGATGTGCACAAATCCAAGTGAGAATTTTGACTCGCTTGATCCCTTTCATTTTTACGAACGAATAAGAACCTCAGCACTAATGCAGCGTTGAGTACGTTGAGTCGTAAACAACTTGGCTACGAGTTTATAATACGCCCGACTCATCACAGGTGTTTTTTTTTTTCGTCGGAAAAAGCAAACATAACCCTGTAGGATTTCTGATACCAAAGAAAATCCAAGTAGATCACGGCACTATGGGTCAGGATTATTTCCCGACGCATCTCTCCCTCCGTCCGCGCACAATCTTATTCGGAATAGATCCCACCTATTAATTAAATTCCAGCGCTCCGGTCTGCGTTTCCAGAGTCATCATGGAAGAAAACTAGAACTCAACTCGCTATTATTTAACTACATTATAAGGTACTGGCTCCAGGAACGTAACACTGTGTCCACTCGGTACCATGCACAAATTTGTCGTACGAGAGCCAAGACTGTCTCTTACCGAACACATGTGGTAACCATATGTCCATCCTAAAGGGACTCGGAAGCCAAAAAAGGAGTTCAGATGAGTTACAAGAAACCCAGCCTTGGTGAATCCTCCACTGAAGTGACACAGAAGGAAATTTCATTTGATACGACTGTAAACAGACCTGACAGACATAAATTTCAGCAACAGGAACATCCTTGAGGTATCAAAAAGAATCGGAAGCCTTACATGAAGGAAAAGACGACCACTTGGACTTTGGCGATTATAGACAACGGACTTGTCGGTGGTGGTATCTAACGATTCCTCGGGACGTGCATCCCAAACCCGCACGGTTTTGTCGTTCGAACCCGACACAATGTACTGGCCGTCGGGTGAGAATGCGACCGACGTAACCCAGTTAGTGTGACCTTCAAATGGTGTACCAAGGGGCTCCCCTCTCTCGACGTCCCACAGCAATATGCTGTTGTCGTATGAACCCGACACAATGTGCTGACTGTCAGGCGAGAATGCAACCGATGTAACCCAGTGGGTGTGGCCTTCAAACAGTGTGCCAAGGAGCTCCCCGGTATTTGTATCCCACACACGTACGGTTTTGTCGTTTGAACCGGACACGATGCGCTGGCCGTCCGGTGAGAACGCGACGGAGGTAACTGCTCCAGTATGGCCGTCTCCGACTGGGCCTGGGGACGCCAACCTGACTACAGGGTCAAATCCCTCACCAAACAGGTGTCTTTCTGCATCCCATACGTGCACGGTTTCGATTTTGGGGCTGGAGACGATTCGCTCGTCGGCAGATGATAGAACTGGAGACCTGGCGATTCCTTCTGACTCGGACTTCAAGTCCCATATGCGCATGGTTTCGTCGTCGGAGCCAGAGACGATGTGTTTGCCATCAGGCGAGAAGGCCACGGAATTGATCCACTCAGCGTGACCTTCAAACGGTACACCAAGCGCCTCCCTGCTCTCCGTATCCTATATGCGAATTGTCCGGTCTTCCGACCCGGATACAATTTGCTTGCCATCGGAAGAGAAGGCTACCGAGGTGACCGCATTGGTGTGGCCTATAAAGGGCACGCCAAGGGGTTCCCCGCTTTCTGCATCCCATAAACGCACAGTTGCATCACCGGAACCGGAGACAATCTGCCGCCCATCGGGAGAGAACATCACGGAGTTGACGAAATCGGTGTGGCCTATAAGCGGTTGACCAACTCCTTCTCCCGTCTCTACGTCCCAGAGGCGCAGTGTCGTGTCGCTAGAGCCGGATACAATGCGTTTGCCGTCAGGGGAGAATGCAACTGAGTTGACCTGTTCCGTGTGACCCTCCAGTACGGCCATTGTGGCCGGCCAGTTGATCAGTTGTGCTCGCTCTATGAAGGCTAACCGGGGAAATCGAGGCCGAAATCGTTTGGTGATTTCCGACTGTGCCGGTGCTAGTGCCAAGGCTGACAGATAAATGTGGGGAGCACTCTTTATAATGGCATCCGCAAAGAACGAAATAAATCTCTTTGCGTCCGTGGCAAACCGGACGATTGCTGGATCCTAATCATCACTTTTTTTTAGGTTTAATCGAATTTCAAAGCCAGTTGTCATACCTGGGGAGCCCAAGCAATTATTTTTGACAGCGCCCGTGGTGCATAAGCCACCATGCCCAGTAGACTCAGGGCCTCCAGCCAAAATAGGAACTGTTCGTAAAGCAGTTTCTCCGCAGCCCGCGCAGTGTCGGCGTCGTAGGATGTTGTTGCTAGGTGGTCCATCCAAAATCGGCACGCGTATCTGAGGTGCCCAGGAATATAGGTTTCGAGCCGCCAGTTCAAGTTTGGCATGTCGACATTCCGCAGGTACGACGTTGGTAAATGACAAATGTTGAACCTGAGCTCCGTGTGCATCACACGCAGGAGGTCGTATGTCACCAACCGACGCTGATCTTCCGTGCCACAGAGCAGGTCGTCCCGCGTATCTTGAACTTTGGATATCATAAATTCTCTAAACGAGATATGAATGATTCGTATGGCCTCTCCGGGAGAATCGGGGACCTGGATGACAGCACTCAGAGGGAGTAGTGTTCGTCGGAGTTCGTCGACATGGATTTCGAGCAACGCTGCCAGAATGTGAGAACTCTGAGGTTCAACCATGTGCAATATTGCACCGAGAGCCCGTATGGCGCGGTCTCGGTAACCCAAAGCGCGATGGTCTTCCGCCGTCGGGACTGTGATAGCCTCGTTGACGATACGGCGGTAGAGATCATGTAGATGGGTGAGTGGGGCACCACTGAGGAGGTAGTCAATCGACCGCTGTGGTGGTTCCTGCGGTAATCCGGAGAGTACATAGCGGACAGCCGTGGCGGCGAAAATGAATAGCCCCCCCGCGCGATTGACGATTTCATCCACATCGTGAGCATGTGCCTTCCAAGGATCGCGTGTGGTCCAGTTATTGCCATCCAAAGACCGCTCGACGTACAGATGGATGTCATGTTTAACTGTTATCGAATCGATGTCGTCCAGCATCATGGCATGCGTCAGGGGAAGAAGGCGGTCAAACTTGAGGTAGGAAGGAACATCTGGGCGTCCGGTGAGAAAAAAGCGAATGTGTGGAGGGATATGAACTATGCTGTCCGAGATCCATCGGAGAAGGACCTGGCCACGATCTTTCCCGCATTCGTCCAACGCATCTAGACAAATGACCCATGGAGTTGTACTCGGCGGGAGCTCTGCAAGGATTTCGACAACGAGTTTTTGGAATTGTAACCATGGCTCCGCAAAAAGGATCCCGGTACGGTCACCGTCCACGAATTTCACGAGAAGGCGCTGAAAGTCGCTATCGTGATCTGCGAGTTGGCGCGCGAGTGTGCTGGGGAGGTGCTTGAGCTCTTTCCGTTCCGCATAATCCCGCGAAAAGAAGAAAGAAGCCGCCAGAATGTGATGCTCCTCCGCCAGAATGGATGCGACGCTCTTCGCAATGGTCGATTTCCCCGACCCCGCAGGTCCACTGAGCATAATTACGCGGTGCGGTGGATTCGGAGCGCCACTTAACGAGGTAATTATTTCCCCGATTATGTCCACCCTTGTACCGTCCATACATTTATTGGGAGTGTTTTCGGCGTTATAGCGTGCTGGAACAGAGCTGACACTTGCAAGGATAGCTTTTGTGTGGGCCCTGCTAACTGACTAGAGATGAACATCTATTCTGTGCGGCAGGAAGACAAAGCAGAATTTGTCGCACCTTGAGACGCAACGTCTCCGACCACTTTCTCGATTGAGATGTTGCCGCCGAACTAGAAAGAAATGGTTTTAGGGATGAACGGCGGGTTATTGAAATGCGCACTGTGAAGTCCTGGATATACGACGCTATCGAATCCTTAATACCCTGAATCCTGTCTTTGTAGTCTTTGCTTTTGAGGAATTGCGTGAATCGGCTCTTTTCTGAAAGTGAGCTGCACTGCCCGGCGATCACCCTGAGATTTCTGATTATTTGTGGGCGAACGGTCGGTGAGTCCAATAAATTATTTCGTGTAGGCCACTCACGATGACAATGTTTTTAGTCGGTGACGCAAGTCTTCACTACCACCGGGCACTTCAATCTCAATAATTTGAATCAAGGATATTTCCAGCTTAGAGAGCTCGTCCTTGTTCGCTCTCATGGTCTGTGAATCTAATCAGACAGTGCGCGTGCCATTGGATGGAGATGGAGCACAGAAATCATCGTCGCAAGTGCCAAAACACCGTTGATTAGGGGCTCGACTCCAGGAACACCAATCCCCGTAGCACCGACTTTGGCCAGATTAAGTGCCGGGAGAATGGTGCTGTCGAGCGCATGCCTTCCTCGTGTTGGCGAGGGTGGAGGCGCAGGCGCACGATTCATCCCGTACAATGCGGTATGCCGTGAAGCGAGAAGCCCTGGTGCTGACATCAGTCACCCGGGGAAAATCATGATCATTATCAAGAAGCCAAAATAGTAGAATTGGTGGTCCTCAGCTGCGGCCCTCCCAGTCGCGACGCGCTGACAATATAGGGACAGCCACTCGTGCCAGTTTGGATTTGGAAATGAAGATGGGTTTTGTCTTAAAAAGCCAGAATTAGGTGGCAGCTTGGTGGCAGCGGTTGATATCCAAAACTAGAACTGTTGTCCCGTATTATGTTTCGATGCCGACAGCCTGCGATCCGATTTTTCTTCTCTTCCACTTCCACCGCGAAGAAATGCTCTTCAAACTCGCATAACCAATGGACCCTCTATTCCGCAGGGAAGCGACCTGGTACGGCGGACGCGGCCTCTTCGCCACCGCACCCATCGCCCAGGGCACCCTGCTGCACACCTGCCCTGCGCCCTACGCATCCGTCATCTACCGCGTCTTTCGGAAGGAGGTCTGCGGGCACTGCTTCGCCTACGCCTTCGATGCCGGCCGCAACGCCTGGAATGTCAAACTCGCGGCGGGGAGCGGCATCTGGTTCTGCAGCGAGGGATGCCGGGACGAGTGGGCGCACGATGAGAACGTCGGGAAGCTGGTTGGCGCGCTGAATGCCGCGGTGGACAAGCTGGCGAAGGCCATGGACAAGGCTGCCCTAGGGAAGACCTATCTCGATGCATCTGCACCTTCCATCACGCAGGAGTCCCTCGACCGCGCATGGGTCGCCGCCGAGCGCGAGGTCGGCACACAGCCCGACTCGACCCCGCCCGCCCTCGACGAAATGGAGCTCGACACGGTGCGGTTCGTCCTCTCCGCGCTCGTGCGCCGCTACATCGAGGACTCGGCGCAGTGCGCGCCGCCGCCGCTCAACGCGTGGACGGACCTCCTCGAGCTGCAGAACAACGAGCTGCAGCACCTCCGCGGCCGCCCGCACACACTCGCGTCGCACCTCCGCATCTACGCCTTCGTGCGCCGCGTCGTCCCGCCTCTGCTTGCGCCGTACGTCGCGACCGCCGAGACCGTGCGCGCGCTGCTTGCGCGGGACCAGGGGAATGTGTTCGGCATGTACGAGATGGGCGAGGGCGCGGGCGACAGCGAGATGCTCGGGTGGAGCATGTACGTCTCCGCGTCGTACTTCAACCACGGCAAGTCGTTTTTCGCGCCTCGAAGCAGGAAGCTAGCATACTTACCACCACACAATGCAGACTGCGCCCCGAACGTGCGGAAGGTGCGTGCGGGCCGTGCGCTACTGTTCTACGCAACCCGCGATGTCACGCCGGGCGAGGAGCTGTGCATCAACTACATCGACGTCGCGGACACGGTGGCGGATAGACGGAATCAGTTGGCGCTGAATTGGTACTTTGACTGTGTGTGCAAGCGGTGTGAGAGGGAGCTGGGGAACCTGTAGAAGTAGAATTAATAGACGTAGACTTAGATGTCCTGCATAGACTTAGATGCTTAGATGTACTGTAAAGCGGATAGTTATTTTCTAATAAAATCAAGATACAAATCTCTTTCGGTGCTACACGGAGATTAAGACCAGACCAGCAAGAAACGATTCAATGGAACAGAGTGAGTAGGAATGTCGTAAAAACACGCCCCCATGAAGCGATGGCAGCCGTTTAAAAGCGAAACATAAATTTAAAGGCCAGATTGCGTTTCCCTCCCAGTCTAATGAAATCACCGCAACGCAGAGCGACACAGAAGGGCGTCGAAGGACGTGAGGAACATGTCCTCAAAGATGTTCCTAATACATCGACGTCTCTGGAGGAGCGCTTGAAGAGATTCAATATATATAGGAAGGGCAGAGTCTGATTGGAAGATGGGAAGAGACGTATTGTGAACAGCCTCTCCTTCACGAACATGTAGAACTCCTTGAGGCCGTAGTATGGCTCGCTCACTCATTTCCCTTCAGTCCGATCTATTTTCGGCTTACGTGGTGTCTAGCAGGCGGTATTTTGTGGAGGGGCCGTCGAAGGGCAGGAGCCCGAGGGCGTTCCGTTGCAAGTAGTTCACCATTGAAGTCGAGAGTTTTGAGGTTGTCAGTTGTTTGGTAAGTGGCCCAATCGAGAAGCATAGAGAGAGTTTCGGCAAGTTTTGCTGGGCGAAACCCGCGACGGCATTCAAGAACCCCGAGGAGGATGAAGCGACGACGGAGAAGACGCCGCACAGATAAATGATATTCAAGGAACCGGAATACAACAAAATCTCGTTAGTAGTGCGGCCTGGCACGGTCGGCGCTTAGCACTTTAGTTGCTCTTGCCCGACGCAGCCTTGGCGGAGACCTTGTTCGCGAGGGTGAGGTCCGCCGCGAGATCCTTCCCAAGCCGCACGAGTATGAGGCTCGGCACGAGGAGCCAAAACCTGCGGAATGTCAGCGCACGAAAGAAAGACGCGGCGGTCCGACGCACCCGTTGGGGATGATCCAGTACACGATGAGGTCCTTGAGCGTGTTGTGCCCCACGGCGCAGTAGTTGCAGTAGTACTCCTGCGCCCAGTACAACACGGTCTTGGATAAAGTCATCGCGGCGGCGGTAAATCCGACAAGCGGGGCGGGCGGCCAGGCGGTGACGTGTGCGGTGTAGAGGTAGAAGATATTCAGGAGGGTCTCGACGACGTTGAGGAGCGCTGTGGTGGGTGTCAGCACTACACTGAATAAAAAACGAAAGGAAAACACACATTGCGCGTTGGTGAACCCATCACCGCGCTTAAGTGCTTCGACACCGTAGACCTGCCAATAAATCAGTTTCTTCCGTGCGCAGGGGTTCAGAGACTACACACAAGGTCGACCTGGAAGAACAGACCGTCAGCGGGGACCCACACAAGTACAGTACTCTTACGTTTTGGTATATGCTATACGGTGCCCAGATCCAATGCAGATCGCCACCCTGAATACCTTACGTTCAGACACACCGCGAGAGCACACAGTATAGATTATACCTCCATGGATCGCGGCCTGGGACGCGTTTTAGTGCTGTCGTCTGCGTGCGAATTCGCTGCGGACGCACCTCATGAAACAGTACCCGACATCCCATAAAATGACCTGGATTTATTCAGGAAAAGGTCAGCATAGGCAGCAGAGGGCTTACGGGGACAGTGAGAAGGAACCAGAGGGATATCCAGGTGTGTGTCTTGACGGCCATTGGCAAGCGGTACGGTGACTTCCCAACATCGTGGGCGCCGTCACAACATGTCACCTTTTCCGCTTCCTGATTGAGCACTTCCCCGACTTCGACTGCGAATTAATGTGTTAAACTGGACTATGACGGCTCCTCACGCGTACTGACGTTTCGTGCGATCCCGCCGGTGGTCTTTTCGCGGTCTCCGATTTTTTCGGCCTACGGAACTCGTGTCTGGCCGATTTTCGACTTGCGACATGTAGGCGGCGGATAATATTGGCAAGCCCATCTGGCGGGGAGGAGAAGGTAGGAGCAGAAAGAGGTGGATGAGCTGGGCTGCAAGCCTATACACGCTTAGTCCACGAGTGCCGTCGTCGCGAGGCGTGCCAACGTGGCCTCAAGCTTGCCTTTGTCACTTGAATCTTTGACTGTTTGTCTGCTGTCTGGGAGTCGAGTGGCTCTTCTGTTCATTCATCTCTTTGTCGCTGGCTAGTAAACCCCCAGCTACCCCCAGCTACCACCGTCCTTTATCGTTCGTCCGTTGGTCAGCGAAGGTATATCTTGATACGTCTCCAGTTGAAATACTTCCACACACCACGTACAGAATGCTCGACTCGGAAGAGGCTCAAAATTGTCTTACCATACAACGCGTAAAAATGGGTCCAGCAGACTCGCGCTGTAAAGCGAGGGATGGCGTTACGGTTGATCCTTCCTGCTCCTTGTCCCTATTTTTAGCAGCCAGCCAAGGACGACTGCCGTGGATTCAACGAGTAAGTGACTGACAATTTGATTTATGCGAGTATTCGTCGATGTGTCGCCGACAGGCTTGGCTTGAGCCCTAATGCCTTTGTCGCTTGAATATTTGTCTGCTGTCTACCACTACTGTCTGGGACTCGAGCGGCTATTCTGTGCCTCTGTCGCTGGTTAGTAAACAGTCTCGGGAAGGAGTTCAGCAGGTATGTTTCATTATATTTGATACACCCTCCATTGAAATAATTCCACATACTGCCAGATATCAGAATGCTCGAAGAGGATCAAAGATAACCGCAATACAACGTGTAAAAATCGGTCCTCATTATATTTGATACACCCTCCATTGAAATAATTCCACACACTGCCAGATGTCAGAATGCTCGAAGAGAATACAACGTGTAAAAATCGGTCCCTGAGCTATAAAGCGAGCGATGACGTTACGATTTACCCTGTACTACCCTGTACCTACCCAGCTTTCGGTAAGTGGATTACAATTTATGCGAGTGTGTCCCAGACAAGTCTAATTCCTTCGAATCAGTGACGTCTCGGCTGGAGGAAGCTCCTAAGTATAAGTAAGAACCTAGGCGCCCGGCAGATGGTCGTCCCTGACCTTCCCTTGACCCTGGTTCCCCGCTGATTTAATTTTATTAGAGTAACGGAACCAGAGCGATGTAAGAGTTCCGCCGTGACAAGCTGACTGACATCACGGAGTCAAAATTATTAGGGTCTCAACCTTTGTTTCGGCATCGTTGAATTCAGAACGGTTGTTCACACAACGTCCACATGCACGGTCTCACGACCGACACGACGTTCATATGGCGCGGCTTTAAGCCTCTTCCTTGGCCCTTGGGTCAAAGTACCTCGGTTCTGGAGCATATGGATTCCGACTGAGTTCTTGTGCCTGTCAATTTTTTTCTTGTCTATCGCAAAGTCTCGCAAAGTGCGCCACTGACAGACAAGCATCACAAACGCCAAACAAATGTCGCTGACCGATATAAACCCCGGGCCCCGGATCTCCCCTGATCTGCAAAGAATCAGATGACGACATTTGGCCATTGGGACAAAATTCAAAATTGGTGCAGGGCCTTTCGAAGCTCTTCGAACTTCGAGACCTGTTTTTGGAATCAAGCTAAATCAAGAGTCGAGCGTCGTTCGGCACTGTGCGGTGCGCCATAGCGACCGCATTATAGCCCACCCTCCGACAACCGACGGTCGCATCAGACGTATCTTTTTTTCCAACCCAATGGGGAACATTCCGCCCATCCACAACTGCGGAAACCTCGGTCCTTGCTCGGTCCTCCGGAATCAGCGCCCTTGCTCTCAGCCTTGCTCCCTCACCAAAAAGCGTGAAGCATCGTCTAGCAAGCTCTCTGTAGGGAGCAATTCTTCAAGTCCACGAGGAAGGAGGAGGAGGAGGACGGAGGGAGGGTAAGAATAAATTATGTCACGGTTGCGGTTGCGGCAATTTAGCAAATCGACAATGCCGCACCTGCCCGCCCTGGTTCCTGAGACCCAGTCGGCGGGTTATATAAAGACCGTATTAAAGCAATATCAACGTTTGTTCTTAAGCATCTGTCTCCCTCCCTCCCCCTCATCAAGATGCGCTTCCAATCCCTCGTCGCCGTCTTTGCAACTGTGGCCGCTGCCTCTGCGCACGCAAACGTCCGTCTCCCCCTTTCTCTCTCACACCCGGAGGCTGATTGCGATCTCTTTTTATAGCGAGGTGTAGCAACGGTGCGTACCCCGTCGAGAGCGGTGTAGCCTAGTCCTTATGCGTCGGTGATCCAGGAAGACACCCCTACTTTGAAGCGGGTAGACCAGGTGCGTACAGCGACAAATAACGTTTTCCTCTTCTGACCGTCCTACAGTCAGCGGCTGATTGGAAGAGAGTGGACCAGGTGCGCATAGCGACAAATTACGTCTTCCTCTTCTGACCGTCCTACAGTCGGCGGCTGATTGGAAGAGGGTGGATCAGGTACGTACAGCGACAAATAACGTCTTCCTATCCTGACCGTTCTACAGTCCGCGGCTGATTGGAAGAGGGTGGACCAGGTGCGCATAGCGACAAATAACGTCTCCCTCTTCTGACCGTCCTACAGTCAGCAGCTGATTGGAAGAGGGTGGACCAGGTGCGCACAGCGACAAATAACGACCTCCTATCCTGACCGTCCTACAGCCAGCGGCTGATTGGAAGAGGGTGGACCAGGTGCGCACAGCGACACATAACGTCTTTCTATACTGACCGTCCTACAGTCCGCGGCTGATTGGAAGCGGGGTGCACCTGAATGGCGCGGCGCGCCTGAATGGAAGAGGGTGGACCAGGTGCGTAGAGTTACATATAACGTCTTCCTATACTGACCGTCCTAAAGCCAGCGGCTGATTGGAAGCGGGGCGCACCTGAATGGCGGGAAGCGCCTGAATCGAAAAGGGTGGATCAGGCGCGTACAGCTACATATATCGTCTTCCTATCCTGACCGTCTACAGTCAGCGGCTGATTGGAAGCGGGGCGCACCTGAATGGAGGGGCGCGCCTGAATGGAAGAGGGAGGGTGAAGCTCCTGCCATGAAGCGGGCGGAGTCTCGGGCTGCACGTATGGTACGTGTGCCGCAAAATACATCCTCTCTTCAGCGACTCATCTTCCTTCAGGAAGCACGCGCTGCTTCTCCTGATGCCGGTACCCCTACGTGGTGACGGTCTTCGCTGTGAGTGATTACCATCCATCGTTCGGTTCCCAGTCTAACACCTTGCTCAGACATTCATTACTGGTGTACTGTGAGAAAATCAAATCCGTTAGATGGGCCCACGGCTTTGAAAGAAAAAAATCCGGTTTTTACGAAAGGCTCTGGGACTTTGATACTATTCTACCACCACTTATTTTGGGCTTGTTGTACACTCATTTGATTCTTGCATTGTGGCTAATCTTGAAGCCTCCATATTGAATACCACAATTATGTCACATTGGAGCTTCCAGAAGACGTTCACGTGATTCAGGTAACTCAGCTTTGACCGCAAAAAGCTACTCGCTATGCTCAAGTTAGACGCGCATATTGCCCGTGGCTCCTTGAGTGCCCGGTATTCGGACGTTAATCGTAAAGATTTAGGTGGCTGCTCGGGCGCGCTGGATGATGACATTGACAGACAGCGAATCGAACCCGCGTGTCCCTGACTGACATGCTCTCTTTCAATTGCAGGCTTTCAAATTTTGCTCAGCTGCAATCCGATTCGTGCGCACGCCGAGTGGACGGGGTGCTTTCTTCGCCGCGTCCACCATGACGGTCCAACACTTCAGTGAGTTTGCCGACTTTCGCACTGTCGATTTTGACCATTGCCACAAAGCGTTCGCTAAATTCCGGTCGGCGATGACGCTCGATGAGAAGGAAGACGCGTACCGGACTGTGTACATGCTTCTCGCTGTTGCTCTTGCGCTCCCTGGGATCCAAGGCTTCAAAGTCGGCCCGCCGATAAATCGGAGAGGAACGAGAGGATATGAATTCGGTACCACCTTTCCAAGGCTGATGCAGACCGTGTTCTAATCAACGTCGACGCGCAGCCCTCACCGTCGAATTTCAAGATTTCAAGTCGTTTGCGTGAGCGTTTGGACACATCGGCATTATCGTCGTTGGCTAATGAGCGTGTTAGTGACTACATCCCACACCCGCACCACCGCCTGTAAGTCTGACCATCGCGCAGAATTTCCTGGGCTCAAGTCGTGCGCAGGGTCTCCGATTTTGTCAACAGTTTTTCAGAAGGTAATTTTCACTTTCAGTACTGGGATTCTCTTGAAATCGAAACCCAAGGAACTCCGCTTTCTTATCAAATCGACACAGCCCGAGATGCAAAACTGTAACGGCGGAAGCACGCATGGTATACTTCCTCTCTCTTCGCGGTTAAGGTGTGAACTGACATTCGAGTAAGAAGCTGCCGTCTATGACTTTATAGGCACTTGGGTGGTTTCTTGCCCAAGGCCCCTCCTTCCTGGGATCATGGATCGGAGCGAATTGGGAGCTGTGTATCGATTGCTGCTCCGGTCCAAGCGATTTTCCTTGCTCGTTACATTACATACTATTACTAGACATTTCAATGATATTTCGCAAAGGGGATCCAGCGCGCGCCCTCACCGCGGCGATATTTTGTGCCTTTCAGATTTTTTGCGGGGTTAGAAAGGTCGTCGACGGCGATAATGAAATGCAAAAAAAAATTGGGTATCTATTTATATCTTCGGCCGCAACCCAATTCGGCCTCCATCGATAACTCGAACCACTCATCTCCTCCTCCTCCCTCTCCTCATACCGTAGCTATGTCTCGTCAATTCTTCGTCGGCGGCAACTTCAAGATGAACCCCAACTCCGTGGCGGAGAAGAAGGCTCTTGTGACGCTCTTGAATCAGGCCGAGCTCAATCCCTCCGTGGGCAAGTGTCAATAGGCACCGACGCGCGTTTGGTCTGATTTCCAGGCTTTTCCGTCAACAGAAGTCGTCGTCTCTCCCCCGTCCCTGTACCTTATCCCCCTGAAAGAGATTGTGCGGAAAGAAATCCAGGTGGCCGCCCAGAACTGCTACTTCAAGGACTCGGGCGCGTTCACTGGTGAAATCAGGTCAGTACATGCAGTCGGGTATTCTTCGTCAGTATTGAATGGTGTTTAGCCCGGCCCAGCTGAAGGATGCGGACATCCCGTATGTCATCCTCGGTGGGTGCTTTTTTGCTCGAAATATATATTCATCCTTACGTGGCGCAAAAGGGCACTCGGAACGCCGGACTCTGTTCCACGAAACCTCCGAGATCGTCGCGCTCAAGACCAAAGCCGCCCTCGCCTCGTCTCTCTCTGTCATCCTCTGCATCGGCGAGACCCTCGAGCAGCGCGAGACAAACCAGACCACCAAAGTCTGCTCCGAGCAGCTGCAGGCTGTCGTCGATGTCCTCAAGGAGTCCGATTGGAGGTGCGGAGACCCTTACCGTTCTTTGAAATATATGTCTAAAAACCGGGGCAGCAAGATAGTGATCGCGTACGAGCCCGTGTGGGCGATCGGCACTGGGAAGGTCGCGACCTCTTCCCAGGCGCAGGAAACCCACGCCGACATCCGCGCGTTCTTGTCGAAGGCCGTCTCCCCCGCCGTTGCACAGGCGACGCGGATTATCTACGGCGGCAGCGTCAACAAGGGGAACTGCAAGGAGCTTTGTGAGTGTCTCAAGTCGATCCATCCAAGTCGCTGACCTCAGCCCCACTTAGCTATGCAGCCCGATGTCGACGGATTCCTCGTCGGCGGCGCTTCGCTCAAGCCGGAGTTCGTCGACATTATCAATGCGACGCTGAAGAACTGAGCGCTGGCGAGTACGTGGAAGAAAAAGCAAGAAGTGATGTTCAATATAGAAGTGTACTACGACGACTTGGATGTATACAATCGGGTTCTAATCCATTTGCCTCCATGAAAGGAGGATTTCGGACTTTGACTAACCCACAAGACTAACCGATCATTTGCGCCCCGCGGAAGTAGACTGAGACATCCCTATCTCATTCTAAATCCCTGTCTCGCCAACAGTATAAACATCGCGGGGTGGTCAATGGAAGCGCCACCTTTCTCCTCTATCTTCATCTTCTCCTCTCATCTTCATCTTACTCTTCATCTTCACAAACCCTCTTCGTCTTCTAACAACACTTTATCTATCATGTCTACCTTTCTGTATACTTCTCCCCTTGCGCCATCTACAAGCTGGTCCCCCAGGATGCCCAATAGCGACCTGTGGAACTTGGTAAGCACACTTCTCCTCCGCTGCCTCAACCAACTGACGATTCTCCGGGCAGGCGGATTCGATCGAACTTTGCGTCGGGGTAGAAGATGCTACTAGCGGTCAGAAGCAAGTAGTCGCCGTTCGCACTGCACCCCTGTCAATCCCCGTCCCGCACAGTGTAAGACCTCTCGCACATGCATCCCTCCAGACGTCTCATCACCCCCTCCCTCTTCTTTAGATGCCCTCAGCATCGAGCTCGGAGGTCCGCACCAGTCCCAGCCAAAGAAGAATTGTAAGCCCTCTCGCGCATGCATCCCCCCAGATGTCTCACCCTTCCCTCCCCTTTTAGAGCCCGGAGGTCAACGCCATTTCCCGCCAAAAAAGGATGGTCCGCGCTTCCCATCCATCGAGCCTCCTCGCTACACCGTCCGAGCAACGTGGGCTTGGTATCATAGGCCTCGGCCACCCTTCCACCTCCAAAAGGCGCAACCTGCCGCCCCAGCCCGAGCCCGTCGCGTCCCCGCCGGCGTCCGAGCCCCAGTCCCAGGCCCAGCCTGCCCCCATCCCCCGCCGGCAGCCGCGCATCAACTCGTCCACGATAAAGCCTCGCACGAAGCGGTTCGCCGGCCGCGCGCTGTTCTCCATCCCCGAAGAGGCCGGCTCTCCCTCGCACCAGCAGCATCCTGCGCCGCCGTCCGTTCCCCGGAAGCGCTCGTATGCAGCTGCTGCGAGCGCATTGGAGATCCGTATTCAAGTTACGCCTGCATATCCGAGCAGACGCGTCAGCCCCACCGCCGTTTATTCTTCGAAGAAGGTCGTCCTGACCGCGCGTGGAGGTCGGGGTAGGGTGGTAGAGAGAAAAGAGGAGGAGAAAAGCAGCATAGCCAGCAAAGAGGAGTGCGCGGAAGAGACGGACTTGGCGAGGGAGCAGCGGGTGACGCGCGAGATGGTGCTTGTGAAGGAGACGCTAGGCGCAGTCGAGATGGGGGGCGCACGAGTTGCGGCGCGCAGAAAAGCCAATACATCAAAGTGGCAAACGACGCTGTTCTAGTTTACCTGCCAATGTCTCACCCCCTCCCTCCCATTCAGACGCCTTCAGCGCCCCACCCGGAGGTCCACACCATTCCTAGCCAAAGAAGAATGGTCCACGCTTCACCTCCTCGCCGCACCGTCTGAGCAACGCGGGCTTGGTATCATAGGCCTCGGCCACCCTTCCACGTCCAAAAGGCGCAACCTGCCCCCCCAGCCCGAGCCCGTCACGTCCCCGTCGGCGTCCGAGCCCCAGCCCCATCCCCCGCCGTCAGCCGCGCATCAACTCGTCCACGATAAAGCCTCGCACGAAGCGGTTCGCCGGCCGCGCGCTGTTCTCCATCCCCGAAGAGGCCGGCTCGCCCGCGCACCAGCAGCATCCCGCGCCGCCGTCCGTTCCCCGGAAGCGCTCGTATGCGGCGGCTGCGAGCGCGCTGGAGATCTGCATTCAAGTCACGCCTGCATATCCGAACAGACGCGCCAGCCTCCCCACCGCCGTTTATTCTTCAAAGGAGGTCGTCCTGACCGCGCGTAGGGGTCGGGGTAGGATGGTGGAGAGAAAAGAGGAGGAGAAAAGTAGCATAGTCAGCAAAGAGGAGTGCGCGGAGGAGATAGACTTGACGAGAGAGCAGGAGCAGCGAGTGACGCGCGAGATGGTGCTTGTGAAGGAGACGCTAGGCGCAGTCGAGATGGGGGGCGCACGAGTTGCGGCGCGTAGAAAAGTCAATACATCAAAGTGGCAAACGACGCTGTTCTAGTTTACCTTGTCGTTCTCTAGACACAAAATATATATATATAAATGCCACACAAATCTTTCAAAACTCAATCGCCTATTTTTGACGCCTCGCTAAATCCAGGTCAACTTGTGTCAAACGTGTACACAATGGCTCATCTTGGCGAACGACTAGATTATACATTTTTGTGATTGTTCAGCGCGAACCGAGCTTTAAATGTCCACCACACCCTCCATGACCTGAACAGCCGCTCCCTCCAAAGCGATGCTCTTGATCACACTGTCGTCCCCGACATCCACGACCACCTTGATCTCGCTTCGCCGACCCATCTCAATTCCCTGTTGGATCTGGATCTCATGGACCCCTGGACCGCGTCTCTGCGCCAGCCACCCGCCCAGTGTCGACGCCGCGGCCCCCGTCGCAGGATCCTCCAGCACGCCGTCGAACATGCGCGTGCGCACAACTCCGTCGCCGCCCTCGTAGAAGATATATACGAACGCGAGCCCGCTGCCCCAGTCGCCGAGCACGGTCTGGGCGTCGGGGATGACGAGGCGCGTGGGGTACGGCTGCACGCGCGCGAGCGCGTCCTCGGAGGCCAGCGCGACCAGGATGAATGTAACACCCTTGACGATGGATGCGCAGGCCTCCGCGCCGCCCGCGCCATTGATGTAGTCCGCGCCGTTCAGGTGCGGCTGCAGATCCTTCACGGAGGGGATGGAGAGCGACGCGTGGACTTTGAAGTCGATGGGGACTTGGAGGCGGACAGTTCCAGCGCTGCGGACAACGGGGATGTCACCAGCTTTGGTGCGCAGGGTTACGGTTTCGAGATGCGGGGCACGGGAGAGGAGGTAGAAGCCTGAGCCGACGGTAGGGTGGCCTGCGAACGGGAGCTCCTCCTTCGGTGTGAAGATGTCGATGACCACCGGGGATGACGAGTCGACTGTGTCGGGCCCATGAAGGAAGACGGTCTCGGAGAGATTGAATTCGCGCGCGATGAGCTGCTTTTCGGCCTGTGAGAGTTTCGCGGTGCTGGGTACATGGACGATCGCGAGCGGATTTCCTACGAAGGGGGTCGAGGTGAAAACATCCAGCTTGCTGAATCTAAGGCGTCGAGACATTGTCGTGGTGCAAGACGAGAAGTACGGAATGAGTCATGGTGCGCCAGAGCCGCCAGAGGAACGTCGGACCGAAAGAGACGTGAGTCTATGTAGGAGTGAGGCAGGAGCAAGGCAGGAGACCGGCCCGGAGACGCGAGGCGAGGAGCCAGCCAAACACGGACAAGCGTGTTCGTGTTTGCTGGCTCCCTTTTCCACCACTGCAGGGAGGAGAGCACGCTGTCGTTCTTAGGCCCAGCATTCTTTTGTCCGGAACGTCGGACTCAATACTATTTCAAACCAACAGATTTGGTGAGCGAGACTGATTCAAGGCACAGCAAGAAAGAGTAGACTGGGACGAGCGACTCCTCACAAATCATCAGACATCTCAACCACGAGTTTGAGCAGCTCGGGAACAACCACGGGCGTCTCATATCCCCTCAGCACGTCCTCGAGGATCGTTTCAGCCACCTTCAGTTTAAGGTATTCTTCCTCGACGCAGAGTTCCATTTGTCGGAGTTGCTCAGCTACATCTGAGGAAATTATCAATGTCTATCCCATGATTTCTCGCGAAGGGGCCTTACTCAACGCATCCTCCAGGATATTGGCTCCAAGCATCGAAAGCTGGTTCTCCACAAATCTTGCGCGATATACCGCGTTCGCATGACACGGTGCACATCCTAATATTCGCGGGTTAACCGCGCGATGACGGATGAAGTGTGCTCGGTTCTGGCCGCAATGGCGATCGCGGCGCTTCTTCCTGGACAATGGAGTAGTTCGTTGGTTTAGGCGCGTCGTTGTGGTCACCATAAAGTCGTTTCTAGATGATTCAGTACAGGCACTCTTCACGTTGAGAGTTGACGCACTTTGATTTGGCCCTTGGGTTGCTGAATATTTTGGGCCGCCGTCGCGGTCGCGCCATATCGCTTTGGGCGCTCCGTTGTATTGTGCAAGTGGCTTTCGCGGAGGTGATGGACTCGGCCAGGGAGCAGGGGCAGCGGGTGACGCGTGAGATGAGGAGACGATGGGAGCGGTCGAGGATCAAAGTGGCAAACGACTCTGTTCTAGTTTACCTTGTCGTTCTCTAGACACAAAAATGTAAAAAGAAAATGCCACACATCTTTCAAAACTCAGTAGCGATCCAGTTTGACGCGTGACGACTCGCTAATTCCAGGTCAACTTGGGTCAAACGTGTACACAACGGCTTATCTTGGCGAACGACTAAATTATGCATTTTTGTGATTGTTAGGCACGAATCGAGCTTCAAATGTCCACTACGCCCTCCATGACCTGGACAGCCGCTCCTTCCAAAGCGATATTCTTGATCACACTGTCGTCCCCAACATCCACGACCACCTTGATCTCGCTCCGCCGGCCCATCTCAATCCCCTGCTGAATCTGGATCGTATGGACCCCCGGTCCGCGTCTCTGCGCCAGCCACCCGCCCAGCGTCGACGCCGCGGACCCCGTCGCGGGATCCTCCAGCACGCCGTCGAACATGCGCGTGCGCACAACCCCGTCGCCGCACTCGTGGAAGATATATATGCCCGCGAAGCCGCGGCCCCAGTCGCCGAGCACGGTCTGGGCGTCGGGGATGGCGAGGCGCGTGGGGTACGGCTGCACGCGCGCGAGCGCGTCCTCGGAGGCCAGCGCGACCAGGAGGAATGTCATGCCCTTGACGATGGACGCGCAGGCCTCTGCCCCGCCCGCGCCATTGACGTAGTCCGCGTCGTGCAGGTGCGGCTGCAGGTCCTTCACAGAGGGGATGGAGAGCGACGCGTGGACTTTAAAGTCGATGGGCACTTGGAGGCGGACGCTTCCGTCCCCGCGCACGACGGGGATGTCGCCGGCTTTGGTGCGCAGGGTTACGGTTTCGAGATGCGGGGCACGGGAGAGGAGGTAGAAGCCTGAGCCGATGGTAGGGTGCCCTGCGAACGGGAGCTCCTCGGTCGTCGTAAAGATGTCGATGATTACGGGGGCTGAGTTGACCGAGTCGTTTTCATGAAGGAAGACGGTCTCTGAGAGATTAAATTCGCGCGCGATGAGCTGCTTTTCGGCCTGTGAGAGTTTCGCGGTGCTGGGTACATGGACGATCGCGAGCGGATTTCCTACGAAGGGGGTCGAGGTGAAAACATCCAGCTTGCTGAATCTAAGGCGTCGAGACATTATAGTGCAGGACGAGAAGTACGGGATGAGTCATAGTAGTCGGGCCAAAGTCGGGCAGATGCA
Source organism: Mycena epipterygia (assembly GCA_029281465.1). NCBI lineage: Eukaryota > Fungi > Basidiomycota > Agaricomycetes > Agaricales > Mycenaceae > Mycena > Mycena epipterygia. Next base: position 259,827 of record JARJCQ010000070.1, on the reverse strand, counting down.
AGACCGGAACGTCGGACCGAAAAAGGCAAAATTCAATATACTATTTCAAACCAACAAATTTGGTGAGCGAGACATTTAAGGTACGGCAAGAAAGAGTAGACTGGGACGAGCGGCTCCTCACAAATCATCAGACATCTCAACCACGAGTTTGAGCAACTCGGGAACAACTACGGGCGTCTCACATTCCCTCAGCACGTCCTCGAGGATCGTTTCAGCCATCTTCAGTTTAAGGTGTTCTTCCTCGATGCAGAGTTCCATTTGTCGGAGTTGCTCAGCTACATCTGAGGAAATTATCAATGTCTATTCAATGATTTCCGCGAAGGGCCTTACTCAACGCGTCTTCCGGGATATCGGCTCCAAGCATCGAAAGCTGGTTCTCCACAAATCTTGCGCGACTTGCCGCGTTCGCGATGACACGGTGCACATCCCAATATTCGCGGGTTAGCCGCGCGATGACGGATGAAGTGTTCTCAGCTCTGGCCGCAATGGCCCGAGCAGGCGATCGCGGCGCTTCTTCCTGGACAATGGAATAGTTCGTTGGTTTAGGTGCGTCGTTGTGGTCACCGTAGAGTCGCTTCTAGATGATTCAGTACAGACACTCTTCGCGTTGAGAGTTGACGCACTTTGATTTGGGTTGCTGGATATTTTGGGCCACCATCGCGGTCGCGCCATGTCGCTTTGGACGCTCCGTTGTACTGTGCAAGTGGTTTTCGCGGAAGTGGCGCGCGGGAGGAGCTTTTGAAATTGTTATAACTGGGACTTGGTGCGCGAGATTTAATCCGCGGCACAGGAGGATTCAAGCTAGAAGACGTGATTTCAGTATGCATCGATAGTGCTTAGAGCCTTGCTTACTCCTCCATCTCGTCCATCGTCATCGTCTCGCTACAAACGGTCAATGCAGCACGGACCTACTTTCCGATGCACACTCACATGTAGCACCTTTCCTTTAAACGATCGATCTCTCGGCCACTATTCAGTCGAAATGCGCGTCTGAGAGCCAGCTTTTCCATCGTAAATGCCATTTTGAGCGTAGCCTGGAACAACGGCTGTATGCGATGCCGAACATGATGAGGACTGCGAAGGACGGTACGTGAACCTACCGAGTTATCGTATGTGTTGTAGAAAAACTCGATTCCACTTCTTGTAGGACTCCGGATGTTGGTTGTCGGCGGGTGGGGAAGCTTGAAAGCGGCCAAATCTGAGCGCAAAATTTCCAGAATCTAGTGCTGTTGGCAGAATCCTACCATTCTGCCTGGCACAATGGCAGAATGGCAGGCAGAATGGCTTAATCCACCTGAGGATGGCAGAATCTGGCAGAATTTTACTGTGCCACAGCCGGCTACCGTGGGACGCCAGAGTATTGATGCACTGATTTTTGGTTTTGGTGTCTCATTGTTGGTATTTCAGTGCCCAATACAGTAAATTTTCCAGTGGGAAGGCCACTCACTCTCTTTGCTCCTTTCCTCCACCTGGATGTCCCCTGATTTCACACAAACCACTTCACTTGTGGGGAGAAAAAAGCTGGGAAGTCAAACCGTTATTATTGGAGCTGCAACTATTGCGGATGAAGAAGGCAGTTGCAGGGCTAAATTGGAAGGACAAGATAATATTTTTTCCTAATCACCTCGCTGATTTCTAGTAAGATCTCCAGCGGACGGTGGAGGATGAAGAATCTCTCCCTCTGGCACCAGGATCAATCATTAATGGTGAACTGGTTGATTTCAGTGAGCTGGAGTGTGTCCATCGTGGGGAAGCTATCATAGCTGAATTGTTAGGGAGACCATGGTGGGAGGGTGGAGCATTGATGAATTGGTTGATTTCAGTGAGCTGGAGCATGTCCATCGTGGAGAAACTATCACAGCTGAATTATTGGGGAGACCGTGGCGGGAGGGTGGAGCATTGAAGAGTTTATGCAGGGGTAGCAACCAATGAAATTTCACCATAATTATTAAAAAGTATACAAATTGATCTGCCAATTCTGCCGAACTCTGCCAACATGCTGCCGTGCCATTCTGCCATTCTGCCCGGTGAAATTGCCCCAGAACAATTCTGCCCACAGCACTACCAGAATCTCTTCTTTGTCCATCTCCATTAGATCTGCGGCTTTGAAGGGCGCATATATAACATGGATAGTGAGAATAAGACGATGCATTTGGTCGTTGCAGTAGGCCAGATGCGCGAACGAACGAGAACAGACGAGACAGTGGCAAATTTACGCAAAGGACGAAACATCATGTGACCGTGACGGAGAGTCTCAGCAATTTCCATTTGCGGACTACACGAAAATCCGTATTTATTCAGAAACTTATGAGACCAAGATACGTCGTGAGAGTCGCTGCAGCAGCACTGATGACGCCCACAGCCAAAACTCTGCGCAGAATCTTCATCCTCGCCGGCGCCAACGGCGCGCCCAGGGCGCCCGCAGCATCGATAGCTGCGATATCCTCTCCGGTGAGCGCTGGTAGAAGGATGAAAATAGATCAATGATGGAGAACCTAGGAACACGTACCGAGATCCCCCGCGGCGAGGTATCCCTCGAGACGCGTCTTCTTGGAGCTTGTCCTGAATCAAAAAAGATAAAATTGGTCAAGTCCTTCTAACGCGCAGAACTTACGTGACGACGACCGCGCCCTTGGCCTTCGTCCATGCAAGGAGTACCTGGTCCGGGGTCACCCCAAGCCTTTCCGCGATCGCCGCTAGCGGCGCGTCGAGAGCGCCACCGGGCAAGGACGTGATCGGACTGGGTTACGATCCATGAGCAATTCAGGTCGCAGCTGAGACAATAACGACAGACGCACAGAAGGGCACTGTACGCCTCGATCACGATTTGGTGCTTGGCGGCGTATTCGAGGATGGGGAGCTGGCGCGCGTACACGTACGGGTGCAGCAGAATCTCCGCGAATCATTAGCTGGAGTTGGGGCTTAGTAGAAGATGGAAGGCACCTGGTTCGCGACGGGCGGCACTTTTGCGGACGCGAGGAGGACGGCGAGGTCAGTTGCGCTGAAGTTGCTGACACCGATACTCCTGTTTCGAGCGTTCAATGGGCGCACAACGAGAAGGACGAGAGAAATACGCACTTGGCCATCCCTGCTGCCTTGATCTCCTCCATCTCCTTCCAGATGGTCGGGATATCCGGCACCGCCAGGCGCGGGCTGTGGATCAGGTACATGTCCACATACGACACGCCCAACTTGCGTTCATTGAATTGAATTCCAACAAATATGATGATCCGGGACGAACAAACGCACGTATTTCAAGCTGTTGCGAATGGAGGTCTGGATATCCAGGCCGTCCATCCCAGAGTACTTGGTCGTGATGAAGACATCTTTACGGGGCAGCCCGCTGTCCCGGATCGCGATCCCAGCCTCTGTCTCGTTCCGGTACACCTGCGCGGTGTCTAGCGCTCGCGCATCAGCACACGTCCGGCCGAAAGTCGAAATAAACCCACCGATGTGGGAGAAGCCGACAGAAATCGCTTGGTCGACCTGGCTGATAGGTGCGTCCCCGTTCCCTATCTTCCAGGTACCGAAGCCCAGACTCGGAATCTCGTGGCCTGTGGTGGAATTAGCGAAGAAAGAACGTGGGAAGGAGGCGAAGGCAATACCGTCGTTGAGCTTGATAGTCTCCCAAGGCATGGTCGAGGATAAGAACAGCTTGAGGATGGCCCCACGGCGACCCGGGCCCGACGATCGCCCTTAATCGCGTCCGCATGAGTCGGCAAGATAAGAATAATTAATTTAATTTAATTTAATTTTTTCTTCGGATTTTACGATTTTGTTGTAAAAAAATCAAGTGTCTATGCGCTCAGACTTGTCGACTTCGTACAAGACCTCGGTGCGAATGACATACTTCGCGCCCGAGGTGACACCACTCCCCTGTGCCAGCGTTAGGCCTAGTGTTGGGGCGATTCATCGATTTCACATACCTCGTGCAGGAGGCTGCCTCGCGCGGCGCCGTGCGGGAACACACAGACCGTCCCAGTGCGTGGTTTTACAGGTCGCGCCTCGAGGACCCCGTGCTCCGCCGACGGGAGGAAGAACGTCGTACAGCCGCCGTCGAAGTCGTCGTTGAGGTAGATGAGGAAGGTGAGGCGCGAGTAGACGGTCGGGTCGGAGTCGTAGACGTACGCCGGCGGCGTGGTCGTCTCATCGAGCGCGGAGGCAGGCCATGCACCGTCAATCTGGGAACAAGTTATCAGTGATGCGCACAAGAAGGCATGATAACTACATACATGAGGACGATACAAAGCCCCAGGCCGGTAGCGGTAGAGCCTGAATCTGGCGTTGATCCCCTTGACGGCGCCACCGTGGACGGCTTGCGGGAGAAGAGCGACCACGCGGCTGTACATCGTCGAGAGGAAATCGGTGTCGGCGAGCCAGATGAAGTTGTGGGCAAGGACCGAAGCCAGCTGGGTGGCTGAGCCTGCGGTCGGTTCGTCCGGGAGCATGCCGACTGCCTCAGCAACGTCGATGAGCGCTTGACATTCGGCACGCTCGAAGACATCGTTGATGATGAACGCCCCTGCGTGTCGCTTAGACCTAGGCTACAATTTATGCGGAGACACTATCTCACCTGGAACACCCGGTACATCGAAACGCTCGGGTTGTCGTGTGCGGCTTGCTGGTGGTAGCAGCGGGAATGTACTCGGCGGCGAATAATATACCACGGCCGGATGCTTGTTCGGAGGACGGCGGTCGGGCCCAGGTGTGGTGTGAAGGGGTTTGAGGACAGCCGGCGCGTTAGTCGCATCGGGAACGAGGGCGGAAGGCTGCGAGTCCGCCGGCTGCTGAGTAAATGGTGGATACCAGCGCAGGCGACTGCCTGGTTTTAGCGTACCACCACCTCCTTGACTCGAGGACACAAAATCGGGCTGCGTGGTGCGGAGGATGGCATTGAGAACCTGCCAGACACGGTTCTCCTCTTCCTGCGACATTGCTGGCACTAGGACGGCGTCGCATTCGCGAACCCACCGCTGTAATGCACCAAGTTTTGGAAGATATCCACGTATCTCCATTTCCGACAACAGAACCAGGGCATCGACATGTCGCTGGTCCACGAGCGCGGATGAGATTCTGGATGTAAGGGATGAGCCTCCGCAGAAGTATCAGCACCAAGCCGTTTGATAAAAACACTGAGACGTACCTGTCTGAGACACCTCGGTAGCTACGCGCCAGTAATCATGAACGGCCGTCCGGAATGGCTTCAGGGATTTTAATGAGATCAGCTCCGGATTCTGGGCCAATGTGCAGAGGGTCTCAGTAGTCGTTTCCAGCTCATCGGCGAAAATAAGGTTCCCAATCTCAGCGGCGACAGCTTTGCCCGATGGGACCTCTGGGACCGAAGTATCGACCTTGAGTTTTTTCAGCGCCTGTGCAGACTGGTCGCCATTTTGTTTTCGTTTCTTCCCGCTCTTGGCCATTGAGTCTTTTTGACTGGTTGTGAAATGGAAGAAATTAAGTCGCGAGAAAAGGTTGTCGTTTGTTGACAGTGATTTGGATCTCGCTGTGCTGTCAAACAACGCGTCTTTTCACCCCTCATTACATGCGCTCACGACTGATCAATAGCGCGGCAAACACGGTCACTCCAGTCTAGACTTTAACTCTTCAGGTCCATCCCAAAAAACTGAGTCTCACACGCCCGTCTAACATCCCTGAAGCTTCCTCTGTAAATTATCTTATACGGAATGGCGTCCCTTCCGATATACACCAGTCTCAACGTGCCTATGGTCTCGTGCTTTCCATCCAACACCGCTTTCCAATGGTCTGCAGACGGCCAAGCCTGTTTCCTCACCAAAACTGCGTTGTATATTATGGTGAGCGGGTTCCGACTGAAGAATCCCGACGCGCACCGACAGTTCGCAGACGCCGGACCATGGCCTGAACTTCGAGTCCTCATCTGCGCTAAAAGCCACACCAGAAAAGGACAAGGAATCCGAGGTCGAGCCCTTAGGATGGTATAGAACGCTGGTCCAATTCGATCGACCAGTCGAGTATCTTTGGCCGGAACAATCTCAAGGTAGCCAGCTTTCCATTTGGAGACTTGAGCTTCCCATTAAATCCGTACTAGATTGGAACGCCATTGTACTAGGCACCGTGGATATTGCATTGTGGGCTGTAACATTGTCCCCAAGCAATATTTCTGCACATGCTGGGTGCGTTCGTATGCCGGTGGACCACATTTAATCTTACATCCCCGAAGCTGTATATTAGCAGCGCTCAGCTCCAGTATGGACTTGACTCTGTGGACTGCAGGGCGCAACGGTCTCAAAGGAGAGTGGATTAAGGCAAGGCCGCCTCAGCTTCGACTCTATTTTTCTTCACGCCTCCTCTAGATCTTCGATGTTACTCCGTTCCTATTAGAGCATTTTGCGGCTGAAGACAACGCAAAACGAGCGTTGAAGTCCCAGGTGATCAGTACGTAGTTGGATGCTGCGTGAATTCACAGAAAGAAATTCACGTTCAACAAGGTATAAAATGGTCGCAGCAAGCGGACTTTGGACTCACTCCAAGCCCTGTTGATAACGGATCCCTGCTCGTCGCTGGGACGAGAGCTGGCATGCTTCTGTTTCTCCGGTTTGGTGTCCATCCGGCGGCCTATTCTTCATTCTTAATATTTTTCAACCAGGTATCGCAATTCAAGCGTGGAGCTTGTGGATACGCTCTCTGTCTCACAACAGTGGGTTGTGGGTTTGGCGATATCCTCGTGGGCTGTGGTAGAACCCGGAACATGTGGGAGCGAGTTCAATTTTTTGAGATCGATGTTGACCGACGAATTCTGCATATAGGCGATGCCTACATCGCATACACGACCGATGATGGGGTAATCGGAGTTCTGAAAGTTCGACAGACGTTGGAGAATGCTCCCGCCACTTCTCCCTTCGGTCTCAACTTCTCCGTCCGGCTGACCATCGAGACCGCCTCCGTCCCGTTGTGTACTCCCGACCACCGCCCGTGCAGTGCCTTAGAGTGGATGGAGGCCCCCGGAGGCGTGAGTTTTCCACGTTTTAATCGAGCCACAAACGACTCTGAAGCCGCGCTTGCCAGTTGGTCCTGGTATACAGCAAAGTTGGCGTCATATACCTCTGGCGCCCCTCGCATCCGACCGCCGGCTGGTCTGGTCTGCGTAGACTCCCCATCAGTCCCTCACCAAAGCTGTCCGCCGGAATGTCGCCTTTTCACCCAATTTCCGGCATGCAATATATGCGGCGGAGGGACGCGCTGATGTTCTGCTTGTTCGACGGATCGTTCCATGTCATCCACAATATTTCGCTCGACCCGTCATGGACCCCATCCAATCCCAGTAACAATATAACTACGGAAAATCTCTCCGTGGCGGCGCGTTCAATATTCACCCGTGTTGAACCTGGGACCGTTGATCTAGATCTGGTGAATAGGATAAGCGGAATGGCCTCTTACGATGGCTCCGCAACTGTAACCTGGGTGCACGAGTACTTGAATTTGTTTCGCGGGCAGGTCCTTTGCTGACATGGTTTCCGTAGAGCCTGCCGACCGGCCGACTTTAGTTATAAGCACGATGCGAAACATAACAGCATCTTTCTGGTAGCCCGGTTGTGGGACGACACCGACGATGAAGCGCTCTTGCAAGACCTATCCGATCTTTTGCAGAATTGCCGTTCTGGTTAGTTGCGTTTGTTGTTTCTTCAACCACAACATATCCTAACCACCGACCCAGCGGCTGGTTTTTCACCCGCACACCTTCTCCGTCCCTTCTTCTTCAAACTGCATCCCCAGAAGTTGAACGAATTGCATTCACGGATTTTGAAGGTTCTCAAGCCGCAGATCATTGATCATTCGACTAACATCAGCATCGCGCCATGGACGGGCGAGTTGACCCCGGAGCTGCGGAAGGAGTTCAGAACTAGTCTTGTTCGGCACTTGTACGGATGGGACGTCATGCTCTCGCTCCGCATGCGCCTGTCGCTCGCCGATTTCGTCTGGGTAAGTGAATATTTTTGCAGGGAAATTCGATACTGAGACCTGGGTTGTAGAAAGCGGCCGAGACATCAGAAACGCGCGAATCCTGCGGTGCAACCGCGCAGCTCCTCCTCAGCAGCATCTCGCACCGCGTCCTGCGGACAATAATCCGACATCTCGCGGCGATGGTCCGGTGCCTCACACGTACGTTCTCTTCTCAAAAAAATTGAAAAAATTGACGCGTAACCGAAACCCAGCGAACGACGTCCCATTCGTGCTGCGTCTGGTGGTGCAGTCGCTCTTGCCGGGGTCTCCGGCGGACCTCACAACAGAAGGCGAGAATCTCTCGAGCGCGCTGCACTCCGTGGTGCCCTCAAACGCGGACGTCTTCATCGGCCTTAACGAGTCCTGTCCCGCGTGCAAAGCCGAGGTCCCCCTGCAGGAGATAACCTCCGCTGTGTGCCCGAACGGCCATACCTGGCGTGCGCACCATCTCTTTTCCTTTCGCTGTAATCCGCTCGCTAACTCGCCGCTAGTTCGGTGTTCGATAACGACCTTCATATTGTCCACGCCGCTCGTGCGGACGTGCGTGGGCTGCAGCCGGAAGGCGTTTCTCCCGCTGTCGAGCCGCGACGCTGCGACGACGGTGAACTGGCTCCCCGAGGATGGGCGGGGGTGGGTCGTCGAGGAACTGCTCGAGGCAGTCCATCGGTGTCTTTTCTGTGGGAATACTTTCGTTAGCGTGCTCTAACTGTCGGCGTCAAAAGTAAAACCAGAGGGTTCCTTTGCTAGATTGTCTGGACGTTGTAGTTTGTGGTTGAAAAAATTATTGGAGGATGGACTCGGAAATTTGAATAACCCTGCGTGATTGGTGAATTTGTGGAGCGGCATGGGCAAATTCTGTTGTTCCGTATATTTAATAACTGAACATCCGCTGCTGGGTAGTTAGCAGCCCGAGAATTGCCAAAAATAAATAAAGCTTGTAAGCAAGTGATCGGATATGCCCTATTTGGATCCTATCTACGGGTATCGCCGAGGCGTCCCAAATTGACGCTCACAGCTTGACTTGTACTATCACTCTCCATCGACCCGTTCCTCTCATCTCTTTTGTTTTCCCTCAATGTCCTGGCAAGGTGAGCATACGGTCCCCTTCCTCGATCTCACCCGCCCATTTCTCGCCCACAGCATACGTCGACACCAACCTGATCGGTACTGGCATGATCACCAAGGCCGCCATCCTTGGACAGAGCGGCGGTGTGTGGGCAGCTAGCGCAGGCTACGAAGTGCGTGTCGGATTTGTCCGTTCTCGAGCCTTTGACCCACAGCGCCCAGCTTTCCGCCGAAGAGCAGAAAGCTGCTGTTAGCGCGTTCAGCAACATAGACGCCGTCCAGACCTCCGGCTTGAAGCTCCACGGCACCAAATTCTTCACCGTGTCAGCGAACGAGCGGAGTATTTACGGGAAGAAAGGGGTGGGTGGCGTTCTGTTGTGGCTCGTGCGCTCGCTTACCACGGCTTTCTAGGGCGATGGCTGCGTGTTGGTCAAGACGACACAAGCAGTGTTGGTAGGGGAGTACGCTATGCCAGTCCAGACCCAAGAAGCCGTCAAGGTGGTCGAAACCTTGGCGGACTACCTGATCCAGAATAAGTTTTAGAGGGAGGATGTTTCCAAAGTAGCAAAGAGTATCTTGTATCTTATTGAGTCATGGCCGGCGATGTTGTTGAATATCATGGACACACATCCTCGTTCTTCCGCTGTCGGTCTGATTTTATTGGATTTTTGGAAATGTGTAGGCGCGAGTGGCAGCTGGCCCAATGCGGAAGATATTTGCCATCACAGTATTACATCAGCCGCATCAGACCTTCAAGCTTCGTGTTCAGTACCAGTCGGATTCACCCTCCACCTCCTGCTTGACGCTAGCTTCAAGTCGGAAACACACGCATGGCCCGGGAGATTGAGCTCACCGTGACTATCACGTATGGAGGGGCAAAGAATCGGATTGCTACAACGGAGGAGGCAGATCCTGTCATCCGAGCGGATCTCACCGCTCTCGGAATACCGCACCCAAAGAGAAGTAATGTTTCGGTCGTATTCCCTGGGACAGTTCGATTCTTCTGGATAGCGTTGCCAAATTCTGTAAGCCTCGTGGATCCGGACGACCGTAATCTCCAGCTTAATGAACGTGGAAGATGATTCACAAGAATCTCAAAGACGGAATCCGTCCCAGTTTCGACATCGAGGAGCACCGTGCACTGCTCTACCAGCTTTCAATGTATCCGCACCTCCTCGTCATTGTCGGCGCCATTGCTCACAGTCATCTGCAGCGAGCGCATAAATCTGCGCGAATCCGACCTGCCCCCCGAACCGAAAGTTCCCCATAACTTTGCAGGCTCGGCTCTTCCCGACGCGGGCCTCTACGCGGTGCCCATGGGCGGGTTGCGTGGCTTCCCGCCCTCTGAATCCCCGTCAGGACGGAGGCCTTCAGAGAGCTTTGCGGACGAAATTCCTTCGTCTCACCACGTCAACGTGAGCATTGTCCGATTTCTTTCGCGATGAGAATGACGACAACTTTATACTGAATATATCTGCCTTACAGTCGACTTGGGCTCCCGAAGCCCTGGCGTCTGGGCCCCAATCGTGGCACCGAAACCAGGTACGAGACGCCGTGTGATCCACTTTTCCTCATAGCAATTCTGAAGCCGCCAATCCCAATTCTCAACATCAAGACAGAACCATTGGCGGACATGCCTATTCATTCACCGGTGACATATTTCAGTATGTTCAACCAAAATCAGACTTACCGTTGCATTTTATTAGTCCTATCGAACGCGGTATGACGTCGACGACGAGATGGTTTGTTATGCTTTTATTTCGTCCCAACCCGCTGATCGATCCTGGTCCTGCGCTGCAGCAAGTGGACTCGCCCCGCCGGTCCAGCGCCTCAGGTATGCGCGTAAACCGGAATCGGTACGCCGCAATACCGGATCCCACCCCGCGCGCGCCGCACAACCCGGAAGCGCGGGACCTGCAGCGCGAGCTCTGGGAGGTGCGCCGCAATCTAAATGCGGACATCGCGCAGGAGCGCGTGGTCCTCCACAAACTCCGCGACCTCGGTGCGGAGGAGGAAGTATCCGAGGCACCCGAGTCGGATTTCGGTGAGTCTGCATAGCCCGATTTTATCGCAAGATGGGCTGAGTGGGATGGTTTTGTAGCGATGAAGGCGCGGATACAGCAGCTCGAATCGGAACTGCAGTCCGAGCGGGCGAAGCGGCGGAGGCTGGAGGACATGGTGGAGGACATCCGGAGGGAATGCAGGGAGCCGTTCGTGGTCCCTGCGCTGCTCGATGCGTTTGTCGAGATTTCGAAACTGACAAACGAGGCACTGGAGGATGGTTAAAATCTTGGATTTTGCTTTCATTTTCGATGATGTGCATGCAAGTCGTCCGAATAGGTTTAGTTGTCGGCGATCGGCATAATTACGTCGAATCGAAGGCGGGTCACGCCGCTTCGATTTCTTCATGAACCCCGACCTCGATTCCATGGACGAGTGGCTTGAGCTTAATGTGCTAATCAAATACGAGGAAGAAAAAAATGCGCACTACAAGCAGCTCAGCGCTGCGGAGGTCCTCGTGCACCTTCGGCAACACCTCACCGCACTCAGGATGTCGCATCCCAAAGGAGACAATGTGCGCCCTGTCACTGGGGACGGCATCCGTTTTTTCTGGCACACGCAAAAGGGCTCGGTGCGTTTTTGCTTAGATGTCTTCCCCGCTCAGGTTGAACTGCACACTCACGCAATCCAGCCTCTTCACAAAAGTCTTATCACCCTGGTCAAAGCTCGGGGTAGGACGGGGCTGAAAGAATGCTGCATGTACGCTCCACCGCCATTTTTCCTTAGAGAGGTTATGCATTTATTCTCTCCGTGCAGCGAGGGTATTGAGCTGAGGGTGAAATCGATGTAGGCTTGGCGTACGAGTCGTATCCCAGTATCCTGACAGCCTTGTGTGCAAGCGCCCGTCCTGCTGGCCCCCTTCTTCTTCCTGCATCTTCTCGAGGCGACAGTTTCTCTAACCGCGCGCCCATCGATTCTCCGGTCAAGAAACGAACCAACGAGATGCACGATAACGCTCAGGAGTTTCTGGACGGGTTGCGCTTGGAGCCGCGCCCCGTTCCTCTGGCGTCGGTCAGTACTTGTTCATTTTGTTTTTGTTTTTGCTGAAGATTGGCATACGATTTATGTACGGCATGTCTTTGGTCTTTGCTCAGCTCCAGCGCTCCCCGTCCATCGCATCGTCGACCCGTTCTTCGCGCCACGAAATCCCGGTCGGTTTTAGATGAGGCCTTTAGATGAATGCTCCCTGATGTGCGCGCCTTCCAGTCGGTTATAAAACATGAGATGTCTGCAACTCCGGAGAGAGACGCTATGGTACGATGCTTGCCATGGTCTAACAATTTGGTGAACACAGTGCGGACTTGTACCAGGAGCTTTTGGAGTCGCAAAATTCGGATGTGAACATGGAACTTGTGCGTGGCGGTGTCGTCTCGCACACAAAAATGAACATGCATTCTTCATAGGTTGAGGAAAGTGAAAGTGAAGATATGATTATCGACGACGAAGATATCGTTTCGGTGCGTGTGCAGTACATTCAAGCCGACCTCGCGGTTGACCCGCACCCGCACCCACAGTTCTCTCCGATCCCCGGACTCACCGTGTTTCCGATGTCTGAGACCGTTCGTAGAAATCTCCCGCCCGCCGATTCACGCGGTGCTGAAGTGGATTCTAAGATTCGTACCGAACCCGCAGCCGCAGAGCCCCTTGCCCCGTTTGACGTTCAGCCCACACTACGAGAAAGCGATATGCCGCTCGTGCATCAGCTCTCAATGGCCCTCCTCGACATCCGCCAGGAAGTTGCATCTGGCCTCGTCAAGGAGCGCGCGATCCTCCAGGCGCTGAAGATATTCAACGCCCCAGATATCCCGACCACCGAATCCCCCGAGGACGGTTTCAGTCAGCCATCATTATTCCACTCTCTTACTTGGATTAATTCCGTATACAACTTCGGCAGTTGCGAAAGTCCGGCTCCAGATGCTCAAGAGCGATCTCGAAAACGTGCGGTTGAAGCGGGAGGCGGTGGAGGCGTCGATCAAGGAAATCGGGAAAGAGTGCAGGGCGCCTTTCGTCTGTCCCGCACTGATGGACGCGTTTATTGGTGTTTCTCGTTTGAGCACGCAGGCGTTGGGAGCGGAGAATTAAAATACACAGAAACTCGTACCTATGCCGTAAATAATCGAATCCGGTGCAGGTTGAAAGGATTAATCTATTTAACAACCCCCCTTGTTGAAAACAACCCGGGTTACTGGATCAATTTTCTGTTTAACAACCCCCGGCTATTTATAACTCTGTCACAGAAATAATGCCAGCAATATGCCTAATGCCCGATTCCCAAGTCAAAAATCGTTTAAAGATGGGCGCACAATGGTGAATGTGTGTCAAACGTACTCTAGTGTCCTCTGGATTTTTCCCTGATTTATTCTGACAATTTTGGTCGACTTTTCGGCAAATCCTTGGCACAAAAAGTGTTGAAGGCAAGCGTTGGTGACTTTTGACCAGTAGGACACGGGAAAAAATCCAGGTAGCTCGTTCAGATGGCCCCTGTCTTCAGGTGATTTTTCCGGGGACTTTTAGTAACACTAGGAACACATTAAAAGTATCCCGCCCCATCCCGCCACCCCGCCATCAGCCGCCATCAGATTGCATCTTACAAATCATGGGGTTGTTAAATAGAAAATAGATCCAGCAACCCGGGGTTGTTCTTAACAAGGGGGGTTGTTAAATAGATTAATCCAGGTTGAAAGGCCGAGGTCTCGGGATTTCGTGAACTGGTTGGGAGAACTGGGATTAATCTATTTAACAACCCCCCTTGTTGAAAACAACCCGGGTTGCTGGATCAATTTTCTATTTAACAACCCCGTCTATTTATAACTTTGCCGCCGAAATAATGCTAACAACAGGCCTAATGCCCGTTCCCTTAGTCAAAAAATTATTTAAATATGGGTGCGCAATGGCGAATACGTTTTAGATGCACTCCAGTGCTCTCTGGATTTTTCCCAGATTTATTCTGACAATTTTGGTAGACTTTTCGGCAAATCCTTGGCACAAGGAGCGTTGAAGGTAACCTTTGGTGACTTTTGACCAGTAGAACACGGAAAAAAATAGCAGGTAGCTCGTTCAGATGGCCCATCCATTCAGGTGATTTATCTGGGGACTTTCAATGACACTAGGAACACATTAAAAGTATCCCGCCTCATCTCGCCACCCCGCCATCAGCCGCCATCAGATTTTGTCTTACAAATCATGGGGTTGTTAAATAGAGAATTGATCCAACAACCCGGGGTTGTTCTTAACAAGGGGGGTTGTTAAATAGATTAATCCGGAGAACTGCATGGTAAATCCTTCCTGAAGGAAGTAAAGTCGGCAATGCAAACTTTGATCCAACTTCCGTGATGGGAACACTGCCACAGTCATTGCTTCGACTCACTCTCATTCACCCCACTCCACTGTGAGCATGTTACCGGCGGTGGAGTAGTTCATCTAGGCGCGCAGCTGTCGCCCATGTCGGCCTCGTGCATTACACGTCGCAAGTTGCTGCGCGATACCCTCATTATGTGCTCGTCCCATTCAAAAAAAATTCATCAGAAAAGTCGCAGTATAGTTGGGATCATGGACTGGGAATTCACTGACAGGGCCTCTGATGGGGCCCTCAGCGCCTTTTCATCGCCATCATAGTATTTAATGAGTTATTTATCGGGGGGCTTTGGGGGGACTTTTGCTCCTGCCCTCTCCATCATGTCGCTGTGGAACTTCACCATTCCAAACACCAGCCCGACTCTCTCGTATTGTGAGTTCGTCCATATCATATCCGTGTTGGCGTATCTTACCTACTTCATAGTCCCTTACGGTATGCGCTACGAGAGTGGAGTAGGAGTTTGATGTAACCAGAGTTCCAGCGGACGGTTTCGGCATGCAGAATGGCTGGCAAACCTGGTACGCCACTTCTAGCTTTAATGCAAAGCCGGGATTGGTCCCGCAGGGCGCTTTATTCCACGTTACCACTCTACCCGGCGCTCGAGTAACGCTTCAATTTTATGGTTCGTACCTGAGAAATTGAAGCTTTCTGATTTTCAACTAATATATCATCATTATGAAGGCAGCTCTGTATACTTATATGGTACTGCGAACAGTACATATGAGGTAACCTTCGACGATGTCGTGGAGTCGTTCTCTCCGACAAACTTCCTCCTTTATTCAAAAGAAGGACTAATCGAGGAAAACCATTCCGGTGCGTAAATAGTACATGGGTCACCCGGTCAAAATCGAACCAAAATTCGTCTCGCAGTAACTTTGACCTCCAAACCCGAGTCAAATAAGACCGAGCTGTTAGGATTCGGCAGGGCTGTTGTGTCGATCTCAGAGTTAGTTCACCCGATGTCCAAAGTTATGTTTGCGCTGATACTATGCCCATGTAGCCGGAACAGCCCTTCGGAAACATTTTATGACAATTCCGACAGCGCATTGGTATATTCTGGTCAATGGTCAAATACCACGGTACAAGGAATCCCAAACGCAACTGTCACTGCGCCACTTCATCAAACGCATGCAGCGGGATCCAGCGTCACGATGAATTTTTCGAGCGCCGTCGCTGTTGCGCTTAATGCATCTACCAATTTCGGACATGGGCTTTATTCCGTCGTGAGTTCGGCCTGTTTTATCTGCATGGATGTCCGACTCAGCTTTTTTAGTCAATTGACAATGGGGAGCCGCAGATTTACAACGCGAGCACATTGTTACTGGCGACGAATACTGTTATTTTCTTCCAGTCAGAGCTCGACCCAGAACGGATGCACACCCTGAACGCAACTAACCTAAGCGATGGCGCCAATTTCACGCTGAGCTCGGTTGTTGTCTATCAAGTGGACGATCCAACCACTTCGTGAGTGGATGAATTCACCGTTGAGCAGTGATTAATCGACAACCAGCGGGACCTCTGCGAAATCGCATACCAAAGTCGGGGTGATTGTTGGCGTCGTCGTTGCGCCTCTTGTTCTGGTTCTCATTGCTGCAAGCGCCTTCGTCTGGCTGCGATTACGTCAATCCCGTGCAACCCGCACGGGAACCATTTCGCCCTTGATCTTGTCCCCTCAGCGTCCCGACCAGGCGACCAGTAACATGAGGCAGATCGGCACGCGAGAAAAAACGGATGCCTGACGCTTCGCCCAGTCGTACACCAAGCAGCAGCTCTTCTTTGCCTCCCGCGTCGCCTTCGAACCCGGCAGATGTTAACCAGATAATAGAACTTATCGCTCAGCGCATAGATCTCCGACGGGACGGTGATCGCTCAGAAAGTCCTCTCCCACCTGGATATCGTGTACATTCCGTATAAAAAATCTACGCAATTCAACTCCAGCATTCAACAAGCGAGGTACGAGCTCACCTGTTGAAGCGTCTGTCTACGAGAGACTAACTCTAGCACGCGTCCCGTCAGGTTTGGCCATACCGATTCATCGTGACTGAAACTCGGGTGGCCTTCCGAACATACCTACCCACCTGTTTCTTATTTTTAGCTGACAAGGCTGTAGAGATCCCGACTGGCTGTTGATCTGAAACGCGGCCAGATTCTGGACTCAGCAAAGTAAGCGCCGCGCGGTTGGTCGATGGTGTAACCTTATTATAATTTAGAGATTGACCGCACTGGACGGCATTGATGAAAGTTCTCCATGGTGTTATTAGTGGCGTGAATAGTGTCGGTGCCGATAAATGAACCCCGATCAGCGCCGCGTGGATCACTTTATTCACCGACTCCTTCCTTTCACCATCATCGTCTCTTACCCGGGTCTGAAGTGTCTCCAAGGCATCTATCTCATTGCGTTCGACCACCGTCACAGTTAGACGCTCTTCTGTGATCTACTCCCCTGCGCGTCCATCATGATCACGGTTCACAGAACCATCCGACAGAGACAAGCAGTGTTTCAAACCCTAGCTGTAGACTTTGATCACCGTACCGCTATATGATGTAACAACCCCATCGCAAGAGAAAGGTTTATACCCCCTCCACCACCACTAGTCCTCTCGACTCTCGACTCCCATGTCGTGGAATTTCACTGTTGAAGACACGAGTCCCGTTCTCTCATACGGTGAGTTCATCTCATACTCGGCTTGGGGTATCTTACTTACCAGCATTGTCCCTTGAATTCAGCCCCTTACGGTAAGAAGAAGCTCTTCAAGTTGTTTGCACAGTGGCAAGGTCTAACCCAGAGTTTCAGCGGACGGTTTCGGCTTACAAAATGGTTGGCAAACCTGGTACACAACGTCGGGGTTTAATACGCAGCCTGGTGAAAGCCCTCAGGGTGACTCATTCCACCTGACCTCCCGCCCCGATGCTCAAGTAACCTTCCACTTTTATGGTGCGTAACTGTGCACCTGGTCCTTTGATTCTACTCTCAAATGACATTTTCAGGTAATTCGATTTTCCTGTATGGTACTTCCAACGCTTCGTACGAGGTCAGCCTCGACAACATCGTCCAATCGTTCTCCCCAACCACGGACACGCTGCTGTATTCCAAAGACGGATTGGTGGAAGAAACTCATGCCGGTTTGTATGCGCGGTTAAATTATCCCCCTCGTCAGGTTGAATTTATCTGGCAGTGACGTTGAGTGCAAAACCCTCCAATACTTCACAACAATTAGGATTCAGCCATGCGATTGTGTCGACGTCCTCCGCTCCCCTGTTAGTCGAATCGCTGATACTGGAGACTGCTTCGACACTCATACGACGCTCATGTAGGCAAAATCCCACAGAACTTGATTACGACAGTTCCAACAGCGCTTTGGTATATTCTGGTCAGTGGTCGACCACGTCGGTTTCAGGGATTCCAAATTCCACTGTCACGGTACCATTCCATCAAACGCTTGAAGCGGGATCCAGTGTCACGATGAATTTCTCGAACGCCGTAGCTGTTGCGCTCTATGCATCTACCAATTTCGGGCATAGTCTCTATTCCGTCGTGAGTTGAGATTGATTTAGCTGTCCAAGATGTGCTGCTCAAATAAACCGTTAGTCGATAGATGATGGATTTGCACAGACTTATAACGCAAGCACCTTTTGGCTGGTGGCTAATACCGTCATTTTCTTCCAATCTGGCCTCGACTCCGGAAGGACGCACACTCTAAATGCAACTAACATCAGCGGGGCAGGCGCCAAGTTTACCTTGAGCTCAGTTACCGTTTTTCAGGCGAACGCTAGCCAGACCGTGTCTAGTTCGCCTTCAACGACTGGGTCAGGTAATTTTTTCAAAATTAAATGAATTCATATCGATACTCAACGGCACAGCGACAGGTACTCTGCAGTCGCACCATTCTAACGTCGGGGCGATCGTTGGCTCCGTCGTTGGGGCTCTTGTCCTTGTTCTTATTGCTGCTGTTGCCTGCGTAGGCTGGCGCCGAAAATCCAGTAGAGACCACGCAAAAACCACCATATCTCCCTTAGTTTTGTCCCCTCCCAGAACTCCGAACCAGGAGACGAGCGAGATGGCTCAGACTGGTCAGCGCAAAGGTCTTGTGTCCTGGGCACAGCCCACAACCGTTTCTTCGCCCAATCGCGCGCCGAGCACGTCTCATTCTGGCGCTCCTTCACCAACGTCTTCTCCGACCACACCGGATGTCAACCAGATAATAGAGCTGATCGCCCAGCGCATTGACCGCCGAGGGGATGGGTATCATGATGGTGAAAATCCTTTGCCACCGGATTATCGTGTACATTGAGTGTAATCAGCACCGAAAAACATTCAACACATGCGTTTCAGGACGGGTTTGAGTCCATCATGTTCTGCAATGTTGACTTATTTTAGCTTCAGGGTGTAGACGCCCAGGCTAACATGAAACGCTCGCAAGTTGAACGTGAGGAATAGGGTCGACTCACCCGCGGTCGATGCGCGTTTAACAAGGGTCCTGAGAGGGTTTTCTTTCGGTTACGCATATCTCTGCGCTTTTCCGGGTAAGTCGAGGCAACCGGTGCCAGTAAGTAATACGTTGTATAAGGTAAAGCCAGAATGTGTTTCTTTCAAGTCCTTCATTTTATTGTTCAAAGTTGTATACATATGGACTAAGGTGCTCGTACTGAAGCCTCCTATATATATAGGTGTGCTGCGGACGATCAAAAAAGAACAGTAACAAGAATAGACACAACGGTCGAGATCAGCATGGCGGTGGGCGCTATCATCGAGCGAACGTTGTTTGCTGCATCAAGGGGCGTCACCAAAAAATAGACACTGAAGCAGGGTTCACTTACATCCGGTGGTTGGCAGGCTTGCGGGCGATGTGCCTGTGTTCGAGGAAATTGGAGTTGAGATAGAGGGTGGGGTTGGAGTTGGGATAGAGGGTGGTGAAGCGCCAGACGTCAACGGGACCTTCTTGCTCGTGGATAGGGACGCAGACGCACCCAATGAGGAGGACGCCTGAGAGGGAATCGGGGGCGCGCCAGGGATGGAAGCAGAGGTTGCCGCGGGGGTAGAAGATCCTCCGCTGCTTCCTCCCCCTGCACCTGAGGCCAGCTGTGCAAACCCGACAGACATTGGATTCTGGCGGAACACCGAGTACACATTTTTCTGAGGACATATTAGGATCTTGGAAAATATGCTATTAGTGAAAAACAATGCGCACCAAGAACGTATCTCCGACGACCCAACTCGGGTTCCCTGATCCGGCGTTGGTCCCGAGGGAGAGATCAAATATGGCACCGACACACATCGAGCTTCCCTGCTCTACTGGCCCCAAGTTTATGTCCTGTGTGCTAATTGGCCATGCTTGGCCTCCGAATGACAAGGTCACGCTGACTGACGTAGTACAAGCTGTATTGACATCAGTGAGATTCTAGTTGATGAGCACCACTGTGACGCACGGAATTGGAAGAATCCCTGTTGGCCCCGAATGGCACTCGCCCCAGGAACGGCCGCCCAAATGGCATTCACACCGTCCGTCGGACCACCTAACGCCGTCGTTCCCGTATCAATAGCAGTGAGCGCAGCATCCCCTGTGGCGATGGTCACAGATTTCCCTTGCACCGTAACCGCTGTTCGCGTATGTATCAAGCCGAGTGATCGCATAGTACGGTATAAAATTACGCACCCGATAAAGACAGCATCCAAAAAGTCGGCGTTGACGAGCCGGCCAGGTTGTGAAACTCGATGTCACCCGTAAACAGTGAAGAGTTGGTACCTCCGAGAGTGAACGTGCCTCCAGGCTCATCATTTTCACTTTGTGAACGTGTCAGCTGGAACGCCATTTCTGGAGAGCTAAGCTGGTTGTTGTTAACGAGGGCCTGCCAGAATGGCACCGTGTCTGTCGCCGCGAGGGCCTGGAAGGCCAGCCCAATAAGGCCCGAAACCGACCCATCGATAAGTCCCTGGTCGATTTGTTCCGCGGCCACTGGATATTTAATCTCAATGTTATTTTCATCGGGAAGATGGAATATAATGCTTACAAAATCCTTGGGAGGACATGGTGAACGTCCCCATGCTCACGGTATCTGTTGCTATGAAGCCCGCGACGCTCCCGGACCCGTAAGAAATGATAGTTTGTCTGGAGTTGGTTGACTGTTGTTGCGAAAACGACGACGACTGGGACGAATCGAATAAGGGACCGCCACCGGAACATTCCTGGCACGAGGAGTCCAGGACGAAGAGATCGGACGACCCGGTGTCCAGAATAACATTGAAGGATTGGGGCCTAGAAATCATCAGTCGACGACGAAGAGAGGGGATGTGCCGAAGGGAATTGAAAGAATGGACACCTACGGTGTGCCTATTTGGATAGTCGAAAAGTAACTCGAGTCGCCTTCCTAAAATTTGGATTAACAAACAGCCGTTTTTGCCTAGCCTTAGACCCACCTGATTAACGACAGCAAAGCCATCCGTACTTGCCCTGGGCCGGTTCATGCGCTTCGATGCCAGATCTTTACTGGTCGGGAAACCATATCGAGCCCGAGCTCGGTCTGCAGCAGCAAAGTGGTCCTCAGCAGTGCGTACGCGGCTGGAACGGCGGGTAAGTGGCATGTGAACAGGTTCGCCATTGGCACATAGTGCAGGGAGGAGGAGGAGGGCGAGTGAGAGTGGTGCGACCATCATGGTGAGGTTAAAAAGTGTGCGCAGCACCTCGCTGAGGAGCTGAGGAGTATAAAGGGCGTGGAATCCACGCTCACCGAGGTCTTATGACGCGGTGAGAAAATCTTTTCCTGAACGGAAATATTCTAATTTTGAATTTGATGGTGCGATTTGCCACTCTAATCTTGTCTGGCATCCGCAGTCTGTTGAGAGATTCGTACCCGGTCTTCCATAATTAGAACGCCTACGACGATCAGGATGAACAGCACAACTGCCTGAGTTTAACAGCAACAAGAAAACATACAACGGACCTCAATAGAGACCCTTGAAGACGAAGTTTCACTTTGAAACCATTGGGTTTCTCGGTTACAATAGGCAACACGGTTAATAGGCAACACAAGATCCGTTGGTCGGATCACTCGGGCCCGGTCCGTACTCATTATTATTGGGTTGGTCCCAGATGCCGCAAAATTTAGCGACGGCGAAAGACGGCAAAACTGTCGGGGACCAATTTTAGGCACGGGATTCAATAATCCGTATTCCTGGTACCGACTTAGGGACCAGGTCTACCCGGAGAAATTTCCAATGTCTAATCGTGCGGAATGATCCGAATCTCTTTTACGGACGTCCGGTGATGTCGGGGACCTCCGGTCTAGACCTTTCCTCTTCTGGCCTCTCAGAAACGATAATTCTCAAAACCTGATCGTGCGGCTAGTTCCGAGACCCAAGGCCTAGAACTTTCCATTTCTGGCTCTTCAGAAACGATAATTCTCAAAACCTGATCGTGCGGCTAGCTCCGAGAACGTGGACCTAGACCTTTATACAACTGAAATTGATCGAAAGGTTTGGTTATGCGATGTTCGAGTGCTGTGGAACTTGGTAGCCTCCACGGCATTTATCTCTCCAGGACTAAGCCTCTTATTATATGCACAAATTACGGTCATGACGTACATGCATATCGTATGCGGAAATTGTAACCATGACTTCCCCTCACCAATGATATGAACACTTGTAAATTGTCAACCGGATATGAGCTGGAATTCTAGCTCATTACCCGATTCCAATATCCTACTGCGAGCGAGGGAGGCGAGTTGGCCGAGACTCGTGAGCGAGCTGTCCAGTTGTCTGAGTAGTGTTAAATGTTGGGAGAGGAACAGACCATTGTACAAGGGAGGTGCCAGGGATGCCCGGAGGGCCTTATGAATTAAATTTAAGTCAGCTGCTTCCAAAATAAAAGGATCATCTACCAAGTCACCTACGACCACAAACTGCATCTTGATGCTTCGCAACGTCCGTCGGCGTCTTGGAATCGTTTTTCTGAGTAATTATAGGGTGCTATACTTAAACTATTTAGCACACCTCTGGTAAATTTATTTGATGATTCCCTGCCGAGTCCAAGGTGGATCATAAGTAGTGCTGAGACCCGCATCTCCATCATATTGATTGGCGGATTGAAAATGAATAAATCCAGGTTACCGTGATCGTTGTGGCACCACAAGATTGGAGAGATGGAAAAGCAGTAGAAGTCGCGTCGCAACTCATCAAGATGCTGGAAAAAATTGAATGAAAGGAAGTGGATTGAATCTCCGACGTCCACGAACTGCCGAGCTCTGATCCGTTGATCCGTCGGATGGGCACGCGCGGAACCGGAAATCGAAAGGCAGCCCGTCTCACTCGTGATGCTCAATGGACACGACAAAATGTCTGGGAGCTAGTCAAATGCTTATGGGAATCCCTGATTAGGCGTCAATGTCTCGTCCGTCACTCGGGTGGAAGAAGGCCAAATTGACCAGTCACTGTTCAACAGTGAGGGCGACATCATTAGGGGGAAAATCGGATGGCTGAGACTCCTGAATAAATATTAATATCATTATATTTACAAATATGAATGTCATTATATTTACATATTCTTATAAGTTGGTTCAAGTAAAAGTCGGTGAATCGAATTCAACCAAGAGCACGTGATCTCGTTCGAAAAAAAAAAAGTTGAAATACTAAACAGTAGGCGCCAGTTATGAATCGTTCGGAGTCATATTTTAGGCCATTAAATCTCCCACCACTTTCTGATCCCCCTCCACTCGAGCCACATCGGCGCAGAGTACGGCTTCCTGATAACTTGAACCGAATCCAACCCCCCACGTTGTGTTACCTCGAAAATTGCTTGATTCTTCCAAGAGACCGATCCGAGCGTCAGAATAGATCCGGCGTACTTCTTAGCAGCGGCTGAAAGCGACATGGACGAGTTCCGGTGCGGGCAAGGGAGGGCCGGCTTCATCCCTAAACTCTTCCATGTCCTCCAATTCGCGTTCCAGTTACGTGTTACAGCGAATGACAATAAGATTGAGGAGTGAAGGCAGAACCTCAATAACATGTCTCACAAGGTGAGCAGAAGTTTGCCAACCGAATACATTCTGGCTGCGAATGTAACAAAATGACGCATGCGTCACATTGGCAAAAGCCTGCAGGTTATCACAGAGCACCTCAATGGCAGGCATGGCGCAAATGTACGGCCCCACCAGGGTGATATTCAAGAAGCGGGGGGCCCCCACCTTGGCTGGATCAGAGATGAATGCCGTCAAGCGCTCCGCGGTCCGCGAGCTGGCCAATGGCTCGGCACCCAAGACGATGTTAATCTTGCTTCAGGTGTAGGGCCGCGTTAATTCCAGGAGGTTGTGATTCCCGAGGAGACACAGAACATCCAGTGACTGCGAATCCGGTACGAGATGGTTCAGAATGGAAGAAATAACTTCGGGAGTCAGAGCAAGGAGAAGAGGCATAGGATGGAGAGAGGAGCGAAGAGAGTTTCTGTTTCACGATACTGTACGGCGGAATCTGAATACGAAAGCAACGGAGCGAATGGGGACCTGATAATCCTATTATGTGGGTCCACACCGCGCCCATAACGGGACTATCTAAAGGGCCACGCGCCGGAAGACGCGCCGAGCCCGCCAAGCTGCCATCAAGTGGCTGTGCATTTCGGCCTTTTCCGTACCGTGCTTCCTCTCACCTCCTCTCACTTTCCCTCGCCACCCTTGATTTTCAGCTCCCACATTCCCGAGTGCGCCCAATTACCGACACCAACACTTTCACACGCATACCGCCGCAGTACGTCGTATGCTTCTCATTTTGCCTCTTTTCCCCCCTGCACACCGGCGCCGTGTTGGCGGAAGACACGAGTAAACTGTCGCCCTCGGCAGCGAGACGAACACATTGGGATGGGAAGATCCACCCCCCTAGCCTCTGCAGAAGCGATGCTGACCTTTTATTTTGAATCTAGTATGATCCGGTTACATGTAAGTCACTCCCTACTCTTCCGAGCACGCCCATCGCGCCCCTGCCTGTCGATCGACGGCATACCGAAACCGTGTTCGCGGACTGCTGGTCGTTGTCTGAGGTCCATTTTACGGTTTACTTGCGAGCGGGGACGGATTTCATTTAACTTCGTTCATTCTCTCGTTCGAAGGACGTCAACGCCGCGTGCGGACCTGTGCGAACCCGCACGAGTACGGCGAGATAGAGTGCACTGTTCGCACCCCTCAATTCCGGCACCAGACCGACCTGTCCTTTTTGCAGAAAGTCCTTCGCCCGGCTATCTTCGTACATCCGCTCTTTACGCGACGGCTCTCAACCAGCAAGGAGGACTTGTTCGTCTCCATCCTGTATCAACAGGACTCCCTCCTGGATCAAAAAAAGAAATCCCTAGCGATTATCCTTGCAGCGCTCGAACAGGAACGCGCATTTGCGACCCAATTGCAAAAATTGCAAGACGATAAGGTCGGTCTGCATCATGCTTATTGTCTCCGTCTAAGCTAATGAGATACTTAGCTCGCAACGCTTGAGATTGAATTGTTAAGAGCGAGAGAGAGATGTAACGTCCGAGGTGCCTATGGTAAGTTGGATCTTAAAACGCCATACTTTATTTAACCTCGCAACCCATATCTAGAACATACTATCGACGGGCTAGGCCGTTACTTGAAGGCACCATATCCTGCATCAAAAAAAGAAATCTCGGAGCTTCTTGTAAAGGATCCGACTTTTATCGAGCTGCTCACGTCGGAGAGTAGCTCGAGGAGCTTGCAACTTAGGGACACTAAGCAGCAGGCTCTGGGGCTTTACAGTACACTCTCGACGTCAAGGCACGGAAATAACCAGAATATCATCATTACACATGACCTTGCCCCAACTACGCAAGCGGCACTTGCTGCGATATTCCAATTCGGCCAAAAGGTCGGAATTATCCACTTTCGATGGCAGGTGGAATGATCGTGCGTTTGTGTATTCATGGCAGTAACACAAACTTATAATATAGACCTCGCAGCAATTGGATTCTGCATACGAAAGGATCGAATGGTACTTGACTTGCCGGGTTGCACAATGGGAGTGCATACATCCCGGTTTATATTAGGCAGAGATGCGGAGGGCGGCGCACGGGATGTACCATTTTAGTGTACACATACTGCCATTCTGAACTGCCACGACACTGACTGATGCATCAGGATTGATGAGGCATACTGCGCCAGCATGGAAGTAACTTGAATTGGGAATCAAGATTGAAATAGAAGCGATTCAGTAGAATGAACAAGGCGCAACTTGAAGCTTGAAGGAGGGAGGGTAAGCGGTTTTGAATTGTGAGATTGGGCTCCGCACAAACAATGATGCACTAAGGTGGCGATATCACACGGCATCCAGAGGGATTCAAAGTTAACATAGAACCGGGTGTCTTTGTTTCCGCCAAAAAATTATCGAACTCGCTCAAGATCCATTCACTGACATTGTAACCCCAAATATCTGAATATGACAGTTGCTGACCGAGAAGGTGTCTGCCTGATACGATGTGGGTTATCGCTGCTGTCTGGAAGAACATGAAAGAACCTGGATTTTCATATTCGCTAGTCGCTCGAATTTCAACCAACACCACGTGATGTCGGTTCAAAAAGCACATGAACTTCATGAAGTATGCACGGCCGCCGCAATGGATCCAAATCGATCTAAGAAGTCTTACAGAGTCAATAGTTTTTTAAAAACTCATCAAATCTCCCATCACTTTCCTATCCCCCTCCACTCGAGCCACATCGGCGCAGTGTATGGCTTCCTGATAACCTCAACCGAATTCGACCCGCCACCTCGTGCGACCTCGAAAGTTTCTTGATCCTTCCAAGAGACTGATTCGAGCGTCAGAATGGATTCGATACATTTCTGAGCAGCGGTTGAAAGCTTATCGGAATGTTCCGCTGTATCGAAATATAGATGCTGCAGCGCGGGCGCATGAGAGAGGAGTCCGGCCAGTAAGTCCTGTGAATATTTATCAGCGATATTCAAATAACTCGCGACGGATACTCGCTGAAGCAGAGACTCCATCACAAGGAACGCAAAACTCGCAAAAAAGGGAAGCCCTGCGTTGAGTTGCTCATTGGTCTTAACATCGAGGAGAAAATCGTCAAGCTCAGAGGCGATCCAAAGCTCCCTGGTTTCTGGAACCGCAGCGAGTTTCTTGAACACCGGTCCATGAATCCCACAAAGAACTGAGCGATATTGGCGAACCTTGAACGCTAGACTTGCAACCAAGTCCTTTAGCTGCGGAGGTGGATCCCCAATAGACTAAAACGAAGCACGCTCAGCGGACTAGAAATAATGCTGAAATAGCGGATACACCATGTTGAAGATTCTGGATAACTCGTAAACATCAGCAAGGCTGTGGCTTTCGACGACATCAGACTTGAGGTTCATCCGTTCGGCTGCCGTGTCCAGAACAGGTGACACTAAGTACACAAGTCCATTATCAGAACCTGTGTAACCTGTTCGGCTTGACGGAAATTAACGGAACGGTTGAAAGGGGAAGGCAGCGATAACCGTACCATGAATTCGAAATCGCAATTCGGACTGTTCTTCGGTGGCTTCGTCCGCAGCGCATGCAAGTCACCAAAACTCCTCCGGGTATCCACCCTCCATTTCGAAAACGCGCAGATTCGGACAGTGAATCCAAATTTCGCTGAGAACTCAGCGTATGGCAGAAGCGAGTGGCGATATGTAAAGGTTTCGGTGCCGGGAGAGGAGGCTCGGATTCTTCTCTAACGTCTTCCATGTGTTCCAGTTCGCCATCGAGATATGTGTTGCAGCCGTCGAGGACAGCGATGCCGATCAGCGAGGGTAACACCTCGACGGCATGCCGCACTAGGCGACCCGGAGTCTCCCAACTGAAGACATTCTGGCTGCGAATCAAAACGGCGCATGCGTCACATTGACAAAAGCCTGCATGTTATCTGAGAGTACCTCAAAGGCAGGAATCGCAGTATGTACGGGGCGACCAGGGTGATATTCAACGAACGAGTGGCCCCCGCCTTCAGTAGATCGGCAAGGAATGCCGATAATCTCCCTGCAGTCTCCGAGCTGGACGTCTTTTCTGCACCCAAGACCATGTTAACCTCGATCCATGTGTAAGGCCTGGTTAACGCCAGGAGGTTCCGGTTGCCCGCGAGGTACAGAGCATCGAGTGACTGTGAATAGGGCGCGAGATGGTCGAGAATAGAGGTGATCACCCTCGGCGAGAGATCGAGGAGAGGCATAAGGATGAGCTTTCGTTCATTCGAGTCTGAGAGTAGTATGGAACAACCTACGAACAGTCATCTTTTCGATGTGGGTCCACCATCACCGCGTGTGCTTAGCAGAAACAACTTGAAGTTGAGTCAATCGGGTGGCGGTGATCTCGGCACATACGGCTCTCGTAGCTATAGTAGAGCTGAGCGTTGGACCAAGTCCGACCAACTGAACCATTTCGCTTTCCTCATGCCTCTACTCCTGGATCTTCCCCCAGAAGTCATCTCAGTCATCGTGGAATATATCGCGCCGTGCTCGCAGACATTGGACAATCTATGTCTTGCTGGAAACCACAATCTCCTCGCACTTGTGCGACCCTTCACCTGGCGTGAAATCAACACGACACTGGACGATGCCGGGACAGACGACAAGCGCAAGTCGAGTCACAGATTAGCTGCTCGGTTCGAAGTCTTCTTTGGGGATCCAGACAAAGCGTCCATCGTACGCTCGCTCAATGTCACCCTCGTCGGCCTTTTCGACAACACAACACCCGCCATTTTGTCGCTTGTAAAAAATGTCGATAAACTCATCCACGTCACCCACGCTTCGATTTCCTGTGTCGACAGCGAGGTCTGGGCACCCAGTCCCAACCTCTTTGTGAAATGGGTTGTTTTAGGTCTTCCTTCGTTACTCAGCCTCAAGGTCGACCTTTGCCCCGAGAGCGGTGACCCAGACGACGATTTCTGGGATATGGCCGAGCACCCCGTTCCTTCGCTCCGACATGTCGCCACGCGCTTTTGCGATACAGGCCTCAGTACGCTTTGGATGTACTTCATTTGAGAGTGGTGGAAATGGCGGATGGAGACAAGCACAATTTCTGGCTCGAGAACGCACGCGATACGTCGCAAGGGCATGGAGGTACGTGGCGAAGCACACGTGTTGAAAGATGACATCCATTCAATGCGAATGCTACAGTTTTCAATCTCGGCCGTTTCGAAACAAGTATAGATTTTCTGGGCCAGTGCAATTTGGAAAATAAGCCTGTTCCGATCCTATCTACACTGGAAAAGATCATTTTCACTTCAAATGCTGACTGTGAAGACTGCGACTTTCCGATTATTTTCGATGATGTGAGAAATGATTCAAATTATCACGCTATGTTGCTGAAAATATGCAGGAAGAATCTGACCGCCGGCCTCCCTCAAGGATCTCTGTGTTAATTTGTCCATGAATGTCGAAGAATTTGGGAAAATATTGCGCGCCGTCAGTGGCCCTGTCGTCCAGCGACTTGCGATAACAGTCGCCCCAGACAAGAGCCGATGGATTGCTCCAGACCTCGAAGAATTCCTCAAGGGAATACTAGAAAACAAAGACTCTGACATCGCCTTCTTCGCTCGTTTCACATCTCTGCACGAGCTGGATTTACCATTCGACGGCGCGACCCCTGCTTTGATGGTGAGTCTTCCCCCTTATTTTCATTCTTTATCACCTCATTCAGAGCCTCAGGATATTCTGCTGGCGCTGTTACCTCATGCGCCCATGCTAGGGCACCTGACCTTTGATCTCCCTGAAAATCGCCCCAGCATAGGTCTAGCAGAGGCGGCCGCTAAATATCTGGGTGTCATCCCGACACTCGCCTCTGTCTCTTGGCGGAATGAGCTCAGTTTTCATGCTGTGGGGAGAGGCGGAGACTACCAAATTGTCGAACGCCCATACCTTGTGCCGCTCTGGCACCAGTGTTCTGGGATTGGGGAGTGGTGGGAGTTGGAACCTCAGACAAACGGGGACACTAACTCGGAGTAATTGGTCGACCTTGAGGCATGGAGCTATGGATGTCATGGACAAGATGCATGCATACGTACATATTCCTACGCTCTCACGGAGTGGCCTCAATCTACATAAAATACTTGGCACATTTGCTTTTGAAAACACAATTAGCGAGGGAAATAAGATAACGAGTGTGACCGGGAGAGAAACCTAGCAAGTCCATCCATCCAGCCGCGGGGAAAGAAAGAGAAGACACAGCAACCAATGTCCGAGGCTCGTTCACCGGGACTGCGCGAGAATCCACTCATCAAAACCATTGTCCCCTCCGCCTTCCACCTCTTCATCTACAACTTCCTCCTCCCTGTAGCCATCACCATTGGGGCCCTCCCCGTCGCCCACACCCCTGTCTTTATCGTAGTCATACCCCGAGAAATTCATCACACTAATGGACGTCAGAAACGCAAAGTGAGAGGAGAAAAGGATCGCGTACTAAATGCTCCCGTCCGCACAGCCCACGACGACCTCCTCGTGCGATAGCGCCATCGACATGGGATTCTTCTCCGGCGTCGCAAGCCCCGTGAACTTCGGCGGGAGCGCGCTCTTCAGGCCCTTGGTGTCACCGTATGGCGGCAGCGCTAGCGCACCCCAAACGCCGCCGAGCGGCGTAGCCGCCAGATCGAAGTCGACCGGCGTCGCGGTGCGAATCGCGTCCACGGCTGCCGCGCTCTTCAGCCCCTCGCCCTCCTTGTCTTCGTGCGTCGACATGAATATCTGGAACACGATAAGCAACGACGAAGCAGACACAAAAGCAGAGCGCGTACCCGACGATCCGCCCCTGCGCGCGAGCTGAACCGCGTAGCAGTGACGACGCGCCGCTTGCGCGGATCCACCGCACCAACAGCGACGTCGGGTGTCTCCACCACGCCTACGATCTTCGGCGGCGCGGTCAGAATTGCCGCGCGTCCATAGCGCACCGGAAAGTACGAGCCACTGCTGGTGCCCGGGCGTGTGCCGGAAACAGACGATGCCGGCGTCCGGGTGCGTGCTCCGGAGACGGGCGTGCCCGTGCGGGTGCTGGGCGTCGTCGGCGTGCGGCTCTCGCTGCCGGTGCTGTTGAGGCTCAGACGGCCTTTCGTAGTGCTAAGACTCAGCCTGGGTGCACCCGGACCCGCACTTGAGCTGAGCCGCGACGTCGACGTGGACAGAGTGAGACTCGTGCTCCTGCTGTTGCTCGTGCTCACGCTTGAGCTGAGGCGGCGCTCGCTGGGTGGCGGCAGTAGGGACGCACGGCGCTGCGGCGTTCCCCCAGGGGCGGAGGGTGTGGGTGTCACGCGTGCGGCGGCGGTGAACGAGGACGATGCGGTGGACGCGGTAGAAAGCTCGTTCCCGTAGCTGCTCGTGCTGACGCTTGAGCTCAGGCGTTTCCGCTGACTCGGACTCTGCGGGAGGAGTGAGGGACGGCGCGAGGGCGTCGGGGCACCGCCACGCGGCGATATCACCGACGCAATTCCCCGCGGAGAGGTCCCGGGGGTGCCCCCGCGCGGCGAAGTGCCGGGTGCACCTCCGCGCGGCGATCCCAAAGGTGCACCTCCGCGCGGCGATCCCAAAGGCGCGCCTCCTCGTGGTGAACTCCCACCAACACGCGCACCCCCGCGTGTCGACGTCGTCCGCGTACGTGGCTTCGTGGAAGGCAGAGGCGTGGGCGATGTCACCATAGGGACGGGGATAGCCTCCTCCTTGCTCTTGCCGTTCTCCTTTCCTCGCTCCTTCGTCGAGAACGACGCCGACAGAGGGGTCTCTACTTCCCCTTCACCTTCTTGCCACTGCAAGTGCAGAATCACCGATTTGGTCGCACACTGGGATGTGGTTAGTTAATTAGCCATGAGAAGCAAGCAGCGAGGGAGAGGCGTACGGTCATCTGCGTGCCCTTGGCCGCGAACCATCTGGGGAGGAAGATGAATCTTCAGCGCTTCGATCGGATAAGGAACTGAAGAACGTACTGTAGCATATTGTCCGGGGCCCGTCCCACATGCCATAGCTTCGCCGACAGCACAGGGTCACCACCACCTAGCTCTGCAAGTCTAAACTGCGAGATCATTTCGCGCCGTTCTGGAGGATGTTTGTAGAGCAATGGAGAGCAGAACAAATGAGACATCGAAGAGGGGAGAGTTGACGAAAAACGTACGGATCGAGAACACACGGACGACACCATCTATGGTGACGCTCACGACGCGCTCGCCTTCGGAGCGGTCGGTACCTGAGGAGGCAAGTGTCAGGAAGACGACGAGAGAACGGTGACGGGACGCACTTTGTACGATCTGCACGCCGACATTGATAGTGGTCTGTTGTCCGAACCTCACAATCTTGCTGCCCGCGCGCCAGTCCCAGCAAACGAGCGCCTGCACATGTCGTCACTCACATGTCCACAAGGGAGGATCAGGTCTTACTTTATCCGCCCCCGCACTGACAAGATTCTTCGAGCTAAGAGCGACAGCTCGAATGCCGTTGAGGTGGCCCGCGAGCTGCTGCAGCGGTGTGTATGTGATGGCAGAGAAGAGGTGGACACGGCTGCAATAGGGGTTAGCATGACATGAATATGATACAGCACAGGGTACCCACCCAACGTCGTGGAAGCCCACCACAAACACCTCTGTTCAAGGGACGTTAGCGCAAAGGGCACCGCAAGACCAAGGTTCGCTCACCCTCGCCCGCTAGGTAGTCGACGCAACTGACGGGTTTGCCCACTTCTAGGCAGCGCAACAGCTCGCCGGTGGGGACGTCCCAGAAGCGAATGGTGCCGTCGTACGAGCCGCTGATGAGGCGGCGTGCGCGCAGCAGGAGGGTCGTGGTGAACGTCGTATGGGCGGGGGTAAGGAAACGCAGCGCCTGCGGGGTGCCGCTGTGCATATTTCCCTCCCGGCGCGCGAGTGCGCGGTATAGAGGAAGCCATCCCGCAGGCGATGCGGGCGGTGCGGGCGGGTGGGGATCCCCGTGGGTGAGGCGTAGGCAGTGGTGTCGCCAGAGGTCGGGGAGTCGCGTGAGAACGGACCAGCGGCGGGAGACGAGGGCGCAGCGGAGAAGAAGATGAGGAATGGGAATGAGGAGAAGGACGCGCAAGGCGAGTGGGGGTGCGAGAGCGCCCACAATGTCGTGTGACAGTTTGGCGTACTTTTGGAGGGTGAGAATCTGCAAGGGGATGTCGCCTGGAAGCGACGCGTCAAGTAAAGTCCGCAGGAGGCGACTGCGCTCAGCGCGTGGGAGGCGGCGAATGGCGGAGGCTGAAAAGCCGGGGACGGGTTCTTCTGCATCTGGATCATCATCTGGCAGGGAGTAGCCACTCCAGTACCCCTTCTTGCAAGAGCATTCTTCAGAGAGGGCGGCAGGGGGCGGCTGGGCGCGCAGCATCTGTAGCTCAGCCTGAAGGGCATGTAGCTGGGCGGCGGAAGATGCATGAGCGCGCTCGAGCAATCGCTTAAGGGCGAGACACTTGCGCGAATGTAGCACGCGCACGGCTTCCAGGGCCTCATTAAACTATTGTCGTCAGAATACACGATAACACCGCTGCGTCACCACTCACCTCCTCATCGACTTCGCCATCCAAATCGCTGCGATCGTCGTCCCAAAAAACATCGGCTGACTCTTCGCGAGGAAATGGCTGCAATGGGGCCGATATGACGCGTCGGGGCGTGCGCTGGGCCGACTGTGGGGTCCCCGTCGTCGAGTTGGGCCCAGATCGCTTTGGAGTTGTCATCACGCTGGACATGGTACGCAAACTCGAGCTCGAATTCGGGCTCAAATGCTGATGTTATAATGAGACAGTCGTTACTGAGAGATAAGATAGTCGCACCAGGATATTTACAGTAGTAGTCGGCTACGAGATGAGTGCTTTAATCGGGGTTTCTCTCAGCAAGTGGATATGGACGATTTGAAGCTTCAAGTGTCTCTTTGGTATTTTTTTTTGTCGGAGCTGATGCGGGCAAGAGACAACAAATAAAATGGCTCTGGGCGCCTCCGAGATTCAAGGCAAATAAAGGGGAGAGACCCCGGGGTTCCTGAGACTTTTGGAGGGAGGAGAAGGTTGGTGGGGAACCGACAGCCTGGCAGGTAAGCGCGTGAGTCACGCTCACGTGGGAGATTGTCACACTTCTCCTCCGAGAGGCTCTCTCTCTGAGTCTCTGAGTCTGTCCAGCCGTTTTCTTCCCAAAAGAAAGCTCAAATATCTTCTCGGAATAATTTCTCATCTCAGTGGATTCATCTCTTGAGTTCAAGTTGCAAGCCCTCTGGTCAATGGCGTCAAGCGGGCCCGTGAAGCTCCTGCAGAGGGTTGTCCGGAAAAGTGGCCTTCTCAGGACGGAAATGGGCAATTTCCGTCCAAACGCTGGGCTTTTCGAGCTGGAAAATCTTTTTGGGCAAAATTTGAAGTGCCAAGCTTGCGCGGCAAGAGAATAGGTCCTAGTCGGCGTATTGGGCAGCCTGTTGTCTATCCGGAAGAACAGTTCCCGGAATTTCTTCACTGCGTCGTGGGCCGGGAGAAAAAAACTTTCGTTCACATTCATTGATTCTGGCAAAAATTTAGGCTTCATGTGACGACCAGTGGCTGTTTGACGCTTGGAATACCGTCGACAAGTGGCATTTTGAGGCCATATTTGCTTTCAGGACCTTCACGGGGCTCTTCAAACTGACCTGAGAGCACCGGATCCGCGAGTCGTGCCGTTCCACTTGGTCGGACGCTGATTGAAAAACCCTTGCGCGTCTACTTTCCCCCCCACCGGATAGAGTTCGACCCTCACACGAATCTAGTGCCAACTGGTTCATGCCATCAATATTGTGGATATCTGTACCCGTTCCAGTCGCAGCTCCTAAGCTTCGACTCAAGGAAGCGACCTGACTCGGGTAAGGATATTTTACTTTGCCCACATGAGCCTAAAAAATCTGACTGCGCAATTAAAGCCGATTTGATTTTCTAGATTTTCCCAGGTCAGTTATGTCTTGTGGCGAACCAATGGCAAACGTTCTCATGTTATCCCAGCATCAGATCGGATGCTCACCTCTAACACCTGTTCCTCATGACTCCAGCCTCTCCCTTCATTCCCGTCGACGGCCCTTGCTTGACAATGTCGTGTGTGCTACTGCGGGCTGCCTATAATGGACTTATTGAACAGCTTTTTCGGCGTCTGTACGGAGCCTAAGCTGTGTAGGTCTGGCGATTGACAAGTAGGCATCAATAAACGAGCTATTTTATGGATTTGCTTGGACAGAAACGACTGATGGGTCGTAACCATGTCAGTGATCGAAGAGTCAACCCATCCTTATTGTCTAACAGAGGCCGCAAAAATAGTGTCAACGTTATCCTTCTGGATAGTCTATGGCAAGTCTATCGGAGAAACCATGCCGTAGCACCGCCGCGTTACATCGAGGTCCATCTGGGTTGTCTGGATCTCATGCACGTTCACTGTGACTAGCGGGTAGAAGAACTTTAGTGCAACTGCCTTGATTAACGCCGCCGTACCTCAGCTGGGCATGCGGTGCGGTGTGGACAGGTTTCTACCGCCTGACATTTGAATCGGTATCTCTTGTCTAGTAACCTCTTCAACAACCCGAGTTCACGCGCTATTGCCCATCTCACAGTAGAGCGACTGGGGAAACCGATAGGTACCGAGCAGACAAGTTTCTATCGCTGCTGCCTCTTTCTTGGTCTGATTCTTTTGTATTCTAGGTCAATAGCATGCCGTGGAGCATTCGTGGGCGGTGAGTAAAGAAGATTCGATATTTTGTACCGTCGATCATCCCCTTCTGCTTAGTATTTCCGCTCACATAGACTGCACCCGACGCCTCACTGCTTCGGGCTTCGTTCAATTTCATGTATTTTTTTTTTCGTCCGTATGCTCTTCCCGCGTTGGAGATATCCTCTTGGGCCATTGGGGTTTCCCATTCTACTCGATCATCAGGTTTTCCTATCCTATCCTATCCTATCCTATCCTCCATTGTACCTCTGGTTCTCCTTACTGCGGATAGTTAATTCCTTCTCTTCCATCCGTCCCCAAACATTGGGTTTAACCGGCTGGGGAAATTCCGCTTCTTGCAAAGATGCATTTCCCTTCTGAAATCACGTCTCCATACTCCACTAACTGCGCACAATTTGCACTATCGAGCCCAAATCATCAAAATGTTGCAGAAGCCGTCAAGACGCTAGCGCTTCTCCCGTCCTACCAATATGGTATGCGGTCCACAGCATGCGATCCACTCCTTTCCGTCTACCTGGTAAAAATCGAGCAGCTAACCCCGAGCTCGACATCCGTCAGGACAAGAATCGCGGTAACTCCGCCATGTTCGTCGATTTCCCTAGCGTACCTTTTCCAAAATTTCGTAACACATCATTTACCGAGACAGCATTCCTATTCTTGGATTCTGCACCCGTGAGTCTCGTGTCCAGTCCTAGGACAACGGTAAAGCAGGAATTTACCATAGCCCCGCCAATTTGAATTAGAGTTTGAAGTGTTCACTAACCAGGGCCTTGGAGCCCTCTTGCCTCACTCGTTTTAAGCCTCAAAAACCTTATACTCGAACAGTGATCTTCGTGTTCGGATGTTAAAACTGGATATTACAGGTTCTTCGCGAATCTACCGCGAAACAGACGATTCTCGACGTGCGCATATATCTGACGCGCAAGCAGGTTCTTTTGACAAAAACTTTTTTACAAAGGACTGAGTCGTTGATGATCAAAAATCCACCACCGATTTCCTGGGCAATGGCTTCTTTTCCCCCACATTTATTTAGGTTTCAGCGCCGGTCGAACACCGCCACGGTAATGACTTACGTATAATTCTCACGGTTGTAAATAACCTGGGCGGGATAACGTTGGGATAACGGCAACAGGTACCGCAGCAGATGTTTTGAAAATGATGCGGGAATACAGACAACCAAAGGGCAGAATACAAATGAAAACCAAGCAAGGATAGCAATACGACAGAATAAAAGCGGGGCTTTACTACATCTGGAAAACTAAGTAATCTGGAGCTGAAAGCAAGCAATGAAAGCACAGATATAAATGCGATGAACAAAATGAAGACGGATCTACAGTATGGTATGGAAAGATTTCCCGTCAGCGAACGTTACGTTCCGGACAAAGCACGCTGGCGGCGGAGCCATAACTGTTTACGAGGGGACACCTCGACAGTGGATGTGTTGAGATTGTGCGCGCTGTCCTCGATGACGAGCTGTTCGTTCGAGTTGAGAGCTAGTATTGGGGAGGCAAGTCTGAAAACGAACCTCAATTTCCTTCTTTAAAATCTTGATCTGCCAGGTGCATTTGAGGATCGCGAAACAATGGCCATTGAAGAAGGCGACGAATTCATTCCACCACCACAAAATTAGGGGAGTCTGAAGATTCAGAGTTTTAATCCGAAGCTTTGTAGCCTGGCTATCGAGGCTTCCAGGCATCAGACAAAGCAGCGTAGTAGGGAATGCAAACGTACTCGAGGAATTGCTTCGTTATGGTGCAGTGAGACTCCACCTCGAGGTCCAGGATGTGGTGATCGACTGCTTTGTAATACAGGCTCGTCGTGTCTTCAAGTTCCTTCTTCATGAAGCCAATCGTACGACTAGAGAGCGCAAACCGAACGAGAAAGAACACCGGAAGGAGAAGAGACGCGATGAGGATTAATCTTCCAGCGACGGGGGCTGGGATGAGGCTGATCCAATATGATTCGGAAGAATTGACATCGGCGGGGGCCATTTTTCCAGAGCGTAGATCGGTGGGTCCTTGTGAACGTTTTTATACGTTCCCGCGCGCTTACCAACTCAGACCTCGATCGTGTCGGCTAAATCTGGACCAAGATCTGCGCGTCGTAACGTCGACGTCACTTCCGAAGCCTGGAATTGTGAAAGTAAACGTATCCCACAAGTGACATCCAGGGCCGTAAAGTCGCCCCCAGTTTGGGACGGATCGGGTCTTCCAATTAGCGTCTTAACTCATAATCAACTATCCCAAAATTGGCGCGTTTGGGCCCTGACGGACCCAGGTGGATGGGGTGTTTTGATTAGCGTCCGAAGGATCTTCAGTTGACATGCGTTCTGGCCACAATGAGCACTGCCATAAGAGCCCGGTGACCAGGATAGCGGCAACTCCCATCGGACCTAGGTTCTCGTACAAACCCTTTAACATGGGAGGCCTCGCTTGTCGAAACCGAGATTCCTCCAGATCTGAGGAACGGTCAGTGCTATCATCGGTTTTTAAATTCCTAGTAGAATGCGATTTCGAGTCCACGATGTCCCAAGCAATATCAAAGTAATTTGGAGTCGGATTCCACAAGGGAAGTGAGAGTTATTCGGATTGCGGGCCCGCGATTCCACAAACGACATGAGAATGATTTGGAGATAAAATGGAGATCAATCCACGGGTCGCTACAGCAGCGACGCGGAAGAGTCGGATTTTTCCGGCGTGGTTGTTCGAGAAGGCTGAAACAGGGATTAACCGGGAGTCCTCGGCGTTTCAAAATATAGCTGGGACCGATTGTTATTGGAGGAACGGAGAAATTCCCGTCAGGTTATATAGAAGTTCTTCCCCGGCCGAGTCCACGGCAGTGGAACATGAACGGGATCTGTATGCCAATTTTAGACCTCCGACCTCCTAAATGTCCTTTCGACCTCAAAGAGGTACGGACCCGGGTAGTGCTGGTGAGCTAGGGTGGAGTGAAATTGACTTCTACTTCCAGGTATGCTCTTGCTAGACATGCTCACCCGAATTAACGGCGCGATATAAAATGTCAACTGAAGTACATAAACGGTAGACAAGGTGGGTATCATGAACATCGTTCATCGTCATACATCTCCGCTTCATCCAACTGATCAAATCACTATCCAAGGCCAAATTCATGGGAAAGAAGTCAAAGCACAACACAAATTACGAGCTGAGAAGAAACATAGGAAGGCGGAGAGTAGACCTAGGCGTGAGCGCGAGACTTGGCTACAAATTCTTTATCTTCTGGGCTGAGGCCAAACTCGAACTTGGAAAATGTATCCGCTGCTTCGAGAAACTCGCGCTCGATTATTTCAGCCTTCTCTGCCGTACGAGGAGTGATCTTGCACTTGAAAGGACACGGTGCTGTCAAGATTCCCTACACAAAGTCAGTAAAACCAACTTGGAAACGAAGAACCAATATCACCTTCTGGTAGTCGAAGGTGTCCAGCTCGATGGGCTTGCCGTCTGCATCAGTCTCCGGTTTGAAATCAAACGCCCATAAAAGGTTCATAGCGTTGATATTCTGAATGTCAAGTTGTGAACTATGGTGCGGATAAACGGGCGAAACAACATACTATCGATTTTTGTGCCAGATGGATTCCGGGGCAAATTCTCTGCAATGTCGCAGGGACTCGTCAGATACCAAGAAATGAAGTTTGAGAGTACTGTACGAACGCGACCAACTCCAAATGCGAAGGTTGGTCGTAAATCGCTGCCATCGACCCCGACCTTGGTTCCATTCTCGGTCAGTAGATATCGGTCGGGAATAAACTTCTCCGGGTCATCGTAAAGATCTTGATGCGTGGTCAGTCACACAGTTCAGCACGAGCGGGGAAACTCGAACTGGCCTGGATCATGAAAAATCCCCCCTGGAATGGCATAGTGGGTGGAAAAGTTTCCCGGATGTAAATAACTCACAAGTATTGACAAAAATAGTGGCGCCCTCGGGAATAACATAACCCTTGTACTTGACGTCCCGGATTAGAGAATATTCAACACTGAACCATCACGTGCATACCTCCTCTGAAGCCAGTGTTGCATGAGGGATCATTAAAGGAGCTACGGGGCGGAATCGATGTGTCTAGACGGTCGATAGTAAATAAACAGATAATGTATTGAAAGAGATCAACTTACTTCCAAAATCACAGCACGAATATAAGGCATATGTTCGAGATCATCCAAAGTGGGCACGCGATGCTCGCCGATGACACGATCAAGTTCTTCGTGTGCCTTCTTTTGCGCATCAGGATAGGCAACCAACGCTAAAATGAGGGACTGAATGAAGGATGACGTAGTGTCTGATCCGCCCTCGATGAGTACGCCGCCGAGATATCTGAAATGCCAGTCTTAGTTATAAGATTACCATTCACAGATAGAAAATACTAAACCCAGTTATTTCCCAATCCATCCCAAACTCTTCTTGCTTCATCAATATCTCCTCCATGTAGCTACCGTTTTCCTCGCCCCTCCGCAGTCTCTCCTTCGTTTCGTCCAACAGGCCAAAATACAAATCCCGTTGCAGCTTGCGGGTTTTCTTACAGTCTCTCTTCCACTTCGCCCACCGTTCTGGAACGTGTTTCAAGATCGGGATTAAGTCAACGGGAGGTGTAGCCCCAGGCTCAAGGACAAGTTCCCATTCGTGCTGGGCGTTAAAGAATGCAGTGGTCTCGGGAGTCTCGTATCGCGGCGCGCGCTTCCCATAAAGGACCGAGAGTATGACTGAATTTGAGTAGCGGCGTATATGTGTGTAGAAGGACTAAATAAGGCACCAGTTGAGTGATGATTCATTCAATCAATAAGAACAGCGAGCCTCAGGGCGACGGAGAATATCGTGAAGTAGTTGAGTGGCCTCCGCAAATTGAATTGGCAGGTG
Source organism: Mycena epipterygia (assembly GCA_029281465.1). Lineage (NCBI taxonomy): Eukaryota > Fungi > Basidiomycota > Agaricomycetes > Agaricales > Mycenaceae > Mycena > Mycena epipterygia. Next base: position 219,824 of record JARJCQ010000070.1, on the reverse strand, counting down.
GCGGGCAGATGCTTGGGGCGTCAAAATAGCATGGGCTGTCTTTCGAAGAGTCCTCCAGTTCTCGGCTGAAAGATGAGCGACTTTTGTAGAGAGTTTATGCGAAATACAACCACGAACTGTAGCGCGCAAGCACCATATTTAATCCTCCGGCGACAAGGTCTGCAACATGCATCGGAGGCCTGTCGACTGTTGTCCCGCTCCGCTTATCCATCAGTTCTTTAACCGCCGCCGCGTCGGTGAGCACAATCGCTGTGCCAGGCCCAACTTTCAACTGCGCAAGAGCTAACGTTGGGACATAAATGTTAGGATAATTAATCCGCTCACCGAATAAAAGCCGCCATATTGCCGCGCCCATTCGGTGAACCTAAAGAAACTTAGATGGACACACTGGCGTGCAGATATACTCACTTATAATGGGCAAACTCAGTCGGAAATATGTGGAGATTCCCCAAAAGAGGGAGAGTCGGAGGGCCAGGAGGTAATCCCGCTTCTCGAGTACCTACTTTCCTGAGCCAGAGGAGGATAAACACTGGCAGAATTCCCAGAGCCAGAGGTAGTAGGAGAGCCATGGTGGTTGGGGAGGGAAGCCAGCACTTATGTAACGACATAAGCATTGTGGCGTTCTCATCTTGTCCACGAGTCCACACGGCACGTCGGCGGCTAGCGGAGAATTGACATCGATATCGGTATGTTTAAATGTGTCATGGCCGCTCAACTTCCATTGGAGGTGTCCGCCTTCTAAACCACTATACGTGAGGGTAAGGAAACGGTGGTTTCGTCGACCGGAATACAGCTTCACTTGCCCTTCTACTAGTTGGGTCGAGCGCAAGTCGAGTGAGAGAGGAGACTAAGTATCCTGGATCCGAGTGTCGAATGCCACAGTCCGGTCACTGAGCAAGATCCGGATCCAGCCTTACCACCTTTGAAATTCGCCGTTCTATTCGGTCTCCATTTCCTCGTTTCTCTGATGCACGAGGAGCGTGATGGTGGTTGAAGCAAAATAAATAAATATGGCACTAGGAAACGAGGGATGGTAGCACCTGCATGGACACCCGACTCTTTCTCTGAAGATCGTAAAACTGTTATCGCCTGCAATTCTGAGAGGGGATGAGGTGTCATTTTTCAAGGACAAGCGGTGAAAGCCGGACACCTGCCCTACAAATTAATACGCAGTAACTTTAGCTGAGACTAATTAGTACGAGGATCTAAATGGCTCACGTTACTCAAATGAAAGTCTGTAAGTACTGTCTATGTAACATCTTGAAGTAGCAGACAGGGTTCTGAGAAAATCAGCGCGTCGCAAGTCGCGTCACGACTCGATCACGCTCCCGCGATAGTTGCTTGTGTTTGTACCGAGTTGTTCCGAGCTCCGATTGATCCGAGTCATTCTTGTCTCCTCTTCACCCAACACCTTGCACCAATAACGGCGTGCATCGCCCCGCAGATGAGGGTTCCAGCAACTCATCCGACTACCGAAATTTTTAACTGTCGATACCAATGCTCTGGTTGTTCAAAGTGCGGAAAACTCTCGACTCTGTCCAAACTCGGAGTCTCTAATATTGGGCAAAGGCCGGGAAGTCTCCGTCTCAAGAATACCTGAAACCATCCGCTTTTCTTCTTTCCATCCTCCATTGTTCATTCTCCATTGTTCTCGTTTTTTGGTGCGGTTCATCAAGCTGTGTTTTGCACTCTTATATCGGTTCGACATGGGATCGATCAGCTCTCGGTGGTATCGGTTCCTCATCGTGTCAAGAGGTGTCAAGCCGAACGTCTCCCTGTGATATTGTCTGCTTCATTGGGTACTTCTAGCTGTGCGATATGTCGCCGCTGAGATCTTCCCTAACAGCATTTGGGCTTGATGAAGACTTTACCTCCAGGATCGGATGTTTAGCAGTCCCATACTGGAGGAACAATGGACCAGCACTTACTCTTACTAACGAACATGCACTGCGGTTACAGCTTCCTTGCTGCAGGAGGTAATGTTTGACAGCCCAAAGACGAAAACACAGCCCGCCAGCTGATCCGTCACTTTCTAAGACCCCTTTTTTTATTTGCTCAATCGTCTTATTTTTCTCAATTGGGAAGTGAACAATGGCCAGTCGTTGGCCTTTAAAAGGTGCTCCAGAAACCTTTCACAAAGCACTCATGTCCGATACCACAACCCAATTCTTCTCTACCTGGGCTAACCTCATCCCTAATGGGTTCTTCGTCGCCCTCACTTTTGGGGTTGGCATAATCATCTTCGTCCTTCGCCTTGCCTTGCCTACCCGATTGATAAAGTCCCTCGACAAGTCCCTCTACGACGTAGAGAGATTCTACTACTATGCATTCGAAGGCCCTCATTTTAACCGCTTCAGCTCACAACCCAAGACCGACATCGACCTCGCAGAGCGCTTGGTGATGTACACAATATTTTAAATCGTCAATGATATTATAACTAACTCGTCCACCTAGTGTCCAAGATAGGGCGGACCAGCTGCGACTGCGAACCCTTTCCCATGGAACATTTCTTGTGCAGTGGGGAGAACTCTGGGGGATATTTATGGGTCATTCTTTCGCTATCTGGCGCTGCACTCGCCAGGTCCAGTGCCTTGGCAACGAAATGCAGGTAAATTGAATACTGAATTTGAGAGAATTACCTAGCTCAATTCCCGTAGATGAGACACCAGGGAAAACTGCAAAAACTAAACACGGACCTCGCGGTTGGAACCTCCCCGACTTGGCAATTAATGATACGCCATAGATATTGCCGCGCGATCGATTCCGGAGTTGGAAGGTGTTAAAGTCGCACGTCTTGTTGACACTGGGAACGAGTTGAATGCAATATGCCTAATCGCTGTACGTCTAGCGCGCACAATTGAGTATCAGGAAGCCATAGTGAAGTCCAAACAATTTGAGACCACGTCGGGAATGCAAATGGAAGGTCAATATTTCACACTGGTTCGCTGCCACACTGCCATAAGTTCGTCCACCCGGGGTTAGAAAAGGTTCTAAACTAGATGCACCGGTTCCCGAAGCAAAAGCAACCCAACACTGCCACTAGGGACTGATCGTCAAACTTCAAGTTTAACTGATCATCGCCGGATTCAGAGCCTTAGATACCCGTAGACAATGGGCGGGGCGCCCCTCACAGTTCAATCACGGAACTAAAGCGCTCAAGATTAGTATGTTGAGCTAAATTCAATGCAAGTTCTGACAGGCCCGAGTATACAAGCGCTATGGCCGAAAACCCAGGCCGCGCCACTGTTGCGAGCGCATCATGATACGCACTTATGATCTGCGATACCGTCTCAAAATGCTACGACTGGTTACGGCAACCCCACGACCAGCATCAAGCTCTTCCATATAAATAAGCAGACAAGAATTTATGTTCTTCCAACGGGCGGGTCTTGTTCATCGACTTAGGATATTGATTATCTGAATCGACACCTTGCCTCCCCATGTCTCACTCTCTGACCTGTACCGCTCACCAGCCTCTCTCCTTACGCTCGGGGTTGGCGGTCATTGTAACGATTGGGCTTCTCTCTGGCTCGGCCTTGGGTATTACAGGGTGGGTAGCCGCTAATAAATTGAGTAGGTAAGCGCTCGTGATTTGAACGTCCTTTTAATTACACCTCTGCAGACGCCCAATTTTCCGACACGGAAAGACTCGCATTGAGCCTCCACGTACTCGTTTACCTCCTGCTGGTCATTTTTTCGGCGGTCGGGTATGTCAACCCACGATTTTAGCGACTCTAATTAATTATTTGCGCACTCCAAGGCTATATAGCACCTTATTCAAGCGCCGAAAGGCGGTCCAGGTCTTCGTCTCGATGCTTTTCGTGCAGCTTCTGTTCGGCCTGGGATCCGGGATTTTTCTGCTGTATCTTCTGTTCCAGAAACAGTCCTCGGAGACCATCCAAAATTGCTTGACCAATGTCCATGGCTCGTTCGGAAAACAGCTGTGCGAGCGGTCCCCTGTGTTGAGAGGTGTCGCTCTTCTTGTGGTTATCTGCTTCGTCGAAATACGTGCGTAATTTCGCGATACAAGATCTCCGTGTTATTTACATGAACTTCTGTTAGTTGGCCTCATTCTTGGGAACGCGTACTCTTCGCAATTGCGGGAGGCAGAGACAGAGGAGAAAATGAACAACCCCGACGATGAAGCCTACTGGGAGGCATGATGGTACGGATCGGAGTTTAATGACAATTATGAGAATGGAAATGGGCATAACGATTACAAGTTGGAGTGATTGAGGCTCGAGAAGACGACAACTCGAAGTAACGCATGTTGATTTGGGCTCCGGCAAGTCTTGCTGGCACGAATTCTGAAAACAAGGTATAGTATATCGCCAATCGAATTCGTTTTGCTGGCGGTGTAACAGAACTATACTCGAACCCTGACAAAATCTGGCGTTTTCACAGGCACGTGAGCAAGTCGCGACTCTAGATCAGCCAAGCAGGGACAAGCAATTTAGGATCACAACCTGGAGGAATTATGAGACACAAATTCGGAGAGGGTGAAAGGATACTTACGCAGTGACCCCAGCAGTTTCGATGGGGAGGCCAAGCATCAAGAGACCCGTGAACACGAAGATTCCCGCGCTGGCGTAGACCGGACTATTATGAAACAAGTCAAACATCTACGCCCCGAGCGTGAGCTGTGAAAACACTTACCCGTTGGGAGTCTTCCCGGCGTTGCTGTAGACCGCGATGACTGTGAACGGTGCGTTAGATTCGCATAATATAATTGCTGCTCTGAACACTGACCCGGAGCGAAGAGACCAGTAACCCGGCTCGCGGATGCAGCCAGGGCGTCGCCCGTCCCGCGACGAGGTGTCGGGAATACTTCCGGGGCATACCCGTACAGCACCTGTCAAGATTAACAAATTGATTTCTTTGTGCAGAGGCAAAATAAATACCCCATAGAACGCGTTCTCCCAGAAACTCGCGATCGAAACCAGGGCGTTTACCTGGACCGAGGTTCTTGCGGCGCTAATCAGAGAATAATGAGCAGACGAGCTTTTGATTGTGAGGCTGGACCTACGTTAAGGCGAAGAGGAAAACGCCGGACATGACGGTGAAGAATCTGAACACACGTTCAGTTATACACTACTGAAGACTGCGGTGCGGACTGACGCCATAGAATATTTGCGGCCGGTGCGGGACCATTGAACCATGACTGCGGCGAGCATTGATCCACCGACACCGCACGCGGCTTGGTAGGTGTAGGCGGCTGAATGAACATGCTAAGCGGTCGAATCTCATGGATGAAATGTATATGACCTACAATATGTAGCGTCAATCCCAGTCGCACCGGTGTCTGTTTCGCGGCTCGACAGATAGCTTCCACTGCATTCGAACCAGATTAGCGAATAATTTGGTTCAAGATAGTAAGGCTCACAGAAAAGCGTTGAACAGGGGATATGCAAGCCCGAGAGCACCATCTGAAGTGGAAATCGTCGGTACATCGTCGACGGACTGATAGAGGGGTCTCACAAATAAAAATAATTAACCCGGACGAATAGGCCAGGCGCGGGGTGCAGAAGAGTCCTTTGATATTCTCGCCGGTGACATCGTCACTGGAAGCAGATAGTTTCAGTTTCTCCATAGACTGAATCGTACAGACATAAACTCACAGGCTGTTGCGGATGAGGCCCCAGGTGGAGAAGCGCGTGACGAGGGCACCTGCACCAGAATCCTGGCCCGGTTCAAGGTACGGCGACGCGGCGTTGTAAAGGTCCTGAACAGTTAATTTTGTGGTTGTTTTGTTCTTCTTAGCGATGCGGTGAATTACATCGACGGCATCCTGATCGCGCCCGATGCCTGAATTAAATAAGGAAATATGTTGCGTCTATTGCGATCGAGGGGCACTCACTGACGAGGAACTTGGGTGACTCGTCCATGGGGAAGATGAAAACTCGAAGGATGGCTAGGAATAGCATCATCGTGCCCATTGTGTAGTAGGAATCTGCGGAAGAACCGTGAGCGTGAGACGTCAGTCTATGACTAAGAAAAATGACAAGTACTCACACCGCCACCCGTTATTATTGCTATTGTCGCATTGGTAGAAGCTCCCGTCATGAAGGACGAGCACACCGACGAGCGACGTGTCACACGAGAATCTGTGTAAGTGTCAAAAATGCCACTTGGACTTGGAAGGTTCAACTAACTTGGCCAAGAATACCCAGGAAATGAGCGATGCAACGACCTGACCTACCGCCCACCAAAGGGAGAGCAGAGTGAGAAGGTACTGGTTCTTTCCGGGGAGGAACTCGAGGAAGAGGGCTCCATCAACGGGAAGATTTCCGCCCACACCGAATCCTGGCACTCATTAGCAGTGCATTTATCTTGCAGAAGAGGATGAACATACCAATGCATGCAAGGAGAGCTTGAAAGATAATAAGCGGATCGAAAAATGAAATTTAACATGACAATACACACCGCACAGAGTCAGGAAATTCGGTGCCGCGCCGGCACTTGCAAAATGAAATATGAACACGAGGAATCGAACCAGAAAAACAAATATACGCACGCAACTCCAAAAATTCCGGAGATGAACAGAGTTGCATTCCACGCAGTGCGCCTACCGATCACGTCGCATGTCATACCCCAAAAGGCCGCCTTGGACGTGTGAGCCATCCATGATCGGGAGAAAGAGACAAATATTTACACCAACAATCAAGCCACAGTAAAGGGCAAAGGTTGCCATGCGGATGTTGCTTGAGTAGTTGGGGAAGTTGTGCTGGGTCACTTGGTTGGATTTCGGCTAATTGACTGGTGTGAAAAATGGCGCACTTGGTTGGCAATGGCAGGCATCAAGATGGCTATAGCTTGAAGCCATATATCTGACAGCGCGTCAATAAGAAAACGGGGAGGAGGAACGGTGAAGGTCTCTCACTATCGGCGAACCAACTAGAGATTGGGAGAGGTGGTCACCAGACGAAACAAAAAAAAAATTGGTTATCCACGAACCCGAAGCCTGAAGAAACCAGAAATTAGCAACCCGTTGGGCAAAACAAAACAAAAACCAGGCGCACCAGCACTGAAAAATAACTCCCACTACAGATGCGAATCAGTCACAAGATTGCAATAGCGTAAAGGGCGGGTCGGGTCCAGAGATGCGCCGCGGGGTTTTGGAACATTCCATTCCACGCGACGTTTCATATCCCGCTCCACTACCGCCGCGTGGAACGGGCACACACCTGATATCTGGGTCGAGGGTCAGCCGTGGACCATGCAAAGTAATGTCTAGCACATACCGGCCCATCCCGCAGTCAGAGATGGCCTCGTTCAGAACCTTGACCCTAAAAACCGCAGCTGGTCAAACAACTTCGCGCTTGGATACATCGCGTCGACGCACTTGGCTAGAAATATGGGTTTGATGCCCTCTTGGTGGGCTTTATCTATCAGCGCTTGGACACTGCTGTCGTCGCCGGTTTTCTCGTCGCCAGTGGCGATATCGTCGACTTTCTCGTGAGAATGGTCCATCGTGGTTGGGACTGAGAGATGGTCTGAGATGGTAAGAAAGAGAAAAGACGGCCCCACTGCACCAAGCGATCAATTTCTCGGACCGACCTTCGGTTCACAATCGACGCACGTTTTACCAAATGGTAGGATGCCAAAACGGGGACATGCCGCATCTGGCACCTTGTGATGGTTCAAACGTTCAAATCCCGTTCTATAATAAGACGGGAACAATTTCCATCGCTTGTTCCGAAGCTGAATATTTCACTTTCGACTTTAAGTTCGAGGGCATCCAGGACCAAAGGACTGTGACGCGTTCTGCCCCGCGCGGCGGCCGAAGGTGCCCGCCTTCACTTCCTTCGCCACCTACGCGAGCCCATCAGTACATCATGATAATCGAAAGACCGTAGTATGTACCTTGCCTTGCCGTTCTTACCTCTTCGAACACTTCGAACTCACCTACAGGCCATATTGGTTTCCGAGATAAGGTCCGATGCTCGTCAATACTTTTTGCTGGAAAGTGAATCAAGGCACGTTTGATTAGACCCGTGCCCGATTGAATTCTTTGTATTGGTACCGGTAGAAGTTCGCCATGGACGCATCGTGTGCCACTCAATTAACGCCAGTGAGCCGTAATCCCGTATTCATGTGGCAGAGGCGTATTGCGTAGATATGCGTTGTCGTCGGCATAGACGCTAGTAGTTCCAGTCGATGGCTCACCATTGGCTCACAGCTGGCAGCAAATCCGCGCTCTAGTAGTGGGGATAAGACAAGATTGAGATAAGACGCTCGGACCTGACATCAGTGATTTCTTTTGTGGTGAAAAACAAGGTGAAAAAAGTGTCAATGATCGCACCGGCAGCCGCGGAGATAGAAACAATCTGAATACTGACATATAAGCCTCTTCAACTGCTTCTTCCATGGGCGTATGGTGTAGTGGTATCACTCATGCTTTGCAGTATGAATTGATCTTTGTGATTAACCATCATTTCTTTGTATGCGGTCCAGGGTTCAAACCCCTGTGCGTCCAACTCTTTTTGCTGTTTTGCTGTTTTGTTGGCAAAATTCTGGGTTTCCCTTCTTTTAACTTAATTGAGCACCTTTTTTAGTTTTTTTCAAAGTCGGGCATCTCCCCGTTACATAAGAAAAAATCCGCTTGCCAAGCCATGATGCATCTGCCATTCATAAGGCCTTCCAGGCAGGTGTTCATGTACTTCCTCTGTCCTGATGTATACCTTCCATTGTTTCAAAATTCAGACTCGGATAACTCACTCACGAGTCTTAGCCTACTCGCCTCTCTCGCTCGCAGTAGGCAATTGGAAGTAGGTATATGAGGATAATACATATCGAGTCCAGGTATCATATCAGAGTGCCAATGATTAAAGGTGCTCACATTATTCGTGGAGGGGATCTGGCAAGCTCTGATTCACACCATGTGAGGTAGTAAGTATGATGTGATTGTGTCCTGTATTATGGAACCCAAGTTTCTGAATTAACGATTCTGAGAGTCCAGAAAGGGAATGGTCTAGACCATGGGTTTCCGCGCCATCAGTTTTTGCCGGTGGACCTCCCTATGCCAAGAATTCCTCCAATGAGGATGTCAGGGAGATTCAGTCATTGGTACCACTAACCACAAACACATCTCAGATCACAACATCTGTCAAATGACTCCGTTGTGTCTTCTATGCGGGGGCACATTCACTTGGGCCACAAAATGCATCTGTGGGATTTTAATCTCTTCAACAAGTTTCAGCACTTTGGCCGGCCATCTTCCTTACCATTTGGTTTGATGTTCCCTTCCCGCCTACACTTACTCATTTCGTGAGAAGATTTCTTTGTATTTCTGTCGTATCGTTCGAGCGGTAGATGGCTGTAGCATACATTAGGCTGATGTATGTAGGTACAGCATCCATATGTTCCTCAACGGAACCACTGCAGTTAATGCATTCCTCCTCCTCCTCCTCCTCCACCTGACAGCCATATATCACCATATCAAGCAATATATGGCCAGATATGCCAACAAAGATTTTTCCGGCATGAGATAAGGCTCTGCTACTGAGAATCATGCCAACCCCGTAACGTGAGGGTGGGGGGAGACTGGTCAGAAGCCCTCAGGAAGAGCTAGAATTCATTTTTGTAAGTCGGCTCGAACCCTCGTACAGACCTCCAAACTCAAACTTTTTTTTTCTATTAGTTATGAAATTTGCAATAACTTATTTGAGCTTCAAACCCAGTTCGTTTTACCTTTTTTACTTGACAAAGTCGGGCCTTTCCCCGTTACATAAGAATGAATCAGTCATCCGCCATTTGATTCACTGCGTTCAGCAGGTTGATAGCCGGGGGGGCTGAACGCTCTGGCTATCTATAGTTCAGCTGTTGATTTTCGTCTAACCTTGGTCTAACCAGGGTTCTATAGCCGCATTGGTTGTGAGGCCACGGTTGTTCAAATAGCCGTGCTGCGGGTAGCCTCGGGTAGCCCGTCCGCCGAACCGAACCCTGCCAAACGCCCGCTACTTGACGCTAGGCGACCGGCAGCCCTAGCCGCACGTGGGGTAGACCGACTGGCAGCGGCTAGCCGGCATCTAACCAGCACCTCTAGCCAACCTCTAGCTATCTCTGGATAGGTGGTGCTGTGGCTATCCACTCCCTTAACGCAGTGATTATTCCTCCAATGAGGATGTCAGGAAGATTCAGTCAAACCTAAGGTTGCTGTAATGTGGATGCCTGTGTCGTCGTTAATGGACAACGGGGTAGATGTAACAGGAATACAGCAAAACAAAGCCTCTAATTAATTTACAACTACATGTGTAATGTTTACCTGATTAACTCGGACGAGGCGTAGTCGGGAAATCGCCCTCAAAAACAGTGGGTATCTCTTCGGGACTCTCCTCCACCGTCTTCATGGCATCCGCTTCGTGTCCGCCCTCAAACTCTCGCTCTATATCGGGCACATCGCCAAGCCACTCATGCAGCACCAGCTCGCCAGCGCTCATGCGCCCCTGTGGATCCAGCTGTAGCATGGGAAGCAAGAAGTCCGCCATGGCGGTCGCTTCGGGTGGCGGGAAAAGGTACTTGTCGTGGAGAACCGACGAGAGCGGCCACGGGCGCAGGTTCTGGATGTGTAGGAGCTTGCCTAGGTTCATGGTAGGTGAACTAGGTAAACGCGTAAGATGAGGGCAGAAGCTTACCCGCTGGATTGAAGAACTCTCCACTCCACCGCCCGGACTTCAATACGTGCGCTGGGAGGTCCCCGAGCAGCTCGATTATCTGGGCCATATGGTCGTCATCCTTCGTATATCGAGGCTTTCCCCCAGCACCTTTCGGCGCTGGAGCCGGGTCGAAGAGGTAGTCTCCACCGGTTATCAGCTCGAATAGCTGATGAAAATCCGTAAACGCTTGCTCGGAATAAATGTTAAACGGGACGTACCACACAGGCGACACTCCATATATCTGCACTCGTCCCCCACGTCGTAGAGCCAACGATAACCTCGGGGCAGCGGTACTGCCGCGTTTGGATGTCGTTTGTAAAATGATGATTCGTCCATGTCGCTGAGGAGCCGTAAGGAAAATCGCGAGAGCGGAAACAATCAGATGCGGGAATTGGTCAATGGCTGGAGGCAAAGGCTAACCGTTCCCCAAATCCGCGATCTTCACCGTGATCATCTCGTATTCATCCTCTGCATCCACTTCTTCCACCCACCCCTCCTCGCCCTCCGTCTTCTCGTTGTGCCCCGCGGCCCCGCGACTTCCCGGACGATCCAGATCGAGCGCGAGCGGTTGAGGCGGAGGGGTGGGGGTATGCGCCGTACTCGTGGATGCGGGTGCGGATCGCGACATCGGCGCGTTGGGTCCCACATCTCTCTCCTTGCCCTTGCCTTTCGCCGCATCCTCATCAGAAATTTTAAGCATCCCAAGCCCCCATGTATCTCCTGTCGTCTTGGCTCTCCCGACACTGCCGGTGGACAGAGAGGAGAGGCTGACGGAACTCCCCGTGGGACTAGAACTGGGGAGCGGCTGGCTGCCCGTTATGTTGACGTTGATTTGGTGATGGCGGGGCCCTGGGGTCAGGTTGCCCCCTCGGCCAGTGGACGCAGGCACGCCCGTAAGTTTCTGCATCGTCGGCTGATGTGGTGGAATCTGATGTGGGGCGGGCGGGGAGGTGGATTGGAGCGTCAGCTCGGACTGGATGACTGCCTCCACATCCGGGATATAGATGAGAAGGTTTTCGGGTTTTAGATCTGAAAGACGCAATGTAATGGAGGAGCGGATACGTATCGAGGAAGGTCGCACCAGTATGTATAACATCGCAACAACGGTGCATGTAGTCAAGACCCAACAGGACCTGTTTTGCTATCTGCTTTACGAGCGGGATGGGGACACCTTTATTCTACACCAAGAGGCATCGCTGTCAGCATTCTTCGAGGGCACGACTGGACGTACCTGGTGCCTCTTAATTAAACCTAGAAGACTCTCGCCCAAAACCTCAAAGACCATGCACACATGCGTCCCGTTGGGTCCCTTGTGTCTGAAGTGGTCAAGGAAAGATATAACATGAGATCTCCCTGGATGCGAATTTGGAGTGTTGGGATCGGAAGACGTCACTAAGCGCTGGAGAAGCTTTATCTCATCCACCGCCGTCTCGGTATACCGGGGGGCAGATTTAACGACTTTGAGCGCAACATGCCTCTGCATTCTACACATGTCAAATCACCGCGCCCGCGTCCGAGAACAAGGAAACAACGCACTTGTCGTCGCGTGCCAGCCAGACGGTGGAAAAGTGCCCCCATCCGAGTTTCCTGACGACGACATATCGGTTGTTGGAGAAGGAGTCCCCTATCGAGACGGGGTGGTAGCCGCCAGGTTTGTACTCCTGCCAGTCCTCCTCTTCTTCAGCCATAGGGGCAGTAAAACCAGAGCAGAGAGCAGGCTGTTATCTTTACCTTATCTCCTTGTTCCTGCCGGCAGTTCAACCATCAAACAACGATTATCCAATTTGTCCTTTTCCATGGATGGCAGCGAATAAAGCAGATAGGGAGGGTTCTGCGCACGTAGAACAATCCCAAAGCCGAGTCTGGAGGTCAAAGCGCATTATATTGTCTATTTCTTTACCTTTACCGCCCAGGCGGCAAGAAGCGGCAAGACTGGCATCATGTTCTTGGAATGATTGAGGTGTCGTTATGTTCTGCTTCCGTGATCAGATCACTGAAATCACGGAGTTAGTCCGACCCAGTGGTATTCGTTCGAATCACAATCAAACCGGGTTCTCGCCTTCGAGAAGAAGAGGAAAAACTTACGAAACCGGTTGCACTTTGAAATGTGTGGCTCTCGGAAATCCGTGGAAGTTGAACGACTCGGAACTGTGGGTAACAGCTCTTGAATGTGGCGCCGACCTCAATTCAACAATGAACATTTCGGGAGTCAGAGGAAATAATTCTCACCATCATAGTTCGCAGGCGGGGCAGAATTTGAGAGAGACATCTTATCCGGCTACCAGCGAAAAAAAAGGTACACCGACCTCGAGGCGCTCGTGAACTTGGTAGGATAGTCATGGTGAATTGCGGGATGGACATACATGACAGATTTAATGAACGGTTTCGGGATGGGACGTGCGCATATCGGTCTCTGCCACCTGCTTTTGAACACAAACTGCATATCCAAGACCACTAAATAGACGCATTTATAGGATAAATCGGGAAAACACGCACATTCAAAAAAGGAATGGGCGGCATGACCGATGCTGCTCGCGGTTGATTTATAAAGGTTGGTATCGCAACTTGCTATCCCTCAATTTTTGCATTGGGGAGAGGTAGAGGCCCTAGCGTCCATTGAACTCTTGGTATTTAGTGTCACCGAGATATTAACTGAAATGCCTGCTTAACAAAACACGATCAGCGTTCAACTCGAGCTTCCCGCCTTAAAAGACCGAGTTTGACGAGCAAAAATGAAGGCTTTTCGAGACTAGTAAATCCTAAAAGAGTCAATGAAGGCAACAATAAAAATCGGTGATGGCTTTACCGTGCAGTAGATTGTGCCAGCGACCACGCGCCGCCTCAGCGGCTTTACGTCGTTTAAAAGGCAATAGTGAATGCATTTGATGCTCATAGTACAAGTGACCAACCATATCGCCGCCTAGTTTGTGCGCCGCTCTTCAAGAGATACCGCGAGGAGAGCGAGCAGAAAGGAAGCCCACGAAGAAAAAACAGCATGCCCCAGTCATAAAGCACAGACGAAGCACACAGGCAGGATGTACATTCGGGGGAGTTCAGCGAACAAGTCAAGGGGGCGAGGCTGTTATGGCAGTATTCAGAGAAAGTCAAACGGTGGTTTTGAGGATCGGCTGTTGGCGCTAACGCAGAGAGAGTACCGTATGGTGGCGTTCGATGTTTGGCCGCGGCGATCACATGGCTTGCCGCTTCAGGCTCTGCACACCACATCGCACCATACCGACACCAGATTGCTCTCCGACACCAGCATTGAGCACTGTCTTTCGACTCAAATTAATTTGCCCAGGATCCACATGATATCTATCAACTTGAACACCTGGTTTTTAATTTAAAATCAATCACAACTTTGTGTTCAACCTGTCGGCCGCTTCCGGGTGGATGCAGAGTGTATCAAATACAAAGAACCTAGTATACCAGGACATATTCAACAGCGACGCGTGTGTCTGTTAAACAGGAATCACCATTCCCGCACCACCCTTTTCTCCTTTGGTGCCATCATCCTTGAGTTCAGAGGACTTTTCCACCTCTGCAATATCTGAGATGCTGTCCTCGGCAGTGGGAGACGGCGGCGGCGTACGTCTGAATTCGTACCACGCAGACAGCGTCACGATATTTGCCCCGAGGCTAAAGAATATCGCAGGCCACGGAAGTTCCGCAGAGACCCGGACTGTTCAACCTATTAGTTGCGTGGAATTTCAACATTTATGGAGATTATGCTGACTCGACTGCACGTCTCGATATCTTAGCACAATTCCCAATCGGTCGATCGTGGCCTGGGCCACCGACAGTGACCCCTGGCGGACCGCGAGCGTGCCGCTCCGCGTAAAAACGAAATCCGCGTGGAAAGCGCTCGCGATTATGACACACACAGTGGTGAACAGCAACGCGATAACTTGATGCGGAAGTGTTACGCTTGAAATGGGTTGTTGCGGTAGGGTCATCTTGAATCGCCGAAGAAGGAACGGCGGGATTATGTGGAATATATCTTGCAGCATGGCCAAAAAGATGTGCGAGACCACCATGGTGAGCAATTGACAGGCGACAAATAGAAGGATGGAGGTCGTTTTCACATCTAAAACGTCAGGTGAGCCTCAGGGAAAGTATTGTAAAAAATCCGCGTTCACCCTGGTATTCGAGGACAGCTGAAGTACCGGACGGAAGGTTGTGGTTGAGTAGCTTTTGAAAACCGTGATGTCTGTTGGAAATGGCAGGGGTCTAAAGTGAATACCACTGTCTCGGGTGCGATTACGGTGCTTACTTCGTCCAGATCTTGAGGCACAACCCCCCTTCGACACTCACGAACACCAGCGACAAGAGCATGAAGACCAGACGAGGTCCGCTCGAGGGTAGGTCATTGTGGATGAGCCTCCGGGCGATACTGCGAAATCTGGAGGAAAGCGACATGCAGGTGAAGGGCAGAAGCCGCTGTGGCTCTATTAGTATGCAGTCCGACTCGAGGGCAATAGAAGCATCCGTGTAATTGCAGTGTGAGAGCTGTCATGCCGGGGTCGACTTTTGACACATGCCGGAAATAAAGCGCGAGATTAAATTAGTCATGGGACAATGTCCAGGCCAAAGGGGGTTTGTAGCGTCCACGCTGCGGAAAAGTGCGGAAATGCCGAACGAAAATCAACGAAGTGGCACAATAAAAAGGTGGCCTGATGTTACAAGGTTGCGGAATCCAAAATCCAGCGAACGAAGCTGTAAAATCGCCCGCAATTCATCTGGATTCCCCGCTCATTGTATTTCGGGCATGCTGCGGGATCCAAAAACCAGCGAGCGAAGCTGTGAAATAGTCCGCAGTTCATCTAGCCGCTGTCATCGTATTCCGGGCAATCCAATCCTAAAATAAAGCGAGGGTAAGTAATACAATCTCGATAGAGTATGCTATTATTCGTCTATAGTGTCATTCGTTAGATACTGGTAGCGCGGCTTAACAGGCCAGGAGAATACAGCGCAAGCAAACTAACACATTGTCGACACACACCGCCAATACAAAAAGTCATCTGCTGCGGCCCACGAGCACGGAGAATCGATCCAGCCGATCCTCGAGCCTAAGAATATCCTCCATCATCGACGAATGCTTGTCCTCCAGCTCGTCAAACGTCGTGTCCTCGAACGTCGGACTTGCAACCCCGTGCTGCGGACCAACGGTTGCGTCACGGCTGTCAGAACGCCCAGCCCGGGGGACGCTGAGCGAGACGCTAGTGCCGCTCAGCACGCCGCTGCGCTGAGAATAGGTGCCTGTGATGGTTGGCGTCCCGCTGCGGCGCGACAGCATCGACATCGCGGACCCGGGTCGCGGCGTGGGGCTCGGGCTCGGCGGGCCCTCCGACTCGGTCTCGGTGTCCTCCGAGGACGCTGCGGGGATGATGATGGCGGGGCGCATACGGCCTTGGGACGAAGACGCATAGTCCTGGACGGCGACGGCGGGGGGCAGGAAGCGCAGCGTCTTCTGCGACGAGAAGGACGGCAGCACGCGCGGCTTGCGTCCGCTCTCGAGCACCTTTTTGCGCGCGCTCATGCCGACGCAGTCTGCGAGCAGCTTCATGGCCTCGCGGTCGGATACGGGGCGGCGGCCGGCGGTGCGCCGCACGGTGCTTGCACGCGGGAGGGTCTGATGTGTCGTGCCAACGCTTGGCCGGTTAGGCGTCAGGAAGGGATATGAGTGGAAAGCCGGGGTGATGGGGTGAACCAGCAGCCGCGGATTGGGTGTCGTCAGAGGGACAGACAGACGCGAGAAGCGGGGAGTCGCTGTCCCAGACAGAGCTGACGGGCTATGGGGTCTGTCTCCTGACAGCTCTGGGAAGGCATCCTCAGGGGGGCCCCAGGAGAAGCCAATGAAGAAGTCCTCCTGGGAAGATATGCCCATGCTGCCTGGGCGGGGCGTGGTATGGAGGGCAGAAATTCCAGGGGAAGTGACTTCCGACGACTGGAATAGAGCGGAAAAGGCAAATGCCTGAGAATGGGATTCTTCGTCCACGGCCGATGCCACGGATGGCTCCGCATATGTAAACTGGGGGAGATGAAGCCCGGGGGGCGCAGTCTCTGTGAAGGTATCAATACCAGCAATGAGTGAAAGAAAGCAGAAACTAACCGGTGGGGAGGGTAGACCAATTGACCTCGGCAAAGGCCGGATGATTCAGGATCTCAGAAATGCCTCCACGCCCAAGACGGCGGTCAGCGTGAGTAAGAAACCTTGTTTAAATGATTAATGCTCGCCGGCTAAGAGTGTCGAGACTACGTACCGGCGCAAAAGACCCTGGAATACGGCGGAGACAGGAATGGACGGATCGAAGCGCAGGCTTTTCTGCACGCGCGTCAAATTGAGTTACACGCAGGGGCCCGGTTGGGCGCACGAACCTCGTGTTGTATGATCCTGAGGTATGTCTTCCCGATATCCGTCGCGAAAAAAGGGGCGACTCCATATATCATCTCATACAACATGGCACCGAGACTCCACCAATCCGTCTCGAAGCCATACCCATACGGCTCGTCCTGCGTGTCCTCCATCTCGAGAGCCACGAGCGCCCGCTCGTGAGCGTTGAGGATCTCGGGGGAGATGTAGTCGCAGGTGCCGCACGGCACCAGGCAGTACTTCTTCGGCAGCCGTCCGTCCTCTAGCGGCGCAGCAGAGCCAAAGTCAATGAGCAGCACATGTGCGTCTGGCGTAAGAACGAAGTTGTGCGGCTTGATGTCCCTGCGGCGCTCGGTGAGTCGATTACCATTTGCTGCGCTGTGAAGACACGCACCGATGGGCAAAGCCTTGCGAATGGCACCAGTGGACGGCGCTGATCACTTGCGGCGTCCACCACGCCATGTCCTCCTCAGTTGCGCGACCGTTGTGCGGACTGGACTCGAGGACATCCCAAAGCGTGCCCCCTTCTGCGTAGTGCATGACGAGATTGAGGTGCGTCGGTGTCTGAAATGCGCAGAGCAGATGCGGTGCCCACACAGAGTCCGACGTGCGCGCGCGCAATAAGATGTCGCGTTCAAATTGCGGGGAGCATTGCTGGGACAAGTCAGATGTGAAAGTAAAGGACGGGGTCGCACGTACATTTCGCGTCCGCGACGCAAACCGCTTCTCGATGGACTTGCGGACGTACATCCGGCCGTCTAGGTGGCATTTGACGACATCGATCTGCATCGCGTTGGAATGCGCGTCCGAGAGAAGAGCTGATGACGAACCAGGCCAAACTGACCACGCTCTAGTGCGCCAACGAGCTGTAGATCCGCATCCTGGAAGCGAAGCGCGTCGATCTCGACCGTCGTGGCTGTGGTACTTCAGAGACGGCTGCGGAGAAGGGCGCGCGTTACAAACCGGTCTTTCCAATGACATTTTGGCCATGGAGGATACGATCAAGAGCGAGCCCGGCCGCGTCCTCGTCGACGGTGGTCTTCAAAAGCACGCGTAGGCGAGCTTTCCGCTTGAGCCAAGTTGTAGACATGCATCAGGTCACCAGAGGGTGATGAATCCAATAAAAGTGACGATCTTCTACACAGCGCCGCAACGTGGAGGCTGGATGAGTAGAATGAGAGAAAAAAACGTGCTGAACAGTGGGCAATCTCGGTTAGAGCTGCGGCAAAGATAGGCTGTGAAGTTTACAGCACCACTTGTGGTCGTCCCAGCTATCAAGGACGCGACGAATACAGAGTCCGATACAACGCAAGCCAAAAAAGTATGGTACGAGAAGAGGATCCCAACTAACAAGGAGAGAGGAGGTTGAAGGCTGTCTGTTTGGTGACGCCAAACAAAGCTCCGGGTTTCGAAGGAGACCACGAAATATTACGCGGCCGGTCCTTTGGTACTGTTCCCGTTTTTGCAGAACGGGCAAGAAACTTAATTCGAGGCTGGGTCGGATTCCACCCGATGCGAAAGCCATCGCTTCTATCGTTGCCCAAATTGTATGTGCCCTTCGATTAGGCTCCCGGCGCTCTAGCTGGACAATATTCAAACTGCACTCGTAGGAGACCGTAACGTGGTTATCTGCAAAATCCGGCTTCCAGATATCCACCAATACGATGGAGTACCTGCGCGGCGTGCACGTCGCGGCCCGCGTCGACTTTGCGCGAATCACCTTGGGGAACATCGGTCTCGTGGATGTTCAAGAAACGGATCCCCTAGGGCTGCAAAGCGCCTCAATGTGGATGTGACAGACCCCCGCGATAGGAAACGTGCACCGGTGGACGACGCTCCTGCTCGCACTACTACTGTCGCCTCCCAATGGAAGCTACAATCCGCGTTGACCTCCGCTGTCCGACTCGGCACTCGAAGCAGCGTCTGTCTTTCCCTGCCGTGTATTCTGGTCACAGTTCTGACTCTGCCTCAGTCCCGACCTCGGCCGCACTCACCCCCGTGAGGTTCGAAAGAACTTCAAGTTCTGCGGCTCGCCCCACTCGCGGCGTATACACGCCACCGCTCCAGTTGCGATCAAGAAGCGCGTCGCGCGCCCGCCCCCACCTTCGCGCGAACCCGTGCGTTTGCTGTTCCCGGTCGCACCCGCACTCTATAGGCCCGCGATCAAGACGCGGGTAACGCCCTCGTCTCTACCTGCGCGGAAGCCCGTACGCCTGCTCTTCCCAATTCCACCTACAGCGCCGCCCGCGCCCTCCCCCGCGGTGAAGACCTCAGTTGCTATCAAGACGCGGGTCTCGCCTTCGCCCTCACACACGCAAACCTGTGCGCCAGCTCTTCCCGGTCACCCCGCCGCCCCCCGCGATAACCACCCCACCCGCAATCGATAAGCCCTCGCGCGCGCCGCTAACAACACCTGCGCGCCAACCTGTGCCCGTGCCCGCACTCTTGGCAGTCCCACCTGCAGCACCACCCGCGCGCGACGTGCCGTCCCCCGCAGCGTGGTCGCGCCACCTGGCTGATGCGGTCACGGATGCGGAGGCGCAGCTCGGACATGCGATCCACGGTACCGGCTGGCGGACACGGCGCGCGCGCAGTCGGAGGATGCGGCGCGAACGGCGGAGCAGGCGCGCGCGCATGCGATGGATGCGGCGCGAAAGGCGGTAGGGGAGTTGGAGCAGAAACGGACGGCGGTGGCCGAGTGGGAGGGGTGGCAGGAGGTGAGCTCCCTGCGAGACACCGACGAGGCTGCAAGCAATGAAGGAACGGATGGGTGAGCTGCACCTGGCTTCCGAAGTCGGTTCTTCCTCCTTGGCCTGCTCATACATATGTTGCAATGCTGTGCGACCCCCCGCTTTCCCAAGAAAAAATCGATTGATACAGAAATATTGTCCAGGTCGCAAATGTTGTGTACACCAGTTAGCCCAGAGCTCTACAAAAATGTAATACTTTTTGGCCAATGCCATTCAATGCGCTTCCATGCCGATTCAGTCCACGGTTGACCGTCGCAGGGCCAAGACCTCAGCTTGGCAGATGCCGCCGATTCCTTTCTCTGACAGCACGGACTTGACGTTCGTGCCTGGACTCTTGAGCTTGAGCTTAAGCCAACTTGAATATTCCAGATCCGTTTGGACAGCCGATTCAAGCCCTGAATCCGAGTCCCCGTCTTAGGGTCTTCACCCATGGCTAGTGCTGGCCGGTGTCCATTGTTTATCCGTCTCAAAGATCCGACAGATGCATAGAACAGCCATTTGTGGTCCCATCTGGCATCTGCCAGAGAGCACAAATGCCGTTGATTTGTAATGCCTTATCTTTGCTGTATTCTTGGTTCATCCCCGGAAACATCCCTTTCAAAATTGGGATAGCTCGTGTCCTTTCACGGCGGGTGTTTACCTCGCCACGCTTAGCCGTCGAAATTCGAAACCGACTCACAACTATGCGACGGGAGGTTCATATATTCTGTCTAACGATATCTAACAGTGTGCCTGGCGACACATTGGAACGGATCTAGTCTAGATCGACAGATGAGCGATGCTGGTGCATATTTCCGTGGACGGTGAACCCATACATACACGAACGTGGATGTCCATCATCTGAATGGTGGTGAGTATAAGAACTCGGGACCTACTCGGGACCCGCCCTGAACTTTCTCTTTCATTCTTTTATTCTTCACTGTCTGGACCGGAATATGGGGTTTTCGTTCCTTTTCAATTCTCCAGACGATTCTCCGCGCCGTGAGTGTCGTCGGCCTTTTCTTCCACTGGCAGTTTTGACCGCATGACATGGACAGTCACTGGATTCGAACTCCATCCCGCCGATGGAACTCAAGCTCATCGGAATGGCCTCATTGCGGGGTTCATGTTTTTGCAGATATTCGGGGGCCATGTTGGCATTCCTCTCATTATATTGATGACCTTCCTCTCTAAGAAAGTACAACGGAATCCCATGCTCATCAATTTTTGTGTAACGTGGTTCATCTATTCCACTTCATTCACGCTTCTGTGGGTCCCCAGTGCTCACGGATTCAACCTCAACGCTGAAATTCGACAGGCTGTACTCCGGGAAACAAACCGGCCCTGAACCCCCCCTACCGCTTTGCATAATCCAGTCGGCCTTTATATACGGAACGCCCGTCATGTAAGTACAACCCCATTCATTCATGCTTTTCTCGAACTCAGATTAAAGGATCCACTCAGGTCCGCAATGGCAGGTCTCGCATTCGTCTTGCATGTAGGTGAAACTCTGAACAGTAGAAAGGTGTTCTGATATGACTATTCCAGCTCTGGTTCTTGCTACATAAGGGGAACGGAGGGGGGAAATGGTGTTTCATTTTGGTAACATCATGTTTACCCAACTCAAAATTATGACATATAAATATTTTCCTAGCTTTTAGCCAGTCCATATATCCTCCTGCTGTGCTTCTCGGTCGCTATGGTCGTTGTGCGTAATTGCTTTGCTCCATCCGGGGTTCCGCTGAAGTGAAAGGCACTAGCTTGGATCCCTGTATCCAGAGACCGTGTCGCGTTCGCGATACCTGTTCTACTGCACGATCAATCTGCCTATTGTGTAAGACACAGAATCCAACCTTGCAGAGTTCAGCATCCATAATCCTTTTTCTTCAGGAATATAGTGCCAGCGGCGAGCGCCATTATTATGTGTGTTCTGCTGGTATTCGAAGGTGGGTTAGGACTCTTGCCCTCCAACCCGTACTTCACGCTGCATCAGTTCTCATCGGGGTCAAGCTTTACCGCCACAACAAAAGCTTCAAGACGATGAACCGTACCGGTAACAGTGTCGGCCCCCCTCTACAGCTCTTCGTGCGGGTTGGGATCTTCAGCGGATACTCGCTGCTCGCATTGGTGTAAGTGGTGTATCAGATTAGCAGTCACAGTTCAACTCAAAAGTCGACAGTGCATGCATTAGCTTCTGGTCTTCCACAGGGGACGATATTCCTTATATCATCCAGGCATCGCGTGCGTTAAACAAAATTCCCGAAATACCCGAGCCTTTTATTAACCGCAGCTGGTAGTTCCCACCGCTGCGTTCTTGATCTTCGGTACCCAACGAGTACGCATGCGAGTCTCCTTTCCCCCACGTTCCGTGTCTGATTTTGAAAAAAAAAAAAATCATACAGGACCTCTTGCGTGCGTGCGGAGTTACTGCTGCCGTCGCATTCATTTCGCGACCATTTTCCCATTTCTTGCCGTCGACGGAGCCGTCGCGGTCGAAGGCTACACCTGTGGTGTTGCCAACCGAAGATTCGAGACGGGAGGATATTCCGCCAGCTGTTCCCGAGAAAGACACGGTTCTTCACATCACAGTGCAGAATGAGGTTCATATCGTCTAAATGTACATTGGACATTGCTTGTAAAAAATATTGTGCACGCATTTCGACCAACGATCATCGCGAGGTGATCGCAATGCGAAGGCCGTAATATAGAGTGGCTGCGCGGCCCTCCAAGGCAATGGTCCAAGCTAAGCGCTCGATACAAAAGGGCTCTCAGGAAACATCCAATTAGAGGCGCTCGCGTGGTCGGTGCTCCGCAAACTTCACTTCGCTTCATGAGATAGATCTGAATAGCTGTCCGCCGTTTTGGAACCGTCGTGAGGGGCCTTTCGAGGAACGAGGAACAGGTTGGCGGTGAGCGTACATGTATCTGGCAGAAATTCAAGTTGAATGCCGGATAACACATAACACCAAGACAGTGTTCGTACCTTGAGATAAAAAGTATGGTGCAAGTAGCTGTCGAGGTCGTGTCCGTCAGGTAGACCTGAATTTCACGTCGATAGCTGGGTTGAAGGGCTAGAACCCTTGGATTCTTTTACCCCGGTCCTCCTTTCACTGTAGGTTCCAGATTCCGGTCCGCTCTTGGTCTTGGTGTTAGCTGGGCTCTTGACCTTGGATTCCTTTACTCTGCGTGACCGCCCCTCATTGCGGTTTCTAGGTTCCGGTTTATCCTTGGTGCTGGGACCTGCGTTCGTTTCCATTTTGGATTCCTTTGGATCGCGGGATCTCCTCTCACTGCGCGTTCCAGATTCCGGTCTAACCTTGGTTTTGGCACGAAGTGCGTTCTTCTCAACCTTTACGGCGGATCCCTGGCAATAGATAAGCGATTTTGACTAAGCGACTGCGATCTGGTATTGAACCTCTACGGAACTTGCAGGCATTGCACGATTAGCGCCTTCGCCCGCCGATTGCGCACGCAGAAGGAGAGAAACGAGCTTCGTCGTTTCGCGCTGGACCGTCGTCCGCTGACGCAATTTCTCGGCAGTCTTTAGGTATTGTTGCCGTCGCATTTGCGATAGAAACTGAGGCACTCGGCTCATGGTGGTCGAGGAGAGAGAGTTGGCCCTGCTTCCATGAGACGCTTTTACCAAACAAACATATTGTTTACGTTCGACTTTGATTGGCGCGCGCGCTCTTCCCCGGAGCCGCAACTCGACTCCGAGTGAAAGCTGACTCGGTCACTCGGACTCGGACGTCTAGTTCTTTGAAGTTTACGACGAATGGATCGAGAACTTGGGATCGCCGCCCTTTTGGGTGCGATGGGCATCTCCAGCGGGGCAATTTCGATATATAGGTGGCAGGCCCGCGAGAAGGTGGCCCTTTCACTCGACGATGCAGGTGATTCAGTTGTGCGCATGCCGAGTCTCCACGACAGCGTGTTCGAAATCGCGAGGCCGGACGACTTCATTGACGGATACTCGCTCAATGAAGCCGCCTTTTGGACTCGTGTATGTGATCTTTCACTACTTGTGAAACATACTAGAATTATTATCCCCATGATATTTAGATGCGTCGGCGCAAAATCGCGGTGACAGTTGCTTTCATGGGCTTGGTGTGGACTGGAAGCATTCGTGGGCCTGCGGGCGGCATCAACAGCGCCTTCGCTGTGTACCTTGCCCTAATGGCCTCACTGTCGGTGTTCACGACCAACGCTGTGGCACATGCGTACTACACTGTGACCCTGGCCATCCTCAGTACAACCGCACTTTTGCTTCTCGTTGGTGGGGTCGTCATCCACGGGGGCGATTTTTCAACGTCTGAAATGAAATGGTACCGGATTCTGCTCTATTTGGTTGCATCGGCATTCAGCCTCACCATGCACCGCGGTCCGCCGCTTCACTTTCCCCCCGAAAAAATCTATTCCGCGAAGGTGTCAGACTCAGCACGCATCCATGCGGAAAACAACGTGAACGGGTTCACCGGTACGCGCTCTCTGATAATTATGTACCCAATATTACTGCAGCTATAAACTCCCCAGACGCATCTCCATTTGCCGCCCTCTTTTTTTCCTACATATCCAAAGTGGTGAACCTTCCCTCTGGCTTCGGTGTCGC
This sequence comes from Mycena epipterygia, assembly GCA_029281465.1. Taxonomy (NCBI): domain Eukaryota; kingdom Fungi; phylum Basidiomycota; class Agaricomycetes; order Agaricales; family Mycenaceae; genus Mycena; species Mycena epipterygia. The sequence goes on along the minus strand of JARJCQ010000070.1, from coordinate 195,458 downwards.
CGATTTACCGCTCCTCACTGCGGACATGCGCGCTGTAGTGAACTTCTCTTGGGTCCGCGATAGCCTCAGGCGGCGTCACGCGGGGATCTGGCAGTTTCCTCCCGGCATGCGATTCGGGTACACCCTTCTGCGCGTAAACGCCGTCCCACTCGTCGGGGTGCAGGTGCTTTCCGCGCTAACCGCCGCCGCGCGTTACGCGCCAGCGTATTTCACGCGTCGGTGCTGGTTCATCTCGAGAGCGGCGCCTCCGACAATCGCTCGGGCTACGTCTACGTTGCGGGCCTGTTCGCGGCAGGCCTGATTTCTGCGCTTGGCGAGTGCTCGAGTGGTGTTTGTCTTCCTCACGCTGACATTAAATAGGGTGGGGCCAGCTGTGGAGCCTCGCGCACATCGCGGGGGTCCGGATCGCCGGCCAGACGAATACGCTGTTGTTCCTGAAGACGCTGGTGCGCAAGGATATTGTGGGTTTGTCCAGACGGCAACAATGTAGACGCAGGAGTTTCGTGCTTCGTAGGCCTCAGCGCGACGATCGTCTGCCTACCTCTGCAGCATTTTATTGGTAACATATCATCCACACGCAGAGTGCACTAGTACTCATGAAGGCCAAGGACGAGCGGATGGCGCTCACCAATGAGGTGCGGATTTTAAAATCATTAAAGGCAAACTCAAGCGGTATACGCCAGGTTCTTGGCGGGATCAGAATGATAAAGGTACGGTCTCCTAAATGTAGAGCGCAACTCTTATTAATTCTACAAGTTCATGGCATGGGAGCGCAAATTTGAAGCTCGCCTCTGGGGAATACGCGAGAAAGAGTTGGCGCGACAGAAAATCACCTTCATTACGAAGGTCAGTACATACACCATGTGCAATCAGAAGCTTCTGAAATACTGCTCAGACGGTGTTGACGGTCATTGGGTACATTGCCGATGGTTATCGAGTATGGCACGCTTTATCTAATATACTTGACAGGAACTTCATCCCGCTCCTGTTTGCTTTAGCTTCCTTCAGGCACTACACAGTCATTAGACAGGAAGTCCTTACGCCATCTATTGCGTTCACGGCGGTGAGTTTTGCTGTTTCTCCTGATAACACACCCTTTATTATGTTCGCACAGATCACCAGTACGATATGCCACGAAATATGATATGTCACAGTAACTGACCTTACATCGAAGTTTTCAACAGCATCCAATACGCTATTTCACGTTTCCCAGAGGCTTTGCTTGCGGGCCTGCAGGTGCGATTTGCGTATGCATCACAGGTGGATGGATTCCAGTGCTTTGTTTCGCTCCGGCGAATCGATCAATATCTTGACGGTCCAGAAATATCCATGACCTCAGATCACTCCCGCAACGATACACGCATCTTACTTTCCTCGGCGACAGTTACTTGGCCTTCATCTGGGCAACCGGGCACTCCATCCTCGCTCATGGAGCTTTCTTTGGAGTTTCCGGCAGGAGAACTAAGCCTCATTTGCGGCAAAGTCGGTTCAGGAAAAGCCTGCTATTAGGTGGGTGATATTTATTATCTCTTGATTGAAATACTACGACTTGATTTAAGCTCTTCTTGGCGAGGCCGAGGTTGTTGCGGGACGGGTTGCATGCCCACGGTCGGCTCCCGATTGCTCGGCGAACTTTGGAGAGCTTCCTGCTCCCGATGATTGGATTGTTGCTGGAGTTTGTGCCTATGTACCCCAGGTCGGTCCAGGTATCTACGCAATTTTCTTGATCATTTTAGCTCATCCTAGACCTCCTGGCTCCGAAATCAATCAATTCGAGGTCAGGAGGAAGTGCTTGATCCTCGTTCTGTGCTAACTGCACAGCAGATAATATTTTGTTCGAATTACCATTTTGTGCCGAGCGTTATGCCGAAACCTTGGAGGTATTATGTCTCCTCATTTGCTGTCTCAGACCAGAGTTCGATTCAAGTTCGATTCCCTCCCCCCAACAGGCATGCGATCTGGTGGCTGATCTGGAGATATTAGAATATGGCGACTTATCGGAAGTAGGAGAACGCGGAGTGAGTTTTTAAATCGTTCTAAAAGGAAACAGGCCGAATCCTGCCGCAGATAAATCTTTCCGGAGGGCAAAAAGCGCGAGGTCTGTGTATTCAACCAAGTCACGTGTCATATGTTGAAATCTCTGGTCTGAAAATAAAACAATAACAGTGTCGCTTGCTCGAGCCGTATACTCGTGAGTATTTTAGTACTCCCCGGAGCTACCAATCCTCTGGTTTTCAGTCGTGCGGCCCTCCTGGTCCTGGACGACATTCTCTCCGCCGGTCAGTTATCTCTCGATATAAGTTTACCACTGTCACCGATGATATACAACACAGTGGATGTCCACACCGCCCAGCATATCTACCACACGTGTATCAAGGGCCGACTCATGCTTGGAAGAACCGTGATATTAGTCTCTCATAACATCCAACTCTGCGCAGAGGGTGCGACGTACATTGTGGCGCTTGATAAAGGAACGACAGGGTTCAAAGGAGGGTATGCGGACTTTCGCCGCTCTAGTATCTTCCGAAGCCTGCTTCAAACGGAAACTGCATCTGTCTCAGACATCCCAACAGCTGTACTCCAAACTTCAGGGGCTCTTCATTCAACGTCTTTGCTGCCACAAACTGCCCGGAAATCTCCCCGTCCAGCAGTCAACAAAGGAACCGCGAAGCCTCCCAAGTTGATCGTTGACGAGGCCAGCTCGGTGGGCCGCATTCCTTGGAATGTATGGAAGGCATACTTGCAGTCTTGTGGTCGCTGGAACTACTGGTGCAGTTTCACTATCATATTACTCGTAGCTTCTTTCGGTCCGGTCTTCGAAAATGGATATCTGCGTACTTGGTCAGATGCCAGTGAAGCTGCATCCAATAGGCCCATTCATTATCTCTCGATTTATGCAGCAATCCTGTGCATCGGTAGATGTTCAAGTGTGCTTCCCCCTGTTAGGGTGACTGAAAGAACTGCAGATCTCATATCTCGAATGGTGCACTTCCTCACACTCTGTTGGTTGAACACAAGTGTTGCTTACTTTCGCTGACAGACTCTGGCTCCATCCATGCGTCTCGAGTTCTGTACAAGAGTGGGTTGAACTTGACGAGCTTCTATGTACTGGATCACTGACGATTTGAACAGAACTCCTCGAGACCGTTTTGTTTTCCAATATCCGTTTCCACGATACTATTGCTCGAGGCAACCTTCTCAATCGGTTCGGCAAAGACTTTCAAAGTATCTTGCGATCCTTTATTCATTTGTTGGGTGTTAACAAGACGACAGTCATCGACGGCTTCATCGCCGACGATCTTGGCCGGGCATTGAAATTAGGCGTCGCTGTGGTCATAACATTATTTATGATCACACTAGTTGGCGGCTTGCCATTCCTATGCGTCGCTTTTGCTCTGGGACTTGTATATTATTTTCGTAAGGGTTGAAAAATTCTTCTCAGGATCACAGCTGACGCTTTGTCGGGCCACGCTAGTTGCCAAGGTGAGAAACCTTGCATGCACGGGTGAAATCGGTTTGTAATCTTTTCAAGGACTATGGGCACACATCTCGTGACATGCGACGTCTAGGTTGGCTGCTCTGTTCATACCTTGTGTTTCTGCTCACCAAATGCCCAGTTTCGACTACCACTTCACCTCTTTATTCGATCTATGAGACCGCTATATCTGGAGTGATTTTCATACGGTCTTTCGGAGCTTCTACAACATTTCTACGAGACATGATGCGTTCTGTAGATGCGGTACGCTTTTCAGATTGTTGATTTCTCTGCGCTATGACTCACACATGCCATGTAGAATTCCTGCGCTTCTCATTGGCAATATGGATTGAACTGTTGGTTCTCAGGTACTAGGTGTCGAGGACGAAATCATTTCAACACGCATCTAACACAGACTAGTTTTATCCATGACGTTTGCTGGTACCATTGTCGCGGTGATAGCCATCATCATTTTTCTCTCACCCACAATAGACCCTTCTCTTGCTGGAGTCGCGTTGGTGTTTGCATCCATGGTTTCTGCCGACGTAAGTTACTATTCACAGCGTTGACATATGGACTCACGGTGGTTGTTTAGTTGATGTACTTTGTGAGCTGGGTCATCAATACATGACACCTATTCCTACTAACATATTCCAGGTGAGATGTTTTGTGGGGCTGGAGCAATGTATAGTGCGTCCAAGACTTTATAACCAGGCACAACATTAATCCAAAGCATTCAGGTGGTAGTAGAACGCGTGAAAGAAACATCGGATCTGGTTCGCGAGCCTCCAGAAATCATCGAGCCTCGTCCTCCCACAAACTGGCCATCCCGAGGAGAAATTACGTGCCAGGATCTCAGCATCCGCTACTCGGTATGTAGTACACGTTCTTTCATATTCGCTATGAACTCGCAAAATCTCCATTAGCCCGATTTACCTGATGTCCTCCAGGACATCACTTTCCACGTGTTGCCGGACGAAAAGGTGGTTTATACATATTTTACCTCTGCTGCTCAACTCTTTCTTCAGATCGGAATAGTCGGAAGAACTGGATCCGGTAAAAGCACACTGGCTCTTGCGTTCTTTCGGTTTGTAGAAGTGAGTAAAGGAAAGCTAAGCATCAATGGGCCTAACCGACCTTCGTCGCAATTTGACCATTATTCCGCGTATGTTGATCCGGGTTCCTTTCATTGAAAGTATTCATTCATTGTTTATTCACAGAAGAGCCAACTCTCATGACCGGAACCCTGCGGTCTACGTTGGATGTGTTCGACGCACATCAGGATGCTGAGATCGTCGGTCGCCACTCATAGTTCAACGCTAAACTGATACATGCACAGTTCGAGGCACTTTTTCGAGTGCACCTCATCTCAGATGATACCGTTGGTTCTGTGTTCAACAACTTGGATTCGCCCGTTTCTCAGGCAGGCGAAAACTTTTCGGCTGGGTATGTGTTCCTCTTTCGCAATAATTCTCCCTGGCGTCCTCACTGTGAAACACAGGGAAAAGCAACTACATACTTTGTATGGCGCGAGCAATTCTGAATCATTCAAAGGTGCTCATCATCGACGAGGTATTTTGTCCTCGAACACCTCATCTCATCCTCGTTCATTCGAAATCCAGGCAACTGCAAGGCAAGGCTTTTAAAAATCTCGCTCTCTTGCGGACTCACTGTCTACCCTACGTAATAGCGTTGATTACGCCACCGACGAGCTCATTGGTGTAACCCTTCGCCAGCAAGTGTCATTCGCACTTATTGGGATCCACCAAGCTGATGTGTTGTCAGGAAATTTTCGGAGAGCACGGTCCTGACCATTGCTCATCGGCTCCGTAGCATCATCGACTACGACAAGGTATCTTTAATTGTATCAATCGGAGAGCTCTATGATCGATGCACCTCGACTTAGGTCATGGTGCTCGAAGAAGGACACACCGTCGAATTCGAAAGATCAGGAATCTGCGGCACTCGTCCGTGTCTTGCTGACTCGTAACATGGAAGGCCAAGGGTGCTCCTTAAAAATCCGAACTCGACATTTTATGCTATGTGTAGTGCCGCGGGTGCTGATGAATTCGCGACGCTTCGAAGCATGGCAGGCATTTGAGAAAGCTCTAAGGTCTACTTAGACCACTACTTGTTGAACATAGATCACGTGTTTCTGGTTGAATCTTGGCTCATCGCAGCTTCGCCGAGCTCGCTTTCGTAATATAGACTGTCGTATTGTTTTCTCGCACCCGACCAGAACTCCTCCATACATATACACAAATAGGTCGAAGTGGTGCGACACAAAAGTCCTGAGTGCATAGCAGCAATGGAACCGAATAGGTACTGTAATCGATTTTTTTAAATGTGTTGAACGCGAGAGGGAGTAATACCGCCTTTTAAAAAACACAAATCGTAGTTGAACCATGATATATGCAAGGAGAACGGCCGTCGAAGGCTGACCAATCATTCAGAGTCAGGCGTCTCATCTCTGTCCTCGTCCGTCTGAGGTTCCAATTCCCAACACTCCCCAATCCCAGACCACTGGTACCAGACCGGCACAAGGTATAGGCGTTCGACAATTTGGTAGTCCCCGTCTCTTCCCTCGGCGTGAAAACTGAGCTCATTCCACCAAGAGGTAGAGGCCAGCGTCGTGACGGCCCCCAGATATTTAGCGGCCGCCTCTACTAGACCTGTGCTGGGGCGATCTTCAGGGAGGCCGAAGGTCAGGTGCTCTAGCATAGGCGTATGAGGTAGCAGTGCCAGCAGAATATCCTGAGGCTCTGAATGAGGTGATAAAGAATGAAAATAAGGGGGAAGACTCATCATCAAAGCAAGGCTCGCCCCATCGAATGGTAAATGCAGCTCGCGCAGAGATGTGAAACGAGCGAAGAAGGCGATGTCAGAGCCTTTGTTTTCGAGTACCCCCTTGAGGAATTCCTCCAGCTCTGAAGCAATCCATTGGCTCTTGTTTGGGGCCATTGTTATCGCAAGGCGTTCGAGGACAGGGCCACTAACGGCGCGTAATATTTTCCCGAATTCTTCCACACCCATCGACAGATTGACGCAGAGGTCCTTGAGGGAGGCCGGCGGCTCAGATGCTTCCTGCGCACTCTCAGCAACAGGTCGTGATAATTAGAATGAATCCTCATCTCGTCAAAAATATCCGAAAGATCGTTGCAGTGTCCACATCAGCATCTGAATTTACGATGATCTTCTCCAGTGTATTCAACAGCGGGACAGGTTCCCCTTTCAGGTTTTCCTCTCTCAGAAAATGTATGCTTGTTTCGATGCCGTTGTAATCTGTGGATTCATATTGGATGAATGTCATCTTCAACATATGGTTTGTTCAGTACATACCTTCCCGTTCTTCCGACTTATCGCGTGCATTCTCGAGCCAGAATTTGCGCTTGTCTCCATCCGCTATTTCCACCACCTTCAAATTAAGACAGTACAACTAAAGTGTACTGAGGCCCGCATCGCAGAAGCGCGTGGCGACATGCCGGAGCGGGAGAACAGGGGACTCGGTCATGTCCAAGAAATCCTCACTCGGGTCACTGCCTCCGGGGAAACAGTCGACCTTGAGGCTGAGCAGCGACGGGAGATCCAAAACGACCCATTTCACAAACAGGTTGGGGTTGGGCCCACACATCCGGCTGTCGACGCAGTAAATCGCCGCGTGCGTAACATTAACGAGTGTACCGAGATTTTGTACAAGTGAAAAAATGGCGGGTGTGATGTTATCGAAGGAGCCGATGAGGGTAACGTTGAGCGAGCGCACGATGGACGCTTTGTCTGGATCCCCAAAGAAGGCTTTGAACCGAGCCGCTAGTCTGTTGCTCGATTTACGCTTGTCGTCTGTCCCGGCATCATCCAGTGTCGTGTTGATTTCACGCCAGGTCAAGGGGCGGACAAGTGCGAAGAGATTGTGGTTTCCTGCAAGACATAGATTGTCCAATGTCTGCAAGCATGGCGCCTAATGGCGTCAGCCATTGCACGATGGCGGAGATGACTTCGTATGAAAGATCCAGAAATAGGGGCATGAGGAAAGCGAAACTGGTTCAGTTGGTCCAACGCTCAGCGCTTAGTTCTACGGGAAATATTTGTGTGCTGGCCGTGTTGGTGCAGATAGTTGCTTATAGCATCATCTTGCGGGCAGCGGCTAAAACCAGAAAGATCGGAACTGCGGAGTTCGAACTGCGTCTAGACCAGAAAATTGTTCTACAAATCTAATGTGGTACAAGTACAAGTCGCGCGGGCCCGAAATACATAGGTTGTAGAGATACAGGACGGTGTGTGGTAGGTATACAGTGATGTGTTTGAGCTAGTGGTATAGATGAGGAGAAATCATAAAGCCATGGATATACCGATCAGAGCCGGCCACAAGATAAACACCAGCCGGAACCTGGCGTCCGGGTAATCAGAGCCCTTCCGCGGATTTGCGCTGTTGGGCGAGTGGACGCGGTCGAGGCCTGTACCAGCTCCACCACCTTTGGGAAGTGGGCCCGCGGAGATGGTCGTGGCAGCCGCAAACTCTACCGTTGGCGGGAGGTCGCTGGTGATCGTAGCGCTCGGGAGCACGAGCGTGAGCAGCGGATGTGTCGCATTGGCACCGTCGAGCTGGGGAACGTAGGGGAGAGCGGAGTCGGTGATCACGTTCGGGGGAGTGATGATGTCAAAATCAGCCGTCCAGAATCGCATAATCGGGTATATCGAGATGAAGATTATGACACTGGAGAAATATAAGGAAGACACTATTACTAGGGAGATGGAAGACTTACTAGGGCCCTACGAGAGTCAAATTGCCGGGAATAGAAACAGTGCAGTTGCGCAACATTGGAGACACGCTTGTCGCAAGGGTCATAATGTATCTCTGCGCAAGATTCGTTGTCAGACTTTTACCCAATAGCCATAGAAACGCTGGAAAGCGCGTGAAACGAAGACCCACATCGTCTCTGGTGCAAAGATCGATCGTGAGCAAACCCATGTCTGCGAGACGTGGTCGGCGCTGTGTGTCGATCCAGGTAAGATGAGCCTGCTCCCCGGCACTGAGGATTGTATCGGCAGTTGGATAAGTTGGCCACAGAGAGGCTAAGACGAGTTGCAGCCCGGAAAAGACGAAGAGAAAGAGTAGGGTGTATCGCATGGCTGGTGGGTCGGGTACTGGATCTTTAGTTGAAAGTGATAAGGGCGAGTTGAGATTAAATTCCTAGGATACGACAGAGAAACTCACCGGACAGTCTGCGCGAGTTGTACTCAAGTTACGCGCAACTCGAGGAAGAGGGCGAACGCGGTAACGTGGTAGGAAAGGGTCACCGACGTGACGGATCATCACGCAACAAGGATGACGAATCGGAATCGCAAGAAAGGAAAGGAAAATACACACCTGCGAGCGCAGTGTGAGACGCCGGCGTCTTACCACAATGACTCGCAGGTGCTTATATAGGTATGGAGTGATAAAGACGCGTCGAGACGCAGATATTCAAGGAAGTAGCGTACAAGCACACCCAACGTACAGTACACAGGAGATAGTTCCATATCATTAAACCCCGAAAAGGACAGGATCGGACAGATCCCGAGTGACATGCATTGAAGCATGAAAGTCAAGGTCCTGCGAGGAAAAGCGTGAGCCGACCCGAGGACAATGAACGACAGCAGACTTACCTCTTGAGTCCTGCATAAGACAGGGCAGGGGACATTGGTGGCTTCAGCCCGCCACTTGCAGCGAAGAACTTGGAAGTCACCGTCGACGACGACCTTATCTGCCTTCAAGGCGTCGAGCTCCTCAGCTGACTCCGCTAGTTGTTGCTTCAACCGGTCGATATCATCCTGCTTAACCACGAGATCCTCATCGCGACACTCGAGACGTTCTCTGAGATCCTCGTTTTCGTCTACCAGCCGGGTGTATCGGGCGACAATCTCAGGATGCTCGGCTGCCCGCTTGCGGAGCTCGTTGTCGTTGGTCCGGATGGCCTGTTCCCGTAGGAAGATGGCTTGGTTCCGCCAATCCCTCGCCTCCGATTTGAGGGTAACTTCGCGGAGGTCAAAGGTCGCCTTGAACGTGGCAAGTCCCTCCCTGGTCGCTGTTTCGGCGATCTTGACCCGCTGCTCCAACTCCTTGTTTTCAGCCGTCTTCTCGTCCGCGAACTGCGACGCCTTCCCATAGTATTCCCGGAATAGATCCCGTTGTTGTTCAGCCGCAGCCTGGTCCCGCCTAGCCGAATCACGCTCCGCTTCTGCAGACGCTTGGCTTTGCAGCGCGGCCGCGAGGGAGGCCTGTTCGGCAGCTAGAAGCTCCTCGGTCAATTTCAGTCGATTTTCCAGGTCGCTGGCGCTCTGCTGGGACGAGGAGGGTTGCAGCTCGAGGGTGTCGATCCGTTCCTGCAGCACGACGTTCTTGGCCCGCTCCGCCACCAACATCGCCCGCTCGTCCGCGAGCAGTGCCTCCAGCCGGCGGTTCTCGTCGGATTTCACGTTCAGAAGCGACATGGCAGCATCGAGGTGACGAGGGTCCGCAGTCTGTGAACAAGTCTCAAATGAGGGCGCACTGAAGAGAAGAGGGGACGCACCGCTTCCGCAGGGACAGATGGGGGTTCCGGGGTGTTTTCACGGGTCGAAGCGGTAGGCGGGAGCTCCAGGTTTGGGTCATCCACAGGCTTCTTGGGCCGAGCCGACGTGGACCTCGACTTGGAAAGACGAGCGATGTATCCATTGATGGCGACGACCTGGGGCTCCTCAGGCATCGGTTCCTCCTCGTCAGGCGCCGGGTGCTCCTCGTCAAGCGCCGGGTGCTCCTCGTCAGGTGTCGGGTGCTCCTCGTCAGGCGTCGGGTGCTCCTCGTCAGGCGTCGGGTGCTCCTCGTCAGGCGTCGGGTGCTCCTCGTCAGGCGGGTACATCTGGCAGTTGCACTGGGTTAATATCCCTGGCACATGGCAGGTGCGACATACTAGGTCGCCCTCCATGGAATCATCTTGCGTCAGGTCCTGAGAAGCGCTGCGGTGGACGTCCTGCAGCTGCTGCTGAGATGCATTTTCCTCGTTCCATGCAGATCGTTCGGGCCCATCAATGTCCAAGGATCTGTCGATATCGGTTTCCCGATCCTCTGAACGATCCCCGACACCATGCGCCGAGTCCTCCGCCTCCGAGTGATCCTCAGCCCCGTTCCCGTTTGCCGCATGCTCCACATCCGAATGACCGCCAACCGCACTGGCCGCATCGTCGGCTGGTGCATAATATCCCATGACATCCTGTGTGCTCTCCTCCTCCTCCTGCCGCATCGCTTCGACGTTGTACCGCAGGTTCCCCACACCCTCCCCGGTCGGTGGCATCGGTATATCCGACTCCGTCGTGCTCATGCTCACCTCCTCGTACGTACCACGCTGCTTGAGGATATGACTTAGCGTCGACCGCGGCTTCTTCCACCCGTCATCGTATTCCGCCATCTGCGCGCGCCGCTCAGCCCGCGCGGCTTCCGCCATCTCCACCCCGCGGGCGACCACCCGCTCATGCGCCTCCAGTTCCTCGTCGTCGTCTTCCGCTGCCGGCTGCCGCATCTTGCCCTTCTGGTCCAGTGATCGTCGGTCGAGGGTCTCGCTCTTCTTTGTGGTTCCCTTGACCGGGGAGCTAAATTGCTCGACAATGTCGTCGACCTCTTCCACGTCGGCGTCATCCACTGCATCTTGCTCCTCCCACATGTTCTCCGCCGGGAGCTGCTCCATAAACTGCGACGCTGTTATTATTGGTATCGGCGCCAGGTGCTTCACTCCCGCGGCTGTGGCAGCGTTGACAACGGAGGAGGGGTCGAAAGACGGGGCGGCCGACGTCTTGGGCCGCGTTTTCATTTTCATCCGGGAGACGATGGTCTTTCTGGGGCTCTGAACAACAGGCGGCGGCGACGCCGGCGTCGACTGTGTCTCGGGCACTTCGCCGTCGCGGTAAGAGTCGTCCGCGGGGCGCCGATGTTTGTTCGCCGTTGGGGGCGGGGGACTGGGCTGATCATAATCGGAGACGACGGGGGAGATCCCGCGCTGCACCGGCGAATGAGAGCGCGAATGAGAATGGGGCGAATGGGAGCGGGAGCGGGAGTGGGAGCGGGAACGTAAAGGCGGCGGGTAGGGTTCCTCTGAACTATCCGAGAAGAACAGCGGTGTTTTCTGGCTGTCCTGGGGCTGAGTACGCGCCGCGATCTCAACGTCAAATCGGTCGAGGCGGGCTTGTGCACTCGGGGAAAGGATGTTGGACTGCGCAGTACGGGACAAGGATTTGGGTCGCTCCAGTGAGAGAAGACGAGCCGGGGTGGGTGGCGCGGCAACAGGATGGGATTGTGCCCTCTTGTTCACGGAAGCGTCGTCGAGAGAACCATCGCTCTCGTGGTTCAGGTGCTTGTCGAGGTGCGCCCGAAGAAGCGAGGTACTCTTTGGAGGTCGCCTCTTGGGTAGTGCGAGTGGGGTCGTCGATTTGGCCGAGCGATCCACTGCTTTGCCCTTTCCGTTGGGCCGCACCTCGCCTTCGTCGTCGGACGAAACCACGATGTGAATCTTCGGAGAAGCGGTGAGGGCCTCGTTATCTCCCTCCTCCTCTTCCTCCCGACTGTTCGTTGGACTTCTTTCGACGACCACTTCTATTCTGCGCTTTTTAGACGGTCGCGAAGAAGGGGGGGAGTCATGCACGGGGGGAGAAACCGGAGTTTTGGATAAACGACGTTTTTTCCTGTTACCCGGAGTCCTCGATATGGATTCGTATTGCTCCTGTTCAGAGTCCTCGTGTTTGACGGGAATGGCGGTTCTGGACCGCAACGATCGTGCACTAGGAGCCACTGAAGTTGTCTGGCGAGATGTTGACGCCTTCGAGCTCTCGGAGAGCTTGGAGATAGTTGAAGCGCGCGTCTTTTTGTTCACTAGTGAATCGTGAATTTCCGTAGACACCCAAAATATCGAAACACGCACATTTCCGCTGCTCCGCCTCCCGTTTCTTCTGCGCCTTTTTCAGCTTCCACGCGGCGACTATATCATCCGTACAGTCGCGCTTGTTGGTCCAGCTGTCTGGCCAAGGTTTCCCCTCGGGATCGACGCCGTCCCACTTGATCAAGTATTGACCCTTCTTCTCCTTGAGAATTTCTATCGCGTCATATAGGTGTTCTGCATCGCTCTCATGAGACGAAAACGACGTTTCGCGGTCGGAGATGTCGATTATATCTGCAGGAGACATTGCAGTTCACTGCAGGAGACAGCGGGTTAGGGTAGCCAGAAACCGAGAAGATACGGATCAGAGCGATTTGGGGGCGTCGCGACTGTTCAGCGCAGCAGAGATTACCGACATGAACCACACCAAGTGGTTGTTGTGACTGTCACATGGCGTCCGATGTGACAGAGCGTTCTGATCACGCTGATCACGTAAGTAACACCATGGTCCAGATTGGGTCCAGAAGCGATTTCAAGGATTTGGATCTACAGGCGATCTACAGGACTCAAACAGGACTTGGGCTCTTATCTACCCAGAGACGTCACCTCCACCTTGTTCGCCCCCTCGCTTCCAAGCTTTTCACTTGCGCACGTGAAGTCCTCCCAAGGAAAGTGCCCGATTTCGGGCTCACAAATCCTATCTTCTGGCAACATTTCAGCCTCAAAAATCCTATAACGGACACCTGAGCGGTTGCGGAAATTGACATTTTTAGGTATTTTTGCAACGGAGCGCGGTTTACGTGCATGTGCGACCTGTATGTTCTTTTTAACGGCAGTCTGGGGCAATTTTGGGGAAGTCACCACTGCCAGAGACACCGCCCAAATTGCGCATTCCGGGCCTAAAAATTCCGTCTCCGGACAAGGAAATCCCAATTTTTTGCGTTCGAAATTCCTATTCTTCGGACAAGCCCTGGTAGGCTTCACGGGGCCTGGCAGAAGTTGGGCTTTACCAAGGCTTTCACTCTCACCCTTATTCAGAACTTGTTCTCCTTGCTTATGATTTGATTTCGCTTCCTACTAGTGAAGATCAACGAACTTCAAGCCAGCGAATCTCCCGGACGCCCAGTAGCTGCCTGAAAGCGAGTCTGACTGAGTGAGCGAGGTAGATTCTGGTGATCTGAACCCTCTCTATATGAGAGACTCTTGATTGTATGGCCATATTCCGAGCAACACCATGCAGAAGCTTACTCTGATTTATCCAGCTTTCTCGTTACTGGAATGACGTAAGGGTTCGGGTTTCGACCGCTCGCTTCTGGAGTCCAAGATCCCGGGGCGCTGTATCTCATAATGATCTATCATCCATTAACGTCCCGCAGCGCCCCATCTTTGTTTCCCCACCTCGACGCTTTCACCCAATATCCCTAGTTGTGCATGGCGTTCAAAGGAGCTGCACTTGTCACCGGCGCTGGTCCGTATATCCGCCATCTCGGGATGTAGTACTCATTGTATCCATCAGGGCAAGGAATTGGCAAAGGAATCGCCCTCCGCCTCGCGAAAGACGGCTTCGATGTGGCCGTAAACGACATTCCTGCAAATGCGGAGAATCTTTCCAAGGTGGTCGATGAGATAAAATCGACGGGGCGCGCCAGCTCTGCGCATATCGCCGACGTGTCGGTCGAGGGTGAGGTCAAGGCGATGGTCGAGGAGGTGGTTCGTGTATACGGTGGCCTCGATGTGGTTTGTGACCAGCTGACTGCACTCTCTACAATGCTGATGCAGGTATGGAAAGATGGTCGCAAACGCGGGGGTCTGCAAGTTCAGTCGAATCATCGATAGTGCGCTTCCCCCAAGTTTCCTTCAATTTTCTCTGACGTCGCTCGAAGCGACGGCCGACGACTGGGATCGTGTTATGTCCATCAATGCTCGCGGAACCTTCCTCTGCTACAAGTACGCAGGGCTCGAGATGATTAGCCAGGGCAGAGGCGGAAGAATCATTGGGGCCTCCTCCCTAAGTGGAAAAAGAGGTTTGTTGACGGTTTCGGAGCCATCAGCCGACTAAGATAGCATCTCAGGTGGTGCCGCTGTGAGCGCATACTCTGCCTCGAAATTCGCTATTCGCGGGTTGACCCAGGCTGCTGGTCAGTAGGTTTTCGTGCGCCTCTGCAATCTCTGACGAAATCCAGCGTTGGAATTCGGAAGTCATGGCATTACTGTGAATGCGTATGCACCAGGGACAATTGATACGCCTATGTGTAATGTGTCTCGCTGCTCCTCTGCTCGCAATCAACCCACTCCGTTCAGTGGAATACCTGGACCAAGCACACGCTCAAGTCACCGGGAGCGCCGTCGGGACATTAACTCAAGGGGCAAGCATTTTTCTACATTCAAGACACATCGTGTCTAATTTGCCCATAGCTCAAAGCTAGAGCGGCGCTCTCAATGACCGCGTAAGGTATTCCGGTTGTGCCCTGGAATGTACTGACGATACCCATGCCCGCAGAACTCCGGAAGATATTGCCGGTCTTGTGTCCTACATAGCGTCGAAGGAATCACAATTCATCACAGGTGCGTGCCACATCAACGTTCAACTCTCGCGTGCCCAACATTTTGACGGGTATAACCAAGGCCAAAGTGTGCGTAAAATTCTCAAGAGGTCATTCTCAGTTCATAATTTGTACGCTCATGTCAGATCTCGATCGACGGCGGAATGTTCTTCGACTGAGAGGGCAGTTTTAACCTCTAGTACTCCTGGATACCGAGAGATGTTGCTCTCTGACACGCTGTCTAATGAATATGATTCAGTCTAGGAACCTTGCCTCCAAAGAATACGAGTGAGCGGTGAATTTCCATAGACACCCAAGACATCGAAACATTGGTACAGTCCCGCTTGTTGATCCAGTTGTTTGGCCAAGTGGGGATACTACTTGATCAAATATTGACGCTTCCTCTTCTTACGGTCGCGTTATCTCCATCGCTCTCCTGAAACGAAAACCATGTTCGCGGTCGGAGATGTTGACTCGCATTACATCCAAATTACATCTACAGTTACTAGACAGCGAGTGTCATGTGGATGTACTTAGCCAGAAACCGAGAAAATGTGGATCAGAGCGACTTTGCGGCGTCACGACTTTTCAGCCGCAGAGACCGTGCGGTGTAATGCTACCTGCCTACGCCAGGATATGTGGACATGTCACCATAGCAATGGCGAGCTGATTACCTACCGGCAACGTTGGGTGGTGTCGAGCGTTCCGACGTGACAGAGCGTTTCTGATTCAGAGTACACCAGACCAACTTTAAGATAGCGAGGGCTGCGAGGCTCTGCGCGGCTCTAGGAAAGGCTTGGGCTATATCAGCGCGTAGTACAAACCACCTCTACCCTGTTTGACCCTTCTGCCGCCGAAACCGATTTCCAGTTGATTTCCAGATGACTTTACTTGGGCTTGACCAACGCTTTTAACTCTAACTCTACTCTTGAGAGCTTGTTCTCCCTTGCTAAATAGTATTTCATGCTTCTTACTACTGAAGATCGACGAACTTGAAGCCAGCGAATCTCCCGGACCTGGGCCAGTAGCTTTGTCTGGCGAGCCCTGCTGCTGGTCCTGCCCTGCCTGATGATCTGAACCGTCTCTACGCGGCAAGAGACTCTGTTTGGGGTACTTAGATCCTCCAGGGCCCCATTCCGAGGTATACCATGCAGTTTCCTCTGATTTTATCCAGTTTTTCTCGTTGCCGAACTGCCGTGTGTTCCCTTAAGGACCGATCTCCGAGTCGGATTTGACCGCTCGGCGCTCGCTTCTTCCAGGATCCCAGGCCTTCCCAGGCGCGCCAGGCGCTATCTGGCGGACCGCGGTGTATCTCATGATGATCTATTTCTCGTAACATCCCACATCCATTCGTTGCTCCAATTCGACGCTTTCACCCTGGTTGTCCATGGCGTCGAAAGGAACTGTAATTGTCACCGGTGCTGGTCCGTATATCCGCCATCTTCCCCTGACGATTAGTATTCATTATTATCCATCAGGGCAAGGAATTGGCAAAGGAATCGCCCTCCGCCTCGCGAAAGACGGCTTCGATGTGGCCGTAAACGACATTCCTGCAAATGCAGAGAATCTTGCCAAGGTGGTCGATGAGATCAAATCGACGGGACGCGCCAGCTCTGCGCACCTCGCTGACGTGTCGGTCGAGAGTGAGGTCAAGGCGATGGTCGAGGAAGTGGTGCGTGTATACGGCGGCCTCGATGTGGTGAGTGGTCAGCCGACTGCACTCCCTATATCGCTGATACAGGTATGGAAAGATGGTCGCCAACGCGGGGGTCTGCGCGTTCCGTCGAATTATCGACAGTGCGTTTCCCCCAAGCTTTTTTCAGTTTTCTCTGACTTCGTTTGAAGTGACGGCCGACGACTGGGATCGTGTTATGTCCATCAATGCACGCGGAACCTTCCTCTGCTACAAGTACGCGGGCCTCCAGATGATTAGCCAGGGCAGAGGCGGAAGAATCATTGGAGCGTCTTCCGTCGGCGGAAAAAGAGGTTTGTCAAAGGTTTCGGAGCCATCAGCCGACTAAAATAGCACCTCAGGTGGTGCTGTTTTGAGCGCATACTCTGCCTCGAAGTTCGCTATCCGCGGGTTGACTCAGGCCGCTGGTCAGTGGTCTTTTGTACGCCTCTGCAATCTCTGACAAAATCCAGCGTTGGAATTCGGAAGCCATGGCATTACCGTAAATGCGTATGCGCCAGGGACAACTGATACGCCTATGTGTACCGTGTCTCGCTGCTCCTCCGCTCACAAATAACCCACTCGTTTCAGTGGAATACCTGGACCAAGCACATGCTAAAGCTACCGGGAGCGCCGCCGGGACATTGACTCAAGGGGCAAGCATTTTTCTGCATTCAAGACACTTGTCTAACTTCCTGGACCATAGCTCAAGGCCCGAGCGGCACTCCCAATGATCGCGTAATAATATGTTCCGGTTGTGCCCTGGAATGTACTGACGATATACCCGTGGCTACAGGACTCCGGAAGACATTGCCGGTCTTGTGTCCTATATGGCGTCGAAGGAATCGCAATTCATCACAGGTGTGTACCGCATCAACCCTCGCGTATCCAACATCTTGACAGGCATGATCAAGGCCAAAGTGTGCGTAGAATTCTCAAGAGGTCATTCCCAGTTCATAATTTGTATGCTCATGTCAGATCTCGATCAATGGTGGGATGTTTTTCGACTGAGGGGGCAGTGTTCACCTTCTATACCCCCGAATATGACTCTCTAACACGCTGCTTAATAAATGAGATTCAGGCTTGGGAGCTCTTACCTCCGAAGAATACGCTGATGAGATCGCATGATGATAACAACTTTGCTTCTGTTCTAAACATGTGTAGATGGCAAACACCATTCGTGGGACCTGCCAGACTGCTGTCCACCTGTTTGTGTTCGGTGCGGTTCCAGAGCCGACCGACATTATATCTTCGCCTCTGTCTTCATCGCCAATGCTATCCAACTCATACAGACCATCTCAATGCCATCCAAAGGAACTGTAATTGTAACTGGCGCTGGTAAGAAACGTTCTCGGTCGGTTGGAAAATACTCATGGTCACAATTAGCCCGAGGAATAGGGAAGGCTATTGCGCTCCGACTAGCGGACGACGGTTTCGATGTGGCCGTGAACGATATTGCGAATAATGCTAAGACCCTTGCGCTCGTCGTTGATGAAATCACAGCGAAAGGGAGGGCTAGTTCTGTCCATGTGGCGGATGTATCCTCGGACGATCAGGTCCGCGCAATGGTTGAACAAGTTGTGAGCACGTATGGTAGCCTTGACGTCGTGCGTGTTTTTTTTCCCCCATTTCAGACCAATCAGGTTCTGAGCCTATATTCACCGGTAGATGGTCGCGAACGCAGGAGTTGCGAGCTACACACCCTTTCCTGAGAGTACGCGAGTTTAACAACTCTTCACGGTTGATTATTAACGAACATCCAAGTGACTGCGGATCAATGGGACCATATCATGGGCGTCAATGCCAGGGGTGCTTTCCTTTGCTACAAATACGCTGGAATGCAGATGATCAAGCAAGGCAACGGCGGGAGAATTATTGCCGCTTCGTCTGTGTTTGGAAAGCAGGGTCCGAAAGTTCGCAAGCGAAGATATTCCGGAATACTGACTGTTAATCGAGTAGGCTCTCCGGTCAACCCTGCATATACCGCATCGAAATTCGCCGTCCGAGGACTAACCCAGGCTGCAGGTGCTATGCTTGATTCTCGTCACCTATTAATATTTATCGATGACCTTAGCTCTTGAATTCGGTGCACATGGTATCACCGTCAATGCATACGCACCCGGAGCGATCGATACCGACATGCGTAGGCAACACCACTGTTTGATAGAACGTCCTCACAACTGGCTCCACAGTGCCGGCAGTTGCACCGAACGGTACCCCGTACAGTGATGTCCTCGATCAGGTAAAAATATATTCTTCCCACTACCACCTCGTGTGTTCACACTCTTTTAGTTCAAGAAGGCGTCACCACTGGCTACTGTAGGGTGAGCTGAGCCTTACTCCATCAAAGTTATATTAATTAATTTGGGACGAAGTACTCCCGCCGACATCGCCAATATTGTCTCTTTCCTCGCGTCGAAGGAATCACAATTCATTACCGGTACGCCCAATACTTCCTGTAGAATTCAAGGGCTGAATCGAATTGCTTTTCTCGTTATATAGGGCAAACCGTAAGCAGCACCCCTCAACACTGGACGCTTGATGCTGACCTGGGTTACTTGTTCAGATTTCAGTCAACGGAGGGACGTATTTCGATTGAATTGATGATTTCTTTGACTTGAATCACTGAGTCGGGCAACGTGCCTTCGGAACAGTTCCTCATCCCGCTCCGTGCCGTCTGTTGCAGATTTATTTCCAAACAGGACCAACGTGAGGAACCATGAACAAAAGATGGTTCAAGAACGGGGTGGCCACGTGCCAGTCCCGCTACCTCGGGTGGAAGACTCCGGTACTGTGGATGAGAACAACTCCCAACCCGACTCCCATGAGCGTGGTATCATCACACCTGTTTTCGTTTCCTCTTGGCATGTGCTTGGCAAGAAGTAAACGTTGACATCCTCGGTTGGTTCAATTTTAGGAACAACCCGCTGAGTGGTTCAAAATGAAGAATTTCAACAAGAACCAATAAATACATATATAACTGAGGAGGTTAAAGTCATGGTGCAAAAAGCCAACGAAGGTAAGATGGATGATAGGTATATGCCGCCGGGAACCTGATACCCAGAAAATCGTACAAATCAGAGAAGCGGTATCAAGGACCGATGGTTTTGCGTTTTTGTCGACGGACACACTCTCCGTTCGCGAGCGTGTACCCGTAATGACACGAATCTGACGGTTTTCATTAGATTTTGAACTTCCCCAAGGAAGGGGAGACGAAGGGACGCACAAACATCACAAATTCCCTCGGCACAAGCTGCACCCCGTACCCCCGGGTAGTCTCCACAGGCTACGCCTTGCCCTGTCGACACGCACCCGCCGCAATTGTCCACATCCAATGTCGGGCTCACACACTCGAATTCAAATTTACCAACCGGACAGGCGCGTGTTCCTGCGGGACACTATAATATTTTGTTAGTTGGCTAACGGATATTATTTAGACCAACCGAATACGCCGTACCACCATATCCGCCTCCCCTATGATTGAATTCTGCGCTTCGGGGCCTGGGATACAGGCACTCTTTTATAATATCAACTTTGACTCGAACGAGGTGGTGAGAAACAACGTAACGTACCAAGCATACACCCTGACTCCGTCTCGCACTGCATCCTGGACGGAAACGGCCCTGCAGAATATGTTTTTAAATGGAAGCCGAGAATATTTGAAAGGTCTACCATGGCCCCATTATTCCGTCGACATTCGCATTTCTGCATACATCTGGAATCAGCATCGTAGGGGGACACGATTCGAAGGCCGAATCCGCACGTTAGCCTTCGTAAACATTAACGCGCCTGCCGAGCAAGGATTTTTGGTTGGATCTACAGCTAGAATCGCTTCCCAGGAAAAAACCGCAACAAGGAAAATGGACAGCAGGCGGCGCAGCATGGGGGGGAAAGCAAAAAGGCCAGGCTGAAGCACCCCTAAGTATTGAACGGGGAGTGGTCAGATCCTATAGTATATATATCAAGTGTCAGTGATCACTCCTGCAAGTCAGGGGTTCAACATAACTTTTTTTTGAAGGTTATCGGCCAGACGGCTAAGTACTAGCTGATATTAAATTATTGCCATGCCTTGACCAGGCCTTCAGCAGACCCTGCCCAGAACAATAAGGTTCAAAAACCCGCTCCAAGGCCCCGCCACCACCTGATCTCAACATAGGCTTGGCAAGCGAAAGGCATTGAAAATACTGTCATATGAAGCCGGACAAAAACTCGCCAACTCGGCCTCGGATTATCCGATTGGTTGTGGGCAAGATTGGGACTAGAGCACTCATGATGAGCGGGACTAGGGGCCTCATGATGGACGCGGAGCTTAGCTGTCAATCGCCGCTCGCCATCCACTACTGGAGTGAGAGAAGGCAAGACTAATGTGGATAGGGATAAAGCCAAGGGTTAGGGTTAGGCAGGATGATGTCACCGGAAATTGCCGACAGTTACTCATCCTCAGAATCCTTCACCACGCTCATCCACTGGTACTGTTGTCAAAGTTATACCAGATCCATGGACGGACTACTCGTATTTCTCGGTTCTTGACTCACGGTCTAGTCCAGCGGACGGGTACCTAAATAACCCTGTTTGCCACCAAACACAGTAGTAAGACCACCCGGGACACCGGAAGTCAACACAACAGCTTCCCTGAACCCTGATTCAGGGATTCGGATGCCGGGTCTAGTCCAGCGGACGGGTACCTACATAACCCTGGTTGCCACCAAACGCAGTAAGGCCACTCGGGAAGCCGGAAATGAACACAACAGCTTCTCTGAACCTGATTCAGGGATGCAGATGCCGGACTGTGGAAAAACGATGATGTTTTTAACTTTTCTCCTTATACTCGTAGTCAGCGGCACCTTTAACATTGGGGCGCGATTGTTGCCCGCGAATTCTCAGTGCTCCACAAATTTCTCACATTAAAGTGTAGGAGGCTGAAGCTTTCAATCGAGGGCGATATGGCACGATAGGGTCACCTCTCACAATTCACATCCCGACTCCGGAGCGACGCTCGGGGCCTTCGTTCCCGGTAAACTGTGCGACAGAGTGGGTGCAGAATTTTCCATCTTCTCCTTATCATGCCTTGGTCCACGATTTAATAGAAAACACATTCGTTGATAGGTCCGCGTTCTGTCCTGTTCAGATTTCCTTTTTCTTTCTTTCTTTTCACTCGTTGGGGTGTTTTACGGATTGATTCCGACCTCCAGAGTCGTAATTAGATCCAGTTACCGGTGTGGACATTATCTTCGCACGACTTGTATTTTCAAGCTCACAATTTGTATTTTAAGCCACTGCTTCCGATTTTTCTCAGTGTCGCCGTGAAGTCAGACCCGGCCCTGGATTAATCTAAACGACTTTTCAAACCAAGACGACGAGCTGAGCGGTTCGCTCTTCCCCTGTCTTCAAACCTGAAATTGCACCAGTGAATTTTAATTCGCGTCAGGGCCAACGTACGTTCAACTTGTCAAATTATTCAAATTGGATAAGGGATCCAGCTTCGTAGACCTTCCTATCTGATGCCCGGCGGACTGGTCCTATACATTAACTTCCCGTGATTCTCGTTTTTGACGCTGCTGACGTCAATAGCAAGCCGGCTCTTTCTTTTGCTCTCCCACCATCTTATCAAGGACATGCGAACGACGAAGCAACTGTGCTACCTGTCATGGTTCCGGCTCACCATTCTGTCGTTGCCAGTATGGTGTTGTAATCCGAGCTCTAGTATTGGACGGCGGACCGGTCTGTTTTAAGTCGGGGAGAGGGAAAAGATATAAAGCCAGCCATGAAGAGCGGTTGTCTTTAGGGAACTCAGTGAACCTTCTGACCTTCAATGGCACTCAAGACTCTCTCTGTCGTTCTCCTTGCTATCGCGACCGCTCGCCTTACTAGCGGTGAGTGGTATTATACACATTGCGCGTCTCGTCTATGCTTACTGCGTCCCCGGGCCAGGTCTGGTAACTAAACGGGTCACTTGTCCCACTGGTCAAACTACCGCGAATGCGGCTTGCTGCGTACTCTTCCCGCTCATGGATGATCTCCAGTCAACCTTGTTCGACAATGGTGAATGTGGTGAAGATGTTAGTTGTTCGTCCTGAGTTGCAGAATCGAACCAGACTGATTTCGTACTGCTAAAGGTGCACGAGTCGCTACGGCTTACCTTCCACGATGCCATCGGTTTCTCTCCCAATATGGGCAAGTTTTTGTTTGCAGCGCTCATACTCCTATGTCTGATATTTTTTCTCCCTCAGGGTTTGCCGTTTTTTGGTGTTTGATTATTATTTTTGCTAACTTGTTTTCCAGTGGAGGAGGTGCTGATGGATCTATTCTTACTTTCGGCGACATAGTAAGTTGTCGTCATGGAACCAACACCGTCCCTAAGATTCCCACCAGGAAACAAACTTCCCGGCCAACCTGGGTACGGATGATATTGTGGATGCCCTCACCCCGATTCTGGCTCGCCACAACATCTCTTCGGGAGATTTGTGCGAATGTTTTTATTTGTCATTTGTTTTGCGAACTGACGAGTTCATACAGGATCCAATTTGCGGGTGCAGTCGGGACCAGCAACTGCCCTGGGGCTCCTCAGCTTCAGTTCTTGCTCGGTCGCCCCCCTCCTGCTGCTCCATCCCCAGAGGGTTTAGTTCCTGACCCGTTTGGTGGGTGCCTATCAGCGTAAACAGAATCATAGTTGATTTAGTGTCCAGACACCATCACCGATATCTTGGAGAGGTTTGCGGAGGTCGGCTTTTCGCCGGAGGAAGTCAGTGCTTCATCTGCCGTTTTTTTATTACCGTCACTGAATGTTCCGTAACATCCAGGTTGTTGCTTTACTTTCCTCGTACGTGGTTTTTATCATCTTCCATTGAAGATCAGTGTTTTATAGACCCGTAGCCACACAATTGCGGCTGCTGACCATGTGGATCCTTCGGTAATTTCAGTTTTCCGCTCTTTATTCCCAATCTGACTGATTTCTCAGATTCCTGGGTACAACTTCCGTTATCCTTAGGTGATATAGTTCTTACCGGCTCTCCTCTAGAACGCCGTTCGATTCCACCCCATCGATTTTCGACACTCAGTGCGCAATCTCTTTTTTGAAATGTTTGCTTATCCCTTGACTAACCATCGGAAATTTAGAGTCTTCATTGAAGTTCAGTTACGAGGCACCCTTTTCCCCGGGTCAGATCCATCAATCAACACCGCCGCGTGAACACAATATTTATAGATTTTTTACAGAACCGGTGGGAATCAAGGCGAAGTCGAATCGCCGCTCGAGGGAGAAATCCGTCTCCAATCTGATGCCGGGGTCAGTCTTTCTCGAACATAACAACGCTAGAAACTAACTGCTATCCGTTCGCGCAGCTTGCTCGGGGTTCGCATTTTGCTTGCTTTAGTTGATTCATCGGCTGACGGTTGGACAGATTCGCGCACTGCCTGCACATGGCAGGAGTTTGCCAGTCAGTGGTGTCATCAATCTGCCCAGTGTGAAATTCTCACTGTTTTCTTTTTCTGAAGCCGATCAAAAGGGCATGCAGACCAAGTTCAAAGCCGCGATGATGAAGTTGGCTACTATCGGGCAGGACGTTTCATCGCTCATCGACTGCTCTGATGTGATCCCCGTCCCGAAGCCAGTGGTGGGCACCCCGCATCTGCCCGCTGGTCTCAACATGAACGATATCGAGCAAGCCGTGAGTTTCACCGTCACATATATATGGTATGAGTGTGCTAATAGCCAAATCCTAGTGCGCCACGGCCGCTTTCCCGACCCTCACCGCTCAGCCTGGTAAGCATTTTGCCTCTCTGGGGTCCCCAGCATAAACTTAATGCATCACCCAGGCTCGGTGACGTCTGTGGCGCCCGTGTAAAGCAAACACCGCTTATTCGAATTCACCGACTAAATCGTATCTTTCAGCCCTCCCTCGTAAGCGATTGTTTAGAATGACACACACACATGCGGTTGTCTCCTTCGTCTTGTCCATCTCTCATACCGCTTCCTGTATAACTCTCGTTTTTGAATACACCGCGTTCGCTTCATTCTCTATCATGTTTGGATGCCAACATGCCAGTGGATCAACACCGCGTTAGAAGACTCGTGATTCGCCTTTAATACCCTAGACTGCTTTTAAGGCTCGGGTTGTTGGTTCTTCATGAAGGATCAGCTTCGGTTCACTGAGGCCTAGATTCAGACTTCAGTATCCGCGGCGCAAGTCTTTTCTCACGGTGGCGATGGGTTTGATCTTGATCTATTGTAAAGCCTCTCGTAGTCCGAGTCCGCCATTCGATCCACAAAGAAGAGATGATCTATACCAGCACACACAATGGCTAGCTAAATGCAATCCCCGAACGCGCTCTCACATCGACGTCTTCGACGGTTGGCATGCAGATCCCTATCTTCAACGCTAACACTGTTCGTAGTCCGGTTCTTCGAGCCACGTTTCTGTTGGTTGACCCAAGATCCTAACAACATACCATCATCCCTGCGTCGGTGCGAATGGATACTTAGATGATTTCTATGTGTGTCGTTCCCGTCGAACGCGGCACTGCCGTGATTGTGATCTGCACGATAGATAGGCTGTCGCCACGAGCAACGTGTATCATGTCAAGAGAAAAATCTCTATAATATCGGGCATTCGCGCTCTGAAGTGAGTGGCGAACTGAGAAATCCCCAGTTTCAGCATGGCTCAGTCGACACGGACAGGTAAGTCTACCTTTTCATTTTTCATCTTGCCCCGAATATTGACCGGGAGGTGCTAGGTTGGTGTGAGTAGCCATAGATACACGAAATGAACATACCTCATTCATCGGCTGCAGTTACTTCAATGACTTTCCAAGCGGACAACGACCCCAGACCTGCCCGGATCTGTCCCAAGTGTAACCGGATCGGTAAGGTTCGATATTGGGGTGAATTCACCACTCAGACTTTCTTAGGCTCGGTGTCGACTGCGAAAGCCCAGAAACTGTTCATCTCTCTCATCCCCGTCAAGTCCCAGACGGTGTGGCGCTGCAAAAAATGTGGGTGGAACACACCCGTTTCCTCAAAGTGAGTGGTTTCGGACGTGCATTCACATGACGCTCATTCTTTAGTTGGGAGCCTGCGGTGTCCAACACGATAGGTGCTGGGCGGCCGTCTATCTCCCACGAGGTAAACCCAATGTATCGCATGGCCGAGGGTTGGTATCGTCCACCCTCCGATCTATTTGCGGGGCATCCCGTGGACCAGGCACCCGTTCAGTTGGGAAACATCCATGGTTAGAACGTATAGTCGGCGTGGACATGGCCTTCAGCGATAAATGTACAACTCTGTGTATTACCATTGTATTAGTAATAGGAATGAGGGCATGATATGCACATAAATACGCACAAAGTGTGTGCATGGCTAGGTCCACATACGCCCGCCGGACGTCTAGCACAAACGCAAAAAGATCTTTAGAGTCACGGAGTTGTCCGACCAGCAGTGGGAGTGTAGGAAGCGATGGGCTGGACGTGAGAACTGGGCGCTGAATGAATTTAAGGGTGGTAACCGGACTGTCGTGCCCACGCACCTTTGTACGAGGCTCCGGATACATCGAGCACGAATGTGAACTCGCGACTGGGATCGGATGGGTGTATTTTGGACATCCGGACCAGCAACTGATCCTCGTCCACACCCTCGACCACGCACGAAAGCCGGGCCTCGAGCGAGGCGACTTCAGAGGAGTTGCGAGCCGCAAGAGAGCCGAGATACTCGCGTTCTTTCATCTTCTCTACGTTGCTTTCAATATCCCAACGACATTACACGCCACATCATGACACAACTTGATCTCACCTCGTTCGAGGTTCGCAGCGATAGCTCGATAATGCTCGATCTGAGTGTCGATTGCCGCACATCTGTCGCGAAGGGTAGCGAGTTGCCTCTTGAAGGCAGAAACACCGAGTTCCACTCCCTGCCTTTCCTCTTGCTCTCTTTGTAAGTCTAACAAGCGTCAGCGCGGCCACGAAGGAAAGTATAGAGCATAAGTACCAGAGACAAGTTGAATCTCGTACGTCTTGCAGTGATTAGTCTCTGCTTGGATGTTGCCAATCCTTTCGAGGGCCCTCTTCTTCTCTGTAGCCTGTGCCGCGCGTTTGTCGCTTATGGTCGCCACTGTACGAGTCTTGTAATTTGCGACCGCCTTGAGGAAGTTGCGCGTTGATGTCTCGTATGACTCGAACCTGAGGTCTATATGGGGGCTCTGGTCGGCGAGGACGGTAGAGAGGTCGATTTGAGGGACGCGGATGATGTGGGCCATGGTGGTTGAGAAGAACGCGTTTGGTCACACATCGTGATGATGTGGTCACTGCGCACGGTCCGAGGTCCGAGTCACGTGGCTCTTGCGGTAATGAACGTTCAAAATTGAAAGAGATTTCAGCGATCCACAAATCTATCAAATTATGCGAGACTCTCCTCTCCAGTTCAGCCTCAGAATTTCGCCACATGCGTTCATGCTTTACCTTGATCCTTATATTCTCCAGCCGTCCAATAGGAAATGCCAAGGGGGTAGTAGCCACCTTCGTCACTTCGTTACTTCGCGTAGGTACACGAAACTTCGTCACTTTGCCTCCTTTCTGTGAAAGCTCGTCACTTCAACTCGGCACCTTCAAGACCTCGGAACACCGGCCATCAGTGTTCATTCACACAAGCCGGGGAGTGTTTTTTATATAGATCCCTCACCCTAACACTAACCACTAACCACTAACTGCTAACCAGTAACCTCAAACCCCTAACCTCTGACCAAAACCACCTAACCAAAACACTAACCTCACCCGAACCTAACCGGCTATCTCGGCAAACTGTTGATTTTCATCACTCCGTGATGTGCCGAGGAGTCGGCGCTTGACAAGCCCAGAATACTAACTCACGAACTTTCATAGAAAGCCATCAAAGTGACGAACTTTCACCAATTCCCATCAAAGTGACGAAGTTTCCCAACGCTACGCGAAGTAACGAAGTGACGAAGATGGCGCGGACTCATGCCAAGGCAATGCCTTTGGGCAACCCTGGGCAAACCTTAGTTCCGCCTTTGGGCGTAAACTCTTGGACGTTTCATTTCCTTCCCGAGGAGGACGCAAATGCCCATCTAAAGCAGGTCACGGGCCAGATGCTACGCATTTTCGGTAGGTGTTCAACTTGGAGGTAGTACAAAACATTGATAAATTACAGGCGTTCAATATGAATCTGCGCCTTCGAGGCGATCCAAGATATCGCCGAATTGCAGTCCGAGTCTAAAAATTTGATAAGTTAAATTTCTATTCCCGCCTACTACTCTGGGTGAGCTCTCCCAGTGCCTGTTTTCGTCACAACCGACTGTATTTCGAGGCCTCAACTCCATCTCAAATCCCTCTCAATGTTTTTGACCATTTAAATTTGCCCTCACAAGAATTTCCTGATCCCCTGGTGTTCGCAGTTATCTCACTGCAAGACACCCTAGTCTCTTATTAGATGCTACAACATATTTCACTCGTTGTACCTAGTCTCTTATAAAGAGACGCTACAACATTTTCACTCGTATCTCGCACGTTGTAGCGTCAGAGGTCCTACTCCCTCCCCCGAGTCCGAGCCCTCAACATTCAGTAGTATTCATGCTTTATTTGGCAAGTGGCCAGCTTCCCAGCGCGTGATAGTACATCGAATAAAAAAGGTGTCGTCAGGAAATATAAGGGAATGATGAACGACATCAAGGGCCCACGCTTCTGCACGGCGAACTCGACCATCTCCTTTACTTGATTCTCCTGCGACACGTTCGCAACACACTTCGCACTCGCCCGGCCTTTCTTCTTTATCTCTTCTACAAGCGGATCGAGACTCGCTGAATTTCCTTCGATGCCGTCAACGGTCACGTCAAATCCATCGTCTGCCAGACCCCTGCCTATGCCTTGCGCTAACAGCAAGTAAACCCAGAGTCGTCGGATGTGGGTTGAAAGCACTCCTACCAGCACCAGTGACGAGGGTGACTCCGTTGGATGACATGAAACTGATTTGTGGGAGAAGAATAAGAGATGAAGGTAGAAGCCAGCAAGCCGAGAGCCAACCGGTCATATTTCCTCGTCCTGATTATACCCTTGAAGGCCAGGTCCGGGCGCGGACAAAAAAATTCAGATTGGCCCCAAACCTAGGTCCAACTGGGACATGTTCCTGGGGCCGGTCAAACGCGGACAAAAACGTCCGAGTTCGATGAGGTCGAAATCCGTTTGGACAGCCTTTTCTGGGGGAAAACCTCCCCAAATCGGGTCTAGCCTTCCAGGTCTGACGGCAAAAAACGGAAATAGGTGACGGGCTCCCAATTATCATTCCTCCAAAACGTCCGTGGACAAAAATTGGCCAATCCGACAAGTTTTTTGGCCTAGCCTCCGTAAGCGGTGCTTAGCGCGCGATTCAGGTCCGGCCGCAATAGCATGTAGACAACTTGAAAGCTAGTGTCGTGATTAAACCGGGCGGCCATCGCCACTAGTGGAACCTGCGACAGTTTCTTTCGCTTGGAACGGGAGGGCAACAGTAAGTGACATGACGAAAGGCCAACTTGTCAACATTAGAACTATCAATTATCAAACTCCGGGTCGGGGACACCTAGGCCTGGATTCAACTTTAGAGGTTCGCTGTGTCTGTGAATGGTTGCTGTGGCCGTAACTTGCATCCACGAAAATTGTAACTCAATTCATTGAATTCGTAAATACAAGGACTGTGAATACAGAAGGGAAGCACTTCCTAGTCGGAATTCAACCGTTCATACAATTTCAACCTTCGAAAACTGAGGCCTGACACATTGGATGCAGAATCAATCGAAAAAGATACCCCCGTTGATTGAGATCTATAGCAGTAGAAAATCAGTGAGTATAAATTGACGCTAATCAACCACAACGAACACTTTGTCCTGGAATCAATATATGTCCGTTAGTTGAACATGCGAATTGCCTCAAAAACCTACCCGTGATGAACTGAGACTGCGTCGAAGCCAAGAATGACACTAAATCGGCAATATCCTCCGGGAGTCTATGTATTTCAACCGATTAATCTCAATCGCTCGGACGTTGTTTGGTAAATATCACTTGCCCAAGTTTTTTCAGGGGTGACATTGCCTTGAACTGGCCAAAAGTAAGTGTGGGTAAGATGTGCAGAATACCATTTGCTTGCCTCATTCACTCGGTTTCCTGTTGTGTCGGACCCGGCCACTATGGGGCAAAGTTGAACAGAATGTCACATCACTAAGGGAGATCTTACGCATGGGGGTGTCGATGGCTCCCGGTGCGTAGGCGTTCACGGTGATGCCATGAGCTCCAAATTCCAATGCTGTCTTGCGTTTGAGCGGATGTTCAGGTTAAAAGACAGGAGGGCAACCGACCGGCGGCTTGAGTGAGGCCTCGCACCGCGAATTTGGAGGCAGAGTAGATCCCCTGAGTTGCCACACCTGCCAAAAAGCCATTTAACATTGACGCATCGAGCCACATCAGCTTGAACTTGCCTTGCTTCCCTGCACCAGACGACGCTCCGATGATCCGGCCACCGCCTCCCTGTTTAATCATCTGCATTCCTGCGTACTTGTAGCAAAGGAATGTCCCCCGAGCGTTGACGTTCATAATTCCGCCCCACTCCTCCGAAGACGCTGTTGCGGCTTCAGAAGATACCGCATGACTTTTCCTACCGCTCACCTTCTGTCAAGTGCACAACCCGTCCCAATACCCCGGCATTCGCGACCATCTGCTTTGGATCAACAAGACGATCTCGGTGGCAGGAAAATACGAAATGACGAACAACATCGAGGCGCCCGAGCTTCTTTACGACGAACTCCACCATCTCCTTCACCTGCTCCTCCTGAGACACATCCGCAACAAAGGTTGAGCTTTCGCGGCCTTTCTTCTGTATTTCATCCACCAGTGCATCGAGCGGGGCTGAATTACTGGCGATGTCGTTAACAGCGACATCAAACCCTTCTTCCGCCAACCGGAGAGCTACGGCTCGTCCTATGCCCTGCGCTAATTGAAGTCAGGCCGAGCGTCCGGTCGCACATGAGCATTCATACCAGCACCAGTAACGAGGACGATTCCTTTCGACGGCATAGTAAGACTAAGTAGAGCCTCTGGCAGAACTTGATGGAGGAACACGATTCAACTTGAAGAGTCTAGGACAGTCGACAATCAGCTACGTGGGCGTTTCCTCCAGATTGAAGCTTCCGTACACATGCATTCTGAGTGTCAGTCGGAAAGCAGAGAGTTCTGTCGGCGACACATGCCGAAACGAGTCACTTGATCATTTTCAACGTCAACCGCCACCTTCATTCCGCTGGACCCCGTATGGCTTGCTCAGGTTCTTGGTCTCGATATTTATCCTCCAGGCGTTTTGTGCGGCGGTTACCGGCTCATGCGTGCTGTTTTATCGTGTTCATGAAGTAAAAGACCTAAACTTGAATGTACCTAGTAACTTCGCCGCTAGCGGTTGGGAGCATGAAAGATACCGGCGCTCCGCCAGAGATGTCGATAAGACAGTTCAAGTTACAACCTGTCACTCGTTCTTAACTCGCGAGTACACAGCAAAAGAACATGTCGCCCCTCGGACGCCTTGGGTGAGTGCTTAATCATTTGGTGATTTTATTGGTTGATACGTGTGCTAGCACTGGGGCGGATATTTCGATCTTGGTATCTTTCATCGCAGTGCATCACCGGTCAGCCATTTTTTGTACTATATTTCACAGATCGTTGACCGTTTTTTTTCCGGTGTAGGCTAAAGCGTGCGTAGAACCACGCCTACAGCACTATATTCTTCTCCTCACTGGTTGAGATACAGCTTTCGGCAAATGGGGGGTTGTATTTTGACTGATTCCTGCCAGCAACTGGATTTTATGATGTATTGAACTCGTCTCCCTTTTTCCGTGTTTTGCCTATGCACAAGGTCGCAAGCTCGGCTGAAAGTGGGCTAGGACTTTGCTGAGACTCGAACAGTTTGAACTTTGCTCCGATGGACCATCGGAACATTCCGAGGCCCTTTTGCGATGGATAATGTTAATCACACGACTTTTCTGCAACGCTCCTCAGAGGCTCCTCTTTCCCCCCACACCATGATTCTCACTGAATTGCGTCGAGGTCCGGAAGACTAATTCTCGCTCTGCCGTCGGAGCTCGATGACGCCCCCATGGCTGCCCTCCACTGCCATCCACAACGAGACGCTACATGCCTTCAAGAAGTTTGTTCCCGGAGAATTATACTCCCCAAGACGCCCGCGACCGCCGAATCGTACGCGCAGCCGATATAGCCACCGTTGATTTCAACATCTACGCAGTGACTCCCGAGTCCCCGCCAAAGTTCATCGGCACTACAGCCATATTCGACATCGACAGCGGGTCCAAGTCGTGCGAGTCCGGGGTACTCGTCGATCCCGAGTGGTTTCGTGGGGGGGTTGCCACGGAAGCGATGCATAGGGTGCTGCCATACGCGTTCGAGGAGTTCAAGCTCCATCGTGTCGCGTTCAAGACTGGCACGCACAATATCCGTATACGGAGCTGGCTGGAATGGGCCGGGGCCACATTAGAAGGAAGGCTGGGCGCATGGTGATGGCGGATACATGGATATTTGCGTATATAGTATCCTGGAGCGGGCGCAGACTGTCAAGGCGAAGATGGAAGTGCGAATCGACCGGGTTGTGGGCCAGGGGTATTAGATTTACGTTAGCCTTGTCCAGGTCAACGCGTGTTCGTGTTATGAGTACACTTGAACTCAAGGTCGTTTCATTGTCGCGCATCAGTGATAAACACCGGCTCAGGGATGCCCAGACTTGAAGAACGATCCCAGGCTCACGTCGTCCGCCGATCCAATGCAATTGTGGTGAGACACCAGTTAGACGGGATGCAGGATCTGTCAGACTATTGCCTAGACCCGACACAGAAGCAAATGTAGAGGCAAGTTCTGGAATGATTCGACAAAAAAGGTGGCTCGCATTGTTACGTCTTCTAAGTCTTCTTAACAACAAAGGTGGGTGGCCCATATTGTTGCGCTTGTGGTTATGTTCGCACGGACAAGAACGGCATGCAGCGGAATTGGGACAGCGGTGTGAACGCTCTCCTCAAAAGTTCCGGCCGATCGAGCTTGGGGAACTCGGACCGAGATCCGAAGGCGGCATGCTCGCGGCATCGGAGTTTCCTATCTTGGCCTATTGTCTCTCCTTCCAACACGTCAACACGTCCTCCGAGTTCGAACAATAAGGATCGCTCCAGAATCAAAATGGACCCGGCTTATCGATGCCAATTCTTTTGTTAGTAAAGAACATGTGGTCTTCTCACGACGCATAACCTTCACTCGCTTTTCTTTTGTTCTGCGGAGTATGTATAGGGCATCGACTACAATCGTCTCAAGCACTCTGTGCATCCCCCACTGCATCTGTAGGCACTTCTCTTATTGTATCTTACAACACACTCTCTGCAAATGGCCTACCCGACCAAATTCGCATACCCCTCGCCTCCGCCGACGACAAACTCTCTGACCTCGGGCCAGAGGAGCCAACTTATTCGGTCGACGCAGAAACTTGGCCGGCTTTTGGGTACCACTCCCGCACTCATAGAAGAATCGGATTCCATGCCCTCAATGCGTAAGCTCATTGACTCAGTCGCCGATGATTCTATAACTGACTTTCGCTCGTGTAGTCCCATTGAATCTCCAACGGCTTGCCGTTCCCCTTCATATCCAGCTCTCATCGGTCTACGACGACGACGATGCTCTCGTACGATACCCATCATCGGACACGGCTGTATCCTCTGCGTCTTCGCACGGTAGTCTGAAGCGCAATTCCTCCGTATCGTCCGACTCCTCCGGATACTCCGGGAAATCACGCAACTCAACGAAATCTGTCCACGTTAACGAATCTTGGCCCAAGGCCGACCGGCCATTCCTGCGGATCGCAGTGAAAAAACCGTCCAAGCTGGAAGCGATCCCACAATCCCCGCCCGCCACAGGCTCACCGCCCCCGGCGTACTCCCCCGCGGCTCCCCACACGAGCTTCACGCTCCACCCCCTGCCTCCCACGTACAAAACCGCACCCTCGCCGCCGCCCGCCTTCGCCATCCCCTCCAACAACACCATGCGCCGCCAGAAGATGGACCGGCTGCGCCGCACGCTCGGCGACGGCGTCCCGCTCGACCTCGTCTTCCCCGACGAGGAAACGCACCCCGTCCCCGTCCTACACCCGGCGCACCCCTCCGAGGAGGACCTCCCGCTTCGCACCGCCCGTCCCCAGTCCACCCAGCGCATCCGCGCCGCGCGCGACTCGCTCATCGTGCAGCATGCGCCCCGCCAGCGGTTCACGCCCCAGCCGACGCGCGCTGCGCCCCTGCCGCCGACGCCGACGCCGCGCTCGGAGAAGAAGCTCAGCATCATCGCGGAGCGCGAGGAGCCCTTCCCTCCCGTGGATCGGGCGTCCACGGAGTCGGAGCGGTACCAGGGCGACACCGAGGCGGACTTTGCGCCGACGCGGCATCGCCGGTCGTCGCGCTTGTACGAGAATGCGGACGTCCGGCGGGTAAAACGGGTCCCTGTTCCTGCCGCATGAATTTTCTGTATACGTTTCTGTCGTTTCTCATCTGCCTCACACAATGCATATACCTCGCATGGCTCGTCATTCCCTTCTCCCCTCACATACACACTCTTTATATTATGATTCACATAGTTTCATCTTGCATACTTGGGTGCTGTATTTCTGAGAAATATCCGCGCTTCCAGTTGTATTACATGTCTTGATACCGCTATCTTGTGAATCAATCAAGTACACTGACCACAAAAATTATCCCGATTGTTTGTGTGACGCGACGGAGACACCAAGAAATACCAGTCGCAGTGCTTGAGCACGAATATCCGCTAGTCCCCTGGGTCTACTAGGCACATCGAGTTTCCGGGTGGGACGCAGAGCTGGAGAGCAGCGATGCGCTGTGGCGGTTCGCCGGACTTCGAAATCGCAAACACAGTCGGACGACTCACGAACATCCGTCAAACGCTAGCTCAAATATATCACCCCTAACCTACAACCCTGTTGATTCGCTCTTCCCTCTTCGCCTTGACGGCCTGCCATTCCCGCTGCAGGATTCCATACAAACAAATATCCGTTACTCACCTTCGACATCCTTCCACCCATCCCTGATCGTGCCCTCCAATGTGGCTGCCGGTCTGGAACGCGACACGATGGAGCTCGCGCTCCTCCAACGCGTATGTTAGCACCCTCTGCAGCGCCTCCGTGGCAACGCCCTCGCGAAACCACTCGGGATCGAGTATGTCGGTGTCGCACGACTTGAACTCGTTGTCGACGCGGAGCAAGGCTGCTGTGCCGATGAATTTTGGCGGGGACTCCGAGTCGGGCGTCACTGCGTAGATGCTGAAATCAACGGTGGCTGCATCAAACGCGCGGGCGATTCGGCGGTCGCGGGCATCTTGGGGAGTGTAATTCTCGGAGAACAAATTTCTTGAAGGCATGTAGCGTCTCGTTTGTGGATGGCAGTGGAGGGAAGCCATGGGCGCGTCATCGAGCTCCGAAGGCGGAGGGGCCAGAATTAGTCTTCCGGACCTCGACGCAAGCGATTCGGTCAGAATCATGGTGTGGGGAGGAGGGGGGTTGCGAAAAAGTTGTGTGGTTACTATTGGGTTACTAAGTAGTAAAGCATCCCGTCGTCGGATGTTCATCAAAAGGGCCTCGGAATTTTCCGACGGTCCGTCGGAGCAAAGTTCAAACTGTTCAAGTCTTAGCCCACTTTCAGCCGAGCTTGCGACCTTGTGCATGGGCAAAACACGGATCAATACATTATAAAGTCCAGTTTGCTGGCCGGAATCAGTCGAAATACAGTCCCCCATTCGCCGAAAGCTGTATCTCAACCAGTGAGGAGAAGAATATAATGCGGTAGAGATGGTTCTACGCACGCTTTGGCCTACAAGAGAAAAAGAAAAAGGGTCAAAGATCTGTGAAATACGGTATAAAAAATAGCTGACCGGTGATGAACTGTGAGTCCTTCGACGCCATGAAAGATACCAAGTTCGAAACATCAGTCCCAGTACTAGCACAGGCGTATCAACCCACAAAATCACCGAATAATTGAGCACTCACCCAAGGCGTCCGAGAGGCGACATGCTCTTTTGCTGTGTACTCGCATGTTGAGAGGGCGTGGCAGAGTGTAAGTTCAACTTTCTTACCACGTCAAGCCACATCTTCGGCGGGGCGCCGGTATCTTTCGTGCTCCCAACCGCAAGCGAAGTTACTGGGTGCATTTAGGTCTTTTGCCTCATGAACACGGTAAAACAGCGCGCACGCATCTCGCTGTCGATCGCCCCAGGTGCGTACGCGTTCACGGTGATCCCATATTTACCGAATTCCTGCGCTGAATGCCGTCGGTTAATTATACACAATGAATGTGAGGGGACATACCGGCAGCCTGAGTGAGGCCACGGACCGCAAACTTGGAGGAGCAGTACGCGCTCAAACCCTGTGCGCCTGGGTGAATGAATCCATCCGTCTGGTCCTTGTTGAATCGGAGACAGAGATAAAACACACCCTTTTTTCCAGCTACGGAGGAAGCGCCGATGATCTTTCCGCCACGGCCCTGGGACGTCATCTGCATCCCCGCGTACTTGTAGCAGAGGAACGTGCCCCGGCCGTTAATCCTCATTATTCTGTCCCACTCGTCCACAGTTGCTGGGTCGCCGTTACTTTGTGGACAAGACAGGTCCGGGGATACGCACTATCGAGGATCGACGCGTACTTGGCCACTCCCGCGTTCGCAACCATCTGCGCTCGGGGGCAAATCAGCATATTGTGAGGGAGCAAGTTATGGAAGACGAACGACATCGAGCCCGCCATGCGCCGTCACCACGTCCTCGATCATTTTCTTGACCTGATCTTCAACCGATACATCCGCGAGATGCGCAGAGCTCGCGCGACCCTTGGCTTGAATATTCTCAACCACCTCGTTGAGACTCACGGCGCTGGATGTGATGTCGTTCACTGCGACATCGAAGCCGTCGTCCGCCAAGCGCAGAGCAATCAATTTGCCAATGCCCTGTCCTAAAAGTAAACGGTAAGATAATGGGACTCGAACTCTGAGAATGCATGAATTGACACGCACCGGCGCCGGTGACGAGTGCAATGCCTTTTGAGGTCATTGAGGCGTTAATGAACAGCTAGCGGGTTGTGTGTGAGAGAGAGAGAGAAGGTCACCGGGGCATGGGACGGCAACCCGCAACTGTCTAGCAACTGCCAGCCTCTAAGTATGGGCGTGATACAGAGATCATGGGCCTGCTAGTAAGCCGGTAACCGCCGCACAAAACACCTTAATGGAGCCTGAGTAAGCCATACGGGGTGCCTGACCAACCCGCAGAATGAAGGTAGCGGTTGAAGTTGAAGTTGTCGGCATGGCTGCCGGCACCGGCGGCGGCCGACGACAGAATCATGATGATGTTCAGACTTCTCCTCGCTTCTCCTGGCGTTTCTTTCCCACTGGCACTCAGAGTGCATGTGTACGGAAGCTTCATTCTGGAGGGAAAAGCCCACTGTCCTGGGCTCTTGAATCGTGTTTCTCCGCCACTTTCTGCCAGAGGCTCTACTTAGTCTTACTATGCCGTCGAAAGGAATCGCCCTCGTTACTGGTGCTGGTATGAATGTTCATGTCCGACCGGAGGACGCTCGGCCTGACTTCACTCAGCGCAGGGAATAGGACGAGCCGTAGCTCTCCGTTTGGCCGAAGACGGGTTTGACGTCGCTGTTAACGACATCGCCAGTAATTCAGCGCCGCTCGATGCGCTGGTGGATGAAATACAGAAGAAAGGCCGCGAAAGCTCAACATTTGTTGCGGATGTGTCTCAGGAGGAGCAGGTGAAGGAGATGGTGGAGCTCGTCGTAAAGAAGCTCGGGCGCCTCGATGTTGTTCGTCATTTCCTCTTTCCTGCCAACGAGCTCGTCTTGTTGATCCAAAGCAGATGGTCGCGAATGCCGGGGTATTAGGACGGGTGGTGCACTTGACAGAAGGTGAGTGGTAATAACGGCGGTGTGGTACCTTCTGAAGCCGCATCAGCATCTTCGGAAGAGTGGGACCGAGTTATGAACGTCAACGCTCGGGGGACATTTCTCTGCTACAAGTACGCAGGAATGCAGATGATTAAACAGGGAGGTGGTGGCCGAATCATCGGAGCGTCGTCTATTGCTGGGAAGCAAGGCAAGTTCAAGCTGATGTGGCTCGATGCGTCAATGTTAAATGGCTTTTTGGCAGGTATGGCAACTCATGGGATCTACTCTGCCTCCAAATTCGCGGTGCGAGGCCTCACTCAAGCCGCCGGTCGGTTGCCCTGCTGTGTTTTAACCTGAACATCCGATTAAACGCAAGACAGCATTGGAATTTGGAGCTCATGGCATCACCGTGAACGCCTACGCACCGGGAGCCATCGACACCGCCATGCGTAAGATCTCCCTTAGTGATGGAACATTCTGTTCAACTTTGCCCCATAGTGGCCGCGTCCGACACAACAGGAAACCGAGGGAATGAGGCAAGCAAATTGTATTCTGCACATCTTACCCATACTTACTTTTGGCCAGTTCAAGGCAATGTCACCCCTGAAAAAGCTTGGGCAAGTGATATTTACCAAACAACGTCCGAGCAATTGAAATTAATCGGTTGAAATAGACTCCCGGAAGATCTTGCCGATTTAGTGTCATTCTTGGCCTCACCGCAGTCTCAGTTCATCACGGGTAGGCTTTGGAGACAATCCGCATGTTCAACTAACGGACATATATTGATTCCAGGACAAAGTGTTCGTTGTGGTTGATTAGCGTCAATTTATACTCGCTGATTTTCTGCTGCTCTAGATCTCAATCAACGGGGGTACCTTTTTCGATTGATTCTGCATCTAATGTGTCAGGACTCTGTTTTCGAGGGTTGAAATTGTACGAGCGGTTGAATTCCGACTAGGAAGTGTTTCCCTTCTGTATTCGAAGTCCCTGTATTTATGAATTCAAGGAATTGTGTTACCATTTTTGTGGATGTGAGTTAAGGCCAAAGCAACCATCCACACACAGCGAGCCTCAGCGGCGTGCTAAAGTTGAGGGGCCTAGTAGGTGTCCCCGGCCCGGAGTTTGATAATGGATAGTTCCAATGTGTTGACAAGTTGGCCTTTCGTCCTGTCACTTGCTGTTGCCCTCCCGTTCCAAGCGAAAGAAACTGTCGCAGGTTCCACTAGTGGCGATGGCCGTCCCGTCTCGTTTATGGCAGTGGAGGGAAGCCATGCGCGTCATCGAGCTCCGACGGCGGAGCTAGAATTAGTCTTCCGGACCTCGACGCAAGTGATTTAGTGAGAATTATGATGTAGGGAGAAAGAGGAGGGTTTCAGAAAAAGTCGTGAGCTGCGGCAGTGATCTCGTCGGATGTTCATCCAAGGGTCTCGGAATTTTCCGATGGTCCGTCGGAAAAAAAGTTCAAACCGGTCATTCAAACCATTGCCAGCACACTTTTGGCAGCTGAGCGCTGAGCTTGCGACCTTTTACGTGGCTAAAATACGGCCCAAACAAGGTCGCAAGCCGACAAGACCGCGAACCAAATCCAATTATTTTCTTTAATTTCAATACCAACGAGTGCCTGTTGTTCTTACCACATGAGTACAAGAACCTATCTAGATACACAGTCACTGACCACCGTACAAAAAGAGTTCAACTCGTTATCAAATTTGCTAGCAAGAATCAGTCGAAACACAACCCCCTATTTGCCGAAAGCTGTATCTCATCCACTGAGGAGAAGAATATAATGCGGTAGAGATGCTTCGACGCACGCTTTGGCCTACAAGGGAAAACATGCTCAACGATCTGTGAAATATGATACAAAAAATGGGTGACCGGTGATGAACTGCGAGTCCTCGGACGCGATGAAAGATACCAAGTTCGAAACATCCGTCCCAGTGAGCACACGTATCAACCAATAAAATCACCAAATGATTAAGCACCCACCCAAGGCGTCCATGTTCTTTTGCTGTATACTCGCGAGTTGAGAACGCGTGGCAGGTTGTAAGTTGAACTGTCTTATCGCGTTAAGCCACATCTCTGGCGGAGCGCCGGTATCTTTCGTGCTCCCAACCGCTAGCGAAGTTACTAGGTGTATTTAGGTCTTTTATCTCATGAACACGATAAAACAGCGCGCATGAGCCGGTAACCGCCGCACAAAACGCCTTAACAGAGGATAAATATAGCCATACGGGGTCCCGCGGAATGAAGGCGACAATTGAAGTTGAAAACGATCAAGTGACTCGTTTCGGCATGTGTCGGCATCGGCGTCCGACATAACCCTCTTCTTTCCCACTGGCATTCCACAATGTATGTGTACGGAAGCTTCAATCTGGAGCAAACGCCCACGTAGCTGATTGTCGACTGTCCTAGACTCTTGAATCGTGTTCCTCCACCAGGTTCTGCCAGAGGCTCTACTTAGTCTTACTATGCCGTCGAAAGGAATCGCCCTCGTTACTGGTGCTGGTATGAATGTTCATGTCCGAGCAGAGGACGCTCGTCTTGATTTCAATCAGCACAGGGCATAGGACGAGCCGTAGCTCTCCGGTTGGCCGATGACGGATATGATGTCGCTGTTAACGACATCGCCAGTAATTCAGCGCCGCTCGATGCACTGGTGGATGAAATACAGAAGAAAGGCCGCGAAAGCTCAACCTTTGTTGCAGACGTGTCTCAGGAGGAGCAGGTGAAGGAGATGGTGGAGTTCGTCGTAAAGAAGCTCGGGCGCCTCGATGTTGTTCGTCATTTCGTATTTTCCTGGCACCGAGATCGTCTTGTTGATCCAAAGTAGATGGTCGCGAATGCCGGGGTATTGGGAAAAATGCGCTTGATAGAAGGTAGGCGGTAATAAAGGCGCTTTGGTATCTTCTGAAGCCGCAACAGCGTCTTCGGAGGAGTGGGACCGAGTTATGAACATCAACGCTCGGGGGACATTTCTCTGCTACAAGTACGCAGGAATGCAGATGATTAAA
This sequence comes from Mycena epipterygia, assembly GCA_029281465.1. NCBI lineage: Eukaryota > Fungi > Basidiomycota > Agaricomycetes > Agaricales > Mycenaceae > Mycena > Mycena epipterygia. The sequence goes on along the minus strand of JARJCQ010000070.1, from coordinate 154,922 downwards.
CAGGGAGGAGGTGGCCGGATCATCGGAGCATCGTCTCGTGCAGGGAAGCAAGGCAAGTTCAAGGTGATGTGCCTCGATGCGTAAATGTTAAATGGCTTTGTTGGCAGGTGTGGCAACTCATGGGATCTACTCTGCCTCCAAATTTGCGGTGCGAGGCCTCACTCAAGCCGCCGGTCGGTTGCCCTGCTGTGTTCTAACCTGGACATCCGATTGAACACAAGACAGCATTGGAATTTGGAGCTCACGGCATCACCGTGAACGCCTACGCACCGGGACCCATCGACACTCCTATGAGTAAGATATCCGTTAGTGACGCGAGACTCAGTTTAATTTTGACCTGCAGTGGCCTTCGGAGCTGACCCGGATGGAATAATGAAGAAGAAGGCAAGTGACCGTCATGCTGCACGTTGCCTACCCTTACGTTTGGCCAGTTACTGGAAATGACACCCCTGAAGAAAATCGGGCAAGTGATATATTGGCACAATACATGCGAATGATTAATCGGTTGAAATAGACTCCCGGAAGATATTGCCGATTTAGTGGTATTCTTGGCTTCACCGCAGTCTCAGTTCATCACGGGTAGACCTTTGAGGCAGTCCGCATGTTCAACTAACTGACATATATTGATTCCAGGACAAAGTGTTCGTTGTGGTTGATTAGCGTCAATTTATACTCACTGATTTTCTGCTGCTCTAGATCTCAATCAACGGGGGTCTCTTTTTCGATTGATTCTGCATCCAATGTGTCATGATCAGGACTCAGTTTTCGAGGGTTGAGATTGTATGAGCGGTTGAATTCCGACTAGGAAGTGCTCCTTTCTGTATTTACGAATTCAAGGATCTGTGGATGTAAGTTACGGCGAAAGCAAGCAATCATCCACAGACACAGTGAGCCTCAGCGGCGTGCTAAAATTGAACCCAGGCCTAGGTGTCCCCGGCCCGGGTTTGATAAATGATGGTTCTAATGTTGAGAAGTTGGCCTTTCGTCATGTCACTTGCTGCTGCCCTCCCGTTCCAAGCGAAAGAAACTGTCGCAGGTTTCACTAATGACTAGTAGCGATGGCCGCCCGGCGCAATCACCGCACTATTTCAAGTTGTCTACATGCTACTGCGGCCGAACCCGAATCGCGCGCTAAGCACCGCCTACGGAGTCTGATTATCCATTTGGACTCGCTAGGCCGAAAAAAAAGGTCGGATTGGCCAATTTTTGTCCACGGACTTTTTGGAGAAATTGATAATCGGGAGTCCGTCGCCTATTTCCCTCAGGCCTGGAAGGCTAGACCCGATTTGACGTTTTCCCCCGGAAAAGGCTGTCCAAACGGATTTCGACCTCGCAAAATCAACCGAACTCGGGCATTTTTGTCCGCGTCTGACCTTGGCTTTCCGGTCCCAGGAACATGTCCCCGTTGGACCTAGCTTTGAGGCCCAACCTCAATTTTTTGTTCACGGCCCGGACCTGGTCTTCAAGGGTATAATCAGGACGGGGATATATGACCGGTTGACTCTCGGCTGGTTGGCTTTTAATTCAATTCTATCTTCATCTCTTATTCTTCTCCCACAAATTAGTTCCATGTCATCCAAAGGAGTCGCCCTCGTTACTGGTGCTGGTAGGAGTGTTTTCAACCCACATCTGACGACTCTGGGCTTACTTGCTGCCAGCGCAAGGCATAGGCAGGGGCGTAGCCCTTCGACTGGCGGACGATGGGTTTAATGTGGCCGTTAACGACATCGAAGCAAATACAGCGAATCTCGATACTCTTGTAGAAGAGATTAGGAAGAAAGGCCGGGCGAGTGCGAAGTGTGTTGCGAACGTGTCGCAGGAGAATCAAGTAAAGGAGATGGTCGAGCTCGCCGTGCAGAAGCTTGGGCGGCTTGATGTCGTTTGTCATTCCCCTTCCATTTCCTGACGACACCTTTTTATTCGATGTAGATGGTCGCTAACGCTGGGGTTACGGGACGGCCGGGGATGCAATTGAAAGAAGGTGGGTAATCGGTAATCTGGGCAATGGGGTATATTCTGAAGTGGCGCCAGTGTCTTCTGACGAGTGGGACCGAATTATGAACATTAATGCTCGGGGAACATTCTTTTGCTACAAATTCGCAGGAATGCAGATGATCAAACAGGGAGGTGGTAGTGGTCGAATTATCGGAGCGTCTTCTGTTGCAGGAAAGCAAGGTGAGTTGAAGCTGGTGTTTCCTTATATGGTACTTTTAAATAGTTTGTTTTGCAGGTATAGCAACACATGGGGTTTACTCTGCTTCAAAATTCGCCGTGAGAGGCCTCACCCAAGCCGCCGGTAGGTCGACCTGTTGTGTTTTGACCTGAAAAATTCGATTGAATGGAAGACAGCATTGGAATTTGGAGCTCACGGCATCACCGTAAACGCCTACGCACCCGGAGCCATTGACACCCCCATGAGTAAGATATCCATTGATGATGCGAGCTGGAATTCAATTTTGGCCTGCAGTGGTCACCGCATTTGACCCGGCTGCAGACATGGTGAATAAGGCAAGTATCGCTATGATGCACTTTGCACACACTTACTTTCTCCCAGTTCAAGGAAATGTCACCTCTAAAGAAAATCGGGCAAGTGATATTCTGTATCAAAAATATGTCCGGATGATTAACTGGGTCGCATAGGGTTCCAGCAGACATCGCAGGCCTGGTGTCATTCTTGGCTTCAGAGCAGTCTCAGTTCATTACTGGTGGGTTTTCAGGCAACTTGAATCGACATGTTAAATTCACAGAAACATTCTGAATAGGGCAAACTGTTCGTCGCCCAAATTCTGTTTGATCCTCGCTCATTTTATTCCACCACAGATTTCGATCAACGGGGGTGTCTTTTTTGATTGACTTTGCATCCGGTCCACTGTGTCAAATGTTCAAGGACTGAAATTGCAATTAATACGAGCGGTTGAAGCCTATAGAGAGCTTCAAAAATTGAACATGAGCCACGTGAATGCGATGTTCAATTTGTTCGGATGATCGGCATTTACGGGGACATCCCGGGTTGGAGGGTGGTATGCATATATATCTGACTCTAGAGCGATTCAGACGTTTGTTGACGCGTCGTCGAACAACTTCAAGTCTGAGAACACGAACGGGTTTGAAATTTGATTATCCGAATGTTGACTTGTCACTTGCTGCTACCTTCCCGTCCGGAGCGAGAGAAGCTGCGGGTACCATTCGCTATGGGAAAAATTACGGCACTAACTTTCAAGCCGTGTCCACACTACTGCGGCAGACTGCGGCCGCCGTACCCAATTCGCACTAAGGACCACCTACAGGGACACATGACTCCTGGCCGGCGGCTTGCTTTCTCTTCCCCGACCAGCCACTGCCATGTCATCCAAAGGATTCGCCCTCGTCACTGGTGCTGATAGGAGTGCTTTCGACTCCCATTCGGGCACTCTCGGTTTACTCAACTCTACTACTTAGCGCAAGGTATAGGAAGGGATGTAGCCCTTCGACTTGCGGACGATGGGTTTGACGTGGCCGTTAACGACCTTGAAGGAAAGTCAGCGAACCTTGATACGCTTGTGGAAGAGATACAGAAGAAAGGGCGGGCGAGCGCGAAGTGTGTTGCGAACGTGTCGGAGGAGGATCAAGTGAAGGAGATGGTCGAACTCGCCGTGCAGAAGCTCGGGCGACTTGATGTGGTGCGTAATTTTCCTTCTTCCTGATGAGACGTTTCCGATCCAAAGTAGATGGTCGCGAATGCTGGGATAGTGGGACGGCTGAACATGCACCTAGTGGAAGGTAAGCGGTAATAGAGGCCGTGCGGTATCTTCTGAAGCCGCAACAGTGTCTTCGGAGGAGTGGGATTGAGTTATGAACGTCAACGCTCGGGGGGTATTCCTTTGCTACAAGTTTGCAGGAATACAGATGATTAAACAGGGAGGTGGTGGCCGAATCATCGGAGCATCATCTCTTGCTGGGAAGCAAGGCAAGTTAAAGCTGATGTGTCTCGATGCGTCAATGTTAAATGGCTTTTTTTTGGCAGGTATGGCAACTCATGGGATCTACTCTGCCTCCAAATTCGCGGTGCGAGGCCTCACTCAAGCCGCCGGTCGGTTGCCCTGCTGTGTTTTGACCTGAACATCCGATTAAACGCAAGACAGCATTGGAATTTGGAGCTCACGGCATCACCGTAAATGCCTACGCACCCGGAGTCGTTGACACCCCCATCGGTAAGATATCCGCTAGAGACGCGAGATTCAGTTTAATTTTGACCTGTAGCGGTCCCCGGAGCTGACCAGGATGGAACCATTAAGAAGAAGGCAAGTGTGCCATGCTGCATGTTGCCCACACTTACGTTTGGCCAGTTATTGGAAATGACACCCCTGAAGAGAATCGGGCAAGTGATATATTGGCAAAATACATGCGAATGATTAATCAATCGGGTCACATATATAGGGTTCCAGCGGATATCGCAGGTTTGGTGTCATTCTTGGCCTCATCGCAGTCTCAGTTTATCACGGGTGAGTTTTTAGGTAACTTCAATCTGGATGTTGAACTCACAGAGATCTCTTCTCAATAGGACAAACTGTTAGTCGTCGTCAACCAGAGTCCGTTTGGTAACTCGCTTACTTAAATCTGCGCAGATTTCGATCAACGGGGGTCTCTTTTTCGATTGACCGTGCATCCAGTCCACTGTGTCGATTTTCGGACGCTGTAATTTTGTTTTGAATCTGATGAAGAGCTTGATTTCCGTTGTTGTTCGTGAGGCCTGGCAGGCTAGACCCGATTTGGTAGGGCTTTTCCCTAGAAAGGGCTGTCCGAACGGATTTCGCCCTCGCAAATTCAACCGAACTCGACCATTTTGTCTGCGTCCGACCTAGCATTTCCGGCCCCAGGAGCCAATTTTTGTCCTCTAGGTTTGGGGTCCCAAACCTCAAATTTTTGGTTGTACAAATTTTGTGATAGCAAAGAAAAAGGAGAGCTATGTGCCACAGTTCCTTGGTGTAACATGCTGCTCTCGAATTCGAAACAATTTTAAACTTCAGCAACTGAATATGAGTCACGTGAATGCTAGGTTCAATCATCGGCATTTGCCGGGACATAGCCACCGGACGGGTTTGATGAGCTGATTGTCCGAATGTTGACTTGCCTCCCGTCAACACTTGCTGTCCCTTACCTTCCCGTCCAGAGCGAGAGAAACTGCAGGTTCCATTGGCGATGGGAGGAATCACGGCACTGAATTACAAGCCCACTACTTACGACAGATAAGATAGGATAGGATTACCGACACCAGGTCCCGAATCGGAACGGCCGGATAACGTACTACATACAGACGGCGTAAATGTATGCTACAGATGTATCTAATGTCCGAACTAGCCCGCCTCGTATGTGTTGCTTTCCCGGCCAATGCGACAATCATCAAACATTAAATAATTGCCATCCACAGGCAGGATGATAAATGCAAACCTGGTCGTAGTCGGCCAGGAGTCAAGGGCCAGTTCTCCGACCCTAAACAAAAATCACAGCATCCAGAAAGCCACAAACATATGAGTGAACCGTCTCGCGATTTCGACTCGGATACACGAAATATTTATAGAACTAGTACGGCCGCATCTGAGCTAATACGGCCGCACCTGGCCGTACCGGATTCGCACGCGAAGGACCGCCTACAACTCCTGGCCGGCTGCTTACTTCTATCTCCCCCCACAGTCACTGCCATGTCGTCCAAAGGAGTCGCCCTCATTACTGGTGCTGGTAGGAGTGCTTTCAACCCATTCGAGGACTCTCGGCTTAATCTCTACTACTTAGCACAAGGTATAGGCAGGAGTGTAGCCCTCCGACTGGCGGACGATGGATTTGACGTGGCCGTTAACGACATCGAAGGCAATTCAGCGAACCTTGATACGCTTTTAGAAGAGATACAGAAGAAAGGGCGGGTGAGCGCGAAGTGTGTTGCGAACGTGGCGGAGGAGGATCAAGTGAAGGAGATGGTCGAGCTCGCCGTGCAGAAGCTCGGGCGACTTGATGTGGTGCGTAATTTTCCTTCTTCCTGATGAGACATGTTCGATCCAAAGTAGATGGTAGCAAATGCCGGGGTTTTGGGACGACCGGGGATGAACTTGACAGAAGGTAAGCAATAATAAGCCCATGCGGTATCTTCTGAGGCCGCAACAGTGCCTTCGGAGGAGTGGGATCGAGTTATGAACATCAACGCTCGGGGGGTATTCCTTTGCTACAAGTTCGCAGGAATACAGATGATTAAACAGGGAGGCGGTGGCCGAATCATCGGAGCGTCGTCTCTTGCTGGGAAGCAAGGCAAGTTCAGGTTGATGTGTCTCGATGCGTAAATGTTAAATGGTTTTTTTTGGCAGGTATGGTAACTGCTAGTGTCTACTCTGCCTCCAAATTCGCGGTGCGAGGCCTCACTCAAGCCGCTGGTTGGTTGCTCCCCTGTGCTTTGACCTGAACATCCGATTAAATGCAAGACAGCATTGGAATTTGGAGCTCACGGCATCACCGTAAATGCCTACGCACCCGGAATCATTGACACCCCCATGAGTAAGATATTCGTTAGTGACGCGAGATTCAGTTTAATTTTGACCTGTAGCGGCCTCCGGAGCTGATCCGGATGGAACTATTAAGAAGAAGGCAAGCGACCGCCAAGCTGCACATCGTCCACACTTACGTTTGGCCAGTTACTGGAAATGACACCTCTAAAGAAAATCGGGCAAGTGATATATTGGCAAAATACATGCGAATGATTAATCGGGCCACATATATAGGGTTCCAGCGGATCTCGCAGGTTTGGTGTCATTCTTGGCCTCGCCGCAGTCTCAGTTCATTACGGGTGGGTTTTTGTGCAACTTCCATCTACATGTTGAACTGACGGAGATTTATTTAAAACAGGGCAAACTGTTAGTCGCCGTCAACATTGCAACCAGACTTTTCTGATGATCGCTCATGTTATTCTGCCACAGATTTCGATCAACGGAGGTCTGTTTTTTGACTAATCGTGTACTGTTCAATATTCGTTCCTGCAATAACATCCAGTCCTTCTGTATGAAATGCCGATATTCGTCAGCTTGGCTTGTAAGTTGATTCACAAACGTCGACCACGCCGAGGCCCGAATACATAATATGGAACACGTTCGTCACAACTCACGACCGTATGTATGCATACATTCAACCCCGCGGTTTACCGCCGCCCCGACGACCGGGGCCCAAGAGGTACTCGAGATCTTGGCTATTTGACCATTAGATACCTAATCAGAGTCTAGGACAAAGACCCAATTTTTTTTCAAGAGGTGGGCATGAGCTGTGGCATGAAGAGCCTTCGGCAACACCGGCATCCTGGATTTACGTCCCAATTTGGGGGGGGGGGGGGGGTCATTCACGTGTGTTGATGAGTCCGACCGATCCAATTTGCCGGGGCCAATAAACCTGCCAACTGTGGGAATCTGAACTTAGGGAACTTGTGCTCACTTCGATATTACTCTCGTAGCCTGGGTTACTGGTTGAATACTGAATAGAATCGTACGTATACGGCATCCTACTGCATCCTAGCGCCCAGACGGCAGGGGAGTTTTCTATGTACCAGACCTACGAATGGAGCTGCGAGCTTGAGCGCGGCGTGGATGTGCATGATCAGCTATGATCAGATAAATAATCCGACAATCTTTATCGTATCCGTGGCTCTCTGTTGCAGGTGCTAACGTGAACCTTGGCGGCGAGAGGCACGGGCCTGAAGATCCTGCCCGCCCCAGTCGGATACTTATATATTGCAGTACTGGTTCGGCGATGATGGTTACTATACTTACGTACCAACCAAGTTCAGAAGTTTAGTTCCGATATTTGTCCGATGTAAGTTTTACCCTGGAGGATTTCACGATGTTTGGGCTCGAATTTTAAACAAACGGGGTTGTAATTTCATCGGAGAGGTTGAACTGATTCAGATGGCTCAGATTATGTCCCGTCCCCTCGTCCTCGCCCCAAGTATTACGATAAGTGTTTACTCGCTAGGGTTTGAAGTCTCAGACTTCGGAGGAGGGCTGGTGCTAGATTTAGATTTAGCCCCTACATAGGCATAGGTACGGCGCGGAGCCGAGCCAGTAATAATTAAATAAGGCGTAGGAGTTGAACTAACGATGGTGTCAACATTCCCGAAGGATCAACACTTCTTCTGAATCGTCCGAGTCTCCAAATGCTAAATCCCCTTCGACGAATTGTACTACAGAGTAACATCGTCGAGCATACTCATCAGGAAAAACCCAAATTGCTATGAGGTGCTATATAGACATACATAGACAGATATAGACGATATAGACGATATAGCAACTGTCTATATCGTCTATATGTGTCTCTGTGTATCAATATAATAAGCCATAGAATTTTGGTTTTTGCTGATGCTACCACTTCGCCAAGAATTAGCACTTCCCCCCAAAATTATGTACTAATCGAAAGTGGTGTCGCATAAACTCATAATCTGGGGGACCTACAGTAGATCTCAGCGTTCGAGGACGGCGCCAGGAAGAGCTCGAAGCAGCCTGAGATTACAGAGTTCAATCTCCTCCCTCGCACAGCGCTGTTGAGACGCGGTCTGAGACTCGGAAATGATTCACTGACAACGGCAACAACAACAACGCATCAGGTGTTTTTCGTCCGAGTCGGATTTTAGAGACTGCCTATGAAGTTCGATAAATTCCACTGGCAGTCGCCGATACTTGGCGCACGTATGAGATACATAGCGAAGGAGGCTAGAAGAAAGCGCAGAATCTGGACGAACCATTGAATGGATATGCTAATCCCGAGAGCCCGAGATTAATGTACATCCGCCAAGAGAGACATTCACTGAATCCAGTGCATAGTACAGTACTATGCAGAAAGACCAAAAGAAAGATAGAAAAACTGAACGTAAGGAGCACAGGTGTTTGGATCGTCTGCGTGCCGGCTGGAAGATGCTCACAGTGGTGGAATCGGCCCAAGATTAAGTGGTCGAAGTAGGCTAAGCTGGGTGCGCACGACCCAGGCCATACAAGAAGCCCCGACATTGGCGTTTGAGACGTGTGCGAGTATTGTAACACTGCTACTCCGTCTGCGAGCACAGACATATATACATCCAAGAAGACCCGGAAGGAATAGATAGCATGCTCATCCCAGATGAGATGAGGCATGTCGAAAACCGTGCGAGGAAATCTATGCCAGAAGACGCGCGTCGGGGACGGATACTGAGAGCAGCTTCGTCCGAGTCGAGAGGCAGATAAAATACAGTATCAACGAGGGAGGCACCGAGAGATTGAGTTCTAGCCAGTTCTGCAGAACGCTGCCCAGAAAGCCGTAGGTCGAGGACCAGTAGTGAAACAAACTGAGGCCATCCATCATTCAGCAACAAGACGAGAATGAGAGAGGTCGCACAGAGAGGCATTTTAAATCGATGGCATTCGGGAAAAGGCTGCGGAAGCGGGTTCGGATTGGATTGGATTGGATTTCAGTTGCATTAATTTTCTTCCGGGTTCACAATTTTTAAGGTTTTTTATGATTAGCGGTGTACAAAATGTCTGCTAGCGACAGACGACGGAGAATAATTTCCCGCCATTTCTTGAAGTGATATTCTACTCTCGAATCCGAAAAACTTCAACAATTGAACATGAGTCACGTGAATGCTAGGTTCAATTTGCTCGGAGATGATCGGCATTTGCCGGGTTGGAGAGTGGTATGCATATATACATCTGACTCTAGAGCGATCCAGACGTTTGTTGAAGCGTCGTCGAACACACACCACTTTGGGGATTCTGAGAACGCGAGCGGAAATTTGATTGTCCAAATGTTGACTTGTCACTTGCTGCTACCTTCGTCCGGAGCGAGAGAAGCTGCAGGTACCATAGGGTACCATCGGCGAAAAATTACGGCACTAAATTTCAAGCCGTATCCACGCGATTCCAGTGACATGATTCCTGAGCGGATTGTGGACTGGGTGCAGTTGACCGCATGTTATTCATGATCATCGTACTCCCTAGATCGGCCACATAGTCTAATTATAAGCATGTGGGTGCTATCCACGCTCTTCCACGCTACTGCGGCAGACTACGGCCGCCGCTAAGGACCGCCTAGAGGAACACATGACTCCCGGTCGGTTACTTGCTTTTATCTTCCCCGACCAGCCACTGCCATGTCGTCCAAAGGAGTCGCCCTCGTCACTGGTGCTGGTAGGAGTGCTTTCGACTCCCATTCGGGCACTCTCGGTTTACTCAACTCTACTACTTAGCTCAAGGTATAGGAAGGGGTGTAGCCCTCCGACTTGCGGACGATGGGTTTGACGTGGTCGTTAACGACCTCGAAGGAAAGTCAGCGAACCTTGATACGCTTGTAGAAGAGATACAGAAGAAAGGGCGGGCGAGTGCGAAGTGTGTTGCGAACGTGTCGGAGGAGGAACAAGTGAAGGAGATGGTCGAGCTCGCCGTGCAGAAGCTCGGGCGACTTGATGTGGTGCGTAATTTTCCTTCTTCCTGATGAGACGTTTCCGATCCAAAGTAGATGGTCGCGAATGCTGGGATAGTGGGACGGCTGAACATGCACCTAGTGGAAGGTAAGCGGTAATAGAGGCCGTGCGGTATCTTCTGAAGCCGCAACAGTGTCTTCGGAGGAGTGGGATCGAGTTATGAACGTCAACGCTCGGGGGGTATTCCTTTGCTATAAGTTTGCAGGAATACAGATGATTAAACAGGGAGGTGGTGGCCGAATCATCGGAGCATCATCTCTTGCTGGGAAGCAAGGCAAGTTAAAGCTGATGTGCCTCGATGCGTAAATGTTAAATGGTTTTTTTTGGCAGGTATGGCAACTCATGGGATCTACTCTGCCTCCAAATTCGCGGTGCGAGGCCTCACTCAAGCCGCCGGTCGGTTGCCCTGCTGTGTTTTGACCTGAACATCCGATTAAACGCAAGACAGCATTGGAATTTGGAGCTCACGGCATCACCGTAAATGCCTACGCACCCGGAGCCGTTGACACCCCCATCGGTAAGATATCCGCTAGAGACGCGAGATTCAGTTTAATTTTGACCTGTAGCGGTCCCCGGAGCTGACCCGGATGGAGCCATGTTGAAGAAGGCAAGTGTGCCATGCTGCATGTTGCCCACACTTACGTTTGGCCAGTTATTGGAAATGACACCCCTGAAGAGAATCGGGCAAGTGATATATTGGCAAAATACATGCGAATGATTAATCGGGCCACATATATAGGGTTCCAGCGGATATCGCAGGTTTGGTGTCATTCTTGGCCTCACCGCAGTCTCAGTTTATCACGGGTGAGCTTTTAGGCAACTTCAGTCTGGATGTTGAACTCACAGAGATTTCTTCTGAATAGGGCAAACTGTTAGTCGTAATGAACCAGAGTCCGTTTGGTAATTCGCTTACTTGAATCTACGCAGATTTCGATCAACGGGGGTCTCTTTTTCGATTGACCGTGCATCTAGTCCACTATGTCGATTTTCGGACGCTGTAATGTTATTTTGAATCAAATGAAGAGCTTCCCTTGGTCTATTTGAGAATTCAAGGAATCGAGTTGCTGGTTTTGTGGACGACATCGACCACTGTATTTTTTGGCCTCAAGCAACCATCCGCAGAGAACAGCCAGCTTCAAGTTCAACAGGTCAGGTGACTCGACCCGATTGAATCCAAATATTGACTTGCCGAAGTTCTTCAAGATTCACTTGATGTTCAACCCTCCCGTGGGGAGTGAGATAAACTGTAAGCTCCACTGACGATTCGGCGCAATCACGACACTAACTTCAAGCTGTTTGCATGCTTTCACGGCGGCCTTGCTGGTTGCGTGCTAACTTGAAGGACCCTGGACCGCCTACTACGGGCCCCAGGACTCCACAACTGACATGACTCCTGGATAGCTGTTAACTGGCTTGCTTTCATCTACTCAGATTATCTTCCTTCCTCTCCCACCAGTCACTGTCCATGTCATCTGTATAATTCTAAAGGAGTCGCCCTCGTCACTGGTGCTGGTAGGAGCGCTTTCAACTCACATTCAAGGACTCCCGGTTTGCTCGCTACCAGCGCAAGGCATAGGCCGTAGTGTGGCACTCCAGATCGGGGACGATGGATTTGACGTCGCCGTTAACGACATCGATAGGAATTCAGAGCAGCTTGACACCCTTGTAGAAGAGACACAGAATAAAGGCTGGGCGAGCTTGAAGTGTGTTGCGAACGTGTCGCAGGAGGATCAAGTGACGGGGATGTTCGAGCTCGCCGCGCGGAAGCTTGGCGTCGTTGTGGTTCGTCATTCCCCTTCTATTCGCTGACGAGACCTTTTTGACCCAACGTAGATGGTCGGGAATGCTGGGATGTTGGGACGCGTGATGCACTTGACAGAAGGTGAGCGGCAATAAAACTCATGCAGTATCTTATGAGGCCGCAATAGCGTTTTCAGAAGAGTGGGACCAAGTTATGAACGTTAACGCTCAGGGTTATTTCTTTGCTACATGTTCGCAGGAATACAGATGATTAAACAGGGAGGCGGTGGCCGAATCATTGGAGCGTCTCTTGGAGGCAAGCAAAGTGGGTTCAAACTGATGTTTCCCGGCGAGTAAATGTTAAATGGCTTGTTTGGCAGGTATGGCAACTCATGGGATCTAATCTGCCTCTAAATTCGCTGTGAGAGGCCTCACTCAAGCCGCCGGTAGGTTGACTTGCTTGATGTATTTTTGAGCTCAACAACTAATGAACCGGAGGTCAGCTTTGGAACTTGGAGCTCACGGCATCACCGTAAACGCCTACGCACCCGGAATCATTGACACCCCCATGAGTAAATTGTTTTTTTTAGTGATGCGAGGTTGAATTCAAATTTGGCCTGTAGTGGCCGCCGCATTCGACCCGGCTGGCGAAATGGCCAATACGGCAATTAGTCGTCCTGCTGCATCTTTCGCCCAATTCAAGGAAATGTCACCTCCGAAAAAACTCGGGCAAGTGATATATTCCAAAATGCATGCGAATAATTAATCGAGTCATAGAATTCCAGCGGATGTCGCCGGTTTGGTGTCATTCTTGGCTTCGGAGCAGTCTCAGTTCGTGACAGGTGGGTTTTTATGTAAATTCCATCTGCATGTTGAACTCACACTGGAGGCAAAGGTCCACGCACCTGGGTTCCGTGGAATGCATGTTGGGGCGCATGTACTCACATGCAGTAAAACAGTTGATAAAGGTGCTTGGGGCAGGACAAAGGGAGGCTTTGTCCGCCCCGCACTGAGGACAAAGCCTCCCTTTGTCCTGTCATAAGTGCCGGTTGTTAAAGAGATACGGGAGCTGAGCAACTACCAGGCACATGCGTTCCACGCACCTGGCTTCCAGGTGCATGGTCCTTTGTCCCTGGTGTCACAGAGATTTATTCCGAATAGGGCAAACTGTTAGTCACCATCAACCAGACTCTTCTGATAATTGCTGATGTTATTCCGCCACAGATTTCGATCAACGGAGGTCTATTTTTCGATTAGTCGTGTACCGTTCAATATTTGTTTTTGCAAAAAAGATCCAGTCGATATTCGTTGTAAGTTGATTCACAAACATCGACCACGCGACGGAGGCCGAGGCTCGAATACTCCCAGAGGGCTCTACACTTAACGCGCGCACGTTTGATTTTATGTTTCTTCTGTTTTTATTTGCCCATCGGCGGTTTAGCAGACAATCTACATATTTATTCAAGCCATCTTCTAACTTGATGTCTCCAACTGAAGACAGGACTGGGGGAGGGAGGTTCGTCTGTTTCATCTTGGAGGCAGGGACCGTCCTGGCACAACGCCAACGCGCATTCGGTTCTGACAGTCAAACTGCAAAATTTAACATCGTGGTGCACCGGTTTTTTTTTGAACTCGTTCACAAAATAGTACCTAAATCATGGGGCACCCTGCGTATCCAGATAATACAGACCACGTTCATCACGATTTACGACCGTATGTTACTACGTATTCGTACATTTGAACCACGCGGCCTTTGAACTTTGAACCACGCAGCCTACCGCCGCCCCGACGACCGGGGCCAGTAAATCTGCCAACCGTGGGAATCTGAACTTGGGGGGAACTTCATTTCGATATTACACATGTATCCTGGGTTACTGGTTGAGTACTGAATGGAATCGTACGTATACGGTATCCTAGCGCCCCCCCACCTCCCCGGCGGGGAGTTTCTATGTACCTACCGACCTACGAACGGAGCTGCGAATTCGGGGGGTGAACATACGGCATGGTGCAGATGATCAGCTATGATCAGCTACATAATCCGACAATCTTGATCGTATCCGCGGCTCTCGCAGGTGCTTAAAATGGAACCTTGGCGACGACGGGCACGGGCCTGAAGATCCTGCCCCAGTTGGATATATATTACTGGCCTTCGGCGATGATCGTAACTCGTTACCAGACTACGTACCAACCAAGTTTAGAAGTTTAGTTGGAATGTCACTGGGATGTAGGTTCTTTTACTTTGGAAGCGGAATTGGGGTTAGGAAACGCGGGCCGGGGTTAGAGTCAGATTCAGGTATAGCATCGGTCCCAGGAATAATAGTTGAACAAGATTCACGTGACCTTCGTGGCGAATCCGCTGCAATTTTTGAGTCGCCGGCAATCCCCCTGCTCTTCCACTGCGCGATAAGTATTTCTCGCCCTTGCCTCTCAAAATTCAAATCCCCAATTCGACGAATTGTGCTAGTAACATTGAGCATACCAAGAATTAGCACTTCCCCTCACAATGATGTACTCAAAAGCCGTGTCGCTGAAATTCATAATGTGGCCGTCATCGGGACTTGTGCGTGCCTCGGCTGGATGATGCGCAGCGAGAGACTGCCGGTGGAATCGGCCGAAGATTAAGTGGATGAAGTAGGCTAAGGCTAATTTAATTATAATCATAAGCTGGGTGCGCACGACCCGGGTCATACGAGAAGACGCGACATCGGCATCGGCATTTGAGACGTTGCTGCTGCTGTGCGAGTATTATGTATTATGGCACTGCTACTCCGCCTGCGAGCACATACTGTACATGCATCCCAGGAGACGCTGAAGGGATAGATACTTAGCATGCTCGACGCTCGTCCCAGATGAGATGGTGCGTCGAAAACCGTGCGAGGAATATATGCCAGAAGACGCATGGGAAAAACGCCGAGAGTGGCTTCTTCCGAGTCGGGACGTCGATAAAATACAGTTATCAACGTGGGAGGCACCGAGAGATAGAGATTGAGTTCTAGCCGGGAAGAAAGCGTGTGCAGAACGCTGCCCAGAAAGCCGTCCATCATTCTGGTAGGGTAGGATGCCCCAACAATATTAGCATTGACATTGACACTTTCCCCAAGAATTGCGAGAAAAGAAGGAAGGAATTGGAAATCGAAACCTCGTACCACAGGCTCTTGACTGATAAAATTAAATTTGGGCCACTCGCGTTGAAGAAGCAACTGGTCTTGAACACCTGGAGTGGCCTACTTATGGATGAAGATCCGTTGTCAGATGACTGGACATACGAGGGGGTTTTAGGGGGTATGCGGACCATGACTAACAATAGACCCGGGATAGGATAGCTCTTTCAGGCCGGAGTCGTTCCACACTGGTTTAAACAACGTGCGTAACGGCATGTCCTCCTGGACATTTTCATCGGCAACGACAGGCTCAAACCCAGCAACACAAGCGGATGGGCTTGGAATGCTTCTGCAGACTGAGTTTCAGTATCCCAAACGCTCAAAAAAATAAATCTCGTACCGGATAGGATATATAAGGATATATATATGTTATTATGGGATCGCCGCGCCGATCATACAGTTCGACAAGTTCATTCCGCACCAGCTATTTGATTTGAGGAGGACTGCCGAGGCGTGAAACGTCTTGGGGTTTACAGCTGTTCTCGAAATTAATGAGACCGATCATATTTTTTTTTTGCGTTCCCAAAAAAGAAGGTCAACTCACCTTGGCTCAAGGCAGAACTCTTAGAAGCCTGGATCACAGCCAGCCCCGAGTCCGATGGTGAAAGAACAGTAGCGCTTTTCCCAGCACCTTCCTTTTTGGGAAGGCAAAAATAAAATTTGATCGATCTCATTATTTCGAGAACAGCTGTTAATGTATTTACACGAAACGCATTGTTGAAAATTGTTGGATAACGAAGCGGAGGCATTTAGCCGATGACGCTTGGTCGATGACTGGCAGTGGGGTTTACATCGTATATGACATGAAACGGTGAAGGTAACGGGGCCGAGTCTGACGGATAATACTCAGGATAATATATTCGCCCAGCGTCCCATTTCGGAACATGCCGACGGTTGACCGAGTGTGACCGTGATTGAACGGGGTTAACGGCGAAAACGCGCAAGGATTGAACAGAGTTGAACAGTTGTTACAAGTTTCAAGTTCGGAGCCGTCGGCCGAGACGCGGAGATGGTCCGAATCTTGTAACCAATGAGAGAATGAGAAGCGTGGGGGTCAAAAAAACGATACGATTGGCTTACTGCGGAGCTCCCATGACACTGAGAAGACGGAGACTCGGGGTGAGAGATTCCGGATCCGAGAAGAGAAGAGGCGATCGTGATGGCGCGTATTGGGCGCGTATGCGTATTGATTTAATTAGTGCGGATGGCACAACGCGACAGTGGCCATGTCGACAACGCCCAGGGCAGGCAGGGTCTTGTGTGATATTACCTACCTACCAACTTGAACCTGCCACCCTGTTCCACGAGTGGTTGAAACTTGTAACAAAATTCTTGGAATAGCAATGGAATAGCGGAACAAAGCTATATTAGTGGGTTAGTCCGCAGTGGATCCTCTAGAGGCGAAAATAGATGAGGCGAATTCGTATTTTGCGGCGATGATCAGATGATGGATTGGGGCGGACTCGAAGGCCGCCGCAGTCGAGTGCTGCGGAGGGGTCGAGTCCGGACAAGCGCGCACTGGTTGGCTAGGACATCCGCAGCAGGTGCCCCCCCAAAAACAGAGAGAGACTTGAAAGAGAAAATAAAACGGACAGCAACAAGGTGAGAACGAGACAAGTCACAGAGAGGATTTTAAATAGACACCATTTAGGGACAAGGCTGCGGAAGCGGATTAGGATTCGATTCGATTGGATTTCAGTTGCCCAGCTAGCAAATTGGACAAGCACAAAGAAAAGAAGTAAGCAGCGAGGTGGTGGGAATTTCTTGCCTCCTGCGCTTCTCAGACTCCAAGGGGCAACCACGTCTCGCGTCGATATCTGCTATCCTCACCACTCCTCACGCCTGATTACGACCACCACCACCATTACGCTACCAGGAAACTGTCGCGGGATACTTAGACTCGACTACATTTGGACTCGACTTGGACCCATTTGACCTACACTCGACTTGCACTCGACTATTCTGACTTGCATTCGACGTGGGGATGCCCGTCGACAAGACAAAAGCGCCGAAAACGAATGCGAAACGCCCCCAGGAGCACAACAGCGCAGAGTACATCGCGCAGAGCGTACCCGGGGCCAGTGGCGTTACCCATGCCCGTGAACTCGAAGTCAAGCGCAGTCGCGGTTAGCATTAACACCCTCTACTACTCTATTATACCCACTAACCCTATATCCTTCCTTTCCTTTCCCCCAGGCGAAGTGAGCTGCGCAGAGTGCCGGCGGCTGAAAATAAAATGCGACAAGCAAATCCCCTGTCAGTCCTGCATCCGTCGCGGCTGCTCCGCGCTCTGCCCCAACGGCGCACTCGCGACGGGCCAGGGCACGCGCTTCGTCCTCGCTGCGACGGAGCACCTCCACCGCAAGATCGCGCGCATGAGCGAGCGCATCCGCGTGCTCGAGGATGCCCTCACCACGCTCCACGCCTCCAAGGCCGGTGCGGACGGCGCAGCGCACCCCCTGCTTGTTGACGGCGAGAACTTTGCCCTGGTCGCGGACGACGAGGGCCCCCCACCTGGGAGCGCGGGCCGCCGGATGAGCGGGAGCGGGAGCTGGGACGTGCTTGACGGGCCTCCCGATGGGAAGACGGCCGGGGCGAGCGCGGGCGGTGGCGGGGATGTGATCGATGCCTTCGGGACACTCAGCATATCAGACCATGGCATATCGCGTTTCTTTGGACCCACAGGCGGCTGTGAGGTGTGTACTATTCTGCTTTTTTTCTTTCCTTTATCTTTCCACTCGGTGTGCTCGTCCACCGGATTTTTGCATTCGCGCAATTGTCCGTGGCACATCCCCCACCCGGGCCCAGACCCCTCTACCCTTCATCTTCTTCACTTGCTCGATGTTTCTCCGCGTCTAGACGTGTTATCGTCCTTCCATTCTATCCATTAGCATCGCGGCCTTTTTTTGTCAGCTCCATCATTCTTTCTCGCCTTCCCTTTCCGGCGACTTTGGGGTGTGCTGGCGCTCGAAGCTCGAGTATGCGGCGGCGGGGTCTTGGCGTATGTACCACCCCGAAGTGCTCCCGAGCATATGCGCCCGGGTTTATGTTTCTCGGCAGTGGAGTCCTTGCGATTCTCATGCTTCTCCCCACTATCGCCATTCCCGTCTTTCCTGGGTTTATCCGCCTCCAATGCTGACCTCCGCACCCGCAGAGCCTCCTCATCGCGAACCTACCAACAACCCCGAGCACAACAAGCGCCTCCGCCTCCGCATCGCCCTCCTCCCTCTCCCTCTCCCGCTCCTCACAGTCCCTCTCCCCGCCCTCCACGCACGCTTCCGCACCCGCCTCCCCCGCGCGCGCCCCGCACCCCACCTCCACCCCCTTCAAGCCCCACCACAACCCGCAGTCCTCGTCCTCGAGCTACGCCGGCTACTACGCCGCGAGCGCGTCGCCCGCGACGCTCTTCTCGCCCTCGTCCTTCCCGCTCACGCCGCTCGGCCCCCCCGGCGCGATCCACGCGCTCGTGACGTCGCACCTCCCCCCGCGCACGCGCGCGCGGGCGCTCGTGGAGAGCTACTTTGCGCAGCTCGCGTGGCTGTTCCGCGGCGTCACGCGCGGGCAGGTCGGCGACATGATGCGCGCGGTGTATGGCGCGTACGCGCGGCGGGAGGAGGATCGCGAGGACGACGGGGAGTGGGGCGACGACGACGCCGACGTGCAGGCGCAGGGGGGGAGCGAGGGGGATGGGGATGGGCAGAAGGAGGGTGAGGAGGAAGACTACACGGGCCCGCACGACCTCGCGCTGCTATTCATGGTGTTCGCGGCGGGTGCGCTTGTGCACGGGCCGGACGCGGAGGCGCAAGCGGCGGAGGCGGAGCATTTGCACCAGATTGCGCGTGCGGCGCTCGCGCTGCAGCCCGTGCTGGAGAAGCCGAGCCTGGTGACGATCCAGGCGCTGCACGTGCTGAGCATATATAATGCGCTGGCGGGCACGCCGGGTGGGAGGGAGGACGCGGAGACGAGCATGGAGATGACGTGGAGCTTGATTACGCTCGCGGCGCATTTGAGCCAGACTATTGGGCTGCGTGCGTGCTTTCTGCTATTTTTCCCCCGGCAGACGTTAATTGTTTGGTGCAGATCGGGACAGCGCGCGGTGGGGGCTGTCGGCGAAGATGGTGCAGCGGCGGCGGATCCTCTTCTGGGACCTATTCGTCGCAGATGTATGGACGGTGTGTATCCTCCGCGGCGCCGGCATGTATTGGTGCTGACCTTATTCCTCATCTCCAGAGCCTCAACACGGGGCGCCCGCCGTCCTTCTCGCTCGCGTACATTGACTGCTCCTTCCCCACGTACGAAAATGCCAAAGCCCGCGATGGCATCTGTGCGTCGCCCCGCTCTATCCCCACATAACTCTTAGTGACCGTGCTGATCTAGTCGAAGTGTGGCAATTCCGTTTCGCGGCGGAGTGCGTCGCGGACGTGACGGCGCGCACGCTCACGGCGGAGGCGCCGAGCTACGCCACGATCATGGAACTCGACCGCAAGGTCCGCGAGTTCCCGCTCCCGCCCCTGGACGAAGCAAATCCCGAAAACGTAGGTGCGAGCCTGCAGCGCTGTGTGCTTGAGCATATTCGCGAGACAGGTAAGTC
This sequence comes from Mycena epipterygia, assembly GCA_029281465.1. Taxonomy (NCBI): domain Eukaryota; kingdom Fungi; phylum Basidiomycota; class Agaricomycetes; order Agaricales; family Mycenaceae; genus Mycena; species Mycena epipterygia. The sequence goes on along the minus strand of JARJCQ010000070.1, from coordinate 134,974 downwards.
CCGTTCCCCTACCTGTGCCGTGTGCGGATTAATTAGACTGACTGCGCAGTGCTGATGTACATCCACCGGAGCTTCTTCGCGCAGGCGATCATCGAGCAGCCGACGAACCCGCTCAAGAGCACGTACGCGCCGTCGTTCCTCGCCGCGTACCGCGCGAGCGGGACGATCCTCAAGTCTGTGCGCGAGCAGTTCGCCGTCATGCCCAACGCGTGCGCGCGCTTCTGGACCATGTGGACGTTTGCGTTCAGCGCCGCGGTGCGTCCTTCTTCCTTTCTGCAGACGAATGGATGTGCTGACGCGATTGGCAGGTGGTGTTCGGGACGGTGGTGACGCGCGGGCCGCGCAGCCCGCTGGCGGCGGCGGCGATGGCGGAGCTCGAGCAGGCGTGTGTGCTGTTCTCCAAGGCCGCCGTGTACAGCCGGCGTGCGACTAAAGCGCTTGTGAGTCCCTCCCCTCTCTTTACGTGTGTCCCTGCAGCGGCTGACGATGGCCCAGCCGATTCTGACGAAGCTCAACGAGAAGGCGCGGTATGCGCTCGCGGCGGCGCAGAACGACCCGTCGCCCGCAAGCGGCGATAACGGGCTGCTGTGGAGCATGACGGGCGTGCTGGGCCCGGGCGGGTTGCCGGTCAAGGTGAAGAAGGAGGAGCCTGACGACGAGCTGTCCATATTCGCAGGACACACGCGCTTCGTCTCCGGGCAGATGCAACGCGGCGGGCAGGGCGCCGGCCCCGCGCGGCCGCAGCAGGATATGCACCCTCGGCTGCTGCAGCAACAGCAGCAGCACGCACAGAGCAGCGAGGAGTTGCAGCAGCAGTACGCAGCGTTCGAGGTCGCGCAGCCCTCGCGGCAGTACCCTGCGCAGTACCCCGCGCAGCAGCCGCCGCTCCCGCGCCAGCGCCTGCCCTCGCTGCCCTCGTCGTCGGGCTTCCACGCCCACGCGCTACAGCAGCACCAGCCTGCGCAGCACTCGCATGCGCATCCACCGCAGGACATGGGCCGCCCCGCGCCGACGCTGAACGTCAACGTGAACCAGAACTGGGACCCACGCGACTACCCACACTCGGCGCAGGACTACGTGCCACCGGGCGCGCTGGAGGAGCGCATGCAGCAGCAGCACTTCTACACGGCCGACGGTTCGCGGATGCAGGGCGCGCTTCCGCCGCCGCCGTCGGCGCCATATGCGTGGCCTGTAGAGACGTATGGACACGAGGAGCCGCTCCATCAGCAGCCGCACCACCAACACCATCAGCAGCAACAGCAGCAACGGCATCACCCACACCAGCAGCATCCGGGCTACCAACAGCATCCGGAACACCAGCAGCAGCCGCCGCAACAACAACAACAGTACGCGCAAGGCGCCCCGGGCATGTATGCGCACCCACAGCACGCCGCTGCGTACCAGGCTCACAACGCCGAGCTCGCGCAGCTCGGGCTCGCCGCGCGTGACTCGCGCTTGGACGAGCGGTGGAGTACGTTCATGGAGGACTCGGGGCTGCTCGAGGGCATCGACTTCCGCGCGCGCTGAGGAACACTCCCGCATACCCACCCTTTCCGGCTTGTATTGTTTCCTTCTTTATTTTTTTCTTATAGAACGACCTCCCCAAACTGTACCATCGCTGTTTTGTTTTCGGCAATAATGCACAGTCGCTGTACTTATCCGTATGTGGCATATGTAGTTGTCTGTAGTTCTCTTCTGTACTTCTGGGTTTGCCGTACACTATGTCCCTCGTAATACTTAAAACAACAGAAATGCCGATACATACGTGGAGGGAGGGGAGTGGCACGGCATGGGAATTATCCGTTTCACATGGGAACTTCTCAGCCGTTCTGCTTGTACACCCGCCCACCCTTCATCACAAACTCGACGCGACGAACTCGGGGTCAATGTCGCACAAGGTCGGCGGTTGGATCGCCACGGCCGATTATCGCCGAGGGCGGGAGTCGAGCTTTCCGCCTGAATCAAACCTTCCAAGCTGTTGGGCACGGATTTCGCCAATTTCGCTGTGCTGTACATGTGTACACCCTTCCACCGCATTTTCGATGGGCGAAGCATTCCTAAACGCCCTCAGGCTGTTCCTTAATTATAGAGTTAGAAAGACGCCCGACATCTTCTCTCTTGCCCCCACCCAATGGCAAGTACTATGCTCACCTACAGCGGTGAAGGCGGATGCACTCCCGCATTTCATCTTGGAGACACGCAGCAAGATCGTATGAATCACCTTCTTCAGATTCTGCGTTCGCATGAAGAGATCAAGGCCTGGGAGGAATTGAACGGCTGCGATGCTCAAAAGTTCCTCGACTCCACACAAGAGGTACGCAAACCTTGAGCCTTTCATACTCGCATTCAGACTTGATATACCACCACTTCAGTTGCTCGAACAGGACGGACTCTTCCCTCGATCGCAGGAAGATGAGCTTTATCACAAGGCCTGCAAATTGGTTGAGCGGTTGTCCCGAAAGACGGGTCGGCTTCCTGCATCCCTCTTTGTAGTGAAGGAGGCGTCGAAGTATGAACAAATATCCGCCAGCGGACGTTATTCGGACATCTATCGCTGCGAAAACCATGATGGCCTCGTATTTGCTGGACGAATCGTCCTCAAACGCTTGCGGACGTTTGAGAATGATAAAAGGGATCACCACAAGGTAAATCAAGTGCTTCATCCGTCGCACAGTTACGATAACGATCGCAGGATTTGTGCCGAGAAGCCCTTGCTTGGCGTCGTCTTCACCATCTCTCTGTTCTGGAGTTCTTGGGCATTGATAACAAGACCTTCCAGGGTCGTATGTGCTTAATATCGCCCTTCTTGCAGAACGGAACTGTTATGGAATATCGCAAGAAAAAAGGGCGGGATAATTTCCCGATAATTAGATGCGTAAGGCCAGTCATCCGAGTCCGTTCTGATACTCATCGCCTCTTCAGACTCTCGAAATCGCGGAGGGTCTTCAATACATACATACACTCGGAAAGGGTCCTTCACGGAGATTTGCATACGGTAAGTAATTTCAAATGAAGATGGATCTCTGACAAAGCATCGTAAAGGGAAATATTCTCATCGACGACAAGGAGCATGTCAAACTAACTGACTTTGGCCTTGCGTGCTTAGTCGATGCAACGACGACAGAAGTGGCGTCAAGTGGGGGTGGAGTAGAGGGATATATTGCGCCTGAACTATATCTCAAAATAGAGCTGGACCACCAAGCAACCCCGTACAAAAAAACTCGCGAAACAGAAGTTTTTGCATTTGCATCGGTATGCTATGCGGTGAGCGACACAGCCCTTTGCTTTGAAAGTCATCTAAAACTCTTGTATAGCTCTACCGTGGCTATAACCCCTTGCATTCGTATACGCCCACACGAATCGTTCACTTGTTATCTGACGCAATCAACAATGGTGGAATCACCCCGTGGCTCCTACTCCCACAGTGCAACGATTATAATACTAGCGGCATAAAGATCCCAGATAATCTATGGGAGCTCGTCCGGAGAGGGTGGGGGATATCCTCGGGGCGCCCACTACTATCTGAGTTCATAGCCACGCTCCAATCTGGGATGAAAATGAGTTTATAGCTCTGTACAGGATTTGGCTGTAACTGGTCATGATGAACAATCTTCTATAATGCCCGACATCATGCTAATTTAATCTTCATCACGATTAGGCGCTCAGACTAAATTTGGCTCAGCGTCTCTTACGCTTTCCTGTTCCCCCCACCACCGCCCTTCAATGTCATCCCCGCCGATCAACACACTACGCGATGCTCCCGATGTCTCGCGCGCTGTTGAGAGACAAGACTTCGTGTTGAACGAGGCATGATTCATCTAACACGATCGATACTGATGCATTAATGCATGCCCTTAGGCTGAGTCACAGAATGGCATATTCCGCGGTCCCGACCGCGACCAGATTGCCAGTGCCTTAGCTCGGGTGGGAGAGATGTCAAAGATGTGTGACCTTTTTCCTTATGGGCAGGTGCGTTCCAAAAATGCCAGTGTGCACATGAACGACTTAAAATTGAATACCGCAGGATGAGGTCCGCAAATTATGCAAATGGATAGAAGATTCTTTGAATGCTAACCTTAGTCGTTCTAATGGAGTCAGTGGAGATCGGAGAGAGGTGCCTGTCTCGAATCATGGATACTTGCTGCAACACTCACCCTTGTTTATTAACGAAGATTGTGAAGGCCCGCGTGAAAGAACCAAGTCAAACGGATCCCGGGTACGAAAGAATGGATGCCTTCGATAACATAGTGGCCGGTCGCATGCTGTTCGAGTTCTGGGCGACGTTGGATGAAAGCACCTGGTTGATACACGAGAAGGACATATGGGACCAGTTGCGGCGACTTGGACGAATATCACGGTAAGTCAGGCGTTGAAATAATCTTCTCATATTAGACATGCTTGTAGCGATGAAGGGGAAGAACACATTCGTACTGTAACCCCTACCGGGTCGAGCAAACGAGATCCAAACGATCGTGGCTGCTTGCGCGATTCCGACGGAGCGAGGTTTAAAAGTCCTGACCTTCAACTTCATCCCGTGGGCAATTTTATTACGCACTTTTATTCTGTAAATAATTGTTCCGCTTTAGCTCACCGCTGATACAGCAAAGGTGGGTTGGTGTCAAGTTGATGTTTGGCACTTGCAGCCCTAACATTCGATCTTTTTTCCCCAGGACCACGTCGTAAAAGACTGTGTAGAGCGCATGGATATACTTTCAAATTCGTTTCCTTTTGGAAAGGTATGTATTGCCACCCTGCCGGACTCTGGCACTGATTTATTTCCAGAGCACGGTAGCCTATGTCTTGGAACGCCTTCAAACTAATTTCGACAACTTGGAGACGTCTCAAAACATCTCTGCGAACGACTTCAATAAAAAGGAAGAGAAGTTGAAAGAGCGGTTCCTCGCAGAACTCGACCACAGAGAGAAGATCAGAACAGCGCGGACGCAGCTTGATGAGATGTGGATGTTGATCGAGAAATTCCATTTCGGAAAGGTGTGTACCGGATTGAGTTTTGGACAATGGTATGACATGATTTAATTTAGGATCTGGCTCATCGCTTGTATGAACGGTTGCGTAACGCCATATCGGCCGAGAAAAATCGACCCGTGTTTCAGTTTCCCTCAAACTCGAGGAACATGGCAAAAGATTCTTTTTCGAATGTTGCGAAAGGAAATAAACTCTTCTCGCAGTGGGCGCAACAGAATAGTTTTGCATGGGTCGCAACGGAGAAAATAATTTGGGCGGCCTTGTGTAGTATCGGAGTAGCCAAGATCAAGCAAGAGAACAGGTCCGAGGATTTATTTTGCACGTCCCGCTTGGCAACTGATCAACCATTTTAAGACGAGAATGGATCGAAGATGTTCTTCGGTGCGGTCAAACTGCGTCTTTGAAATCCCTCGATAGCCTCGAGCAACTCGATCAAACGAAAAAGAAAGCCGCTAAAAGCCTCAAAGACGTTAGTAGGACTTTCCACTGGCAGAGCATGCTGTTCATTATGCATCCCATCTCTAGCTGGCCGCTTCCCCGAACATCGACAGTGAACTCCGAGATAAATTGGAGCAGACCTCTTCTTTGATATGTGACTCGCCTGTGGTTGGGCAACCTAAGAAGCCCCCATTCCAGTCTCAAGACGCTGTCAACCGAGCGATTGCGGCCCATCGCCTTTTTGTGGAGTGGACAACACGGGATCGTGACGATCTCATGTGGGTGATTGAGGAATTCAACATATGGAGCGAGATTCATCGACTTGGGAGCTTGGGACAGAACTGGAAGGGGAAGGAGTGGAGGTGTGCCTGCCTTTTTTCTGAGCATATCATTTAACACATACTCTCAAGCACAAAATGGGCAGAAGAAGTCCTGGACTTGGCTGAAAAGTGGGTCCGAGAAGGTCCGAAATTGTCCGAAGAATTTGGGCTGTCCAATCCTGCGCTAGCTTCGTACAGAATGCAAAAGGCTGCCCTGAGTCTGCGTCGGATAGGCAATATGTCAGATGTACCATACTGTCGGGCTAACAGTATCTGGTATAGCTCTCTCAACGGCGCAATTTTCCTACCGAAATAAGCACCAGGTTGACTGCTGCCGCGATCGGATTAGGAGATTCCCCCGAACTGGCACCAGAACTGCTGATAGACAGTAAAAAGTTGGAGGTTACGGATGCTGCGACCAAAGGCGGTGGATCTGCTACGGTCCGTTTCGGATACTACACAGTCAAAGGCAAACGAGCACAAGTAGCTATCAAGGATTTTATTCTGGAAAAATCTTACAGCAAAATTAAACCAGTAAGTACTCTGTCATGTCAAATACTGTCGGTTGTGGATGTAATCCGTCGAGCAGATATTCTCGCAAGAAGCGTTCACTTGGCGAGAACTGTCAAAAACTGACAGTCACTTTATTGTCAAGTTTTATGCAGCGGATGTCTCCGACTCAGATGGACACCTCCGTCTTATTAGTCGACAAATGGACCACGGTACTATCGTTCACTTTCTCAACCTCGACATGAATAAGAATGAATTCATTCGTTACCAAACGGTATGTGCGGGTACAATCATCTTTCCTACCTCAGACCATTATTTGATTTCAGATTCACGGAGTCGTACGTGCGATCAAGTGGTTACATTCTAAGCACTTTGTTCACGCGGATATCAAAGGGGTTCGTGATGACTCTTCACGACTCTGCGTCCTCTCAGGATTTATGTTGCATAGGCCAATGTTCTTGTCGACGACAAGGGAATTCCTAAGCTGGGGGATTTCGGAATCTCCCGCCTCATTCTTGAAACCCTTGAAGAGGTTAATGTGGACCCCGAACCCGACAATGGACCCGGTGCGACCCACAGTCTTTCGCCTGGCCAGGAACGTCAGTGAATTTCCTTTCCCACTATTCAATTTCTTAACCGTCATGCAGTGAACGATGATAGTATACCCTTAAGGGCTTCAAACTCCATCACTAAGCCGAGAATTGTCGGCAGTCCCAGGTGGATGGCACCAGAGAGGTTTGATGCTCACTCCCATGAGCCAACGAAGCAAAGTGATGTCTATTCGTTTGCGTACCTGGTATACGAGGTGCGTATTATGTATTTTTTCTTCTGCAGCCCATTCAAGAATCAACTGTAACTGTCCCAAGATTTTTGCAAACAACGTTCCTTTCTACGAATCGAATGGGGATGAGGTGTTGAAAATGAGGCATCTCGTCACCAGTCGTATGGCCTCGCGCGGAGACCCACAGCTGGAGAAGATGCGTCCCGAATCTTTAACATCCGACGAGCTGTGGAACATCATGGTTCGTTGCATGAGACAGGAACCTCATTCTCGCCCCAAAATGGAAGAAATGGAGAAAGATATAGGATCTCTTGTGAAAAAGCACGTATCTTAGTGGCTGTATGCTGAACTTGAACTGGAGTGGCTTCCCTAGTCATCATGCCTCTGATATACTTCCATAATATAAAGCGTTCAAAAGTGGCCAACTTTGGGCCAAGTCCCAAAACGGATATTGATCACTGACTCTTTGGCGAGCGCTCTCACTAGTGATGTGCTTGGCTTGGCTTTAAGCCCGAAAGCCCGAAAGCCAAAGCCCTGGCTTCGCAAAGCCAAGCCAAGCCAAAGTCAGGGCTCAATGAGGGCTTTGGCTTTGGCTTGAGGTCTGCGAAGCCAAAGCCAGGGCTTGGAGCCCAGGCTTTGACCGTGTCACAAAATCCACTTACACATGCATTTTCCAGTCTAAATATCACAGTGCATGCTTCTGGAGACGACGTCAATTTCACCATAATTTCCTGGAAGACTTTAGACTTGCCTTCAGCAATCCATCCGACGCCAATCAAGAGCTTGCGGACATCAATAAATTTTGATCTTTGACCGTGAGCAACTTCTGTCGATATTGCAGATTCTGAGAGAATCCACAGGTGCTCTGACTGTTGTCTGGCCAAGTGTATTTATCCGACTTTCTACATACCATTACAGGCCTATTGAAAAAATCTCCAAAGCCCTGGCTTAAGCCAAAGCCTGGCCAAGCCAAGCCCTCCCCCAGGGCTTTGGCTTTGGCTTCGAGAATGTGAAGCCAAAGCCCGACGAAGCCAAGCCTAAGCCCCGGTTTCAAAGCCAAGCCAAGCCCGGACATCACTAGCTCTCACCTTGCCATTCGAGTTCCTCGCTCGCCGCGATCTCACTTACAGTAACGTCTACTCGTACATTTCGTCTGCGAGTGCTTGAGGTCGGCCACAGTGGCAGTGACAGTGGGATGGGCGAGGGATTTGCGGCCGACATCTACGCCCGCAGAGACGAACGCGATGGCGATGGCGAGACGGGATGGCGCAGCCCTGTAAATCTTATCTGCCGCGGGCTTGAGGTGTCCTAAAGATGGGCGCAACGCTTCGCCTAGATCCACGAGCATAAGGATATGCATACATGGGCCAGTCGGAACACATGCATAACAGGAAACCTACCTACGTTCTAGCGCCTGGAACTCTTGAGGTCAGTAAGGCTGCGGAATATACTCTCCTCACCGCGTGCCGCGCGACCGCGACTATCCTCAGCTCTGTGGACGAGCAGTTCGCCGTCATGCCCAACGCATGTGGACGTTTTGCGTTCAGCGCCGCGGTGCGTCCCCTTCCGTTCTGCAGATGAATGCGCTGACGCGATTGGCAAGTGGTGTTCGGGACGGTGGTGGCACGGCCGCGCTGCCCGCTGGCGGCGGCAGCGATGTCGGAGCTCGAGCGTGTGCTGTTCTCCAAGGCCGATATATGATACAGCCGGTGCCAACTAAGGACCTTGTAAGTCCCCCCCCCCCCCTCTCTCTACGTGTCTCTGCAGCTGCTGACGATGGCCCAGCCGATCCTGATGAAGCTCAGCGAGAAGACGTGGACAAGGTAGTGTCTGTTTAGTGGGCAGATTTATGAGGAAGGATGATGAATATAATAATATGCTCGCTTCGCTCGCAATCATGTATAAGGAGAGGAGAGGGAGATAGTTGTTTGTGTGTTTGCGGGGGATTCGGCCGCTCCGGCCGATTCGGGGCTTTTCAACGCAGCGGGGAAAGGCAGCGGGAAAATCCGAATCGGAGGGGATCGGAACGCGGGCACGGCCGAACCCGTACGCAGCAGGGCACCGAGGGAGAGGGCGATGAAGAGGCCCAAGGCAACCCAACGGAGCGTAGCTCCAAGAGCAAAGCTCGCGCGAGGGCCAGAGAATCGGTCCCGAGGACCCCACAAACAGAGCGGAGTGACGATTGATTAAAACATAATATAAAATACGATCAAGTACATGCAGTGACTATACATCGAATGAGAGGGAATCAACATCGGAAGGATGACCATGTGAAGACGCGAATTCTCGAATACGCGCGTCCCATGCGCGAGTGATGGCAAGAGGCAATATTTTTTCGAGGCGGCGCCAATAAATAAGGAAACAGAGTGATGACCATCCCCCGAGCTTCATGATGACCTCAGGGGCGACGCCGGCAGAGAGTAGTTCCAAGGAGCCGCCAATGTGGTAGCTGTGACCAAATATGAGGTCTAATGAAGCCGACTTGAATAAGGCTGATGATGATCGCAAGAAATCGTCTTTTGTAAGATGGGACCAACCGGATGTAGAGCGATAAGCGAATAGCAGCGTGTCGGGGGGAGGGGAGTGGTTAACATGGACATGGTTGTCCCACGCCCAGACCGCACAAAGATCTGTGTCGACGCCCAGGATGGCGGTGAGGAAGCATTCCCCGCCAGCCGTCCCCGTAGTCTTGGTCCAGACGAGGTGCAGGGCGCGCACTGCACGTCCGTTTGCTACCGAGGAGGAGATGCGCGTGGAGCGGCAAGTGTCTCGAAGAGTGGAGAACTTTGCGGCGCTGCGGATAAGTAGCTCACCCAGGCAGCGACAACCTCAGAAAGCCGCCGTAGCTGCTGCCCACGACGCCGCACCGAGTGGGGATTCGAGGTCGAGGGAGGCACAATGTACACGCATGTGGGTGGGAGTGATGGGACCCCGAGGAGGGCGCTTGAATGCGACGCCACCCTTGTCCGCCGATTTCTTGAGAGCGGGCAACCAACCCTCGTCGCCATGCCATGGCGCGTCGTTGTACGTGTGCCAGAGACGCAGGCCATTGAGCCAATTGCGCACACACTTGCCCGAGCACGACCCGATGGAGGCGGCGACGAAGGTGGCGAGGAGGAAGCGGTCCGCAGGCATACGCGCCGACTCGGGGATGTCTTCGCGATCACAGAACTGGTGGAATCGCAGGAGGCCTGCACCGTATGATTCCCGCATCTCCGGTACGTGCGTGAGAAGGAGTCCCTCGAATATCTGCCGCTGCAGGTCCCGGGAGATGCCTGCCTCTTGCAGCGCGGAGTGTGTGGCGGCAGAGAACGGCGACGTCCAGAGCAGGACGCGTCGGTCAGCTGGGACGTGCGGGCGGAAAGGACTCGGCCCCAGCACGTTTTGCTTGGCTGAGCGCCGCGCGGTCTTTTGGGGGTAGCGTGAGCGCGGCGACGAGTCAGACGTCAAGGATGGAGGATTGTGGGTCCGGCGCACGTGAGGATGAGGAGATTTGTGTCCTCGCAACCAGAGTCGGTCCGCCGGGAGCGACGAGGTTGGAGGGGCCGTTAATGACGAGTTGGGTGGATGTGGTGTCCACGGGATAGACACTCGCGGATAGTGGTGATGTGGCGACGGACAATGGAGTTGGGCAAGAGGTTGGTAGTCCCAGTAGGCGCGCGAGACGAGGATCGCTAAACGGACGTGAGACAACGAGGGGAAGCTGAGGCGTTATGACATACGAGGATGCTGGGCTGTTCAGATATGCGAGGGAGGGGCCAAATGCCCCGGACTGGATGTGGATGGATGGTAGAGTGTGAGATGAGATTGGCGAGCCGAGATCCGAAATAAGCGATGACATGGAGCGGGTATAAGAAGCGGAGCGAGCAAGCAAAGCGAGCGACGCGGAGGAGTCGAACTCATTCAGCGGGTGTGCCACACATGTTAACCTTGCTCCCTGGGCCGTCGACAAGGACGCCGTCGAGTTCTTGAGGAAGCGCAAATCGTCGTGTGAGACGATCGCGGTCGTGGAGATGGGGTGCGGCGAGACCGCGAGACGGTGTGTCAGCGAGGTTGTCGGCGGAAGGGACATAGACTATGTTCGGAGTGATGAGCTGGCCGGCTGCGATCACAAAAGCGCGCCGTGCACAAAGATTGATGCCTACATTAGAAGAACACCCCTTAGTGTGTGCGCCGATCGCGCCCTTATTGTCTGAACGAATAAGGACGTGGATCTCGCGGAAATTCTGTTGCTTCAAAAACAACAGCAGGAGCTCGATGGCAACGGCCTCGAGCCAGCAAATGTTGAGTCCAGGCTGTTTCCAGTCGGGCGTGAGCTGCCAAGTGAACCATTGCTTGCCAATCACTACCGCGATGCCCCATGACGTGCTGGCGTCGACGTAGATGCCGAAATTGCGTAGAGGGCCGAGAGGACGCAGTTGTCGGTACAACGAGATGTCCGCGAGTTTTGCGTCCCACCATAACAACATGTGGAGGATGGAATTGGAAAGACTGCAATGTGCGAACACGTTGTCTTTGAAACCGCATGTCGCGTTAGAAAAGACCGCAAGGCGCGAGGCGCTGTCCGGATAGACGAAACATAAATGGCAGAGTGATCCGTGGATCTCCTGCAGCTCCAGAAGTGAGAACTTGTGGTTGGCACAAATGCCTGTGATCATGCGACGAACACGTCGCAAGAACTTGGCCCGCTTCACGTCCGGCATTGAGACGCGACGCAGAAAAAAATCCCACGTGAGGCCAAGGAACACGATTTGGTCTCGGAAACGTTTCCCTGTCTTAACCAGGTGCCACGGCGTCCCGATTTTGTCGATGAGAGCAAGTATGGAGTCGCGATCGAATTGATAGAGGAATGAACCGGCCTCAGACTCGGACGAGTATGGGCCGACTTCATTAGGTATGCAGACGACACAGAAATCATCCTCGTATTTCTTCTTCTCCGCATCGTCGCCCGTCTCCGCCTTCCAAATGTCCATCAACGCATTGCAAATCTGTCCGGCGTTGCTGCTGGCCGAGGCCACTCCGAATGGATAGCAGTGGTCGAGGTAGAAGCCGTCCTCGAAGCCGACAACCAAGAACGGTTTGTGGGAGGGAAGGACAGGACAGGTACGATGAAAGGACTTGATATCAAAAGCGCAAGCTTGCGAGCCTGCGGGTACAGTGGCGACCTGGATTGAGATTGAGCGTCAAGCTCGAAAGAGGCCAATAATGGCAAGAGAGGGACAATGGAAAGTTGGGACATTATGACATTGTGATGGGAAGGAGGTGAACATGGGCGCGCCTTAGCGGCATGCGTTCGGACGCGATGGACAATGGGATGGCAGATGGAAGATGGAAGATGGCAGATGGCAGATAGAGATGGCAGATAGAGCACTGTCGCGCGGGATAGACGCCGAGGCGCAGAATGGAAATGTGCCGTCGCGCGGATGGATATTGACGCCGAAGCGTGAGAGGGCCGTAGTTGAAAGTTTGGCATAAAAAAATGGCCACAGGCGCCCTGGCAAAAATGGAAAGGGTAAAATTTTAAAAATTTTGGACTCACCAATTCGGCCATTTGCCATGGCATGTCAAATCTTGTGGGAAAATCATCTTTCAGGATAAAGTCGTTCACGGCCGGCGTGCTGGAACGGGCGTCAGCCTTTGACAAGTGACGACAGACCCTCTTCTTGTCGTCCAGCCCGGGTCCTTGGTCCTGTGCGATGACAATGAGCGGAGAGGCATAAAAAGGACCCCGGCAGATCCTTTCCATGTCCGCCTGAGAGAAAGGGCCGGACATCCTCTGCGCCGCGACCTCGGAAACCAAGTATTCCGAGGTCGCGTCACACTCGATCATTGCCGATGGATGATTGGGTAGTATGATGGTGGATGTGAGGATAGGCATACGACCTAGCGGAAAGCTGTGCTGTAGATTGTGGACGAGATTGGGATGGGAAGATGTCAATTTATGTTTCTTCAATAGTCTGTTGAATGTGTTGATGTCGTAGGGCTGGATGACCCTATCCAGTAGCGAGGATAGGTGGTCGGCTGGGCCCGGTGGTGCGGGGCAATCATGTACGAAAGCTGATAGATCTGAGTAGACAAGCTTAGTATGTGCAGGGCGTAGGCTGTGCTCATAGATCGAAGGTGCATGAGGAAGAGGATCAGGGCATGAAGGCCCCGCCCTGTACTCGCCTGCAGGATTTTTCGCGGGAAAGGGCGGTGTGTTCCCCTCCACAAAGCGAGCAGATGTGCAGACGTTCTTGGCCTTCGGGGTGGGATCCTTCACAAGGCTTGCCGAGGTTGAAGAGGACGCAGATGATTTTGCACTGTTCGCCCCGAAATGGTTTGAGGGTGCGCAGGCCGCCGTTGCCATCCGGTTTGCTGAATAGGGGGACCTTTTTGTCCTCGAAGGTGTTTGAAGTAGGCTCATGCCTGCGTAGGAGGTGGGACCCAGCGCAGGCGAGACATGAGGGTAAACGCGGCGCTGAGCCTTCGCGTGACAGGGTGCCTTCCCTCCAAAAATCATCCTGCTGACCGGTGCGTTGAACCTTGGGTGGGGCCGGGTTGTGGTTGCCAACGCCGTTGCGCTTGACGCCCGGTAAGAAGGAGGTGGAAGGAGTTGGGGGTGTGTTAAAGGCCAGTCCCAGCGCTTGTGCATGCTCGTATGTAGAATTTGCGACTTCTATCTTGTGCTCGTACTTGTTCTGATCGAAGATGGTGTCTGTGAAAATTTTGTGACGAAGGGCGCGTTCCACAGGGTACCAAACGATGAAGTGCTCGTCGAAGATCTCTAGATTGGCGAAGAACAGGGTGTGTAGCTTGTATTCTGTATAATAAGTGTGTCGGGGCGAGGTGGGGTCGTTGAGATCAACCTTCGGACAGAGACGATCAAGGGCGCCCAGTAGATTCTCCGACGCCTGGCGCCAGAGGCTCGGTGAAGATGAGCGCCAGTGCTCTTCATCCGTGAGCCATTTTTTGGCGGCCTTCCCCACATCCACCACTAACACCTTTTCTGGCGCGACCAGCGCCGACGTCTGCGCCGCGCGTGCCATCTCCTTGGGAATGGACTACGAAATTCCACTCCCTCGCGCAGAATCTTGTCCCCCCACCAATGTAGAGGGAAGAAGATTTTATGGAAAAGAGAAATGAAGAAAAGAGGAGGGACGACGACGTTCCCTCTCAAGGATGTGGTCATGGGATGGGGGTTGGACATTAGCAGCGTACCATATATAGGCTGACTCGCTTTAGCTTTCTCGGCCTCTTTCTCCACGCGCTCTTTTTCGCGCTTTGCCTTATCGATGGCCTCTATTCCGGCGTTCTTGGCGCGTTCTTTCGCGACGTAGAGGATCATATAGATAGGAAGGGGTCCTACGGCGTCGACGAGGTGGGTGGAGGCGACCAGCAACATCTTCTCTTCGTCGGAATACTCGTAGAACGGTAGGAGGGGAAGGCCGACGTTGAGGCTGCCGACTCCAGTCGTGTTCGCGGTCGCCACCTCGTATGTACGCGTCATGGCAATACTAGTGTTGTTGGCCCTCTCGAAACGGACGTTCTTCGCATTCTTCTCCAAGAGTTCCATGTTGTGAAGGGCCGGAATATCTGCCGGACGCGTAGTGTACGCTGCGAAGTCAAAATCCGCGCGAAGCGGGAGTGTTTCACCACAGTGAGATGTGAGGGCCATTGTTGGGGTTTTTGCGAGTGAAGAAAACTTGTAAGTGAGGGCTGAGAGGCTGAGGAAAGAATCTTGAAGACTCGAGGACGATGGTACGGCTAAGAGTCTTTGACAGGTGGCTGTGCGCATCACCTATCTAATCTGATGCGCAAGGAAACAATGCGATAAATCCTATCTAAACTGCACTGTCTTGTCTACCACTCAGGCCGAGTCGCAAGCTCACATATGTACTCGAGGCGCAAAGGCGATAATGGGCTGCGGGAGAGCATGACGGGCGTGCTGCCGGTCAAGATGAAGAGGGGCGAGCCTGATGACAAGCTGTCCATCTTCGCGGGGCACACGCGCTTCGTCTCCGTGCAGATGCAGCGTGGCGGGCAGGGCGCCGGCCCCGGCCTCGCGCGAGGATATACACCCCCGGCTGGTGCAGCAGCAGCACGCACAGAGCAACGATGAGCAGCAGCAGTACGCGGCGTTCGAGGTCGCGCAGCCCTCGCGGTAGTACCCCGCGCAGCAGCCGCCGTTACTCCGCCAGCGCCTGCACACGATGCCCTCATCGTCGAGCTTCCCCGCCCACGTACTGCAGCACTAGCAGCACCCGCATGTGCATGCGCCGCAGGACATGGGCCGCCCCGCGTCGATGCTGAATGTCAACGTGAAGGACCCGCGCGACTACCCACACTCCGCGCAGGACTACGTGCCACCAGGCGCGCTGGAGGAGCGCATGCATCAACAGCAGCAGCACTTGTACGCGGCCGACAGTTCCCGGATGCAGGGCGCGCTTCCGCCGCCGTCGGCGCCGTATGCGTGGTACGTAGAGACGTACGCGCTCGAGGAGCCGCATCAGCAGCGGCCGCACCATCAACACCACCAGCAACAGCAACAACAGCAACTGCATCACCCACAGCAGCAGCATCCGGGCTACCCGCAGCATCCAGAACACCACCACCACCAGCAGCAACAACAACAGTACGCGCAAGGCACCCCGGGGATGTATGCGTATCCACAGCACGCCGCTGCCTACCAGGCTCACAATGCCGAGCTCGGGCTCGCCGCGCGCGACTCGCGCTTGGACGGGCGGTGGAGCACGTTCATGGAGGACTCGAGGAGCCGCATCACCAGCAGCCGCACCACCAACTCCACTAGCAACGGCAGCAACAGCAGCAGCATCACCCACAGCAGCAGCATTTGGGATACTAGCAGCAGCAGCAACAACAGTACGCGCAACGCGCCCCGGGCATGCACACGCATCCAAAGCACGCCGCTTCGTACCAGGCTCACAATGCCGAGCTCGCGCAACTCGAGCTCGCCGCGCGCGACCCGCGCTTGGACGAGCGGTGGAGCACGTTCATGGAAGACTCGGGGCTGCTCGAGGGCATCGACTTCCGCGCACGCTGAGGAACACCCCCGCATACCCTTTCCGGCTTGTTTTGTTTTCCTTCCTTCTCTCTTTTTTATAGAACGCCTCCTCAAACTGTACACCGTCGCTGTTTTGTTTTCGGCAATAATGCACAGTCGCTGTACACATCCGTATGTGGCATATGCAGTTTTCTGTAGTTCTCTCTGTACTTCTGGGTTCATCGTACACTATGTCCCTCGTAATACTTAAAATAAAAGGAGTGTCGTACGTGGAGGGGAGCGGAGGGGCATGGCATGGGAGTTATCCGCTTCACATGGGAACTTCTTGACCGTTCTGCTTATACACCCGCCCACCCTTCATCACAAACTCGACGCGACGAACAGTCTTCGCAAACTCGGTGTCAATGTCGCCATCCAGCCCCACAAGGTCGGCTGCCCAGCCCGGTCGCACACACCCGAACCGGACGGCATTGTCGCCCTCCTGCGCCGAATCAGGGTCGCCGCCAAGGCACTCCCACCCCCCGAGCGTGCCCCACCGCAGCACCCACGCCCAGGGCGCGCCAAGCCGTACCATGAGCTCCATCTCGAGCGCGTTCTCCCCGTGCGCGAACACGCCCGTGTCCCCGCCGCACGCGAGTGCAACGCGCCCCAGTCCCGCCGCCACCACGGCCTCGAACGACTTGCGCGCGGCGTCCCACGCGGCGGGATCGCCCGTGCGCTGCGCGAGGGTGTAGTATGCCGCGAGCGTGGGCACCCAGACGGTGCTGCAGCCGGGCCCCGCAAGCGTGCTCACAGCCTCCGCGCTGGCGTGCAGCTCCGAGCCGTGCTCGATCGAGTCGATGCCCAGCGCGAGCAGGTCCTTGATGACGGGCACCGTTTTCGCGTGGGCGGCGATTTTGGCCCCGTATTGGTGCGCCGTGTCGATGAGGATTTTGAGTTCGTCGCGGTTGAAGGTCGCGATGGAGCGGCCGGCGAGGCGAGGAGAGACGTCGGTCATCCGGGAGCGCACGGGATAGTCTGCGGCGATTGCGTTGGATCGCGTCGGTGGATAGAGGCACGGGCCTCACCAGCATATATCTAGGCACGAAATATGAGAGTGTCTTCGTTCTGGTGAGGATTCTTGCAAACCTTGATCCAGTCGGCGCCTGCGCCTATTTGTTTCCGTACGGCACGAATGCATTCTGCAGGGCCATCAGCAGCCTCAGCGCCGACGACTCCTTCTACACCCTCCTTGTTCAGGTGGATAGAGCCTTTGGGACCTAGTATTTATTTATTGGTGAGGTCGTAAAATGCCTACTGGATAACGAACCGTAGCTGCCAGTCGACACGATGGCCCGGTTGGCAGTAAAATACCGCGGCCCAGGAATCATAGGGTTCTGCCCAGATAGACACTTCCGTAGGGCAATGTCGGCGTCTTCTGCGCCCTCTGTGCCGAGGTCTCTGGAAGCAGTGGTACCGCATGAGAACACTTCTGTTAACTTGATAGCCTGCAGGCCTACCGAACAGAGGTATATCCCGCCATAAGCGTCTTTCGCGCATGGACCGTCGCCCGAACAGTCCGCTCCGTAAGGCTTTCTTTCGTTAACTGGTCTTGCCAGGACGTCTCGGAGTAGGAATGCAGGAAGACTTGGAATACCGTCAATCGAGTCCGAAATGTTCGTGAATAGACGCACAATGAACATGGGCATCTACGAAACCCGGCACTACTGTCAGATGGCGGAGGTCAATCGTGTCCGGGTCGTCCAGCATTTGCTCAACAGAGGCGGGGGAGAAGGTACCGACATCGAGAACCAAGCCAGTCTTCCGGGAAATGGTGATGAATTGGTTTGGGACGAGCTGCAGGAGGTAGGGGTCGAAGAGTCGTCCTGCTAATATCCTAGACGACATCTTCATGCCTATATCGCTCGGTGTGGAATCTGAGAAAGAGTTACGTTCGGGCCTTCGGCTGGCTCCGGGCCGCCGCTCAGAAGCGCTCAGAACGCTCAGGCTCTCCTCCTGCTTCAATCCAAGCAAACACTCAGAAAAGGTTCAAGCTGGCTGTTTTCGTGCCTCGGGGAAGTGCTCAACAACTGCGAGACTCGCCCGAGACCGGGCTCTGACAACGTCCACCTCTCTCTCGAGCACTGTGGCCCCAATTTCCGGCATAGATGAGCAAGGTGCAGGAACCAATTCTGAGTCGAATGAGTGGGTTCAGGAAGGCTGGAAGAATTTCATCATGATCAAGAGTAGTTCTTTCCTCCTTCCATGCCCAATGAGAAGGAGCTCACTCTCGTCGACGACCTCACGCGGAGTGCGGCCACCAGCGACCTTGCAGGTCCCTCAACCGTGGACCAGGACTTGATGGGCAAAGGCCGCCTGACGGTCGTCCTCGCGCCAACACAACTCTGCGACAACGAATTATGGGTCGATGTGGGGTCGGTTGCGACTTCCTCCTGCCGCGAAGTGACGTTAGCGGGTCAATCCAAGGTGTGTTTTTCTTTCATTATCCGCATGTTGTTCTCGCTCGACACCCAAGCTAGGACCACGAAATTGAAGAACGCCTAAGATCCCTGGAGGAGGGAGTCGAAGCCCGGAGGAGGAAGTCGAAGTCCTGAAGGGGCGAGTCAAAGCCTTGGAGGTCGGAATGACGGCTGTGGAAAGCTTCGTCCTCGACAACCGCTCGAAACCGCGCCTGTCATCGATCTGGCAAGTCTGAAGCAGCGAGGTTCGCGCTAGCTGTTCCCACTAGTACTGGGGGGAAAATGACAACATTGTAGCGCTCGACGGCCTCTTGTTTCAGGCGCTAGAGACACAGTGCACACGGGCAAGCTCTCATGCATCTGTTCCGACTTCCCAACCTATGTATAGTCTTATACCGCGGAGGATGTAGGCAAAGCCTTGCGTCGGGATAGGTTAGCACACCTCAAGCCTGCGGCGGATGAGATCTACATGGCTGCTCAATCCGTCTCGCGATCGCGATCGCGTTCGTCTTTACGGGCAAGAGAACCGTAGACTCCCTCGCCCATCCCACTTCCACCGCACCGTCGCCGACCTCAAAGCGTTCGCAGACGAAATGGACGAGCAGACGTTAAGTGAGATTCGAGTGGCAGGTGAGCGCCAGGACCGAACCCGCTGACGCTTCGTCCCATAAGAGATAGTGGTAGGGCTGGAGAATAATATAAACTGGAGTCTGTAGCTCATGCACCGTCACGCTTCGCAAGCCTCTCTGAGTCTTCGTCACTTGGCGAGTGTCTCGAAGTAGAAAGATGGCAAACCCAGTAGATGGGCATCAACAAAGGCCGGTCCAGCAACATGGGCTCAACCACAGCGGGAGGGCCAGTTCTGAGCGTTGCAAGTTCTGAGCGTTGCAAGTCCCAAAACGACCACATATTGATCGCCGGCTATTGCCTATGACTAATCCTCCCTTCCTCCATAGGCCATGCCACCGTTATGCGTCAGTTTATGTGGCAACGATTTCCTAAGCATATACTCCATTCTTCCCTGCATGCCTTCTCAGCGGGCTTCCATTGTCGCTTACTGATCTTCTGCTGGTTGTCTACAAATCAACAGAGGCGTGCGCGCACAAAAACATAGGCACCTTGCCTGACGCCTCTCGGCGACAATCTTCCAGCCTAATAGCCAGCCCGAACCCCAGCAGATTTCTTCCACCAAAGCCGCACCACAGTCCCCGAGATTCCGATGAAAATGGTGGTTGTGCCCCGAACGCTAGTCGGTCGATCGCGGAAGAGAAAAAAAAACGCCAAGAGCGCATTCGGAACACGACGCCGAGCTAGCCGGTACTATCAACTTTGATGCTATTCCTTCCGCTCAAATATAGACCAACTCTCCGTGCGCAGTGTTTATTTCGTCGCCCATGCTGTTTTTACCTTTTCCCCCTCGTGGAATTACAGATCCTTTGACCGGGCATCCGCGGGCTTCCGATAAATCCAGTCTCCTCCAGCAGATATGGCCATGGGCGCGAGCGAGTGGTCGATCAGTGAACAAGTCCCGATTCCAATTTCCAAGTCATTGCTTGATAATCTCGTTTGATTTGGTCTCATGTCCGGATCCTATTGAGGGTTTCCGTTCGATCCTGACATCGTGACTGAACATGCCACAGCCCGCGTTTAATTGGAGAACAAGTCCCGACTCCAAGCCAGGGGTTAATAATCTTGGTTGAAGTGCGTTCCCTGTCAATGTCTTGATGCTTGGCGCTGATTCTTGCAGGAACCATGAAAAAGGCGTCATCGTGGTGCAATTTTCCCTGCCTTGCATCAATCGGCTCTTAATCAAGAGCGCTGAATCAGGCGCCTAGAGTTTCCGTGAGAATGCCTAAAGTGAGCTACCGGTAAGTGCTCGTGTGACACTTGAACTGCCGAAGTCGCCGGTACGAAAAACAACTTGCAGTTCAGTTTGCCCCGGACATCCTTGGCGTTGTAGGAGTTTAATTTGCCTTCCCGGTCATGTTCCTGGGAAAAGAAGTCAAAGGTCCTTTTCCTCCCTCGATCAATCAACGGGTATAACCATCTTGTAAACACCGAACACCTTCCTGCTGTTGTTACTTCCACGGTCGAGCACAACTTGGTTATTCTTGGCCATCTGAAGGTGGGTATTTGCATCCTAACTGATGCCGAAACCTGCTCCAACGTCCTTGGACGAGACAGAAATAGAGGTGATGCCTCTTGGCCACTGCGCAGCGTGTATTCGGTAGGTGAGACTTGAACGGCTAACTCGAGTACTTGACATCTGTGGAATGTCCTCCTCACGGCCAAGGCGCTCCAGGCGGCGTGAAAACGTACGGGCAATCAGGTTACCTTCTCACAGACGAATGAACAGCATTGGCGTCCCTTGGCGTAGACGCGTTTGGATTATCTTTCTCTTTGATTCTGAGTATAAAGGCCTGGCAGATAGGCCTCAAATTTCAGAACACTAAGCTCTCCAACCTCGCTACAAACCAACCAACAGCTTCTACTACCTACCAACATGTTGTTCAACAAGAACTTCGTCGTTTTCGTCGTCGCAGCAGTCCTTTCGACTGTTTCCTCGTTCCCTGTTAGTTGATTCCCCAATTATTCGGGCAAGGCTGACACTTCCATAGGTTACCACCAAATCTGTGGCCGATGTTGCCAGGGCTGTCGGAGGAACCGTCAAGGTAGACTCCACTTTCTCTCTCATGTATATCGCATTCTCATGAATGCACAGATTGACGCTCGTGCACCTCGTCGCGGAGATTCCGGCGGCAGCCGCTCCCGTGGACGGAGGAATGAGGTGGGTTTTACGGGCACGATATCCAGTACATTTACTCACCAATTAACTTAGATCGAGGCGAGGATCCCCCGGCACGGTGACTCTGGCGGCAGCCGCTCCAGGGGAAGACGCGATGAGGTTCGGCGACTTCTGTTCCCGATAGAGCTTTGTGTTGAACACATTTAGATCGAGGCTCGAAGCCCCCGTCACGGAGATTCCGGTGGAAGCCGTTCCCGTGGGCGTCGCGATGAGATCGAAGCTCGCACCCCCCGTCACGGGGATTCAGGTGGAAGTCGTTCTCGCGGACGTCGCGATGAAATAGAGGCTCGCAGCCCTCGTCACGGAGATTCCGGTGGAAGCCGCTCTCGCGGACGTCGCGATGAAGTCGAGGCTCGCAGCCCCCGCCACGGAGATTCTGGTGGAAGCCGCTCGCGTGGGCGTCGTGCTGAGGTTGGTTCTCCGCAACAATAAGAAGGTCCTTTCCTGACGTAAACATTAAGGTTGAGGCTCGAAGCCCCCGTCACGGAGATTCCGGTGGAAGCCGTTCGCGTGGACGCCGTGACGAAATTGAGGCTCGCAGCCCTCGCCACGGAGACTCCGGTGGAAGCCGGTCTCGTGGACGTCGGGCTGAGGTTGAAACTCGCAGCCCCCGCCACGGAGATTCTGGTGGAAGCCGTTCCCGAGGCCGTCGTGCTGAGGTTTGTCCCCGTCGCAAATACTAATTAAATTCCTTTTCTGACGTAAAATTCAGGTCGAGGCCCGTAGCCCTCGCCACGGAGACTCTGGCGGAAGTCGTTCTCGCGGACGCCGGGCTGAGGTCGAAGCTCGCAGCCCCCGTCACGGGGATTCTGGTGGAAGCCGTTCCCGAGGCCGTCGCGCTGAGGTTTGTCCCCGCAAATAAATAAATTCCTGTCCTGACCATAAAATTCAGGTCGAGGCCCGCAGCCCCCGCCACGGAGATTCTGGCGGAAGCCGTTCTCGCGGACGTCGCGCTGAGGTTGAGGCTCGCAGCCCCCGCCACGGCGATTCCGGTGGAAGCCGCTCCCGAGGTCGTCGCGCTGAGGTTTGTCCCCGCAAATAATTTAATTCCTGTCCTGACCATAAAATTCAGGTCGAGGCCCGCAGCCCCCGCCACGGAGATTCTGGCGGAAGCCGTTCTCGCGGACGTCGTGCTGAGGTTGAGGCTCGCAGCCCCCGCCACGGAGATTCTGGTGGAAGCCGCTCCCGAGGTCGTCGTGCTGAGGTTTGTCCCCGTCGCAAATACTAAATAAATTCCTTTCCTGACGTAAAATTCAGGTCGAGGCCCGCAGCCCTCGCCACGGAGATTCTGGCGGAAGCCGTTCTCGCGGACGTCGCGCTGAGGTTGAGGCTCGCAGCCCCCGCCACGGAGATTCTGGTGGAAGCCGTTCCCGAGGCCGTCGTGCTGAGGTTTGTTCCCGTCGCAAATACTAAATAAATTCCTTTCCTGACATAAAATTCAGGTCGAGGCCCGTAGCCCTCGCCACGGAGACTCTGGCGGAAGCCGTTCTCGCGGCCGTCGGGCTGAGGTTGAAGCTCGCAGCCCCCGCCACGGCGATTCTGGTGGAAGCCGCTCTCGAGGTCGTCGCGCTGAGGTTTGTCCCCGCAAATAATTTAATTCCTGTCCTGACCATAAAATTCAGGTCGAGGCCCGCAGCCCCCGCCACGGAGATTCTGGCGGAAGCCGTTCTCGCGGACGTCGTGCTGAGGTTGAAGCTCGCAGCCCCCGTCACGGAGATTCTGGTGGAAGCCGCTCCCGAGGCCGTCGCGCTGAGGTCGAGGCTCGCAGCCCCCGCCACGGAGACTCTGGTGGAAGCCGTTCTCGTGGACGCCGGGCTGAGGTCGAAGCTCGCAGCCCCCGCCACGGAGATTCTGGTGGAAGCCGCTCCCGAGGCCGTCGTGCTGAGGTCGAGGCTCGCAGCCCCCGTCACGGAGATTCTGGTGGAAGCCGCTCCCGAGGCCGTCGTGCTGAGGTCGAGGCTCGCAGCCCCCGCCACGGAGACTCTGGTGGAAGCCGTTCTCGTGGACGCCGGGCTGAGGTCGAAGCTCGCAACCCCCGCCACGGAGATTCTGGTGGAAGCCGCTCCCGAGGCCGTCGCGCTGAGGTTCGTTGCTCTACTTGGTGAATAAATTCATTAGCTGACATATAAATAGGTTGTGGCTCGCAGCCCCCGCCACGGTGACTCAGGCGGAAGCCGCTCCCGAGGGCGTCGTTCCGAGGTAGAGGCCCGAACTCCCCGCCACGGGGACTCTGGCGGAAGCCGCTCCCGGGGACGTCGCTCCGAAGTCGAGGCGCGCAGCCCGCGCCACGGTGATTCTGGCGGAAGCCGTTCCCGCGGACGTCGTTCAGTAGAGGCCCGCGCTCCCCGCCACGGGGACTCTCGCTCGCGTGACCGCCGCGCATTTGCTGCGGTACGTCTTCCGTCTTCTTCCCTCCCTTCATTTTTGCTCACGCAACCCGCAGATCAACTTGGACTAGTCCGTCGAGAGTCAGCCCCAATGCACGACCCGCTGCTATCTGAACATATATCTGTATCGATGTGTACCTTGAAAGAAGTCCTGCCATAGCTTTGAATTTCCCCAAAAAAACCGGTTTCTTTTGTGTAAAAATGGATGTACTACTAGCTGCAAATAAAAATTGCGTGTCATCTCGTACCAATGGACGTTTACAGGTGCCTAATAACGGGTAAGTAGTATAGATTGATTGCTAAGGGTATAGGGTATGAGTTAGATGCGGTAAAATGTGAATAACGAGTGTGGGGGGGCGAGGACCGTGCGGCGGCGATCATCATCAATTCGGGGTATACACCGGCGGCAGCTCAGAGGGGCCAGGCTCATCAGGATCCAGCGAACGTATCCCGCTGTCGGTGTGTTGTATAGGCGGCGAATGCGCCCCGCTGATGCCCTGCTCGTACGAGTTGACGACCTGCTGCTGCCGGCGCTTGAGGTCCGCGATCGAGTCCGAGTAGTCGGCCGTGTTCCCCGTGGAGGAGGATCCGCCGACGACGGAGAGGGGCGGGCGGCTCGAGGAGGGGGCGGACGACACAGAGGGGGCGTAGGAGGACTGCGGCGCGGAGCTGGGAGGGTGCTGCTGTGCCATGGCCGCCCCGATGGCGGCGAAAGGATCGTAGGGCGCCTGGGCGGGGGGCATCGGTGCGTTGCCTTGGTTGGGATGCCCGTACGGCGCCCCAGCAGCCGCGTACGTGACGCGCGGGTCGAATCCGCCTGGGCCGGGGCCGTACGAGGCGGGCGAAGGCGGGGCGGGGCTGCCGTACGGAGACACCAGCATTGGAGGGGATCCAGGATAGCCGCTCATTGGTGTCATGGGCGTTTGATTTGGCAGGAATGGCTGGGTCGGCGGAGGGCCGCCGTTGGGTGCTGTTGAGAGCGGGCGGGTCAGTTGGGCTCGTCGTTGGAGTGGAAGGGACTCACACGACATATTGACAGAGTGGAAAGCGTTGTGATTCTGTTGTCTGCGTCTGCGTCGAAGGAACAGGGCAGCACATATGGCGATGACAACGAGTGCGATGATAATGCCTGCAATGACGCCAGCATGCGACGTCTTTTTGGCGGCCACCACCACAGCTGTTTTTGAGCTTGTCGAAGAGGAGCCGGCTGACGTTGCCGTCGATGTGGTTTGACCAGAAAGTTGGGTCGAAGCCTTCGAAGCCGTCGAAGCCTTCGAAGCCGTCGAAGCCGACGATGACGATCCAGAGCCCGACGAAACCGTCGCGGCGGCCGAAGTTACATTGAAGTAATCGAACCAGATAGTTCCTTCACCGTCTCCGACATTGTTGACCGACACCATTGTTACGACAAGCTTGCTGGCAAACGCACGTTAGTCCATAAACCAGAGCATCGTAGGTATACAAGACTCACTGAGAGCCACTCGAAACAGCATCCGACTGCCAAAAGAGCTGCTGGAAAGAATCGAGAGCACTCGAGGGAGATGTTACAGTAGCTGCTGAGCCACCATCGATTGCATACGACGTCTTCACCCCAGCGGAGCTTGCGTCGTACGTCCCGTAGACCGCAATGCCCGTGCCTAAGAATGGTTTGAGCCGAGAAAATATGTAGAGGAGGATACGCACCAGTAAAAGGGACTGAAAATTGATCTCCAGCCTTCACTGAGCTGCTGACGGTGCCAGAATGCTCGTGAGTTGTCCCCCCTACAGTCCAAGTGCCCGTGTACGAGACCGTCGAGTCCCTGTCATCGATAATGGTGAAGGACGCGGCGGACATAGTGAGAATGAAGAAAGAGGGCCGTCGAGGCTCGAGGTGGTCGGCAAAAAGATTAATGAACCCTGTCTATGTGGTGCACATATCGCCGTGCCTTACGCGAGGACCAATCGCGACCAGGGGTTGCCGAGTCACACATGCAATCGGTAACACTCGCGTCCGACTGCACTAGTGAACGTCTGAGCCCTAGATATTTAACTAGAAGACACTGAATAAACCAGAAGTTTAGAACACACACGCGCATGCGAGAAAGCGCGTAGTACGTACCGCGGTCCTCGAGCCAAGCCTCGAGCGCCAAGGGCGGGGATCGGATGCGTCGGGCGTTTCACCCCTTTATCACATGAGAAGTCATTGCCGCTGGTGATTGTGAAAGCTTTGCTCTTCCAGTCAAGGACTTGAGGCAGTTTTAGGCAGCTTGCACGTCTTTCTCATGGATGGAGTGTGCAAAGTGTAAGTAGCTGCCTAAAAAAGGGAATTTGATGGTAGCTCCTAATTCAATTATTCACCCACGCTGACTTTTGCGTACTTGGATGGGCAAATTACGATGCTGCTGAACAGTTCGTTGAATTGTGTGCATAAGCTACTCAGTGAACATGTGCAAAAATGACCGGAGATGCAATCTATGCAACCTTCCCATTGCCGAAGGGAACCCATGCAAAACGTACAACGACAGATGTATTTGTGATTGCGGTATATAAAAAAAGATAATAGTATTTCCTTAATCTCAATCGAACCAGATCCCACCGTTCACTGAAATCTGCACCACGAATAATTAGCACAGAAAAGAACAGGGAAGACAGCAACTAACACTTTGCCCTGCAGAATTTTCTCCGTTCGTGAGCTTCAAGGGTTCAATAAAAACTTGAACACACCAGTAATGAAGGCGGATTCCTTGGAGGCCAAAAACGACACGAGACTTGCTATATCTTCCGGGAATCTGCAGAAAATCAAGGTCTCCACATCGGATCATAAGTTGAATACCAACCCGATCCGTTTGAGTGGCGACATTTCCTTGTTCTATGTTCGTGGGTCAGAGGAAACTTGCAACATCACCTAGACTTGCTCACCTGTTTGATTATATCGGCGGGGTCACCGGTTACAGACGCCGCGCTCACTGCAGCGAGAATCAAGCGAAAATATTCACTATCAGTATGTGGACTTACGCATGGCGGTGTCGATTGCTCCGGGGGCGTACGCGTTTACGGTGATGCCATGCGCTCCGAATTCCAACGCTACGTCCCAGATTAAATAAATAAAGTGCACGAACATTAACCTACCGGCGGCTTGCGTGAGGCCCCTCACCGCGAACTTCGAGGCGCAGTAGGGACCCTGCATGAGCATGCCTATATTCCGAGTTCAACACTAGTAAATGAACCAGCAAGTGACTTGCCTTTTTTGCCCGCAATGGACGAGGCTCCGACGATGCGCCCCCCGCGGCCCTGGTTGATCATCTGAATCCCGGCGTATTTGTAGCAGAGGAATGTCCCTCGTGCGTTGTTCTCCATGACTCGGTCCCATTCCTCCGCCGGAACTGTTCAACTGCTGAGCCCCAAAATACCAAATCGTCGGCGATTGCATACTTTCCGTGAAGGCAACTCCGGGCCGCCCCGTCACCCCCGCATTCGCAATCATCTGCGAATGCTCAAAGACCAGTGTCAGAACTGTTATTGAAGGGAAGACTGACAACATCGAGCCCCCCGTGGACCTGCACCGCGTGTTCAACCATCGCTTTCACCTGGCCCTCCTGCGAGACGTCCGCAATGTGCATCGAGCTCGCGCGCCCCTTGGCCTGGATCTCGTCCACAAGCGACTTGAGCTTCTCGGAATTTTTGGAGACGTCGTTGACTGCAACATCGAACCCGTCCTCTGCGAGCCGGAGTGCGACCGATCTGCCTATGCCCTGCGCTGTTCGTGCGGGGGTTGGAAATTAGGCAGCACGGAAATGTAGGGAACCTACCAGCCCCGGTGACGAGCGCGATGCCTTTGTGTGGAGACATTGGGATGGTGGTGGAACTAAACCAAAGAAGACTGGTCATGTGCTCAACAGGCTTGAACTAAATTTAATTCGGACTCTTGACATCATCGGAGGCTACATATGATGCCCGCTCGACTTTAGATACCAAAATTTAATATGAAGGAATTGTACAGGTGCCTCAACAAACTTATCAACAAATCTAGAGGACGCATAAGAACTGCATAGACAACGATTGGATTCCATGATAAAACACGCAGCTGAACTGAAACGATAGATGTTCAATCGAAAAAGACACCTCCGTTGATTGAGATCTGCGGAAAACAAAATATAAATAAAACGCTGAACCGTGGTTGAAGTTGGAAACAACTAACAGTTTGCCCTAAGAGGTGGCAGTTTATGTCGGTCAGTCCAATGAGAGTTTATGCGTACCAGTTATAAACTGAGACTCGGTTGAGGCCAAGAAGGAAACCAAACTGGCAATATCCTCCGGGACGCTATTCCACTCGATTAGTTTGAACATTCGAACGCATAGCTTGTTATTGAACCACTGACCCGCTTTTCTTCAGGGGCGACATCTCCTTGAACTAGGTTGAAATAAGCGAGGGCAAGCTACGTGTGTGTTATGGCATTTTCTCACCTGACTCAGTATGTCCGCGCCCATTGCAAGTGTGGTGGCAGCCACTACACCCACCATTCAACTCAACGTCACAGAATCGCTGGATGATTTGCGCACATACCCATGGGAGTGTCAATCGCCCCTGGGGCGTAGGCATTTACGGTGATGCCGTGCGCTCCGAATTCCAAGGCTGGTTGATTTGGTGTTAGAATTAAAACCGTTTATCAAGTCAACCTACCGGCGGCTTGGGTGAGGCCTCTTATAGCGAATTTGGAGGCAGAATAGGGCCCTTGCGTTGCACTACCTGTATGCCTGGGTATTGAAATAAAAGCACGGATGACAGAACGTTAATGTGTTACCCTGCTTGCCCGAGAAAGACGATGCTCCGATGATGCGCCCCCCGCGGCCCTGGTTGATCATTTGCAGTCCGGCGTATTTGTAGCAGAGAAACGTCCCTCGCGCGTTCGTTCCCATGACCCGGTCCCATTCCTCCACCGGAACTGCGGCTGAGTGAGAAAATATCCCAAAGCGCCAAACGGTCAAAAGGCACTTTCAGTGATGGGCGCGGACCTCCCAACCACCCCCGCATTCGCGACCATCTGCGGGCGTTTGAGGAACGAGGGATTGCAGCAACGCAAGGGCTCACGATATCGAGCCCCCCGTGGCGCTGCACCGCGTGTTCAACCATCCCCTTCACCTGGTCTTCCTGCGAGACGTCCGCGATGTGCATCGAGCTCGCGCGCCCCTTGGCTTCGATCTCTTCCACAAGCGAATTGAGATTCTCGGAGTTCATAGAGATGTCGTTGACTGCAACGTCGAACCCGTCCTCTGCAAGCCGTAGAGCGACAGATCTGCCTATGCCCTGCGCTGATCGTGAGGGGGTTAGAAAGTAGGCGGCATGGAATTGCAGTGAACCTACCAGCACCGGTGACAAGTGCAATGCCTTTGTGTGGGGTCATCGTGGGCGGTGGGAGAAAGATGAAAGCCAGACTTAATCGATTAATCTCGGCTCCAGATGTTTGGGTGTCTGCGGTTCCAGCCGAGCTCCGAGTCAGCACTGACTCAGAAGGGCCCACAAGGTCCCACAATCGTTTCTCATCAAAAATCTGCCTCGGATCATTCCGACCGGCCCAATGTTCCGTCTCTCCCCTCGCGAGCGCAGCAAAGCGACCGCCCTATGACGGCGGGAACGAGACTAGGGAAACCCAGTCATTGTGTCCAGCAGGCTATGGGCTTGACATCATACGAAACGAAAATATACCTGTAGCGTGGAGAACTTGCGGGATGCCTCGACAAATATGTCAACGGATCTACGATGAGCATGGAGCGCTTCTCAATTTTGTTATAGGGAATGTACACGCAGTTGAATCGACATTGAACTGAAACGATAGATGGTCAATCGAAAAAGAGACCTCCGTTGATTGAGATCTGCAGAAACAAAATGTAAATGAAATGCGGAACAATGGTTGAAGTTGGAAACAACTCACAGTTTGCCCTAAGAGGTGTCAGTTTATTAGTTTATCATGTCGGTCAATCCAATGAGAGGTTTATGCGCACCTGTTATAAACTGAGACCCGCTTGAGGCCAAGAAGGAAACTAAACTGGCTACATCCTCCGGGACCCTATTTCACTCGATTAGTTTGTATTATTCTGGTCACATGTATCTTGTTATTCAGCACTGACCCGGTTTTCTTGAGGGGCGACATAGCCTTGAACTAGGTTGAAAATTAGTAAATGATGTGTGTAGCATGGTGGGCCGTCACCTGGCTCAGTAGATCCGCGCCCATTGCATGTCCGATGGCAGTCACTGCGCCAACTAAATTTCAAAGAATCGCTAGATGGTCTGTACACATACCCAGGGGAGTGTCAACGGCACCTGGTGCGTAGGCATTTACTGTGATGCCGTGCGCTCCAAATTCCAACGCTGACGAGGTTGATTTGGTGTTAGGATTCAAACATGTATCAAGTCAACCTACCAGCAGCTTGAGTGAGACCTCTTACAGCAAATTTGGAGGCACAATAGGGTCCTTGCGTTGCACTACCTGTATAGGTAGTCAAAAAAAATTGGATGACAGAATGTTAATGTGTTACCCTGCTTGCCGGAGAGAGACGATGCTCCGATGATGCGCCCCCCGCGACCCTGGTTGATCATTTGCAGTCCGGCGTATTTGTAGCATAGAAACGTCCCTCGCGCGTTCGTCCCCAGGACCCGGTCCCATTCCTCCAACGGAACTGCGACTGAGTGAGACAATATCTCAAAGCACGAAACGGTAAGAAGGCACTTTCAGTGATGAGCCCGGGTCTCCCAATCACCCCTGCATTCGCGACCATCTGCGGGAGTTTGAGGATCGAGGGATTGTAATAAGAACGCAAGGACTCACGACATCGAGCCCCCCATGGCGCTGCACCGCTTGTTCAACCATCGCCTTCACCTGGTCCTCCTGCGAGATGTCCGCGATGTGCATCGAGCTTGTGCGCCCTTTGGCCTGGATTTCATCCACGAGTGATTTGAGCTTCTCGGAGTTCACAGAGATGTCGTTGACTGCAACATCGAACCTATCATCCGCGAGCCGGAGAGCGATAAATCTGCCTATGCCTTGCGCTGGCCATGCAGAAGGTTGGTCAGGAGGCAATATATAATGGCAGAGAACCTACCAGCACCAGTGACAAGCGCAATGCCTTTGTGGGGGGTCATCGTGGGTGGTGGTAGAAAATATCGGAAACCTGGTCATGTGTCTAGCGGGCTAATAACTAAAATTATTTATAGTAAGCTGTACGATCTGTTCGGATCTGAATCTAATGAGCTTCAAAAACCGAATGTAACGTAGAGAACTTGCGGGATGCCTCGACACACTTGTCAACAGTATCTAGGTGAGCATAAAACGCTTCTGAATGTACACGCAGTTCAACCAACATTAAATTGAAACGATGTACCCATGCTGGATCTCCGACCTACGCTTTGTGCCCGTTGATTTCCATCTCCCTACCGGGGATTTAATAGCGACTTGCAGGCCGTGTCCGCCGCCCGCTACTGATGGGATTTGCGCGGTGCCACAATTTTGACTTAGTGCAGAAATTGGCGAAGTATGCTCTTGAGGTTCTCGCTGTGAGATCTTCAGGCCCACAGAGCACTGAGGTGAGCGATAGTAAAATCCACGACATAGAGCTCGGTTTGTCGAGGGTGGCATGTAAGCAGCCGATATGACAATTCCGCAGAGATTTCTGTCTGCTCGAGATTATGTTAGTTTCATGACATCGCTATCAGCGGCCGCAAGTCTTGCCGAAGTTCGCCGAAATGTGTCATGTTGCTTAGACAAGTGTGGAAGAACGATAGCATACATTTGATGCAGTGCGAGCCCCGGCTGTTTCTTAACGAGACCGCGCCGGAATACACCTATATAACTACCTCGCTCAATCGAAAAATACACCTCCGTTGATTGAGATCTGCGGAAAACAAAATATAAATATGGTCGGACGGTTGAAAACAACTCACAGTTTGTCCTGAAGGTGTCGCTTTATTATTCCGTGGGTCAAATACAATGGAATTTCATGCGCACCTGTGATAAACTGAGAGTTGCTTGAGGCCAAGAAGGAAACCAGACTGGCTATATCCTCCGGGACGCTATTCACTTATGAGCTTGAGGTTGGCATCCTTGTTATCCGACACTGACCCAGTTTTTTTTAGGGGCGACATTTCTTTGTACTAGGTTGAAAATTAGTGAATGAGTGATGTGTAGCATCTTGGGCCCTCACCTGGCTCAGTATATCCATTCCAGTTTCAAGTTGTGTGGCAGCCACTACACCAAAAATCGAACTCAATTACACATAATCACTGGACGATCTGTGCACAAACCGAGGGGGGTGTCAACAGCTCCTGGTGCGTAGGCATTTACGGTGATTCCATGCCGTCCCAATTCCAACGCTGGCCGGTTTCATTTGGCGATATTTGAACACATCAAGTTAACTCACCGGCGGATTGAGTAAGGCCTCTCACAGCGAATTTGGAGGCAGAATAGGCCCCCTGCGTTGCAATACCTGTATAATTGGCTGTTTAGAGAGGATACGGAGAGGGGATGTTAACCGCATGTTACCTTGCTTCCCCGCAGTTGAAGAGGCTCCGATGATGCGCCCACCGCGACCCTGCTTAACCATCTGGATTCCGGCGTGCTTGTAGCAAAGAAACGCCCCCTTGCCGTTGATGTTCATGACTCGGTCCCACTCTTCCACAGAAGCTGATGCAGCGTTAGAATATACCATACGCCTGGACCAGCACGTTACCTTCAATGAGGAGGAGCCCAGAGCGGCCCCCAACCCCAGCATTCGCGACCATCTACTTTGTATCAGCCCGAAATTTTGTCCTCAAAGAATGAACGGATGTGA
Organism: Mycena epipterygia; assembly: GCA_029281465.1. Taxonomy (NCBI): domain Eukaryota; kingdom Fungi; phylum Basidiomycota; class Agaricomycetes; order Agaricales; family Mycenaceae; genus Mycena; species Mycena epipterygia. Next base: position 102,481 of record JARJCQ010000070.1, on the reverse strand, counting down.
CTAACAACATCAAGGCCACCGTGCTGCTGTACGACCAGCTCAACCATCGTCTTGACCTGGTCCTCCTGAGCCACATCCGCAATATGCTTCGAGCTCATCCGGCCTTTCTCCTGTATCTCGCCGACAAGTTTGTCAAGCTTTTCTGAATTAACAGTGATATCGTTGACAGCGACGTCAAAGCCGTCGTCCGCCAGCCGCAAGGCCACTCCCCGGCCTATACCTTGCGCTGGGAGGAATTGTGAACACAAGATCCTCCTAGGCGAGCTGAAACAGAAATCGTACCAGCACCAGTGACGAGGGCGACTCCTTTGGACATACAGAGAACTGGTGGAAGACAGAGCGTATTGTGCGGCCGTAGCCGCTGCCAACATGTATCAACATCGGACAATCGATTCGATCCGAGTCACATGACCACGGTTAAGTTCAACTTTGGTTCAAGAATCGACTCTGCTTTTGGACTCTGCTGAGGTTATTGGATGATATTGGGTCCGCTCTTTCCTTTTCTTGTTATGCGCTCCAAGATTATGTTACATTGCCAAGCGAGGAAGAAAAAGACGTCGTGGTTGGTCACAAATCACGGTAAGTACAACCAAAAGTAGCATCATTCATAATATTATACCCAAGGAAATAGGACACGCGATTTAGGCTAGCTAAATATACCTAGAGAAACGCAGACGCCCATGGCTGGGGGATTTCGGCATCTATGACGGGGGGCTGAGGGAAAGGTTTAGTAGGATGCACAAAATATACGGGAAGAGTCTTACACCGGGGCGACCGAAGTCGCTGGGCCTAGAAGAAATGGCGATTGAGCATCGATACGTGGTGCGGACTTCGTAAGAGAAGCTTACCAGGGTCAGCGGTGAGAGTGGGGAAAGGCGACGACGAGCACTGCGTTCGATGTCAGTGGAGCCATTCATGTCATGGATCTATGTGACTCACAGCTTGTTCGATGTCCGCCATCGTCTTTCCAGCGGGGAGATGGGGCGAACCGATCACGGGTTTGGGGATGGGGATCACGTCCGAGCAGTCAACCATCTTGGTCTTGTCCTGCCCGATAATGGCCATCTTTGCCATCGCGGCGGCGAACTCCGTTTGCATCTTGGCCTGGTTGCCTTCAGACGAAAGGATTGAGTGTACATGATATGTGGATAGAAGAGGGGGACGCACCAGCAAACGATTGCCATGCGCAAGCAGTGCGGGAATCTGGTGGGGGGTCAGCTGAGAAATAAGGAGCTAAATATCACTGCGAACCCCGAGCAAGCTATACGACACAAGAATTAATTGATACTTATGGCACCGAGATCGTAAGACACGCACCGAAGCATCAGACTCGAGACGGATTTCGCCTTCGAGAGGTGATTCAACCTCACCCTGGTTCCCGCCCGTTCTAAAATTTAAAAACGTTCAAAAGCCGCTTAGGGCGTGTTCTGGAGATGAGACTAACCCTGGGAAAAGGATGCCGCGCAACTGAGTCTCAATGAAGAGTCTAGAGAGAAGGATTTTGCAGTCAGCGCTGTAAAGAAATATACGAGGAAAGTATGCGCACTGAGTGTCAAAAACACCGGGGGTCGAATCAAATGGAGTGCTAAACAGACCAAATCAGAATATCATTCTAAGCTCAGACGCCAATTGCAACGGTACCCAGGGATCTAACGAGCAGCAAGTCAGATAGATGAAACATGGCGTTCGAATAGGTCTTACCGTCGGGTCAACATGGTCAGCAGCCGCGATAGTGTGGCTTCGGAGATTGTCAACGGCATATTGGCAGCAGTAGATAAAATATTCTTACGAGGCTAGCAAAGCCACCACCTGATGAACGCCCAGTTAGTGTAGCAGCGAAACAAGGGATAGATAACAAACCTCCTCGGGTGAGAAATTGACTTCAGCAAATCGTGCGAGGATGCTGGTGATAGAGTCGAAAGGCTCGGGGACCAAGCCCGGAGGCGACGCCGCCTTTGCCTCGGGACGACCAAACAGAAAAGGGACACGGGGAGCGCCAGGGCAATTGCTGACTCCGACAGCGCCGGCAAACTGGATGCTGCACAACAGCCTTCAGAAAAACAGTAATAAAATCGGGATGGATGTGCTTACAAGTCTCCGGCGGTGATATTGTGAGCATTAATGAAGGGGGTTTGAGCGTCGACAATATCGTCGATGCCGGCATTTGCATGGAAAGCCGTTTCAGTTTCATCGAAGTAGAAAATCGAGCCGTCGGCTCCTCCCCCGCCAAGAGTGGGCGAAAATCCAATGGCATCGTGGAAGGTAAGCCGTAAAGACTCGTGGACCTTGAAGCAGCTCAGGCAATGCGATCCTGCGGATAGTGAACGGACTAACCTCTTCGCCACATTCCCCGCCATCGAAAAGGTTGGCCTGGATATCAGTCAAGATGGGAAAGAGCACACAGCATGCCGCGTTCGCAGTCGTTTGACCGGTTGGGCAAGTGACGCGCTTCGTGATGACCGCTATACAATAAACCTTCAGTATCCCAACAGAATGGAGACGAGGAGTACACTCACCGCTGGTGAGGCGAGCAGTCGAGATGGCAAGGAGAACAGCAGAAAGAGTCTTGAGAGACATTGTATGCTGAAAGGTTCAAGTCTGAGTTCCCTGGAAAACAAGTAAATTTCGCGAGCGGCTTTATACTTTCCATAATCCTGTGCTGCTAAATTGAGATTTTGTAATCGGACCAATGCCAGCGTAGGGATTGAACCACACAGAGAGCGCTGAATGGGGTGGGGGCGCACCCGAGATCAAAGAAGAGAGTGTTCGGCTCATGCTCGCATGCGCCTTTGATGAAACGGTGAGAAACGGACGAAAGAGCGGGCTTTGATATTGATGACCGCTAAATAATAACGGTGGGAAGAACGGCCCGGGTGCCTTCTGGAACCAGGCGCTGACCGGGAGGCGAATGCACGAAACACTCAAAGTTGCGTTAAGAAGTTTCAAAGCGTCCTGCAGGTGTTCGAGATAGGAGTTTTAGGAAAGAATGATAAGGCTTGCATAGGGTTTCTTGATTCTGCTGTGGACTTGGGAGGTTATCGATCCTACGACCGCCGATACTTGACCGGGTTCCGGGTAAGAAAAAGTAAAACCGGCTCAGAATACCGAACACGTTTCGAAGGCCAAAGGGCCGCTGGGGCGTGCGAGAAGTTGGAGCGATCCTGAACTGCCAAGAGAGATAACAATAGAGCCCGGGATTCTCGTGGGTCATGTAATGTCAAGCACGTAGGTAGCAGTGAAGTGAACAATCGCGATATCAGAGATTCAGAGTATCTTCGGCTAAACGGAGACTCGCAGTTGCCACAAATAGTCCCGGTCCCCGTAAGAGGCGAAGAGGAAAGCAGCATCCTTTTCCACCGAGTGGCAGCGACAAATCCGAAGAGGTGGGAAAAGGTTGCGGCACCCTGAGCACCGCCTTGGCACAGCCGCTTTCTTCTTTAATTACACACTCTTGTTCTCGGTTTGTCATTCTTTCGATGAGGTTGGCTGGTCCCGACCGGGCTTTTGGTTCCATTTACCGCCCCCCGGGTACCGATGTACATAGACCGCCAGATACCGGCGGGCTGAGCGCTGATATCTTCTCACTCTGTCGGTCATTTGTCGGTCATCTGTCTGTTCGAAACTTGGCTATGTCGAGTTCCCGATGGCGACCGCTGGCTGTGGATCACAGTCGAAGTTCTCAAACCTAACGTGCGGGACCTTCCATGTACACCGTACGACACACAGATTGACGATACTCCTTAATGATTCTTCAAGTTTCAAGTATTCAAGCGGTCTCAGCAGTGGACGCGTATGGTTGGAAACCGGCAATTGCAGTCCGTCGCAAAATCTTGCGGACCCGAGCCCGAGAGCGACGCGTGGAACCTGGCGGCCCTGCGGCTTACTCAGTCTTACTTACCAGTACTACCTCCGACGATCTTCAGGGGTTAGATTTCCTAGAGTCGGCTATCGCACACCTAACGGTTTGTAGGTTTGTCGCTTTGATTAGGTTTGATTTTACAGCGGTACGTTTATCACCATTTTTAAGCAAAGTTGCACACTTCACTTGTCGAAAACGTTCTAAGTCTGTTGCAACTAGGTAAACCGTGTTCTTCATTAATTCCCAGACAATGGAAGTCAGGGTTTCAAAGGATTTACAGTAACAGAATAATCCCGTCCTTGATTTCTCATCATTTGCCCGTTGATCTTGCGTTGATCATCAACTTGTTAATGTTCGCCCGTTTCCCCTTGTGTTCGACACCGAAGCACTCCCGGCCTAATTTCACACCAACTGTGGCGACCCAAGGGCCGGGTTCGGGCAGGTTCAGACATCACTAGTCACTTGCTATGCGTTTATTTTCACTCGTGATCCTTTCGCGCGTGCACCGATGTCAGGCAAGACTCAAAACGGGTGCCAGTGCCGACATTACTCAACAACGACCGTTACAACGTTCTCACTGCTTGTTCTTGGCCTTTGGGTCACACGCGTGCACGGCAATCTAAACAGACTTTGGATTTCGCGATACTTACAAAGGGTCGGATTTCAATTGTCTCCTCGCTGACCGATGTGGATGTGGAAAGCGCATCCGGGCTGTGAATGGCCCGGGTTTATTTTGCTATTGCGAATCCGGAACTGCCAAGAACGAGGTAGAGATCGCACCCGCCAACTTGAAGGCGGGTATCCGGCAAGTATTGTCCCTTCGGGTTCCTCGGGGGAAACGTGCGACAGCGTAAACATCTCCAAGGGAATTTTCAGGGTAAGTTCAAGGTGTTTCTTGATTCCGCGCTGTTACGCATCATGCACCGCGAGATTGAAAGCGAGTCTCCCCTAAGTAGTAAATATCGGCTCTTCTTCACGAACCTTTGTTTTTTTTTAAATATCTCATGCTCGACGTTGATTCAACTCTTGTTTCATTTTGAAGCGGCTACATATTAATTTACAGGTGCAGGGGGTATTAATTTCCGGACAGGCCAAACACCGATTTAGCTGATGTTTCCTCCTCCCGCCCAAGGGGATATCCCTTGGTCTCATTTTACGCTACCAATGACCATTCCCCGGCTGGGCGCTGTTTTCCTTCTCCAATAATAATCCCCGGAGGATTGCGCAGTATACTTGGCGGACAGCTTCGACAAGCATCTCCGCCAGCCTCCGCTCCCACTCCACTCTACTCCACTGGATACCTCCCGAACTTATTGTATTGAAAGGACCCGGAGGTTGCGTTCCCCGTTCTCGAAACTTCAGCACAATTCTGCGCCTTAATTCAATGCAAATCAGCAGTCACTTTGCTCCGGTGTTGGATTGGCATGTTGACTCATGTTGAAGGCAGGACATTTAATCTAATCTAATCTAATCTTCCGGATCAGATTCCCAATCTCAGTAACCTAATCGGGGGCAGCTTCGTTGCTTCCAACTTTTCCGTGTTCAAGTAGCTTTCTGCGGTATCTTGAGCGGGAAATACCGCGCTACCATAGGACTGGGTTGTCTATTCTATTGCTTGGACTCTCTCATCGAGCCTACAATAGATCCCCAAACTTCGGGTTTGATCTTCGGGAACCTTCGTTGTTCGAGGCTTCCAACTTTTCCGTGTTCAAGTCGGACTATCCTGCTTTCTGGGGAACCTTGAACGGGAAAACACCGCTCTAGACCATTACCATGGACTTGGTTTTCCGTTCTATTACTCGGATTCTCTCATTGAGCCTCCAATAGACCCCAAACTTCGAACAACGAAGGTGCCCGCAGATCAAACCCGAGACCTCCAGCGTTTCCGTGTTCAAATAGCTTTCTGAGGTATCTGGAACGGTAAATTACCGCTGTAGACCATTGACATGACTATGGACTTGGTTGTCCGTTCTATTTCTCAGACTCTCTCATTGAGCCTCCAATAGACCCCCAATCTTCGGGTTTGATCTGCGGGCACCTTCGTTGTTCGAGGCTTCCAGCGTTTCCGTGTTCAAGTAGCTTTCTGAGGTATCTGGAACGGTAAATTACCGCTGTAGACCATTGACATGACCATGGACTTGGTTGTCCGTTCTATTGCTCGGACTCTCTCACCGAGCCTACAATAGGCCCCCAAACTTCGGGTTTGATTTCCGTTGTCTTGCAACTTTTACGTGTTCAAGCCGGACTCTCCAACTTTCTGCAGCACCCTGAACGGGAAAACACCGCGCTAGACCACGACCGTGGACTGGGTTGTTGTTCGTTCTATTATTGCCCGGATCTTCTCCCATCGGGCTTGTACTACCAAACCCCCAAACTTCGGGTTTGATCTGCGAGCTAAGTATAAATCCATCCCACGGGGCTATCTTCAGGCATCTAATTTTAAACTAGTAGACGGTGATCCGACTCGTGCACTACAGTATTGACAATGGTTCTTCTCTCAGGATATGTGCCCCGATGCTCTAAAATTGTGAGAAATATCAGAAAGATTTTCGCTTCAAAAGGACTCAACGGGCATGAAATTTGTTCGTTATTTTGAAACTTGAAGTTTTATCTGCATGTAAAGGCGGGATAGACCATTGTCAATTTAATAAAGAGGAGATATGATATAGCGAAGGATTGAATATAATCGAAAGAAACAGTCGTCCGCCAAAAGTTGCGGCAGTGGGGGTTGAACGGTGGAGAAATGCTGAGACAGGGCATTCCCACACGTGTGTTTCCATTAAGGAAAATTAGATGCGGAGCCAGGTGGGACGGCTACAAGCGCGGAAGGGATGGGGTAATTTCCCATACAGGTGTTATAAATACACCAATAGTGATGATACATTGATTGCATGATACAGGTAGTCACTGGAATCAATCGAAGTACATCCCACCATTCATAGAGATCCGCATAGATGTCATAAATCCACATCAACTCACAATCAATTTAATCCAACTCACGCTTTGGCCTGTATCCCGAATCGGCGTCAATATTCAGCGCGCGGAGCAAGACGCGTAAAGACACACCCGTTACGAACTGAGATTCCTTGGAAGCAATGAAAGACACGAGGTTGGCGATGTCCATAAGAGTGCTAAATCCATTAATTTCATTCCTCAAGCCAGCGACAGTCGCTGGAGATTAATAATTACACACCAACCTTCTGGAAGGATCCGCTATCTGATGACTGGGACAGTCTGGGGACGTGGACTCGCAAGGTCGGTCAACGTACACTCTGAGTTTGAGCGTTCCCCGTGATCTTCAAATTGGCGTAACTGGGGTCCAGATGCACTGGGGGTGAAAACAGAGTCTGCATTCAGTGTCAACTGGACGAGTCTAACAATTTACACATGTCTGTATCGATTGGTCCGGGGGCATACGCATTTACTGTGATTCCATGGGGTCCGAACTCCAATGCTAGAATAAAAAAAGGTAATTAGTACAGGCAAACGGGGTCAATTGCAGTATACCAGCAGCCTGCGTCAGGACGAATAGCGAATTTAGAGGCTGCATAAGCATCCATGAAGGAGTTACCCGCTTGAGGGAGGAGACGGTTTAGCCTGAGAATTGCGGCCACGGTCAGAAGAGGCGAATTTCGTTTTCCAGCGACGGAGGATGCGCCGATGATTCCTCCTCCTCTGCCCGGCTGATCATCTGCATTCCGGTGTACTTGTAGGAGAGAAAGACTCCACGGCAATTGACGGCCATGAGTCGGTCCCCAGTTATCGACAGAGACTTCGATGGGACCACTAAATAAAATAAAGTGTTCACGATATTGGAGGAAGCTCACGATCGGCGAGTTTCGACCATTAATTTGCACACTCCGGCATTCGTCGCCATCTGCGGGAAAAGATCAGTCACGAGATTGTGGTTGAAACAATGCTCGAACGAACCACGTCGAGTCCGCCGTGAACACGCACAACCTCTTCTACCATCGCCTTGACTTCGCTCTCCACCGAGACGTCTGCGATATGAGCAGAGCTTTTACGGCCCTTCGCCTTGATCTCGTCGACTACTGTGGAAAGCTTTTCGTCGTTTCCAGGGATGTCGTTCACGGCGACGTCGAAGCCGTCGTCGGCCAGGGGCAGAGCAATCGCTTTGCCGATGCCTTGGGCTGTGGAGTGAAAAGTACGTCTACGTATCATTCTACAAGTCAAAAACTTGAAGGCGTAAGTATGAGAGCGGTTCCACTGGACATCGCGAATGTCGATAGGTGTGAAGGAGACTGACCTACTCAATGGCATTACATTTACTATCATGTGGCTTTAGATCTAATTTAATATCGCGGTCAGATGTCGAGACGCAGAGAGTCTAGAAGCAGAAGTTTTGTGGGACACTTTCGGAGCTGCTCGGAATTACGATCCGAACTTCATGATCCGAGTTGAACGTTCAATTATGGCCTCAAGGAGACTCCCCTTTCTCCACTCGGATCCAATATTTCTCTTCTCGCCTTAACCTGACACTTCTTAATGAATCAAATCAACGTTGGCCGGTAGGTCCCAGTAGCAGGCATCCTCGATGCCTTTTATTCCATTCCTGTTGGACATCCGCCACACCGTAGTATTCCTCTATCCTTAATTTGGCGCAGTTAGCCATCAATAAACGCTACATAAACTCTACAGGAATCAATTTCGCCAATACGCGCGAAATCGCCTCGGACCTTCATCCAACTTCTGTCCAGCTCAGACAGGCTTGACATATGTCTGCGCCCCTGAGTCCTGACGTGAAGAGTGTTGGATGCATCCGAATATGTGCATCCGTGGAACCGCATGCAAACTGCGTTCGGTCATCCCTGAAGCAATTGTTCGGTCATCCCGGGAGCAAAGTCGCCGAAGCCGAACATGAAGGCGGCCGACCCGTGGGCCATTTAGAAGGTGGCGTAAGAAGTGGAGCAGTTTCGACACCAGTGGATACTTTTGGGCCACTTATAGTCAAGTCTTTCCTGAATGACGCGCTAATGGTGCCACAAAGACCAAGTCTTCCGAGGAACGCCGAAATACAATCCAAAGCTCGAATTCCCTGCGCTTGGTCCAAGGATGATTGAGCCCTAATTTCTGAACTGGCTACCATTGGCATCCCATTGACATAGGAATTAAATGGTTGGTTGGAAATTCCATTGAACTGCGTTGAACGCAAATCACATGACCGCAACAAATCGTTACGTCAGCGGTTACTAGAAAAGCGTCTGCTCGCTTTGTGCTCGCTTGCTGTTCGCTTGCTTGCTCGCTTGCAGTCTCCCTCTCTTTCTTCCCGACCACCACCACGATGATGACGAATAGCATTATCCCTCTCAAATTTCCTCGCCTCATAACCCTCTGCCTCGCCTGGGCGTGGGCCCTTATCTCTCTTGCCATCGGTATGAACTTCTAGTTCCAAATTCGCGGAGTGACTCAAAAAAAACAGGGATAAACGCCTTTGTCAAGTCTAACAGAGACAAGAATAGCATAAAGAACGAGGTCCCACCCCCCACAACGGTCTCCATCGATACCAATGGTGCTTGATCTCATTCTTCTCAATAATAGGCCACGATATTTTAACCGGTATACGTATTGTGTTGTGCTAGATGTGTTCCAATCCGGTGTCGTAGTGACCACAGTTTCCGCGGTCATCCTGGTCCTCTGCACGCTCTACATCGGCCTCCTCCTCGTCGACAGCAGCCGTCGCACGGGCGTCTCCACGCGCACGCTGGTCGTGCAATACGCCACGCTCGGGTTCTTCGCCCTCTGGCTCTTCGCCGCGCAGATCCCCGTAACCGTCTTCGTCGCGACGCGCTCCGTCAAGGTCGCAGCGTCCATCGACGGGCTGCCCCTCCCCAGCAGCATTGTAAACACGATCGAGCGCGCGCTGGGCGCGAAGACGAAGTATAGCAGCTATGACTACCGTGCGTCGTCTATTTCACTCCTCTCGAGCATAGGGGAATCTCATGCTTCGCAGTGAAACTTCTCGCGATCCTCCCCTGGTTCGCGTTCCTCTTCACCGTCGTCGCAGCGGTCGTGGCTTTCATGGCGTCGTCCCATGCGCGGAGACACGCCAAGGCCGAGCCGGTTTCGAGCACAGGGAAGGAGGTGCCTCAGAACGGCGCAGACAAGGAATTGCCGCCCAACCCAGAAACGCCCCGCGTGTAGGATTCCCGCGACGACTTACTTTCCAAAAACCTCGGTCTGTCCCCGTATTGTAATGTACAACGTGAAACCTGTATGTGTTCTGTTCTGTGTTATTAAACAATAATCGTACTGTAGTGTGTTTCGAGCTGCACCGAGTAGTAGTGCAAAATGATTTGATGGCACTTATTGGAACGAAGTTGAACCTCCATAACGGAAAATATTGGAGCTTCGACAGGCGTTGCGAACACAATGAAGCTTCCGTTCCTAATTGACCACTTTCCACTCTTCCTTTTCGAGCAGCTGACCCTGATTTATTTGCTGTGTTCGTCCAAGGGTCGTCTCAAAAAAGATCTGGAATTGAGCGAAGTTAGTTCAGAATCAAAATGTTTCGACGGACGAAAGTAGTGCGATGAAGCTAGAAATGTATGTAGCATACCGAAAAATTAAACTGACATGCGCTAGAAAATCATGTCGGACGCCTCTATCCAACATCTCGAGGCTAGAGAAGAAGCGGCTTAGCATGCTTCGGCACGGAGGGTAGCAAGCGTAACAAACCCGGCTGAATCTCTCCTCTTCTCTTCTTTGCGACAAAAAGATCGGCACGGGCCCATGAATCACATCCTCCCTGTGCTCCGAGTTCCCAGTCCTTCACTCGGGCGTCATAAAACAGCATCCTTGTCAAGACCAAACGCGGGTCGGTAATAGAAAAGGCTCGGCCTTCTTCTGCCAGTGGTGCCGCTGCCCTGTATGTGTTTATCAAAATATTCGATTTCTTACAATTCAACAGCGCATAATTGAGATCGCTGTGCTTTGCCTCGAACAAGCAGAGATGGGTAAGCACGGGCAGCAGTGAAAGCCCAGTGACAAACCCATCTGCAATCAGCCGTGTGTCCAGATGGGTAATGGTAGCAAAAACAGGGAGGGTAAAATTTATGAGCGAGGTGTGGCCGAAAAGGAGGTCGAGGCGGACCATGAGCCGCTGTAATTTCATGGCGGCGAGATGGGAGAGCAGAGACTCGGAAGGGCGCGGGTTGAATAAAGCAAGATCCTGGACCTTGCTACAGGCGGAAATGGCCAGCTTCGAGTGGTCGGCGTGTTTCAAGAAGGAATCATCCAGCAGAAGATTGCGGACATATAAGAAACTGGTGGGCTTGGACTTGAGCAGTGCAAGCATGTGAGACGAGTTGGATTCGGGGACACGGAGGATGAGAGTTTCATACAGTAGGGGCTCAATCCTGTCGCACCAACGCCATAAGTTCGGCAATTCACTGCAGATATCCTGATTGAACTCACCACGTATGAACGCGCTGAGCGACTCGGAGAAGAATCGGGGCCATTTTTGGATACACCCTCGCCGTTAGTTCAAATATCTCCCTCTCCAATTCCAACGGAAGGGTTGGATTCCGTCCATTCGGAGTGCGATGGAGCGAAGCGGTTGCGAGCATCGGCGGCGGGTGTGAAAGGCAATGCTGTGCGTCCATATTTGTCGCTGTCTAGGGCGGAATTTGAACTTTCGGCTGTTGCCGGCGTGTTCGAGAAAACCACAACGAGCGCTTTTGGGCAGCGCTTCACATCCTCCGAGGATGATCCTGGGGATGCTTCTCGACCGACTTGACATGCTTGACGGCCTAGACTTGGTCTCTAACCACCCCGGTGGTTTTCTACCACCCTCTCTCCGAAAGCCACCCACATCTTACACCAATCTTGTCGTCCGTCCCATGAACAACAGCAAACAATGGGTCAAGGGAGCCGTCATCGGGAAAGGTCGTTTCGGCCCGGTGTATATCGCCGTGGATGGATCTAATGGCCAGCTTATGGCCGCGCGACAAATGAAGCTCCCTACCCCAGGTGAATCCGACGCGGAGCAAGAAGAGCGCAATGGAAAACTCCTGGAAATATGCGAGCGCGAGGTTGAGGTGCTCGCGAGCCTACAGCACGATAATATCCGGCAGTATCTGGGTGAGTGCCCGATAACATTCGCTCGTCGGATGATACTGGAAAAGACGTCTTTGGAACAGGCTCAACCCGGGACGCGGAACACGCCAACTTCTTCTTCAATTACGTCCCCGGTGGGAACCTCGCCAGCCTCCTCGGACAGTACGATGCGTTCGAGGAACCCCTGACGAAGAACTTCGCGCGCTAGGTCCTCCATGGCCTCGCGTATCTGCACGCGCTGGGGCTCGTACACGCGGGCCTCCGCTCGGCGCACATCTACGTCGATAACAAGGGCGGGATCCAACTCTGTGGCCCACGCACGCTGACGGCGGTGGATCCAGGTATCTAATTTATTTGACTACATGCAACTTCGATTTGCCTGCGACTGTTTCGTTTGCTGAAACAGGGCTCGCAGACACGCCTACCGAGTCTGTCTTCTGGACCGCCCCGGAAGTCATCCGCGGCGGCGCGGAGCAGTGGACCAGCAGTGCCGATATATGGGGCCTGGGCTGCACGCTCGTCGAGATGCTCACCGCCGTCCGCCCCTACCCACAGTTCACCCCGGCGCAGGCGATCTCCGAGGTACACATTATAGTAGGCGCTGCGCAATATTCGCTGATTTTAACCCTTATACCTGCAGATAGGAATTGCTACCGGGGCGTTTGCGCAGCCGACGATCCCGTCGGACATCTCGAGCGAGGCGCAGGATTTTTTGCGGTGGACGCTTGGGCGAGACTCTGCGTCTCCCGACGGACGGCCGTCAGCGGTGGAGTTGCTGAAGCACCCTTGGACACACAGGGTGTCCGAAATCTAGTGGCAATGGCCCTGGGTATGAATGCAACTAAGTTTGGACTTGGATTATTCCCGGCCGACTACATGACCTGGACACCCGACTGTGCCTGAATGTCAAAACCGCACAGATACGTATACATTCGGCTGCTTTCACTAGTTGGTGGACAGGGGACGGACCTCTTTCTGTTGGTTGTACAATCTACCGGATCGTCGCAGCACTTGATACACGCCCACGCTCGACCAGCTCGAAGTATTGTTTGGATCTCGCAGAATTATGCGGAGCATCAGATGGAAATTGAACAAGATGATTAACATTGGAGAAATCATCTCACCCAAGGCAGACGCCGTCCGCGGGTTCCCAAGCCCACGCTCACCGCTGCCGTCGCCGGGGCTGGGTCCATATGCCGGATAATCGGTAGATATGTGGAGCAGGAAATGACTGTGCACTGAATACAAGGGAGATGATCATCTCAGACCTCGCACCAAAAATTTGGTAGCGTCAGTGATATAGACGGTGTTGTCCGTCACCCATGAGTAAATGTCAGGGTCAAACTACAGGAGGAGGATAGGATCCAGCAGTGGAACCGCATGAGTGAGGTTCAACGGTCTAAGTGTGTGAGCGCGACGTTGTTATTTTTCTCACAAAAAAACAGGCTGTCTTCGGAGAGTCATGATCACGACGTTGAACATAGACCCGTCAAGAACATGCTCCACCGTTTGCTTCAAGGTTGGCGACGGATCAGTTTACGTACATTGACTTCACGATTGTAATTAGACATGCATGTATGGAATCAGTCACAGTGAGTTCCGCCGTTGACCGAGATCTGTAATAATTGTGAGAGGAATTGGTTGGGCAATAGAGGCCCACGCACGCTTTGACCTGTGGACCTTTCAACACTGGGTAATTGGCGATCCTTTTTAAGACGGAAATACCAGTGATAAATTGGGACTCTTTGGATGCTAAAAACGAGACGACGTTCGCCACATCGGCCGGATCCCTGATATGGATGACTCGGTCAGTCTTGCAGGTCTAAGAACAGGAGGGTCATCTGTCACCCAATGCACCCCATCGGAGTTCTTTCCTTCAGCTGAGAAGGTGTCAGCTCATCATTCGTCCTCCTTCAATCAAAGAAAAAACCCCGCACCGCCTTCATCCAGTCCTCGGGGCTGCCTCCACTGGTTCGTGCGCTTCCGCACGCGAGTACACCCACTGCAGTACCAGCATCGCAGTGAGAACGCGGGCCATGAATACACACGCAAACTCACACATCGCCGTATCTACTCCACCCGGGGCGTACGCGTTGACAGTGATGCCGTGTTGCCCAAGCTCTTGTGCTGAGCCGGGACATAGTCGGATTGCGCGTTATGGAAAAGAAGCGTACGTACCGGCCGCCTGCGTCAGTCCCCTGATAGCAAATTTGGAGGCGCAATACGCGCCGAGGGAGGGTACGCCTCAAAGTTAAAGCGCAGATAAGCAACACAGCGCGTGGGTGCAGGAGCGCACACACATGCCTTTCTTCGCGCAGACGGAGGCGGCGCCGACGATACGCCCGCCGCTGCCTTGGGTGATCATCTGCCGTGCGGCGTATTTATAGCAGAGGAAGGTCCCGCGCGCATTGACGCCCATGACACGGTCCCACTCGTCGGTCGTCGCTGAGACACGCAGTGAGCGGACCTCTACACGTAAACGCAGGCAACGGACGCACTGTCGACGAGCTCGCCCCACACCACCACCCCTGCGTTCGCCACCATCTGCGAAAATTATTATTAGCAACGAAAGGACATTCCAAAACGAGGCAGAGGAGCTCACGACGTCCAGATGCCCGGTGGGAAAGTGCTCGACGACCTGTTCGATCATCTGCATCACCTCTTTTTCGACCGTCACGTCGGCGATGCAGGCGAAGGATGGGGTACCCAGGTCGGTGATCTCCTGCACCACCTGTTGGAGGTGCGCGGTATTCTGCGGCACGTCGTTCACCGCGACGGCGAAGCCGTCGGCCGCAAGACGTAGTGCGATCGCTTTTCCGATCCCACGTGCTGGCAACGAGACCCATGAGGACTTGATTTTTGGAGGCAGGGGAAACTGCGTACCTGCGCCAGTGACGAGTGCTACGCCCTTTTTTATTTCGCCGGCTTGTGAAGAAGACATCGCAAAGCGGGGGTACACAGAGCGATGGCTACGTTGATATCAGGTGGCCCGCGATGGGAAGTGGCGCCATGGAAGGGCTGGCCGAGATACACATAAGCTTCAAGTTTGCCAGGACGGGAGCAGATATTACGCAAATAAGGTTGTTCCGAGCAGCGGTTGCATAGCGAACAGCAGAGAATTGTTGGCGCTGAAGGCATCAATAATTCAGCGAAAGTATCACTGGTATGCGTAGATTTCCGGGGTAATTAATGTAGTCTTCTCGAGCAGATTTTGGGCCAATTAGCTGTCGAAGACGCAAGGAACACCTCAACAAAAGTCAAGGAGGGTCCGTTGATACGAGCTGAGGTGAGATACGGGCGAACCGCACAAATGCTTGCAATGAATACGGGCTATGCGTCCGGGAGTGGGGCCAATACAATATTCGTTTCAACCAATTTTCTTCTTGATAGGATAGTTGACACCTGCCAGTGCGGGGGCTACACATTTCGCCGAAGCAACCGACCGACCGACAAACGCCCTAGGAGTTGAGCGTTAACCCTTTACCTACATCTGTATCAAATGAGCGCCCTACGTGGCTTAGCAGCCTCGGATTTAATAATAAACAAATGCAGAAGATGAGGCGTTTTAACCTGATGCCGGTCAGAGCATAATGCGCTGATAGGCGTAGGATGATGGTCTGGTCTTGGTGGATAGCAAGCGCCACAGCGGAATCCGGATCCGCTTCTGACGGTTGATTTCAGCGCAATATGAGTTTTATCGGGCACTTGCGGTGAACCAATGGAGATATTCAAACCACGCTATGCCTTTAGGAACACAGTCTAAGTTTGAGTCTGCGCGTATCCGCGGAGGCGACGGTGCAAGCGCCTCGGTTGAGGTGATGGTTGCCGATGAATGCATACGTGGAAGCGAATCGCCTCGAGTTCAGACGAAGGAAACGAACGAGCCCGTAACATGCAGTAAATTATACGATTAAAATGTGTACTATACTATATTGCTTGCTATCAGCGGGCAGGGGCAACAGAGGAGATAGGCACACCATGAATCAATCCATTCTGGGCTCAAACCGCGCCGCCCGATCGCCACAACGAGAAAATTTTGCTGACAAGCCAGAAGGAGATGAAAAATCCGACGACAAAGACGACGACACGCCAGGTCTTCAGCCCGCCTTCCCCTATGCCGAACGCCTGGCCGGCGCGTCGAGTTGTTTGCGCCAATGAAGCCCCGAAGGAGTTGAACCGATCACCCTGTGCATGCATGTGAATCAGGTCGTCGACGGAGATGGATGGTATCGCACTGACTGTATCGTCCAGCATGAGATTCTGGCGCTCCACGTCGTCGTTTATGTCGGTCGTCACCTGTGCCACAAGTAAGAAGAGAGGGTAACCCGAGGAGAAGAGAGCCCACTCCGCGCAGAGTGCGAATCTTGGCGTGAAGCTCGTCGAGCCTCTGGTCATTCTGGGATTCGTATGTGTCCTCGACACGGTCGCGGGATGATGACATGTTGCTGAGGGTGTGTATTTGTCCTTGTTGTTCTGTACTGTGTTTATTGATGCGGTTGCTCGCAACTCCCTCGTCTTGCCCTCTTCCAACCCTCGTCTCACCTTCTTCTTCCCAATGCTCGTGTAACCAGAATAAACCTTGCCAAATCCCTATATGGAATTCTTCATCAGAAACTTTCCAGCGCCCGTGAAACTGTGCCAGCGCGCCCTGGCAGCCTGGAGTTCTCTGTACCTCGACGGTGGCATTTGATACCCCGGAAACGTTCGTTGCTCCCCTGGCCGTGCCCCCATCTGAATCAGCGCCGTCGTCTTTGTTGACAAGCAACGTCTATGCTATCATGCGCGGTTTGATGATCATAACGGCACGAGCACCTATCCTTTTCCGCCGTGTGGATCGAACGGAATATGTTGAATCAATACTAATAGAAGCGTCCTTGTTGTATCTGGCTGCAACCTATGTGGGCATCAAACTTCCAGCTTCCTGGCCGCCAGGTTCTCACATTAATTTGTGGTGGCATTGCTTCGCAGAACTTATATGCTTGGCGAGAATCCTCTATAGCACGAAGGGCTGTGCCAAAATGGCAGATTTTGGTTGGAAATGACGTTCTTCGCAAGCTAGATGCTATCTCCCCAACATGACACGTCGACCAGTGCGCAATGAATCAAAGTTAATAATAGCTGCTCGTCTTCTCAGCATCGCAGATGGCAGATCGTTTTGCTGTGTTAATATAGCACTTTCCTTTTCATTATCACCTCCGCTTCCGCATGCGATGACCATAAAACACGCCCGAGTATAAAGAGGGCTAGCGACCTTCTGTGGCAGTCAATCCGTTCTCTTCTCCTCCGACCCAAAATGCACCCCTACTTCGCCAGCGAATTCATTCTCCTCGAGGTACCTCCTCCCCGTTTCAATACACCTCTCAACGGGGCTGACATCACTCTAAGCACGAGTTGGGTCGTGTCGAGTGCATGAGTCTTCAACGCACATATTCGCGCGCCAGCTGGGACACTACTCCCGTTTATTCCGAAAAACCGCGCGCCGTCTCGTGAGAGCCTCACGTCCACCTCCAGCTCTGAATGATCACTAATCACGCTCGCACTCCCAGGCCTCCGCGCAGCCCACCCAAGCCCAAGTCCAAGCCCTCAGCAAAGAAAACTGCCGCAGCGCGCGCGAACGAGTGCGTGCCTGTGTGTCCTGTTACTTACCATGCAAACGCGCTGACGAAGTGTACGCTAGGCTCGAAAGGCTCGACAGCACACTGAACTGTCTTGCGGCCCTCTTCCAGGGCATGTACACTTCAACGCTCTGCCGTATGATGCTAGAGTGAAGCAAATTTCAACACCCCCTCTCCTTCCCGGAATCTTAATACTATAACCTCGACCCTCTGATCCCTACACATTCCTTCTCTTATCTGCCCTAGTATGTGCAACCCTCTGTCCCTCCCCTTACTTATCCGGATCCGCCACATATATATCCGACGCCACTCATTCAACTCAGTCCTGTTCCCTATCCAATATTCGAGCTATGTACCAATATATATATTCTCAATGTACACTAAAATTTAAATCGAGGGTGTTCGGCCTTGCAGTATATCCACGGAAGTAGAACAGCCCCACTCCGACCGAGGTTCTTGTACAGGTTGTTGTGGCGGCGAGAAGGCAAGGGTCTTATCGGATCACCTTCGGATTGCAATTCCCGTCCCACAACCTCTGCTTCTTCCTTGACATCCATGACCCCATGACATGCAGGTCATTCTTCCCTCACACCCATCCCCAGACTCAAGACATTCGCCCATGTCCAGTGGAACCGCCCTCATTACCGGTGCCGGTACGATTCTTTCAATCCACGAAGAGGGATAGCCTTTCATTCGATTCGCAGCACAAGGCATCGGCAAAGCGATTGCCCTGCGTCTGGCCGACGACGGCTTCGACGTCGCCGTGAACGACATCCCTGGCAATGCTGAGAAGCTCTCCGTGGTCGTCGAGGAGATCAAGGCGAAGGGACGTGAAAGTTCTGCGCATCTTGCAGATGTATCGGTCGAGGGTGAGGTTAAGGCGATGGTGGAAGAGGTTGTGCGTGTTCATGGCGGGCTTGATGTGGTTCGTTCGATCAATATTTCAACCAGAATCTTGTGGTTGATCCTTCCCGCAGATGGTGGCGAATGCCGGATTGTGTAAGTGGTCGAAAATCTCCGATCGTGAGCTCCCTCCAATATCGGGGCTTCTTTTGTTTGTTTAATCGTCCGATGATTCAAGTTTCTGTCGATGAATGGGACCGACTCATGGCCGTCAATTGCCGTGGAACCTTTCTCTCCTACAAGTACGCCGGAATGCAGATGGTCAGCCAGGGCAGAGGAGGACGAATCATCGGCGCATGCTCCGTCGCTGGAAAACGAGGTTGGGTTTTTTTGACCATGATCATTGATATTTTGGCCTCAGCACCAGACTAATCCGTCTCCTCTCTAAAGCGGGTTCCGCCTTCACAGGTGCTTACACAGCTTCCAAATTCGCTGTCCGTGGCCTGACGCAGGGGGCTGGTATGTACATACTGAAGTTACCTCCCCTGCTTATTATCTATTTATTAGCGCTGGAGTTCGGACCCCATGGCATCACAGTGAACGCTTACGCCCCCGGAGCGATCGATACCGACATGTGTAAATTCTCCTTTCATTTGTCCGTTTGACACTGAATGCAGAGCATTCTCATTTTTACAGTGCATTATATGGACACAAGCCACGCCAAGAGTACCGGGAACGCCTCTGGGACCTTCATTCAGAGTGTACGTTCCAAGATCGTCCTCAGGCTTTGCTATTCACGCCCTCAGATTGATTATCATCCCAGGCAGCAGACCGCGTACCCATCCAGAAGATTGGGTATGTAATTTTCTCTTCCCCGCGACCATTAGCGTTTATTCGAGGACCACCTCAAAATCATTGATCCATCTACTTTTAGCACCCCGACTGACATCGCCAGCCTCGTGTCTTTCATCGCTTCCAAGGAATCACAGTTCATAACCGGTGTGTTCTTCGTTATTTTTTTGTTGCAGAATCCTGACTTGAAAAACGTGCAGGCCAGAGCGTGAGTTGGATTGCAAGTATTTATGAATATACTACAGCTAACGTGTGATTGGGTTCTCTTTGGTAGTTATCTGTGAACGGTGGGATGTTCTTCGACTGAGTCGGATCTTCGTAGCAATACACTGTACAGTCAATGGCATCGACAACTATCATTTACCCGGGCAAGAGGGAAAATACCCCATTGGCTAGATAAAAATAGCACTGCCATCCTCGGTTACGAACTGTTGTGAGGATCATTAACCGTTCTTTACAGCTAAGTGAGAAACGTTAGACACCTTTCAAATTTCGCACAAAGTTCGGGCTGAGGAACAAGGTGCCAAATTTAGTTCGTCGTCGCTGAAAAAATGGTTCAAAAGCCAAGTTGAAGCACTGGCTGGGGAGCTCTAATGTGGCTCCAACGCCAAAATTACAGCGACGACACTCGGCCCGAACTTTGCTCTAAAATGCAAAGGTGTCTATCGTTTCTCACTTAGCTGTAACGAGAGTTGGTATGGTCCACTCACTTGCGCTTCCATCCACAAACATTGAACGTCCTCCACCTTACAGAATTGCGGTCCCCAACAAATCCATCCCCGAGGGAGCACATCATTCGCATCCGGGTGACCACGCTCGAAGCACAAAGTCAAGGCAATCGGCACCGTGACCGCCCTCTGCTTCTTGGAGGTATGAGTTCTCGTGTGATGGCTAGCTCAGCGGGGAATAAATTTACCATTCTACAGTATTGCACGTTTATTCTACTCCAGTCTAATAAAGTGGCCAGGAGGCAAATCAGAATTGACTCCGCGGCGCGACACTGCCGTTGACAAACGGATAATCCGTAAACCCTTTGGGGTCCGTAGTCGCTGGCCCATAGAACCGTGTTCGATCGTATGCGTTCAACGGGATATCGTGGAGCAGGCGATCAGGCAGGTCGGGCTGCCATGAGAAAATGAACATGTGAGTACGTGCAACGTATGCAGAAACCTCATAATAAAAGAATACACACATTGGAAATGAATGGCCTGCCAAAAACGATGATGTCGTCTTTTTTATCTGCAAATTCAACCGCGAGATCACGGGTATAGCCCCCTGCACTGATAAACCGCCGGTTGCTCTGGGGAGAAACCCAAATATCGCGGAAAATGTCGTTGGTCCACCCCGCGGGGACGAGGTCACGCAGAGTGGTGGCGTCGATACGCGGTTCGATAACGTGGATGTACGCGAACTCTGGGTGCCGGTTCACAAGTTGGCTGACCAGGTATGCGAATGTGGGTATGGGATCCTGCATGCCCATATCTAGAATGAAGCGTCGGAAGGTCGGAACGAGAATAGAAGGAAGGGAAGTATCGCCGCACCGTGCCATGTGTTCCACGGACTGATTCGGATGCCAGTCTTTTTAGGACCGACGGCAGCAACTACGGCGTCCACAACTTCCAGGGTAAACCTCGAACGGTTCTCAGGGCTTCCACCGTAATCGTCGGTGCGGACATTGCTCACGTCCTGCAAAAATTGATCGAGGAGATATCCGTTTGCGCTGTGTAACTCCACGCCGTCGAACCCAGCCTTATGGACCGCATTGGAAGCCGCGGTTGCATAAAGTTTGGTGTATTCTTGAATTTCGGCGACGGTGAGGGGTCTGGGGGCCATATCCGAAGCAGGGCGCTCCCTAAGGGGGATATCCGAGGCCGAAACGAATGGCAAAGACGAGTCTTCAGCTTTCAGCTGGACGGGCCGAGCTGCGCGTCCCAGAGCCCACAGTTGCAGATATATGAAAGAGCCCTTGGCGTGGACAGCGTTTGTTATCTGTGTGTATTTTAGTCGCAAACATGAGATTCTGAACTGAGTATTCAGACCTGTTTCCACGCCGCGATTTGCTCTTCAGACCATATGCCTGGAACATGGTCTAACCCACCAGCCCGAGCGGCAATGTACGTCGCCTCCGTGATAAGGAGGGTCCCTGGCACACTCGCTCGTTGCTCATAATATTCCTGGACATGTGGGAGAGGTACGTGTTGCCCGTCCGCGCGAAATCGGGTCAACGGGGCCATTGCGATTCGATGCTTGAGTAGGACATCGCCCAATTGGATTGGCTGAAACAACTTCGAGGGCGTCATGGCAGGATGAAGAAAGTGCTTGACACGACGCTTCTTTTTAAACATTTTTGAATGGGCTTCACATCGCGACCACTGAGGAAGGATGACATCCGAGGCTTACGCAAAAGAGATGAGCAAATCGTGATTTACTGCCCGGCCTACCCAAAGGTAGCGGGCATGACCGAAGACAGCTTGAAAGTCGAGGCCATTAAGGCCGCGGCCACATTCTTGGAGGACCACTTCATTGACAGCAGATGCACGTTGCGTGCTACCGATCGTTCTCTAATCTTCGATATTCCATCGATCCCTTTCTTAATAACCCATGGCGTGAACGCTGAACAGACTTGTTCATGCTTGCAATTGCACTATATCTGCGATGTCCAAATTGCCTCCGAAAACGTCGCCTGACTCGCAGTTTCCGGCTGGCTGTCTTCCCAATCGCTCTTACGCATAATTAATGATATTCAAGTTCGTTTGACAAGACTTGGCTTTCAATGCATACATTTCTCCCTCCTTCTGGAAGTGGTGGCCGTACAAGTATTTCCCTTCATATAGCGTACTGTGTAGCCAAGCCGTATGTCTGTGTTTCTCAGGGGCATCAACTTGAACTTTTCCACGGTTCAACCTCTCGCGGACAAATGAATTTGTCGTCGACCAAATTCGAAGCTCCGCAATGTATACTTCGTATTCATTCGGTTGATTACTAATTTAAATCTAATTTCAAGTCTGCAATGGCGAAAGACAGTCGAGAGGGAGATTATTGGTGCAAAAACCGTAAAAACACTGATTCAGTTCAATTCAAATATTTCAATATGAACATAGGATCATGCAGTAGGTAGAGGAATAAAACAATCTCAATTCGTCGTCGCTGTGGTAAACGGTGTGGTCGCAAAGCCCACCTGCTTGTTGGTGGTATCAAAGACGGAGTAGAACCGCTCGAGGAACACAAAGCCGTTGACCTGGAGCGAGCCGTCAGCCTATTAATCAAATACCAACTTGATATAAATAACGTACGAAGTCGAAGCCCTCGCCGCTGGGGGTTCCCAGGTTCGCGACAATGAGATAGATCAAGTTAGCCTGCCCGCCGATTGCGGTGTTCAAGGAACGCGGCCAGAGCTGCACATGCCACAATCAGGAGTGGATGAGATCTTTGGTTGGATCATACGGACCTGGGCATTGGCAGTGAATTCGAAGGTGACGCCATTGGTCGTGAAGAAGAGACTCTGCAAGCTGGCGAATTGGGCCGCTGTGATTGAGAGGAGGCCAGTTGCATTGTCAGTAACCGCGCCAGTTGCCTTCGTGTAGGCGCTGAATCCGTTAGAGGCCAGGAGAAGAAGGGTGGTTCCTGTCGTCATTTACGTTAATTTTGAATCTAAACTCATGACACAGAAACTTCACCGGTGTCGACGATCCCAGCAGTGCTAGCCAGGATGGTCGTTGAGGTACCGTATCTCACAGATTGGTTGATTCCCCAGAATTCACTGGCGGGCTCAGCTGCGCAATTTTAGAACGACGCGCAGAGTTTCAGAATCATGGACTGACTTGCGGTGACCGGGCTGGATGAACGCTGTCAGCCATATCGCTTCACTTTTGAGCTAGGAAACACGCACGTAAAGTTGATGGCGCCTGTGAATTTTGAGTTGTCCGTGCCGCCTGAATATATGTCATTATTACGAGTGTACAGGTGAGGCGAAATGGAACTCACCCCAAGTGATCTCGCCGTTCTCAATCTCATCTACAGTGGTAGGTTCGAACGAGATGGCGATCAGGTCCAAAGGAATCGTTCCTTGACTGGAAAATCTTCGACCCTCCAGTGAGACTTGGAATCACAGGGCGCACCTAAACAAATTATCCGTTACGGTCGGAACGACGGCCGTAGTATCAGGAGAAAGTGTGCCCTCAGCTTGAACGTCTCGTCAGATTATTTCAACGCGCTGTGGTCGATCACTTACTGAGATCGACAGGCCCAACTCTAACAAAATTATATATCAGCGGAGTTTTACATCAGGAACCCTAAAGAATACCCCAAAATTCCGTCCACTGTAATGAGGGTGAACTTGAAGGACCGACTAATACAACGCAGCATTTACCTCCTTCAAATCCGCCCGAACTTGTTACGACACCGATGGACTGATTGTGAATGACGAGCATGGGAGAAATTGTTACTGTGTCAAGGAACTCAGTGCCTAATCAAAAGACCTTGAGATACACATCGCGTGTCATGGAGAGCCCTTCACCCTATTGTAACAATAAGCAACCGCGAAGTTAGATTTGAGATCGATTAATTTTGTTACGCACTATGAAATCGTCTGATTCTACTTCCTGGTTTAAGAGGTGTTTATATATGGAGTTATGACGCGAACATGAAGTATTATACCACACGTTGGCCTGTAGAGATGCTAAAAATGCTAGGGTGAGTACGCATTTTCAACAAATAATAATTCCATACCTCGTGGGTGTTATAACATAGGGCTGGGCCCCCCCGATCCATGTATTCGCGCTTCCGGTATCGACGATGAGTTGATCTGCGTTGAGAATAAAGATTGATTCAGTGTTAAACACAGTTACTGGCAGATTTTACATGTGGTTGAGGGGGAACCGATACCGACTGCAGCCTGAGGGATGGTATATAGTCAGGACCTCTTCAGTAAATTGGAAGCGGGTGCTCACTACATAGGTCACAACCTGGTTGTCGATCGGCGAACTTGAAGCAACAGCCCGACCGGCATGTTTAGCCGCTGCGCGCGCTCGCATATGATTGACTCTCGCCAAATCTCTGTCCACTAGTTTCCGAGTTGAATTGAAGTGGAATCTTCGGGAGATAGGTAGCGTAACAAAGGAGTCAACAACGACTGGCTTTGCAACAACAGTCAGAGTAAGCAGTAAAGCCAAGAGCAGCGACGAGAGCATTTCAGCAGGAGTGTCAGCGGCGTGGTAGAAAGCTGTCGCCATGCTCACTCCTATATATATGCATATATTTATCCAGGAAGCAGGGTAGAGGACCCGCTCCAATGACAGTAGATGGTAACTGCGGAGCGAAGGCGGGGATCGTAATCCAGGGTTCAATTCGGGTTCAATTCTTGACAAACGTCAGGAACATGATAGCAAGGATAGGCCATGTCTCGAGTGATTTGAGGACACAGGGCCATTCGTGAATAGCAGAAAAGCGCTGGAGTCTGACTTGTTCCCACGACGGCAGGTTCCAGTTTCCTTACTTGGGCGATGCTCTACCCACGGAGGCAGTAACAGCTGTCATGTGGAGGAGTCCTCCCCAAAATACAGGTTTTGTGCGTCGAAAATTGCCAATATAACTGCGCCTCGACGATGGAAGCAATCGTCAGGCAGTGAGATTCTTCGGCCCTAACCGTCTTAGCACGCAAGAATCACTACGATACGCACTCGGGGTGAATTCAATTCTTACGAATATAAAGAGGATCCCTAGTCATAGCACGTCATGTTTTATGTGTATAAATTGCACCATGACGGCGACCTCAAGGTGTGTGCTTCTATTCCGGCGACCCCGCGTGCTGAAAGCGTTGTGCCCAGTCTAACTACGATGTTCACTAGTCTACCGATACTCGGAATCACGTCATACATGTGTTCTATCATTTAAGGGCGGTTGAGGAGTATATTTGACAGTTATTAATTATTCCTCGCAGGGCAGGTCGTTTTTGCTGCCCAACTCACTGGCAGAGCGACATTTCAACTCTATGATTCGGGGTTCCGCTTTGTTACGACGGCCAAAACAGGCATAACCAGGAAAAATCAGCTGGAAATTCACCTCAATAGTCTAATTCTTGCTTTGGATTTTCCAAATCTCGCCCCAAAAAGTTGAGGTGCATGCCAACTGCATGCATTACTATTCAATACACCGTCCTACCCACATTTAATTAGCATGAAGGGATGTGGAATGTTCCCAAAGCGAAGTATTTTCCACAAATTCGAGCGAAAATTCCGGTGCTCAGTAACTGAGCAGAAGTAATCCTAAACATATATGCCATTGCCCAGACTCGGCGGGAGGGTCTCTTATTATTATGCTTCTAGACAGCTGGCTATCCTAACTAAAGGCACGGGATAGTGCTTAGCTACTACTTCAGTGGTATCTTAGTGAATTGGACGACAGCTGCGTGGCGGAAACACTGTTCAGGGAGTGGATAGCCGCAGCACCGCCTAGCCAGAGATAGCCGGAGGTGCCGTCTAGATGCCGCTAGATGCCGGCTAGCCGGTTTAGCCCACATGCGGCTAGGGCTGCCCATCGTCTCAGGTAGCGGGGGCTGGCGAGGTTCGGCGGGTGGGCTAGCCGCAGGACGGCCTCGCGAGTCGCGATGATCTCACAAAACCTAATCAGGCGACCCCGGCTAGGCGATCTAGGTTATACATAGCTAGACATAGCCTCGGCTCGGGAAATCTAGCCGAACCCGCGGCTATCAACCCGCTGAACGCAAAGTGCAGGCGCATCAATGGCGCATCAAACATGACAGGCATGGGAACCATGTCACAAAGGCATAACGCCGTTGGTAGCTGAGATCAATCAACCCGAGATGTTTGACAGCCTTGCTGCAAACCAGTGCGAAACCGCAGACCAGGAACCCCGCCTTAAAAACACCGAAATACCAAAACAATTACTCGGCTGTCACAATTATTCTCAACGGCGTGAACTTGTACTTTTCCCACGGTTCAACTGGCCTACACTGGTCGGACAAAGAAATGAATTTTCGACCATATTCTGACTGGTATTAATATTCACTCGGTCGATCAAATTCAGGTTTTTAATGGCCAAAGCACGCCGCGATTGCCGGGATTTCGGCGCAGCTGATATTCATAAGGCCCTCCGGGCATCCCTGGCACCTCCCTTGTACAATGGTCTGTTCCTCTCCCAACATTTAACACTACTCGACAACTGGACAGCTCGCTCACGAGTCTCGCCCGGCCTCGTGCCTCGGCCAACTCGCCTCCCTCGCTCGCAGTAGGATATTGGAATCGGGTAATGAGCTAGAATTCCAGCTCATATCCGGTTGACAATTCACAAGTGTTCATATCATTGGTGAGGGGAAGTCATGGTTACAATTTCCGCATAAGATATGCATGTACGTCATGACCGTAATTTGTGCATATAATAAGAGGCTTAGTCCTGGAGAGATAAATGCCGTGGAGGCTACCAAGTTCCACAGCACTCGAACATCGCATAACCAAACCTTTCGATCAATTTCAGTTGTATAAAGGTCTAGGCCCACGTTCTCGGAGCTAGCCGCACGATCAGGTTTTGAGAATTATCGTTTCTGAAGAGACAGAAATGGAAAGTTCTAGGCCTTGGGTCTCGGAACTAGCCGCACGATCAGGTTTTGAGAATTATCGTTTCTGAGAGGCCAGAAGAGGAAAGGTCTAGACCGGAGGTCCCCGACATCACCGGACGTCCGTAAAAGAGATTCGGATCATTCCGCACGATTAGACATTGGAAATTTCTCCGGGTAGACCTGGTCCCTAAGTCGGTACCAGGAATTGAGTGTGATATTGAATAAACTGGCCCGAAATGAGAGCCGATACGTTGGTATCGTTGATCGATAAGGATCGATGGGATGCTATTGGCCGGTGGTGGGATATCAGCTCATTTTGAGCCAACTTATATCAAAGACAATATTTCAAGTTTCGCGTTCAATATCGCACTCAATATCGGCTGTCAATGGGCCGAAATTCGGACAATCCCGGTGTGAAGACGGTCAAGAGGAGTATCATCAACGCAAAAATCGCAAAACACTCATTCAATCAATTCAAAGATTTCAATACGAACATGGGATCATGAAGTACGTAGAGGGACAATGCAGTCTCAATTCGTCGTCGCTGTGGTAAACGGCGTGGTCGCAAAGCCCACCTGCTTGTTGGTGGTATCAAAGACGGAGTAGAACCGCTCGAGGAACACAAAGCCGTTGACCTGGAGCGAGCCGTCAGCCTATTAATCAAATACCAACTTGATGTAAATGACGTACGAAGTCGAAGCCCTCGCCGCTGGGGGTTCCCAGGTTCCCGACAATGAGGTAGATCCGGTTGGCCTGCCCGCCGATTGCGGTGTTCAAGGAACGTGGCCAGAGCTGTACATGCCACAATCAGGAGTGGATGAGATCTTTGGTTAGATCATACGGACCTGGGCATTGGCAGTGAATTCGAAGGTGACGCCATTGGTCGTGAAGAAGAGACTCTGCAAGCTGGCGAATTGGGCCGCTGTGATTCGGAGGAGACCCGTTGCGGCGTCATTAACCGCGCCAGTTGCCCTCGTGTAGGCGCTGAATCCGTTAGAGGCCAGGAGAAGAAGGGTGGTTCCTGTCGTCATTTGCGTTAATTTAAATTTAAACTGATGACACAAAAACTTCACCGGTGTCGACGATCCCAGCAGTGCTAGCCAGGATGGTCGTTGAGGTACCGTATCTCACAGATTGGTTGATTCCCCAAAATTCATTTGCGGGTGAAGCTGCGCAATTTTAGAACGAAGCGCAGAGTTTCAGAACTGCATGGGCTGACTCGTGGTAACCGGGCTGGATGAACGCAGTCAGCCATCTCTCTCCGCTTTTGACCTGGGAAACACGCACGTAAAGTTGATGGTGCCTGTGAATTTCGAGCTGTCCGTGCCGCCTGAATACATGTCATTATTACGAGTCTACACATGAGACGAAATGAAACTCACCCCAAGTGATCTCGCCGTTCTCAATCTCATCTACAGTTGTGGGTTCGAACGAGATGCCGATCAAATGCAAAGGGATTTTTCCTTGGCTAGAATATATTCGGCCCCTCAGACGGGGATTTGGAATCACAGGACGTACCTGAACGCATTATCCGTTACGGTCGGAATGAGGGTCGTAGTAGCAGGAGAAAGTGTGTCCTCGGCTTGAACATCTCGTTAGATCATTTCAACGCGCTGTGACGGAATACTTACTGAGATCGACCGGCCCAATTCTAACAAAAAATATATCAGCTAATAGGTCTATCAGGAACCATAATAGATACCCCAAAATTCCGTCCACTGTAGTGAGAGTGAACTTGAAGAACAAACTCATATAACGCATCATTTACCTCCTTCAAATCCATCCGAACTTGTAGCGACACCGATGGACTGAGCCGTGATGACGAGTCCTGGAGCAAGCGTTACTTGGTCGGTGAACTCATTGCCTGATCAAAAGACTTGAGAGACCACATCTCATGTCAAAGCGAGCTCTTCACCCTATTTTCACAATAAACAACTGCGAAGTTAGATTCGAGATCTATTGAATTTTGTTACGCACTTCGAAATCGCCTGAGCCATATTCTACCGCCTGGTTACAGAGATTTTTTTGTTTGGAATCGTGATGTGAACATAGTATCTCATACCACTTCTTGCCCTGTAGCAACGCTAAGAAACGACAACATGAGAACACATTTTCAACAAAGAACAATTTCATACCTCGTGGATGTCCTAACATAAGCCTGGGTCGCACCGACCCATGTATTCGAGCTTCCGGTATCGACAAGGAGTTGATCTGTGTTGAGAACAAGATGAATGCAGTGTTCAACATAATGAAGGGCAGGTTTTACATGTCGTGGCTGGGGAACCGACACCGACTGCAGCCTGAGGGATGGTAGAAGAAGTACGTCAGAGATTCAGGAACTCTTCAGTAAATTGGCTGCGGGTGCTCACCACATAGGTCACAGCCTGGTTGTCAACTGGCTCATTTACGGCAACAGCCCGCCCGGCATGTTTAGCTGCTGCGCGCGTTCGCAGATGATTGACTCTCGCCAAGTCTCTATCCACCAGTGTCCTAGTTGAATTGAAGTTGAATCTTCGGGAGATAGGAAGCGTAACAAAGTTGTCGACGACGACTGGCTTTGCAACAACGGTCAGAGCAAGCAGTAAAGTCGAGAGCAGTGACGAGAGCATTTGAGCAGGGGTGTCAGCAGCGTGGTAGAAAGCTGTCGCCATGCTCACTCCTATATATATGCATATATTTGTTCAGGAAGCAGGGTAGAGGACCCGCTCCATTGGATAGTGAGAGAAACTGCGGAGTGAAGGCGTCAGAGTTCAGTTCTTGACAACCGTCGGGCACATGATAACAAGGATAGGCCAAGATTTGAGGGTTGATAAGTCTAGGGTAAACACAAGGCCCGTTCTTGAATGGAAACTATTTCCTGGTGGGAGCGGAGAAGTGCTGGAGTCTGAGATTGTTCCCACGACCACAGGCTCCAATTTCCTTACTTGGGCGACGCTCTACTCACGACACAGCGCTTGGAGCTGTCATGTGGGGGAGTCTGCCCAAAAATACAGATTTGGGGCGGCCGATGTAACCGCGCCTCCATATATGGAATGGACGAAAGCACAACATTATTTTTAGCGGGCTTTCAGGTTGGTCGGAAGGTAAAGCCACCTTTTTCCAAATTTTATGCAACAAGCAGTAAATGCACATTTTTCGAACGGGTGCTAGTTTTGCAAATGTAACGAAGATCCCGAGTCATAGCACGTCATGTTTTATTTTTGTGGATTGTACCACGAATGACGGCGACCTCGAGGCCATGGGCTTCTACTTTCTTGGCTCGACGATGGAACTGGCAGACGTTGTGGTCCCTAATTTAACTACGACGTTCATTCGTCTACGGATAATTGGAATCATGTCGTTTTATTCCACCATTTGAAGGCGACTGAGGATCGTCTGATATCGTGCTTCCCATTCGCGCTTACGCCTGAGCGAAGTCTCTTAAGTCCCACAGAATCCGGCACTCACCTCGTGGCACGGGGGAGATTCACATATATCCCTGCACGGTGCTAGCCCTCCTCCGAATAACAGCTGAAGCAGAAGTACCAACCCGGCAAACCCCGGAGGTCTTTTCCAGATCCTTAACATAATTCTTTGAGCCCGAGACGACAGCCGCCGGTTAAAAATGATTTCGAAGACCGGGAAAACAGAAACCCGGCATATTCTTTAATTTGTTTTCTGCTGGTGTTCAGTGTTCGGTTGATCATGAATTGCCGGCCGTTGGCAAGCCCCCAGATTCTGGATTCTGGGATCGAATCCTCCGTGGAATTGAAACCCACTATGCAATAGATGGGAATACAAGATAAAAAGACCAAGAGCGATGGTCGTTGCAATAGCACAATCAGAAAGGAGCTAAAAAGGATGTTGCAGGTCCACCTGCATTGACGCCAGATGGAGATCCGCGGCACTCGGACCGGTTAGCGCTGAGGAAATTGGGAGGGGAAAACAGGTCGGATTGCTAGCGTACATCGACAAGCAAAATAAGTTAAACATACACAGAGGACGCGTTGTACAACATAACCTTTGACGCGTTGTGCGTCATTTTTTGATACAGCGGTGCATCCTCCATACTTCAAGTTCTTCCTCCGAGCCCATCCACGAACCCAGCGCGCTCATCGCACGCCATCGGGGTCCAAATCCGTCGCAAACCGACCCGCCGAGTACCCAGGGCTCGTCGGCGCCCCGCCGACTACACCGACCTTGCCCAGGCGCCCATAATCATAGTCCGCCTGCATCGGGCTCCCATCGTCCTGGAACGCCTGCGAGTCGCGCCCCCCATTCGAGTACGCGCTGATATAGTCAAACGACGAGTCGTCCTCCTGCGGCTGCGGCGTCGTCTCGCGCAGCCCGGACGCCGCGCGCTGCTGCGGGTACGGGCTTGCCGGCAGCCGCTTCTTCAACGACAGCGGGCTCGTGTCCGCCGGGTCCGTCGTCTTCTGCGGTCGCCGGAAGGCCGCAGCGGAGATTGTCCGCGCGCCAGGGGGCACCTGCGAGTTGAGGGAGGACGTCGAGCGGCTCGCCACGGGCGCGCGGTACGGCGCGTCAAGGCGCGGGGACGACGGGCTCCCGGGGCCGTCCGCGGGCGGTGCGGGCGTGAGCGCCCACGAGGGCGTGGAGTGGTGCGTAGGGACGGATGGCGCGGGCTGGGCGGGCGGGTCCCACGAGGGCGTGCGCTGGTGGGCCATGCCTGCGCCGGGAGGGAGGGGCGCGGTGTCGAGTGTGGCCTTGCGCGCGAAGGGCGCGGCGGGCGGGAGCATCGGCGACGGCTCGCGGTTCGGGGGCGGCGCGGATGGTGGCGCGTACTGGTTCTGCGGCGGCGACACGGTGTAGTCGCGGCTGGGGGGCGCCGGCTGGGAATATTGGTTCTGCGGCGAGTCGCGACCTTTGGGCGGGGATCCGTACTCGCGGTTGGGCGAGTGCGCGGCGCCGTAGTCGCGACTGGGGGCAGGCTCACGGGTCGGAGATATTGTCGTCGGCGCTGCGAACTCCCACCCGGCCTCATCCTGTACCTGCACCTGTGGCGGCGGCGGTGCTGGGGGGCTGAAATTGAGTGCATCGAGCTCGCGGCTCACCTCCCGCGCCGCCGCAGCATTCAGCGCGCGCTCGTCCTCTGCGGGGTCCATCGTCGGCGGGGGTACGCGGCGACTGCGACTCGCCGAGGACGAGGACGACTGCGACTGCTCGCGCTTCACGTACGGC
Organism: Mycena epipterygia; assembly: GCA_029281465.1. Lineage (NCBI taxonomy): Eukaryota > Fungi > Basidiomycota > Agaricomycetes > Agaricales > Mycenaceae > Mycena > Mycena epipterygia. The sequence goes on along the minus strand of JARJCQ010000070.1, from coordinate 70,485 downwards.
GGTTCTACACATTCTCCATCAGCATGCCGCTCTCAAAAGAATACTGAAAAACACCCACCCGGCTCCACAAACGTGCTGTCCTCTCCAAACCGGACATGCTTCGACAGCCGCGCCTCGCGCTCGCGCTCACCCTCCTCCTGCTCGCCGCCCATGTTCATGTACGCAAGCCCGATATCTTCCGACACCGTCGACTGCCTGTCCCCGCCGCCCTCTTCGACTGCCAGCCCGCTCGGGTTCCGCGACCCATTGCCATTGTCTCCCACCCACACGCCGCCGACGACGGGCGCCGCAGCCCCAGGCGGCGGCCCCGGCGGCACGCCCCCGACAGAGTAGTCGTACACCTGCGAGTGCGACGTCGGCTCGTAGTCGCGGTACTCGGGCGCCGGCTCCTCCTCCTGCTGCCTCTGCCGCTCCCGATCGCGTTCTTGCTGCTTCGTCGAGAACTGCGAACCCGGCTGCGACTGAGGCTGTGAGAACTGCGACGCCGAGCCACCCTGCGCCGAGCGGGTGCCAAACTCCCCCGCATCGAGCACCGCCGCCATAAAGTCGCTCCCGTTGGTGTCCTTGCGCGCCGCGGCGCCGAGTGACGGCGGCGCACCGGGGGGCTGTGACGCGCTGTCGTCGCGCAGCGAGTACCCGCGTCCACGCACGGGGAACGTCGCGAATCGCCCGCCCGCGGGACCCTCGGGGCCGCCCCCGATGCCCACGCCCGTGCTACTCAACCCCACGCTGGGCTCGTCGCGCGCCTCCGCGTCCGTGCCGCCCGCTGTCGTGCCGCCCGGTGTTGTGCCGCCCTGCGACGGCGCAGGGTACGACCCACCCGGCGCAGGGTACGATCCGCCCGGCGCAGCGTAGGTCCCACCCGGCGCAGGGTACGATCCGCCCGGTGCAGCGTAGGTCCCACCCGGCGCAGCGTAGGATCCGCCCTGGGACGCGCCGTAAGAACCACCCTGCGACGCGGGATACGCTCCGCCCTGGGACGCAGAGTACATCCCGCCCGGCGTCGCGGGCGCGTATCCTGTGCTGGCGGACGACGCGTACGTCCCGCCCGGCACGCTCGAATTGAAGGACGAGTACGTCCCGCCAGGCGAGCCCGCGGGCGGCGCGTACTGGGACTGCGACGCCCCGTCCATCAACCCCACGCCTCCCACGTCCGGCGGCGGGAGGAAGCCCGAGCCCGTCGGGTCGTACGGCGGGCCTCCGTAGTTCAGGCTGCTGGCGCCCGTGTTCTGCATGCTGATGCCGGTGTTCTGCATGCTGATTCCGGTGTTCTGCACGCTGAGGCCACTGTTTAGCATGCCCATGCCGTCGCCCATGGTCCCGCCCTCCTCCCCGCTAAAGCTCGTGTTGAGGCGCGGCGGCGCGTTGGACGCGGGCGGGAGGGGTGCGAAGACGATCTCGGCGACAGCGCGCTCGGCCTCAGCGACGCGCTGCTCTGTGCGCTGGTGCCCGAGGTACATCGCGCGCGCGAGGCCGGGGGGCGTGGGCTCTTCTGAGATTTCCTGAGGGGCGGTAGGTTAGAGTGGGGTCGGATGCAGAGGAGGGGGATAGGCGGGGAGAGGAATGCATGGGGAGCAACGAACAATAATGCAGTCCATAATGCATGAAGTAGAAACGAAGCCGAAAAATATGTAGAACACAACGAAACGCCGCTCACCGAAACGACACCGCGCCCAACCTCAGCGACGATGCACCCCTTCTCGCACGCCTCCATCAGCCCGCCAAACTTGAGCCCCATTAACGTGCGCGCGCTGCTGCGTTTGAAGTCCCCCAGCGCCGCCTCCTCATTCATGATCTCGCCTGCAAACAAGTGTGAGTATTATATAGCATGAGCGGCCCTTGCCCCGAGAGAGTAAGACGCACCATCCATCCCCCGGATCTGCGCCTGCAGCGTATTCAGTGCGTCCGTCTGCGCAGCGAGATTCTTGTGCTCGGGGCCCATCTTGTTCAGCTTCTTCTCTGCGCTGTCTGCGCGCCCGAGCGCGGTTTTGCGCCGCCGCTTGAGCTCATCGAGCGCCTCCTCGCGCGTGCGGATCGATTTGAGAAGCTGGGGAGGAGGACGTGAGTCAGATAATGAACAGATGACGGGGCGGGAGATGGGAATGAGAATGGGCCAGAGCGGGCAACTATGCACTCGTCGTGTCGTGCCGCACGCGCCTGGTCGGGCATCGGGAATAGGTACATATCTTACCCGGATGACAGCACACGACACCGGCACACGACCGCCGCAGCACCGGAGACACCGCCCACCGCACCTCGAGGCATCTGGAACCACCAGCTCGACGGATCAGACGACCGCCTGGCCAGCGTTCCTGGTCGCGGCGAAATATTCTCCGCCCAAACTGCCGATGGCGTGGCGATCCGTGTCATAGCACGGCGTGATGCTGATAGACACGGCGGTCGTCGCACAGCGTCGACATGGATGTGACGTCCCGGCGGCTCGCCCACCTTTCGTGAGAGCATGAAGAAAGGTCCAGGCGAAGGAAGGCAAATAGACAGAATATCGATGAATGAAAGCCGATTCAGCATACTCACATCACGAATGCTATGTTCGCGCGCGGCGTACCCCGACAGTGCCGCAGAGAAATGCGCAAGGATGGTCGTCGATGCGCCGAGGATGTCCTGCGTCAGGTTAGCCGGTAGGAAGAGTAGTAAGCGACGCTACGCACTCCGAGGTCGTCCCCCTCGCCTGCGCCCCACACCCGGAGCGCCTCCGACGCCTTTGAAAAGTCTACGCTTAGTTTCTGTAGTCTGTAAGCCCCAGAGAGCAGGGTTTGTGTCAGATTTGCACGTAGAGAAGCCCAGGGACATCGCGCACGATATGAGGACGGCCTTTTCGGCCGTGATGAGGTCCTGGAGAGGTCGGAGATCCTTGTTCCCCGACAGCGCTGGCAGGGTAGAGTTGTGCGCGATTTTGGTCGCTGCACTCTTGAACATCGTGGCCGGGAGAAAGAGAGAGAGAGAGTGGCCAGTCGCGGCGTCCTAGCCTAATGACGTCTGCACAGCCTCCGCCGGATCCAGATATATTGCGTAGGCGCTCAATTAAGCGCCTTATCAGCAGCCCATTCAAGCTTGATTCAACTTTGTAGGCACGCCAGGTAGCTCATTTTCTCCTCGATTATTTTCCCTGGGCATTGAGGCACTCCACCCCCCGCACCACCATCCAAATTTATAATTAGCCTCGAGCTGCGGATGGCCAAAAATAAACATTTTAAAATAGTGCAACACGCTGTCTGTCTGGAACTTGTCTGGAACCTCAATCATTGTTGCGTCTCAGCTCGCAGGAATACCATCTCCGAAAGGTGTGGGCGTGCTGATGACCAGAAAGAGATATTTTATTTGATCACGAGCAAGTTGAAAATCGTGTTCAAATACGTTGGAGGTCCTGGATTTTTAACAACTTGAAGTGATCAGTGAACAGATAACAAACCTCCATTTTGGACCGCGTACACAGTTAATTTGGATACGTGGTACACAAGCAGTGTTCAGGTGGAATTTTCTTGGAAGAAAATAAATTGAACTGACTAGTGACCTCCAGCGCGAGTTACGAGTGAACCTGCTCGCAAATCGAATCTGTCAAAACGAAGATTATGCTACAGTACTTCGGATATTGATTCTTAAATGAAGGGATTTAATACAACACCAATTAAAGTCTCCGAGCTACTCAATGCCCAACCCATTTAAATTCAAGGTACTATCACGCGCTGGGAAGCTGGCCACATGGGGAAGCTGGCCACTTGCCAAATATAAGGACGACTGCTACTGAATATTGAAGGCTCGGACTCGGGGGAGGGAGTAGAACCTCTGACGCCCATGTATGCTAAATTTGGACGCAAAATGATGAGTCGATCGAAAATTGTGGCGCGTTTGATTGCGGGCCGAAGGGTGAGAAAATCATTTCCTTAACTCCGAGTGGCCATCTCGTTTATATCTGCTCATATCTCCACCAATTCTTCGTCAATCCACGAGTTCGGGGGCTCGTTCTTCTCGGCTGATCTCAGGCTTCCTCTTGAAAATGAAAAGACCTCCAGAGCTGCACGATTTCTATATTAAACTCGGACATATGATTGCGATACGACTGTGAGTACCCCAACACGGCGACCCACATAGCAAAAGATTCTTCCACACTACGTGTCTAGCACTTTACATGGGCCATGATGATGATTAAGATTTCATTTGTACTTGTATGCCTTAATTCTATTTATTCAATACCTCTCTCAATCTCGTCCGATACGCTAATACCCCGGTTTTCCGTGGTAACAAAGTTTAAATGTCGGGTTCTCAGAAGTGCGACTCAAATATGGAACAGATGGTCCAGGTGCGTTCATAACAGGTAGATAAAGTCACCTACAGCTTATTTTGGCCAAGCGCGCCCTCTCACTGCCGCGCGGCCCTCATTTGATTAGCAATATGGATCCCGCCGCTCATTCTTCTCATCAGAGGCACCCAGTGCTACCCTTTTTATGGGTCCAGTGTAACATTTTAAGGGCTACATTATATCATCTACATCACCTGAACATTATTATACACTTTGAAGTTATTGATTGAGCCGGCAACAATGGATTTGGGCGGGTGGCCAGGTACCGTGTCAATTGCCTATCTGGGAGTTTTGACCGAAATAAATTCACCACACAGTCAAAACATCATCAAAATTGGCATAAATGGGCTTCACTTGTTCATTGGATTAACGCCTACCATCTCAAGCCCTCGGACCCTCCGAAAGACCTCAAAGGGGTTAGTAATGGTCGAGAACTCCTAAGGTGGCCAGGTTCCCGGCGGTTGATAGTACAGTTCCGTCCAAAAAATTGTCGCACACGTAGTACGGTCTCCGGTCGTTCCGACTCGGGACCTGGTGTCGGCAATCCTGTTCTATCCTATCATATACATATTATACACTGTAGCAGTCCCTGGGGCCTAGCTATCCCAGCAGCACCTGTTTCTGCTACGCATTGTTTGCGTCGAAATATATGACCTGAATGGCCGCTGGCACCATTCTCGAACCTCGTTTCGGTCTATGTAATATATATATGTTTCTTATCAAGACTTGATCTTGACTTGATCATAGGAAGCTCAAAGGAGCAACGATTTTTTTGTTTCGATTCCAACGAGGCAACCAACAGTCTTGAACCAGGGGAAATTCTTCGACATAGAACAGGATAGATGGGCATATTAGATGGGCGTGTCAATCAGAACTTAGTTATAATCACCGTATCAGTCTAAGTAGTCAAAGTAGGAGATGCATGCATGCGCGGCGCGCCATCGAGAAAGTGTCTTCCTGTGTCGCGCTCACTGCGTGGCAGTCGGGGCAGCCTTCGACGATTTAAATAAGTTGAGACCATCAATTTGCAGGCTTCAACATTGAACGTCTCCGCGACGACCGGTCTGCGACAACTGAAGGTGACTGTTGTGAGCGATAAATAAGGAGGTTGAAGGGGGGGGGATATATTATACTTGCGTGGTCTACAGGCCGAACAACGAGTTGACAGAAAACAAACAACTTGAACTAGTACTGTATACTATAAGGGGTGCTCAATTATTCCGTCGTTCGCGTCGTTCATACAATAAATAAAAAATGATTTGAAACTCCGCTTGAACTCGTCAGCACTGAGCTCTATTGGAGCTCTACCACCATTAAAAAGAGAGCTATGGTCTGAGCCCGGAGGCACTTCTCACGACTCATTTATATACCTGAGGTTTAGGTTTCAACTTCCTGCGGCTCGTGCATGAAGGTTCAATGCGCAACGGCAAAGAGCGGCAAATGCGGCGGAGTTTCAAATTTCTATTTATTTCGAACAAATATTGCGTGAACGAGCGAACGACGGAATAATTGAGCCCTATATAGAGGGTGGTTATCCTTACAGAATTCTACGAGATGCTGACTAAGCACACAAAAATTCCAGGGGGTCGAGCATACAAAGACGCTGTCAAACCCGTAGACTGGCCACTTGTAGATGTTGGCAGGAGTGATTTTCTTCAACAAGCCGGCAACAGCCGAATTATTTCAGCAAGCAACGACAAATGCCTCCGACGCCAATGCTCAAAACGACTTCGCACCGCTCCAGGCAGGATGGACAGAATCCAAAATTGCCGCTGGAACTAGAGAGGGAGATATTTAAACTGACAGTGAGGGTGTATCCAAAAACGGCCCCGATGCTTCTTCGAGTGGCTCATCGTGTTCAGACGTGGTAAGTGATTCTTTTGCGGCATTCCAGAGTCCAGACGTATAATATCCGACAGGATTGAACCCCTGCTGTGGGAAACTCTCATCCTCCTTGACATACCGGGTTCTCCCTCCCTCGTCAATTCCTCCCTCGTCAATTCCTCCCTCATATATGCATTCCAATCAAAACCCGGCAGTTTCTTTCACCATAATGTCCGCAATCTTCTGCTGGACGATTACTGCTGCACGCAAGCCGAGCACTCCCTGATCCTTTCCGCATGCAGCGGTGTCCGGGATCTTGCTTCCTTCAACTCGCGCCGTTCTCTGCTCTACTATCTTGACGTGATGACTCGTTTGAAGAGACTCACTATCTACCTAGACCAATTTTTTGACTTTGCCTCCATGGATTCCACCCTCCTTCCTTCTTTCTCTACCATCACTCATCTCGACACATGGCTTACTCCCTCAGCTTTTCTCGCCACACAGTTCGCATGGCCGCCTGCGCTCACCCATCTCTGCTTGTTCGAGGCGAGGCCTAGTGGCCTGAACCACGCGCTCATGAATTGCAAGAACCTGAAGATTTTGATAAACAGATACATAGGCGCAGAGACGGTAGTACTGGCACGAAAGTGTCAGGATCTGTCCATTACCGACCCACGTTTGATCTTGGCGCTCGTAACATCCTATAACGTGCGAGTGAAGGACTGGGAAGTCGGAACACAGGGAGGGCGTGATTTATGGGCCCGTGCCGATCTTTTCGTCACCAAGAAGAACAGAGGAGAAATTCAACCGGGTTTGTTATGCTAGCATCCTCCATACATTGACGCATGCTGATTGTTGTATTCGGTTCAGCCTCGAGATGTTGGATGGAGGAGTCTGACGTGCTTTAATAAAAGTTAGTAACACTCTTTTTCCGGGCTCGCTGTGATATTCCCACCTTCATCTGACTGCTTTCGTCCGTCCTGCCATTTTTGATTCTGAACCAACTTCATTCCAGAATTTTTCGAGGCGACCCAGCGGAGGAGTATGGGTCAAAGATGGACGGGCGCTCGGTCCAATATCGCACAGGCAAATACTGCACATTCCTTGCCGAATCATTGCGTTTCTCCCCACTTGTTCTTGCTAATTTAAGTTAGAAGATTCGCGTTTCTGGAAAGCACGGTCAAACACATGTGTTTGCAAAAAAGGACTCGGACTACTCAAGTTACTTGGGACTTTGTTTTTCTGTTTTCGCCGATTCATGACGATCTGCGAAGATACAACATATATGAGCTGTGAAAGCACCAGTCTTCTTTTAGCAACCTCGTGGAAGCCGTCATATGTCGGACCGCGGTAGAAGTGGCATTATTTTTGGGTGCTGTTCCTTTGTCTCTGACCTTCATCATCCTTCGCCTGAGACTCGCCAGCCACCCATGCCACCGACGGCTACGCAAATGATTCGGAGTTGCACCGTATGCAACACGCCCACTTCCGCGAGGTGCGCTCGCTGTGGTACTGCATACTACTGTAGCCCTGCACACCAGAAGTCGGTGAGTGATATCTCGCGTGGGTTCACATGCAGGGAGATACTCATTTAATGTAAATTCAGGACTGGAAGACACACAAATCTACTTGTATCGCACCAGCGGTGCCGCTGTCTACCGTCGTCAAAACTCGTGCGGAAGCCGAGCGCGACGGAGACACCAAATTCGTTGTCGACGCGATCTTGCTGCCCTGGGGCAGTGATACACCTCGTTTCGTCAAACTCGTGTGCGAGATGTACACCGATTCAGACGACGATGACGTCCTTGGTGTTGGGTTCAAGCAGCACAGCCCAGACCTGGACCCTTATCTGGGTCCCCACAACACATTTTACAAAGCTTATGACATAAAGACGTTTGGCTTAGACGGTGGCCCGGGTCTAGGATACACACTGTGTCTAAGGTGGAGAGATGCAGCCGTAGACGAGAGGTCGAAGGTCAACCGGTCGATCATCAAATTGACGAACGGGAAGGGATACCATTCGTGGGGGGGCAACATCATTGCCTATCGGGTTGATGAGCCTACGAGCATAATGCAAAGATGTAAGGATGCTAAATCGGAGGATCTTGCCGTGTTGGCCGCACACTTCGTGGATTACGGAAAGAGGGTGAGGGAAGCACGATAATCGTGTGAGCTTGTTCATTTCGTCTACTGCGGGATTCACCCTCATCATCTTCCGTCACAGCTTCTCCGACATATTTAGGAGGAATATTGTAATGTATTATACTACCGTTGTAACTCGGATTATTGTTACGGTGCTTCGGACGGGGCGCTACAGTGTACTCTTCCGATTAAATGCTAAGCCCGTGTAGGCCCGTCGCCGCAGCCCGTCGTTTCATAGTTACGAAATATTGGAGGTTTCTGAGAATGGATCCAAGTACTGCCTGTCTTTACACCGGGAAACAGATCCGACGGAGCAAACGAAGTAAGCAAGAAAAACGACCACAGCAAAGCGTGAACAAAAGCTTCATTATGTTCTCGAATCCCAAGGCCAGTCAAATACCAATCTATGCTCATAAACGTACACCTATCTCTAACATATATGTATCAACCAGCCCGTATGTATCGACTGTATCAGCGAGGAAAACGAACATCGTGAAGGGAAGCGCTCTCAAATAAAGCGGCAGTATTTAGTCTATAACGGGAATGTAGCGTATTTTTGCGGTTTCCGGGATGCGACAACGACGAACAAACGAGAAGCAAGAAAGACGACGAAGAGGGGACGCTCATGAGCTGTACGACATGGCTTCGCGGTCGTCGGCCCATAGGCGTGCGTACTCGAGTGCGAGGCGGTAGACGTACACTGTAATGGAAATTAGCATGCGCCGAAGGATAAACGAGAGGATGGGAAGGAAGCAGGGATGGAGGATACAGGAGCAGAGAGCAGAGCAAGATACACAAGCAAAACAGAAACGCGACGCACCCTCCATATCCACAGTCCGCCCCATCGTCTGCTTCCACTGCTTCCCCGCCCGCGCGATGCGCCGCAGCCGCCGATCCCCGTCCTCCTGCGCGAAGCTCCGCACCGACACCTGCGCCTCGTCTGCAGTCCACTCCCCCTCTGCGCCCCGCCGCTGGACACCCCCGCGCTCCCCCGTCCAGTTCCCCTCCTCCGTTTGCGCGCCATCCCCGGAGACGCTCGATGCAACACCGTGCTTGTGCGCAGCGGAGTACGGCGAGCCCGATGCGGGCGCATACGCGGGCGCGGCGACGGAGAGGTTGGCGGAACGCAGCACCGCGGGCGAGGGGCCTGAGAAGTACGCGACGACGTTGTAGATCTCCGCGTAGGCGGCGGAGAGGGGGATGTAGTGTACCCTGAAGAGACATGCGTGAGTATGTGAACGGGAGCGGAGATTGGAAGGACGAAGCGGAAGAAGGGGAAGAGGGAGCGACACGACATGTAGACAGAATGGGAACGAGTAACAGAACAGAAACTCACCAAGGCTCAATCCAGCCAGTAAAGTATTCGTCATACACCGTCGCCTTGACGGGCACGCTATCGCTCGCGAGGAACGCCATGAAGCGCCCACTGTATCCCATGCCATCGAGGTCGAGGAGGTACCTGCGGAGACGTGTCAGCGCGCATTCATATCGAGAACAGCGACAAGGCGAGAGTAGCATGGAGCTAGGACAAGAAACAACGCAAGCAACAACAAAAACGTACTTATACCCCCAGCTCACCCCGAGCTCAACACTATCCCCCACGCGATGCTCCTTGCTGATGGGCACGACCGCCTTCACGAACGCCGCGTCCATCACATCCGCGTTCAGCTCGCGCAGCGGCACGGGCACCGTCGTGTACGTCCCCGACGCCGGCACATCCACATTCCCTGCGTCAGTCAATCGTCAATCCACCATCATCACCACTATCGTAACTCGACGCAGCGCACCTTGGCTCCCAGGGGCTGAATCGCCCGCGGACCCGGACCCGGATTGGGATTTGGATTTGGAGGCAGCGGGCGAGGTCGGCGGGAGAGGTTGCGGCGGGACGGCGAACGTGACGGCCGTCGTTCGCTGCAGCGCTTCGGGGGACGTGCCTGTGGCGACGCCCACGGACGACATGCGGAGGAAGCTGGTGGTGGCACATAGACGCTTCAGTATCGCGATGCAAGGAAAAGCAGGACAGGACACTGCTTACCGATGGCGCTGATAGCTACCGCCGAACCCTGGCGGGCTGCTCCCGCCGCCGGTGCTCGCCCCGCGCCACCACACTGCGTCGCGCTTGTTCTCCCACGGCACCTCCATCGGGTCCACCGCGCGCTGCTCGAGGTTGATCGGGTCCCACCCGTATGTGTATCTGAGGACAAGAGTCAATACGAGAGGGGATTTGGAGCGAAAACGAAAGCAGCCAAACGGGACAGTGGATAGTATGAATCGATAATAGAAATGATCGGCACGCCTCAACGTAAAACCGCGCGCACCGCAGCCAACAGTCGCGCCGCTCGCCCTGGCCCCACACAACCACCATACACACGAAACACAAAAACTCACCGCCTCGTCCCTCCATAGTAGTAGTGGCTCGGGATACGGATGTCGAGGAAGCCACGTGCGCGCGCCGGCGAAAAGACGGGCACGAGCGCGGGCAGGACACGCCAGTCGGAGAAGAAGTGGCCTGCCGGGCGTCGTGAGCGTGAGACGGATCAGAAAGACAACAACGACGTACCCTGCTCGTAATGCGCCGCAGGCGCGCTGCAAAAGTCCATCGCGGCATTCGTCCCCTCCGCGAAGTGGAACTCCTCGCCCCGGCTGGTCTGCGCGCTCGCCTCGCTTTTCGCGCCGCCGTTGTTCGCGCTGTAGCGCTCCTGCAGGAGGTCGCGGCCCCTGTCGACCCAGCCCGCGCCGAGGCTGCTGTAGAGGCGGCGCGCGGGGGACTGCGGGGTGCAGCTGCGGCGCCAGGCCTCCCAGACGGAGCCCATGCCGGCCCAATCGGGGCGGAATGTCGTCGTGTTGAGCAGCTGGTCCGCAGTGGCTGGGGAGTGGGGTTAGCTTGATGGCGAGCAAGAGATGAAGGAGACTCACCTGAAGAGGACTGTGTGAGGTTGGGGTACATGCGGTGCTCCCAGGGCACGACGACGCGCCCCTCGGCCTTTGCGTTGATGGGAAAGTCCATGTCGGGGAGCTGGGAGGTCATAAATTTCAGTAAGGTGTAATGAAAATAGAACGAAAGCAGCAGCACCTCTTGCACGAATTTCGACAGCATCGCCTTGAACCCGTTTGCACGCGCGCTCACTTCAGAGTCCTCGAAACCCTTCTCGAGGTTCACCGTCCGCGCCTTGCCACCACGGATGCGCACGAGGTCGATACTGGGGAGGGCGCCCACGAGGCCCGCGCGGCGCCGGACCTCCTCGCCGCTGAGCTCCCAGAACGGCTGCAGGTCCTCGACGACGGCGTCGAACTCGTCGAACATGACGAAGCCCTGCTGCACCGCAAAGGCGTACCACTTGTCGAAGCCTGCGGGGGGCGCGCGGGCGTAGCGGCGCTTGTACTCCGCCACGGCGGCTGGGAGAGACGCCGACTGGCGGCCGACTTTGGTGCGGAAGCGCGCGTCGGCTGTGTCCATGAGGTGCGGGATGGGGTGCCTCGTGTTCGCGCTGCTGGTCAGGAGGGGGATCCAGGAGGACGATGCACGCTCTTGGGGAGGTGTAGCAGCATGTAGACCGGCACGGAGGAAAGCTAGAAAGACGACAGAGAGGAAGATGTAGCCGCTGTGGTGGTGCAGCCAGCCGTATACCGCGAGGGCCCCACGCGAGGGGCGCTGCTTCTCCGAGAGCATGGGAGAGGGAAGGGCGCGGTCAAAGCGAGAGTCGTCACGGCCAAAGCGAGAATTATTCAGGTCCAAGTCAGAGTCTCCCCTTTGCGGAAATTTGCTGCTGTTTGGACCCAAAGGCAACGCGCTCTCTTTCTCGACCTCAAAGCCATGCTCGACGTCGGGCGATAGGCTATCCATGAAAGTCTCGCAATTCGAGCTGAAAGCGGGATGTAAACGGACGGACGGTGTTCTGACATACCGCTCCGAATTTCCGCCCACCTCCGTCCGAACAATCACCACCTGACTGCTGATTACACTACATAAGGAAGTCCTTCAATGTCGCCCTTCTACCTGTGGTTCCTATCATTCCTCTCTGAAAATGGCACGGGCGCTATTCTGATACCACTGCCTCGGGATCGGCGCTCGCGCCTCTTCTGGCAACAAACCTCTGCGAACTGCCTTTGCTGCCTATGATCTTTCCTGTGCCTCTGCCCCTTGGCACTACATACCTCTGCTCCGCGCCCTAAACCTGTAGCGCCCTAATAACCCGCCACCATCGAATGCCGTCACGACTGCCATCCATCTCCATGCGCGGTGTCAACCGGAGAAACCCCGCGCCTCGCTGTTGGATTGGTCCCGTGGATAGGCGCTGGCTTGATTTACACTGCACTGCCCCTGCTTAAGCCACGCCACTTTCTCAGTCCACAGCCGACTTTCGTCTATACCGGCTCCTCGTTACATTGCGGAATACATATGCAAGCGAGGCGATCACCGCGATCCACGAAGGCTTCCTGGCTGTTAAAATTTAAATTGGTAATCGAAATGAAGGTAAGTTTGGGTGCAACGAGGGGAAAGTGTATGGTTAATGAGAAGGGGGTTTGATCCCTCCCGGGAGCGTGAATCTGTCTTGACATGCGAGAATATGTTTTTGCTTCGCTATTATTCGCAGATGCACTCACACTTTTACAAGAACGAAACGGAGGCAGGCAGCCTTCGTGGATCATGGTGATCGCCTCGCTTCCATGAACTGTGTATATATCAAGTAACGAGAAGGAGGTTCGATTCCTCCCAAAGGCATTCTTCTGGCATTCTGGTGTATTTTTCCTGCACCTCATCTAATTATTTCTGCTGCTGCTTATTACTTTGCAAAAACCTAGCAAGAAAGTTCGTGGACCATGGTGGTCGCCTCGCGTCTATTAGAACATCATGCAAATACAACGAAGAGGAGGTTCGATTCCCCCGTGGGCATTTATCTTGTCCTGGTTATTAATTAATGATTTTTCACTGCTCGCATTATAGTTGTAAAAGGTATCAATAAAGCCTTCGTGGACCATGGTGGTCGCCTCGCTTGCATTACAGCACTTTATGGAACGAGGAGGAGGAGGAGGTTCGATTCCTTCCGAGAGCATTCTTGGCTGATGGTGTCATTTTTTTTTTGTACTGCACATTTCTGATCGTTGATTCTTAGCTGCTCTCATTATGATAGTAAAACCTAGCTAGTAAGCCTTCGTGGATCACGGTGATCGCCTCGCTTGAATACATGGAGGACTCAACATGGTGAAACGAGGAGAAGGAGGTTCGATTCCTCCCGAAGGCATTCCAATTCGACCGGATCCATATTCTTTTTTTTGCACTTCGCCTTTCGATTGCTCATCTTTAGCTGCTCTCATTAAGGTGAAAATAGCAGCTATAAAGCCTTCGTGGATCATGGCGATCGGCTCGCGCTTGTACGCCATATGAGATACATGCATGCAACGAGGAGAAGGAGGTTCGAATCCTCCCGAAGGCATTCCAATTTGACCGGATCCATATTCTTTTTTTTGCACGTCGCCTCGATTGCTCATCTTTAACTGCTCTCATTAAGGTACAAATGGCCGCTATAAAGCCTTCGTGGATCATGGTGATCACCTCGCTTGCATAGCCAGAAGCTTGTTGTTAGCATGCAACGAGGAGAAGGAGGTTCGAATCCTCCCAAAGGCATGGAGATTCATTATGTACCTTTTTTGCCCTTCGCCTTTCCGAGTGCTGTTTTTCGCTGCTCTCATTAGGGTTACAAATGGTAGGAGAACAGCCTTCGTGGATTATGGTGGTCGCCTCGCTTGCATAACCAGAAGGTCATTATCAGCATGCAACGAGGAGAAGGAGGTTCGAATCCTCCCAAAGGCATGGGGCTTGACTGTATATCTTTTTTTGCCCTTCGCCTTTCCGAGTGCTGTTTTTTCGCTGCTCTCATTAGGGTTGAAAGGGCAGCAAGCACGCCTTCGTGGCCCATTCCAGGGTCCACCGGATCCATATTCTTTTTTTGCACTTCGCCTTTTTGATTGCTTATCTTTGACTCCCCTCAGTAGAGGCGTAAACCGTAGCTAACAAGCCTTCGTGGACCATGGTGATCGCCTCGCTGCCATAACCGTTTTGTTAGCATGGAACGAGGAGAAGGAGGTTCGATTCCTCCCGAAGGCATTCACAATCATTGTACACGCTCCTTTTTGCACTTCGACTTTCCGATTGTTAATTTTTTGCTGCTCTCATCAGGGTTGAAAATGGCAGCAATGAAGCCTTCGTGGACCATGGTGGTCGCCTCGCTTGAATACCTGAATCGGAATGTTGTGCGACGAGGAGGAGGAGGTTCGATTCCTCCCGAAGGCATGGTCATCTTTTTTTTTCACACCTTCTAATTATTTCTGCTGCTCATTAGGGTTGAAAATGGCAGCAATGAAGCCTTCGTGGATCATGGCGATCGCCTCGCGTGTATGCCACGTGCAACACATGTATGTAACGAGGAGAAGGAGGTCGATTCCTCCCGGAGGCATGCTAGGCTCGCAACTTAAGCTTTTTTCTGCGCGCCTTCTAATTATTTCTTCTGCTTCCTACTAAGGTGTAAAAAGGTATCAATAAAGCCTTCGTGGGTCATGGTGATCGCCTCGCTTACTTACTGTACTCCCCAGGAATTTAACAAGGAGAAGGAGGTTCGATTCCTCCCAGAGGCATTATTGTCCGCCTTCTTTCTTTCTTTCTTTTTCTATCCCCGCATAATTCGTACTCTTGCTTATTAGGGTGCACAAAGCAGCAAAAAAGCCTTCGTAGACCATGGTAGTCGCCTCGCTTGAATATGACCGAACCCAGTGTAATGAGGAGGAGGAGATTCGATTCCTCCCAGGGGCATGGACGTTCGCCACTTAAGCTTTTTTCTGTACGCCTTCTAATTATCTCTTCTGCTTCCTATCAAGGTGTAAAAGGTATCAATAAAGCTATCGTGAACCATTTTTATCCTGAGTCTTATCCATGGTGGTCACCTCGCTTCCATGCATCATTCTCCCTCCATGTAGCGAGGAGAAGGAGGTTCGATTCCTCCCAGAGGCATAATTGTCTGCCTTCTTTCTTTCTTTTTTTTCTGTCCCCGCATAATTCATACTGCTGCTTATTAGGGTGCACAAGACAGCAAAAAAGCCTTCGTGGACCATGGTGGTCGTCTCGCTTGAATACGACCGAACCCAGTTGCGCACCGACCAGCTTGCGTGGGGTCGGGGTATATTTACAGCGAATATTTTGCCAATTGTGTGTGTTTTTTTTTTCTTATCTTGGCCCGGAGAGCAGTTGAACATTGACAAGGGAGTTATTTTTTGTTGAGTGGCAGTTGCCGAGTCGGAGGTTAATCGGAGGTCAGCAGGTCATTTTCCAACTCCGACTAGTGACATAAGCTGATTCCGACACAAAAGAACGTTCTGCAAACGTTCTGTTTGCGAAAAACGGCGCATCGAACCATCGAACTTTGCATCGAACCACGACAGACCGCGGCCATGTTCACTTTTCATCTTACACACTGCAGCTTCTTTACTTATCCATCAGAACCTCTACTGTACCATTACGACCAAAGTGTTCAGGTGACGCGTGACGGCCAAATTTTCTGAGGCTTTTAAAAATCACCATAAATCAAAAGAAATTTTATCGGCCATCTCGGTGAGTGAAATTTCTGAAATTAATGAACACTTGGTCGTAATAGTACAGTAACCTCTACTCCTCCAGAATCTCTTCCTGATAAGTAACATACCGCGGGTTTCTAGCTCCGCTGTATCGATCTCGGACGTTACGGCATCGTGGAGGCTCCCGGGCTTATATGAATTGATCGCTTTCGAAGACTCAAAAGCGGGGGACGAGTGAGATGCCCACTTGAACGTCTACTGGTTCCATGTCTATTGAACGCTCAGAAAAAGCTGACTCCGAAGCGGGCAAAACGGAACCCAGCTCCGTAGAGGCCGTCCAAACCGCTGCCGAGCTTCACGAAGTCCACGGAGGAGTAGTCCGTTGCATGCGTTCTCCCTGCTCTCCACGTCTGTCTCACAGCTCTATAGGATTTAGTGCCGGTTCCCTCAGACTCTCCAGCTGATCCATTGAACTGGCCATCGCACGTCTCCAGCTGTGTTTGCTGCTGTCATCTTGATTAGGAACCGTGCAGATGGAAGAAGAATGTTGTCTTGTATATCGTGAGCATTCATGCGATGCAGGGGCCCTTTAGTGCGGGTAATGCATAACCACCCCGCCGTCACTGCATACTTATAGCTAATCAAATAAACAGCAATTGTTGTCCCGGCGTTGCAGCAGCTGGCTGCGGAGTTAAAGATTTCGTTAAACCGGGTGACATATATCGTGTACGTTCTTGCTATACATACAAAGTTCAGGAGTATCCTAATCGTCGCTCCAGGTCTATTCAAATTATTTGTCTGGGCGTAATGCCTCTTATCTGGTCTCCGATAGCCTCGCGCATTGGCCGCCGTCCCGTTTACCTCATTTCTGCCCTTGTTTCAACGGCTTGCGCCCTTGCGGGAGCCTACTGTCACTCGTACAGCACGTTATTGGTGGCCAGGGCCTTTCAGTCGATATTCATCGCGTCTGCTCAATCTGTAGGCGCGTCCAGTGTCCGCGATATGTTCTTTGCATACCAAAGAGGTCGCAAGATGGGCGTATGGGGTGAGCAACCTTGCCTGCCTACTCGTATTTCACACTCAAATCTTCTCTCTTTCTAGTTCTCACCGTAACCATCGGTCCTATTTTAGGTCCTATAATGTGAGCTACTTGGTTCTCCGCATTTATTACCAACTAAATATTCTTCAGCATCGGATACCTGGTCCAGGACAAGGGATGGCGGTCCGCGTTCTACTTGCTTGCTGCTATTCAGCTTGCTCTCTTCTTTGCGCATCTATTCTTCGCTCCAGAGACACTTTATATGAACCGTCGGTCTCCAGGCGAAGGATACGACGAGAAGGAAGCGGCAAAGCGTACAGGATGGCGTCAATATTTCACCTTCGAGATCTTCGACCGAAGGCCCATCTCTGTGAAAGAGATCTGTCGGCCGTTGCTCATGGTTTTTCGCCCAGTGGTCCTTCTGCCTGCTCTCGCATATTCCATAACATTTTCGTATACTAATGTCTTGATGGTGAGCCACTGCCCGAATTTACGCCGGCCTGAGTCTTAAAACGCTCCACTAGACCATCTTGATCCCTCAAGTTAGAAAATATTCTCCTTCCCATGTATCACCCGCTCAACTATATCCTATTTTCAGTTATTCGGTGAAAAGTTCCATCTCGGGCCCGGACAGATGAGTCTACAGTTCATTTCCCTCCTTATCGGAGGCGTCCTTGGGGAGCAAATAGCTGGTTACGGGAGCGATGTCCTCGTAAACTGGCGCACAAAGCGTGCTGGTGGCCGACGGGTTCCCGAATTTCGGCTAGCTCTCGCAACGCCTGGCTTCCTGTTATCCATTGTTGGATTAATCGGTCAGTATCTTGTTTTCCTTACCTTCCCCGCTAAACAATACTTTCAGTCTGGGGTGTACAACTACAGAACGGTACTGCAGGAAAATGGAACGTCACACCGGTATGCTTGCAAAATATAATAATTCTTCATGTTTGTAACACCATGATGGAAAACCAGGATATTGGATCCGCCATAGCGATCTTTGGTCAGCAGCTGGTGACAACAGTCTGTGTCACGTACGCTATCGAGTCGTACCTGGAAGAGACGGCAGACGTTTCGGCTTTCATTGCATTCCTGAGGCAGCTGTATCCATTCGTGAGTAAATATGCTGATGTTTTCGATACCTACTCACAACCTGCGGCAGATCGCGCCATTCTATTTCCCTTTGGCCTTCGATTCTTTCGGCGAGGCCAAAGCCTCAGGACTTTTTGCGGGTCTCGTTGGCGTAGGGTTGTTATTTGTGATCGCATGCAATGTCTGGGGACCGACATGGCGGGGCAGCCGAGTCCAATAGCGGCAAGCCAACTATTGTTTCCCTTGGACTGTTTGTTTTGCGTACAGCTTTTTTCTCATAAATTGTCGTGGTGGAGATCCCCTCCTTTCAACTACGAGTGGCCTTCCGTATGAAATGCTGGTCGATAAGGAGGCCCCACAAAGCCATGGGTGGAGTGCTGAGATGCCCGCTGGCATATCTTTAATTCTCTCTGGCCTTCAAGATACGGCCCTGCGAGATATTCTTGTTGTCTAGATCAACTTTAAACATCTGCAAAATGCCTCAGAGAGTCTGAGATCGGAAAGTACTGCAGCTGAGTCTGTTGGCGAAAACTTGGTGAAAACTAAATTGGTGAGGGAAATTTGTGCAAATGGGTGATCGGCGGAATTCGGCCGACCTCATGTTCGATTCCTCCCGGAGGCATGCGAGGCTCGCAACTTAAGCTTTTTTCTGCACGCCCTCTAATTATTTCTTTTGCTTCCTATGAAGGTGTAAAAGGTATCAATAAAGCCTTCGTGGACCATGGTGGTCGCCTCGCTTCTATTAGAACGGAACGCAAATGCAACGAGGAGAAGGAGGTTCGATTCCTCCCGGAGGCATGACTGTGATATCTTCTGTATCCTGTTTCTGCACGCCGCCTTCTAATTACTTTTGCTTCCTATCACGGTGTGAAACGTATCAAGAAAGCCTTCGTGGATCATGGTGATCGCCTCGCTTACTTATTGTGCTTCCTACGTATTTAACGAGGAAAAGGAGGTTCGATTCCTCCCGGAGGCATTGGTCTGCCTGCTTTCTTTTTTTTCCTGTTACCGCATAATTCGTACTCCTGGTTATTAGGGTGCACAAGGCAGCAAGAAAGCCTTCGTGGACCATGGTGGTCATCTCGCTTGAATATATGTTTTCGAATCCGGTGTAACGAGGAGGAGGTGTCGCAAAAATCCTGCTCGGAATTCAACGGCTTGTATCCGGTTGCAAGCCGGTATACGGTCGTAAGGTTTTGACCGGCTTGAAGCAGATAGTTTGGGTCCTTATAATCCACCAAAAAACCTAAAAGCCGCCGTAATCCACAGCCATGACATCAAAGCCCCTACAAGCCATTGACGTAGTCTCAAGACATTACGAGCTTGCATGTGCCTTTTATACACCAAAATCCAGCTCAACAACATGTTTAAAAATTGCATAATTGAATTTATTGTGTATGGAATGATATGAGTATTTAGCGCCGCTGTTTAACAGACTGTTTCTTTCTCTCAATGAGGAACTGCTTCTCTCTCAGTTCTGTGGCGCCCGTGACTGGTGCGAGGACCACCACACTGCGCGAGACGTGGAAGGGAACGCGAGTCGTCGTTGAGCTCCAAGCCGTCGTTGCGCTCCGAGCCATCGTCGTCGCCGTCATGCTCTGTGTTGGTGCGAAAAGACAACAATCTAAGTCAATTGATAAAACCAGATATAAAAATAAGAGCACACGAGAGCGCAGTGATCATTACATTATTAGGGATCGATGTCAACCTGTACAACGTCAGCGAGAATCAATGCAAACATGCACAGTACGCACAACAGATGGTGCTCAGTCTCGTCCACCAGCGTCCATCTCACTGTGTCCACCTCTGGGCCACCTGACGCAGGCGATGCAGACAGAGTCTGAGGCTTGCTTGGAGTCAGCCACAGGGTCAGAATATCTGCCTGAGCCCACTAGGTACCCCCCGGAGTGCGTTGACTTGATGTGGGGGCATGGGAAGAGAAGAGATGCAAAAACTCACCTGCCCGTCTCTTATATAGTTGCTGCTCCACTCTGCCCCACACCTAGCCGAGGTTGGCCCCACAGAGCCCCACAGGTGCCGGCAACTAGGGGGGCCCATAATGCTGCAACAGCCCGGCGGACGCGAGCGGGTGAAAGGTCATTCAGACAGGTACCGGTATATGGGAAACTGAGAGAGCAAGAGAGAGAAAAGTGTTGTGAAAGCGGGAGACAAGACGAAATCAAACAGGAATTACGTGACACTGATCCGTTATCACACTCCTCATCTTCTCAACTCCGCAACAACTCTTTGGCCCCATGCGGTTTACAGTACTCTGGGATTACAGCGAACTCTGCTCGGAGAGTGAAGGATCCAATGGCATAGATTCATAAAATATACACACATCCGAAGAGCCGTGTAAAGCCCTCATAAGCCACCCTCTACCTTGAAGGGAATTGAGACGGCTTACAGTGGATTGTAAGCCTCTCCGTGGGCGGCTTGTAATCTCCTTCAGGTCGCTTCAAGGTCTTAAGCCGCGTCAATCCCTTGCAAGCTAAACCGGGTTTTTGCGACAGGTTCGATTCCTCCCGGAGGCATTATTGTCCGCCTTCTTTCTTTTATATATATATGTTTTTATGACCCGCATAATCCGTACTCCTGCTTATCAGAGTGCAAAACTTAAAGCTAGTAAGCAAGCCTTCGTGAGCAAAGCGACTTGTGTTGCTTCGATCCATTCGAATATATCGTATCAGGTTCAAAGTTCAACATTGATGTACGCAAGTGCAGACACTTCTCGAACTGGCTGAAAATGTATTTATCCAAGATTCGTGTTGCTCGCTCCGGACGTACATCCCCCTCCCAAAAAAAATCGAACCTTAATTCAACCTAATCTTCCCCCCCATCCACAACTCTTACCAACCGTCCCCACAGCGCCTCGCGGTTCCTTGCGTCGGCGGCCCACCGACCGAGGCGCCCGGGGTTGAGCTTGCTGTCGAAGTAGCGGCCGGTGATGGAGGGCGCGGGGGCGGTGAGGAGCTGGGGAGATGGAATAGGAGGGGGGTCAGGATGTTGATGACGAAGCAAGGAAGGGACGGAAGGACGAGGAGAGTTCGAGGAAAGTAAAGGAAGGTAGAGGAAGGAATCAAAAGACGCACATAAACCGGCAGCGCCGCGTACTGCTCGGGCGTGGTGCCCATGAGCTTCTGCCCGAGCCAGACGCCATACTTGAGGAGCCCGGGGAACTTGTTGATGTCGAACTGTTCGGTGGAGACGAGACCTACGTGCGGTTTAGCTCATACCTAGCGTACATTGATATAATGCATAATGAAAGGGCCGCGTACCGGGAGAGAGGTGGAAGTATCGGTACTTTGGGTACTTTATATTCAACTCCTGTGTATTCGCCCACAGGTCAGCCGTAGGGGATGCGCGATGTACGGTCGTCGCGCACCTCGTGTAATGCATCGAGCACACTGCTATCCCGCTTCGCCTGGTCGAGAAACATCGTGGTCTGGCTGATCCCCGTGGCGAGGTGGCGTGCCAGCGAGAGGTCGTCGACGGAAAGGGCGTCGAAGGACTCCCCCGTGGCCGCGATAGACATGACAGCTGCGTCTGAGGTAAGCGCACCGCGCTCGGTGAGGAGGTACGCTAGCGCGAAGCGCGATATGGCTTGGATCGCGAAAGCCGTGTCGTAGCTGAATTCTAATAAGCCAATACGCGCATGTAGAGTATGCAGTTGCGCACCCATCCGCGTTTTCGTTTATGGTGCCCGTCGGCAGTCCCTTCTGGCACATAACCTACAACCAATGTGTTTTGTCAGTGAATGCACCATTGCAAAGGATCCTCTGCGCACGAGGTAATCAATCCCTGTCTCCCCTGCGGCCTTCTGAAGAGCCCCCGCAGCCGCGCGCATACTCTGGACATCCCTAATTCCCCAACGGGACCATTCAGCCTTCATATACAGCACAGAAAACAAAACACGCACGACAACTCTCCCTTAACGAATTCCACCTCGATTGAGGTGTCTTTCGGGGCAAGGCGCTTGAGCTCCTCCAGCACCGCCGCGCCGCGCGCCTCGTTGCGCCCGAATATGACCACGCGACTGCAGCCCAGCTTGGCGAGGTGCCGCGCGATGGCGGCGCCGATACCGAGCGTCCCGCCGACGACGATGGCGGTCTTGTGTTGCCCGACGAGGGAGACGGTCTGCAGGGCTTTCGCGACGTTCGGGGGCATCCTGATGAAATGAAGGAACGAGTCTCATGTTTCTCGCGTTTTTGAGGAATGGGCGCCGCCAGGACGCGCGTTGGAGTGGACATGGTGGAGGCGGCAACGCGAAGACTAACCGGATGGACGGACCACAAAATCGTAACACATATGACAAACTCATGTGTCATAATCTCGATTACCACATGGTTCAACTTGGTTTGATCCACAAAGGCTTGCTCGCTAGCTTTTCCTAATAAGAGCTGTTAAAGATGAGCATTCAAAAAGGCGAAGTGCAAAAAAGAATATGGAGTGAGACAAGAACCATGCCTTCGGGAGGAATTGATGCAAGCGAGGCGACCAAGGGCGACCACCATGCTCCACGGAGGCTTTTTTGCTGACTTCCGTACCCTAATAAGAAGGGAAAGTCAGAATTAGGCGGGCGGTGACAAAAATTTCCATCTGGAATAATGCCTTCGGGAGGATTCGAACCTCCTCTCCTCGTTACACTGGGTGCCGTCCTATATACTCGAGGCGATCACCATGATCCACGAAGGCTCTCCTTGGTATCTTTTACATACAACTCTAATGAGAGCAGTCAAGATCAGGAATCGGAAACGTGAAGTGTAAAAAGAATAAACTGCACCAGTTATGCCCTCGGGAGGAATCGAACCTCCTCCTCGTTCCATAAATCGTGTGAGCGCTGTATATGCAAGCGAGGCGACCACCATAGTCCACGAAGGCTTTCCTTGGTATCTTCTACAACCCTTATGAGAGCAGCTAAAAACCGACACTCGGAAAGGTGCAGTGCACAAAAACTGTTGTACGGCCGAGGCATGCCTCCGGGAGGAATCGAACCTCCTTCTCTTTATTACCGGCAATACTAATCCCATGCAAGTAAAGTGATCACCATGGTCCACGAAGGCTTTATTCCTGGCATTTGCAACCCTAATGAGAGCAGTTGAGAATTATCAATCGGAGAGGCCAGGTGCCAAAAGAAGAATACCTTGCTATGCCCCCGGGAGGAATCGAACCTCCTTCTCCTCGTTACAAATGCGTTTGCCCACCACCTATAAAAGCGGGGTAATCTCCATGATCCACGAAGGCTTGATACCTGAATTCCGTACCCTAATAAGCAGAAGCAAGAACTACGGGAGCGCAAAAAAAGAATGTACTGCAGCCACAAGGATCTATGCCTTCGGGAGGATTCGAACCTCCTGCTTCTCGTTAAATGCGTTGGGGGAGCTACATGTGAGCGATACGACCACCATGGTCCACGAAGGCTTTATTGCTACCATTTACACGCTGATAAGAGGGTTGAAATCAACAATCGGGAAGGCGAAGGGCAAAAAAAAAACATACAACAGGCATAAGTACCTTCTGGAGGAATCGAACCTCCTTCTCCTCGTTCCATTTCAGGTACAATCTATGCAAGCGAGGCGACCACTATGATCCACGAAGGCTTGCTTGCTATCATTTCAACCCTGATAAGAGCAATAAAAATTAGCCATCGGAAAGGCGCCGTGAAAAATGTAGACACAAGAACCCATGCCCCCGAGAGGATTCGAACCTCCTTCTCCTCGTCACATGTTTGTGCAGGCCACTCAATTGAGTCGAGGCGACCACCATGGTCCACGAAGGCTTCATCGCTGGATGCAACAAGACTAATGAGAGCAGTCAAAAAATCAACATTTTAGAATGCCGAGGTGCAGAAAAAAAAACTGCTAAATGCCGACGAATGTCTCTGGGAGGATTCGAACCTCCTTCTCCTCGTTACTAGTGATTATTCCATGGCGGTCTACGAGAGCGAGGCGATCTCTAGAGTCCACGAAGGCTCCGTGCTGGATTTGTACCACACAGGTTTCCTAAATTACCAGCCGGATGCCGAAAAAGAAAAGAAAAGTCTTGAACAATGAATGCCTTAGGGAGGAATTGAACCTCCTCCTCCCCGTTACTGTTCATACTCATTGATCCCATTACGATGAAAGTGAGGTGATCGCCATGATCCACTAAGGCTTTCTTATCAGCTGTTTCAACTCTAATGAGAGCAGTGATCAACAGTCGCAATAAAGTACGTTGAATGCAACTGGGGGAAAAAATCATGGACCCATCAGCGACCACGCCTTCGGGAAAATCGAACCTCCTTCTCATTACTAGTAATTATTCCGTGGCGGTCTATGGAAGCGAGGCGACCACCATGGCCATATGGTCCACGAAGGCTTTCTTGCTACCGTTACCTCTAATGAAAGCTGTTAGAAATCAAGGATCGGAAAGGCGTAGTGCCCCCCCAAAAAAACCTGGTAAATGCTGAGGGATACCTCAGGAGGAATCGAACCCCCTTCTCATCGTCACATTGATGGCTTCGCCGTTGATGCAAGCGAGGCGATTGCCATGTTCCACGAAGGCTTTCTTGTTACTTCTTATGACTATAATGCGAGCAGTGAAAAATCATCAATCAGTACTCGGAAAAGGAAAGAAAGAAAAAAACAGGCGGAGATCATGATGCCCTCGGGAGGAATCGAACCTCCTTCTCCTTGTTACATGCGTGAGGAGCGTTACATGTAAGCGAGACGATCACCATGATCCACGAAGGCTTGTTACCTAGCTTTTGCAACCATAATAAGCAGCTGTCCACGAAGACCCTAATAAATAGCAGAACCCAGAATTATGGGAGAAAAAATGATAAGCTACCAGTACCTCGAGGCCTCAAGCCGAATACCCCCGCAACGGTAAAAAAAGCACAGAACTACCCCAAATGCCTGGAGTCGACAGCCAATTGAATCAAACCTTACAACATTATTCATGAAACTGATGCAACCACCATTGGGAAGGCTCCCAGCTGGATTTTGCACCACACAGGTACTTGAGATTATCAGCTGGTTTCCGAAACAAAAAGAAGTCCAAATCCAACTCCTGGAAGCCTTCGGGAGGAATCGAACCTCCTTCCCCTCGCTCCATGTCATACAAATACATTATATGCAGCGAGGCGATCACTATGGTCCACGAAGGCTTTCCTGGGAACCTTTCGCACCCTAATGAGCGCAGGTAAAAAATTGTAATTAACAATTGCAGTGCAAAAAAGAATGTGGATCATTTCTCCTGGGAATGCCTTCGGGAGGAATCGAACCTCCTTCTCCTCGTTACATCCTAACAAAGCCGTTATGGCAGCGAGGCGATCACCATGGTCCACGAAGGCTTGTTAGCTACGGTTTGAACCCTAATGAGAACAGTTAAAATAAAATTAGCAATCAGAATTGAGGCAAGGTGAGTGCCAAAAAGGAAAGTCGATAGGCCTTCGGGGGGAATCGAACCTCCTTCTCCTCGTTACATGTACCTATTCGAGACATCTTATGCAAGTGAGGCGATCACCATATCTACAAAGGCTTGCTTGCTATTTTTTACACCCTAATAAGTAGCGAGATAATTAGATGCCGCGCAAAAAAAGTCTAGTCGGACAGTCAATGTGAATCAAACGTCGCGAAATTGTTGATGGAACTGCTGCAACCACCATTGTCCACGAAGACCCTGATAAACAGCAGAAGAAGTCAGAACTATGCGTGCGGGGTCAGAAAAAAAAGCAGTGTTCGTGCAAGATCATGCCTCCGGGAGGAATCGAACCCCCTCTCCTCGTTACAACGTGTATGGGACTCGAATCATGGAAGCGAATAACATGGTCCACGAAGGCTTGTTAGCTCCATTTGCACCCTAATTATAGCAGTTAAAAACCAACACTTGAGAAGGCGAATGCAAAAAGAATGCCCTCGGGAGGAATCGAACCTCCTCCTTCTCGTTACATATTTAGGAAGGTTTCAAGTAAGCGAGGTGATCGTCACGATCCACGAAGGCTTTCTTGTCAGCTTTTACACCCTGAGGAGAGCAATAAAAATAACTAGAAGGTGGGCCAAAAAAAAAGTCATGTCGGAGTCGACAGCCACTGTGAATCAAACCTCGCAAAATTGTTTCATGGAACTGATGCAACCACCATTCCGGGAAGGCGCTTTGCTCGCTTTGCACCACACAGGTCTAATTTGAAAAAAGCGGGATGCAAAAAAGTCTTGAACGGCGTATGCCTCCGGGAGGAATCGAACCTCCATCTCCTCGTTACTAATTCAATCTGGGCCGATCCATGCAAGCGAGGCGACCACCATGGTCCACGAAGGCTTTCTTACTGCCCAATAAGCAACAAAAATCATTAGATGCCGTACAGTAAAAACGCACACAGTATACCTTGCGATGCCCCCGGGAGGAATCGAACCTCCTCCTCGTTACATCTTCAGCGAAGGTTCTAAGTAAGCGAGGTGATCGCCACGATCCACGAAGGCTTTCTTGCTTCCGTTTGCAACCCTAATGAAAGCAGTAAAAGATCACTACCCAGAAAGGTGCAGTGCCAAAAAAGGATACGCAACGTGGTCCATGCCTTCGGGAGGAATCGAACCTCCTTTCCCTCGTTCCATGTCATCCACATACACTATATGCAAGCGAGGCGATCACCATGGTCCACGAAGGCTTTATTCCTGGCATTTGCAGCCCTAATGAGAACTGTTAAAACTCAGTGATTCAGACAGGCGCAGGGCAAAAAAAAAAGACATGCCATCTAATAATGCCCCCGGGAGGAATCGAACCTCCTCTCCTCGTCACAACGTGTCATGCGACTCGAATCATGGAAGCGAGGCGAACAACATGGTTCACGAAGGCTTGTTAGCTGCGATTTGCACCCTAATGAGAACGGTTAAAATAAAATTAACAATCAGAATTGAGGCAAGGTGAGTGGCAAAAAGGAAAGAAAAAAATTCAAGGCATCGATAGGCCTTCGGGAGGAATCGAACCTCCTTCTCTTCGTTACATGTACTTATCTAGGATGTCCTATGCAAGCGAGGTGATTATCATGATCTACGAAGGCTTGTTCGCTAGCTTTTACACCTTGGTAATCAGCAGCAGAAATAATTAGACGCCGCGCAAAAAAAAGTTCAGTCGGACAGTCAATGTGAATCAAACCTCGCGAAATTGTTGATGGAACTGCTGCAACCACTATTGTCCACGAAGACCCTAATAAACAGCTGAAGGAGTCAGAATTATGCGTGCGGGGTCAGAAAAAAAAGTAGTGTTCGGGCAAGACCATGCCTCCGGGAGGAATCGAACCTCCTCATCCTCTACTACGGAAGCGAGGGGATCACCATGATCCACGAACGCACTCCCTGCTAACCCTTACACCATAATAAGTAGCGGAACTCAGAATCATGCGTGGGGGACAGAAGAAAAAAAAGCTTTCAGGCACCCAACTATGCCTTCGGGAGGATTCGAACCTCCTCGTTGCCATTGGCAACACAGTGCTTAATGCAATCAAGGTGATCGCCATGATCCACAAAGGCTTGCTAGCTGAATTTCGTACCCTAATGAGACCAGTTCAACATCAACATGTTAACATTTTGGAATGGCGAAATAAAATAAACCGATAACCGAGAATACCTGCGGGACGATTCGAGCCTCCTCCTCCTCCTCACTAGGATTCGTCCAGCACCACTTCATGGGCTGAGGCAACCACCATGGTCAACCACGGATTGTTAGGGTTGCACCTTACTGTAACATTTTGGAATGGCGAAATAAAATAATACGACCAATATCAATGCCTCCGAGAGGAATCGAACCTCCTCTTTACTGAATGTGGACTGTGAGGTCATCTTTAAGCAAGCGAGACAACCACCATGGTCCACGAAGGCTTTCTTGCTGAATTCCGTATCCTGATTAGAGCAGTTAAAAAAGGAACGTGAGGCTAGGGAAAAATGTTCCGGTAAAACCTAATGCCCCCGGGAGGATTCGAACCTCCTTCTCCTCGTTGAACCATGTACTTAATTCATGGAAGCGAGGCGATCACCATGATCCACGAAAGCTTTCTTGCTGCCATTTACACCCCAATAAGCAACAAAAATCATTGGATGCCGTACAGTAAAAACACCCACAGTATACCTTGCTATGCCCCCGGGAGGAATCGAACCTCCTTCTCCTCGTTACTCCGGACGAATCAACATATATGCAAGCGAGGCGACCACTATGGTCCACGAAGGCTTTATTGCTTCCGTTTGCAACCCTAATGAGAGCAGTAAAAAATCACTACCCAGAAAGGTGCAGTGCCAAAAAATGGATACGCAACCGTGGTCCATGCCTTCGGGAGGAATTGAACCTCCTTCCCCTCGTTAAATCGCAGTGGAGAAAAGCCACATGGAATCGAGGCGACCACCATGGTCCACGAAGGCTTCATTCCTGCCATTTGCAACCTTAATGGCAGTTGGAAATATCGGAGCGGCGTAGGCGACAGAATCAACATGTGTCATACCAATAATAATCCAGGAAGCTTGAAAATATGTCAGTAATTTCCTTCAGCGGTCGCCCGAAGTTTCCGTTGGAGAAAAGACCTGAGAAAAGGAGTTTCCTGTTAAGAAACGAATAGAAACGAATAGATGGTCCGTGCATTATGGCCGTGATTGCTTGCATTCGCGCAATTGGACCGCTTGCGGGCCCAAACTTTTCCAGTAGCAGAATATGGAGACAAGACACGTCCACACGGCGTTCCAAGGGTTTGGTGGCCGAAACGGACGAAAGGACGCGAAAAAGTCGTTTTGTGTTGATCGCTTGACGCGACACACGTGATGGGAAAAAGGGACAGGTCGACCAAACAGGGCCAACGTTGGTGAGTGCTCACGCGTCTTGTCTCCTGCGCCCACCTGCCCGTCCTTGTGTCTGCTCCCTGCCCACCGCCAGTGCCCGACCCGTCCCAGCTTCTGCGCCCAATCCCCCCAGCCCCGCCCCCCGCCCATTTCGCCATGCCCAGAAAAGCCGCCACCGATGCCGATGCCGCAGAGCCCCGTCGCTCGTCCCGCATCAAGGACCTCCCCAAGGCAGAGCTCCCCGTGAAGAAGGTTGCTAAGCCCCGCGTGAAGAAGGACAAGGACCCCAACGCCGCCGACGAGGACAAGCCCAAGCGCGGCCGCAAGCGCAAGGAGGCGCCCGCCAACGGCGATGACGCTGCTGCGGACGACGCTGCCGCCCCCGATGGCGATGCTGACGGCCCCCCAGCCAAGAAGGTACCTCTCGTCGTTGGATCTCCTGCCATCGCGTGCTGACACCACCCTATCACAGGCGAAACCCGCCTCCAAGGCCACGCCGGCGTCTAAGCCCGCCTCCAAGGCCACCGCGGCCAAGCCTGCCTCTAAGGCCAAGCCCGCATCCAAGCCCGCATCCAAGGCGTCCGTCAAGCCCGCCTCGCGCGCAGGCTCCAAGAAGCCTGCCTCCAAGGTCGGTTCTTGCTCTTCCCCGAATGTCTCACCTGCTGACGAACCTGCTTGCCTTGTGTCTCCCACTCGCTGCTGACGACCCCCAGGCCGACGCCGCGCCCGTATCTTCCGCGCCCGCCGTCGGCGAGACGATCGCCGAGGAGGCAGAGGCAGAGGCCGCTGCCGAGGCGGAGGCTGCAGCGGTACGTCTTCCCCATCCTTACGTGGTGCCACTGTACTGACGCACGCTGCTCCCCCAGGCCTAAGCCCCTGCCGTTCTCGATGGATGGACGGACGGATGGAATCCCTCACCAGCCTGCTTTCGCGTTGCTATCGTTATCTATCTATCCTCCTACTACTACCGCGTGTTGTATGTATGTACGTCCCGTGTATCCCTTTTCCTTCCTTCTTGTCTGTTTTTCTCTTTTCTTTTTCCATGTCCTTTTTTCCCTTGGTTTTGGTTTTGCCCTACTTAGTTACTGTGTCTCCTAGTTAGCGTGTCTTTCCCCGGCGCCATCTCCGCCCTACATATGCATCCATTCTTTCTTGGTTCCTTCAGCCCGTCTTTTCTTCCTTGAATCTTTCTTCTTCCATCCTTCCGATTCCGAATCCGAATCTGGTTTGTCACTGTGTGTACTCCTTGCCTTGCACCACTTTTCCTTTCCTTTCTGTGGTGCGGATCCTTCTATTCTTTCTTGCCCCGGCCTTTATCTATGTCTATGATTATGCATTCCTTGTTCTTGCGCTGCTGGTAGTGTGCTCCCATGTGTCTTGGCTGCGTCGCCAGCCTCAACGCCGATGTCTATCGATTGCCACTCGTATCCGCTGATAGTGCACGACATCCCGCGTCGAGTGCAAACACGCGGCCTCCCGATTCACGCGGCCGCCGATTCATTCTGTCCTCGACTGATCCACGCTACAGTACTCGTGTCCTCCGTCTGATCTCAGTTTGTGCCCACAGCCGCACTCAATCCACTCCCGTTCCCCAATACCCGCTGGCCGTCTGCCAGCGCACCATTCATTCAATCCCGCCACAATTCCGCTCCACGCCTGGACTCGATACTTATCTATTCGTGCACTCGTATTCGGGCGTAGGTGGGCGCACCCTCCCCTGCCCGTAGTCTGGCCGCCGAAGACCGAAGACCGACGACGAAAGACGAAAGACTTGGGGCCCAACGAAATGCTAGGCGGGAGTGGTGATTACGTAAGGTGCACGGACCAGGTCGTTTTGCTTTTATCAGTCGCAGGCGTACTTGGAGGAGGATGCGAGGGAGGAGGAAGGAAGGAATGCCCTCATGCGTCGCCTCGGATCCGCAGCCTGTCATCAATGGCAGCTAACGAGGACGGGGGCACGTACTGAAGCTTTTTGGCCTCGTGCTACGCTGATCACATTATGTTCATAGGAGATACACGAGGGCAGGATGTAGGAGGAAAGCCTTCGTGGGTCTTGGGGACCGCCTCGAATCCGTAGTCGTTTGGCAAAGAGTTTGACGAGGAGGGGGAGGTTCGATTCCTCCCGGGGGCATAACAAGCTGAGTCTGGTTTTTGCTTCGCGCGCGCTGATCGCGTTATTCAACTTATTATTCATAGGATATAAGAGGGCGAGATGGAAGGAGGGAAGCCTTCGTGGGTCATGGAGACCGCCTCGGATCGTTATTGTGAATTTGCAAACGAGCTGACGAGGAGAATGGGGTTCGATTCCTCCCGAGGGCGTGATAGAGTTTGCAGTTGGTTTTTGCTTCGCGCTGCGTTAATCGCATTAGCATTCGCAGGTGAACTCATACTTATACAAGACAAAAAAGGAGGTAGGAAAGCCTTTGTGGATCATGGGGACCGCCTCGGATCCATTGGTTGAGATGGGAGGAAGTTCAATTCCTCCCGAAGGCATAAGCCAGAATGGATTCGATATTTTTTTTCGGCGACGCTAATTGCATTTTTATTCATAGGATGTATACGAGGGCTGAACCACCTAGCAAACCCTTCGTGGGTCATGATGACCGCCTCGAATCCGTACCTGGGCCCAAAGTGCCTTTGACGAGGAGAACGGGGTTTGATTCCTCTCGAGGGCATGGGCGAAAACACATCAGTAGCGTTTTTTGGGTTGCTGCGCTAATCGCATTTTTTCGCAGGGATTTATGAGAAGGCAGGGGGAGGAGGAAAGCCTTCGAGTGTCCTGGGGACCGCCTCGAATCCGTAACTTGTCCAAAGTGAGTTTAACGAGGAGGAGGAGGTTGGATTCCTCCCGGAGGCATATACATCAATGTCACTTTTTTCGCTGCTCATATGTGTCATTATTCACAGGGATATATACTAGGACAGGAGGGAGGAGGAAAGCCTTCGTGGGTCCTGGAGACCGCCTCAAATCCGTAACTTGTCCAAAGTGAGTTTAATGAGGAGGTTGGATTCCTCCCGGGGGCATATACATCAATGTCGCTTTTTCCGCTGCTCATATGTATCATTATTCACAGGGATATATACTAGGACAGGAGGGAGGTAGGAAGCCTTCGTGGGTCATGGGGACCGCCTCACATCGTTATTGTGAATTTGCAAACGTTAATAAGGAGGTTCGATTCCTCCTAAAGGCGTTGATAAGCGAGGGATTTTTGCTTCGCGCCCGCTGATCATTTTATTACTCTCAGGGATATATATATACGTGAACAAGAGGGAGGAATAAAGCCTTCGTGGGTCGTGGTGACCGCCTCGAATCCGTACCTTCGACCATAGTACGTTTGACGAGGAGAACGGCGTTCGATTCCCCCCGAGGGCATGGGCGAAAACACATCAGTAGCGTTTTTTGCGTTGCTGCGCTAATCGCATTTTTCGCAGGGATTTATAAGAAGGCAGGGGGAGAAGGTAGGAAGGCCTTCGTGCACTGCGCTGATCACATTATATTCGTAGGATATATACAAGCACTGAATGCACCCAGAAAAGCCTTCGTGGGTCATGGTGACCGCCTCGGATCCGTTCCGTTGAATCAGTCAACGAGTTAAAGAGGAGGGAGAAGGGAGGTTTGATTCCTCCTGTGGGCATAAGAATTGAGGCTTGTTGCACTGCGCCTGCTAATCACGATTTGATTCGTAGGATATACAAGGATGGAATGCATCCAGAAAGGCCTTCGTGGTCTCGGGGACCGCCTCGAATCCGTAACTTGTTTCCAAAGATGTGTGTAACGAGGAAGAGGAGGTTCGATTCCTCTCGGGGGCATGTATTTGGCGGGCATCACCTTTTTTGCACTGCGCCCGCTAATCGCAATATTATTCATAGGATATAAGGGGGCAGGATGTGGAAGGGAAAGCCTTTGTGGGTCATGGTGACCGCCTCGAATCCGTAGCTTGCTGTACGTGTAATGACGAGGAAGCGGAGGTTCGAATCCTTCCGGAGGCATAGCAAGATCTATGCGTGGTTTTTTGCACTGTGCCTGCTAATCGCGTTATTGTCCATGGGATACATAAGAGAGTAGGAGGGAGGAAGCCTTCGTGGGTCGTAGGACCGCCTCGAATCCGTAGCTGCTTGGCAACGAGTTTGACGAGGAGGGGGAGGTTCGATTCCTCCCGAGGGCATGGTGTGCACGAGTAGTTTTTTGCAACTCTGCCCAGTGCTAGGGCTTTGTAATTTAGTCGTGTTTGTGTAAACTGGTTTATAAACGGGCGTTTATAAACCAGTTTTAAATGTCTTCGGGAAAACGGCCGGTTTTAAAATATTATTTACCATCACTGGGAGCAATCAATGTCGGAAAAATCGGGGATGAAATGTAGCGGATCATATCCGCTCACGATCCATCATAAGCCCGTAATATTGTGCCCGGCTTATAACAGATAGGTAAAGTTCATGTATTAAGTCATAAGCCACGCCGTGGCTCAGATGTGCTTACTATGCCATATCAACTTACGACGACTGGTCAACCGTTGTAACCTGTACGGCGGGCAGCACCAAAAAAAAAAATGGTTGTAAATAGTTTACATGTACTCTACAAGCTCTATACGACCAGACGTTGCTAAGACGTTGCTGCTGCTCTGCCCCCTGATTTGGGAGCAGCGAGGGAGCACTCCGAGTCAACATTCTTGAATAGCGGAAGTTGATCCTAAGCGTGGTAGTATTAGAATACTGTTGAAAGGGAACTTGAACAACATGTACACACTTTCAGGAGGGCGGGGGATCAATCTTGAAGGAGGAGAATTAGAAGTTGTACAAATTAGAGTAAGGATACCACGCACCCGTATGAGACAAAGTACCCACGGCGTGCTGAGGGGAAAAATCAGCAGTTGTCGTCGCAACCCACAGGTCACTTACCAATGAGGGCAATGACGGTAGGTGGGCGGTCGAGGACGGCGGGCGAGGCGAGGGGTGAGGGGGATGGTGGTGCGAAGGGAAGAGGTGGAGTCACTTTATCCAGTGCTGCGGTTGATATAGGCGGATGATGGTGACGTCACTTTCTCCACTCGCTCCACCTCATTGTCAAAATCTTTGCATCCCCGTGGCCAGCGCACTCACCTTCAGCCCAGATGCCTCGCCTACACCGTATACAGTCGGATACGTCCCTATCTGCATTGCCATAAAGATCTTGGTCGTGGGTTTTCATGGTGGGGCCTGAGCAGCATATGAG
Source organism: Mycena epipterygia (assembly GCA_029281465.1). Taxonomy (NCBI): domain Eukaryota; kingdom Fungi; phylum Basidiomycota; class Agaricomycetes; order Agaricales; family Mycenaceae; genus Mycena; species Mycena epipterygia. The sequence continues at coordinate 36,502 of JARJCQ010000070.1, read as the reverse complement.
GGGTTCAGATGGCTTATAACCACCCCCCCGCGAGTTCATAACTCATCACAAGCCGCTACAAGCCCATAAGCATGCTCAAGCCGTTACAACCCAAACAGGGTTTTTCCGACAAAGGAGCATTCTTCACGATGACACGACTATGTTGGGCGACCCGAAGACCTCAAGTACTTGTCGTGTCTTACTAAGTGTGTGTCTACCTGACATGACCCCCCTTGGAGATACTCACCGGAGTCCTATTTATGCCTCAGCACCATGTAGCCACCGGTGATTCGTTCCCTAGAAATGTAAACGTCCTACTTACGGAGATTGGTTTATTCCAGCGATTGCGGGCCCGTAAATATCATGATGGGAGTAGTGCCTGAACGACTTCGGCCACCCCTGCACATACTTACGACCCATCTGAGATCCCCGGCGGAGACAAGAGGGCGCTGGAGCATCGCAGGCTGGGGTTCTGTAATTCTTTCCCCACCGACATATATTATCTGGGGAACTGGCTGAAAGACTATTTCATCGAGGTACCTGAATGCTGAGCATCATCCCACTCGCTGACATTGTTTACAGTGCGTAAACTTCAATATCCCGACGAAACCTGGACTCGGATTTTTGCGACCTCTTGTCGATGACATGCTGAAGCAGAATCCTTCCGAGCGACCAACCCTTGACGAAGTCGTTTTGCGATAGCATGCGTTGACGATGGTCGGGCGGTGCCATCTACAATCAATGTGCCAGGTTGGTGAGCAGCTTTCCCTGTAGTGGTCACTCCGACACCTGGCGCACCGTCTCAAGTTCATTCCTACGTTGAGGAACCCTCTTCCTCCCTTCGATCCATAAACCGCAGTATTGCAAGAAACGCCCGTTTCATTCTATACCCAGGAGTGGCCTGAATGAGCGACGAGATGTCCGATGTACTTAAATTATAGTTCATCCACGTTGACGGCTGTAGCATACATGTGACGTGATGTATGTAGCGCCAGCAACTGCTTGTTCTTCCTAGCACCGCAGGAATACATTCCCCTCCTCCGGGAGCGCTCAAATGTGGAACAAACCCCACGGTCGTTATTCAGGAAATTCGGGAGTTGGAAATCCCACCAAAAACATGCCACGATCAATACCACGATCAATACCATCGGCAATGGCCGCAATCAGTCGGAGCTTGAATTTTGATAGTATGCCGATAACACCGGTTGACCTCTCAACGCCCTACTATTTTCCTATCTTCTATAGTGATCCAGTATTAACGTCCTGTCAACTGTCTACCAACATGTAACTCTTGCGTTGACGCCGGCGGTGTCCATAATTACATAATGGCGGACTTTGAATTCAGGTCGTGAGCTGTACTTCATCCAGGACACGGTACTTCTTTGTGCTGTGGCTTAGCGCATGTTTTATCAGTTTTATGTGATCTCCTTTGTGATAAAAATTCCAATATTGGCCTCAAACTTGTGGTACTTGTGAAGAAGTTGAACATGCTCATATGATTGCTCACCAGATTGTCCCAAAAAGCAACAGTGACTTGATTTTAACATGACGAGAACTAAGAGACTTTATAATGCTTTCTAGGATGACCTCACGATACTAAAGGCAAGAAAATCAACCTGCCGAAGCTGCACTTCAAACTCCGCTCGCGCTCCGGCGTGACAAATCCCACCGATCATCCCATCGATCATCCCACCGATCGTTTTAAACGATGGGATTTCCATATCCCGAACGCACTCTCGTTATTTGTTCTAAAGCGGAGTTTCAAATCTCGGCAGTTGCCGTTCTTGGTTGGACAAAAACGAATTGAATAAATGAGCCGCCTTATGAAAATTAAAAAGACCTGTATATCTGAAACAGAGTTACTGAATTAGACTACGAAAGTCGAAGAGTCGCGGGGAGCTGTGGAGGTAATTAACTAAAAGGAGCTTTTAGCAACGTTTGTGAACTCCGTGCCAGCGATTCAAGCCTCTGTGTATTCCGATTCGCCGAGATGTTCGAGATGGAATCCCAGAAATTGAAATGAAATCCGGGTCCAGGACTTTTGGTGGTAGGCTAGATCGGGATTTTTGACGTAGTACTTGATTTGGGGTGGAATCCTGTTTTGCAATAATATACATGGTCAGCCTTGCGGTCATCTAAGTGCAGGGATACATCAACTAAAAGAGTCGTATATATATGAGCCGTACAAGATGTGCCTACGCGTCGCTCCCGCGTGGCAATGGGCTTATAATGTTCAGATCCGAAGTTGGACATTCAATTCTATTGCAGGTTTACTGCCGGATAAAAAAATTATCTGTATCGGAGCCGTATCAAAGTACACAGCACCGAGAAAGCCAGATCTTAACGCGAGTCCGATTGCTGCATGCGCACGGAAACAAGGGAATTACAAATCAAATTAGGTAGCAGAGGCAACCGGACGAGGTCCACAAAGAACTTAGCGCAGCGGAATGGGGGTGAAATTGGGAAACTTAACTTGCAGGTGCAAGGCCCAAGTCACAACCGTAAGATGATATCAATTGAACCGGCCAGTGATCACAATGCACAGGGAGGAGGGTAGAAAGCCGCAGAGCGCACGTCTGCCAGGGCAAAGAATCAGAGCAAATGTAGAAGTCCGAACCAGGGCTTGAATAATTCTTCAGCCCAGAGATCGAGCCAATTGCCACACGCCAGACCAGAGACAATACATTGTTTTTGACGGAACATTAAGGTTGGCGAAGGGGCGAAGGATTGCCCGGTAAGCGAGGCTCATTTGTACGCGGTTGATCTTCGGAAATGTCTTCTGCGGCGCAGTGCGTAGTTGCTGCGAGGAACTGCGTCTGTGTGCGGAATTCACTGCGGGAGGTCAGATGTTCAGGAATGTTTGAATGTAGGAGCGATGCCGTTGAACCACGGGAGATGTCTGGTCGCCTGGGTTCACCCAATGGAGCTGAAATGCCTACACAGTCCAGTTATTCGCAGCTACTCCGCGGTTAAAAAGTAACGGAAAATCCGGACACAGTGTGAGTAAAAGTATTGCAGGGGATGAATTTGAATCGAACTTTGTGGATACTGAGGCTGTGGGAGGCTGTAGGCCAATGTCCGTCGCCAAAGAAGTACGAGGAGAGAAGGAGATAATCCCAATGGAGATTGAAACAAGGCCATGTAAATGAAAGCCGTCCATCTCGTTAAGAGAACGGATAACCTGGGGCGTTGAGTTGAAGTCGGAGGAACTCGGTCACAGGATCAGATGCCCGAATGATTCGGTGAATGACTCACCCGCTTTTCAAGTTGACTCATAACACCACCAGCCCAAAACTTGAACGAGAAAAATGCCCCCGCCTCACAATGTCAACTTCTGCTTCCCGGTTCCTCAAGAACTACAGAACGATCGCGTGAAACTAGTTCCATTCGTCGTAAGCCACGTGTCTTTTCCGAGAAGTTGTAGTTAACGGTCATTTCCCAGCCATCGGAGCACGCCGACGCGTTCTTTGCCGCTGTAAGCGGCCACGACGCGCTCTTCAACTACCTGCCTTGGGGCCCGTTCGCCTCGGCGCAAGACTTCCTCGCCACGGTCGTCGAGGGGCGCATCCAGCCCGACCCCGGCATGGTCCTCTTCGCCGTGTTCGACAAGACACCCCCCGGCGGCCCGCAGCTCGCAGGGACCATCGGCCTCCTCGAGACGTCCGTCGCGCACCTGAACACGGAGATCGGATTCGTCATCACACTGCCGCGCTTCCAGCGCACGCACGTCACGTCGAGCGCGGCGGGATTGCTCCTCCATTTCGCACTCGACCTGCCCGCCGCGGGTGGGCTGGGCCTGCGCCGCGTCGCGTGGAAGGCAAATGCGCATAACGCGAATAGTATCCGCGCAGCGGAGCGGATGGGGTTCCGCAAGGAAGGCGTGTTACGCTGGGAGAGGGTGCTGCCGGCGGATAGGACAGAGGGCGGGAACGGGGTCGATCTGCGCGCGGGAGATTCCAGGCCCGGCTGCCTTGGACGAGACACGATTCTGCTGAGTTTGTGCTGGGACGACTGGGAGGGCGGCGCGCGCGATTCCGTGAACGCGATAATGCAGCGTAAGTAGCGTTAAATGAAGTGTTACAAAATTGTGTATATACGGCATGATGACGAAAATCCTGGTAACGAACCACTGAGTGTTTGAAAATATTATGAGGCAGGGATTATGGGCGCGTCAGTGTTTTGAACCATCTTGAGCCGACATCCGGAGGCGTTGGAGGTCAGCGTACGAGCTAGTTCGGCTCCGCGACGTAGCGGCGGCGGCGGGCTGTAACATCCCGTTGAGCCCAGGAATGAATTTAATGACGTTGTCGTAGTCGCCGGCGTCCTCCTCGTCTGAATTGGGCGCAGTGACGGCTCCGCTGAAGCCGAATATGCGCTCGTCCAGCCAGGTCATAGGATGCGTGAGACCGAGACCCTGCGCATCGACGGCACCGGTCCCGCTTTTTCTTCGCCAGAGACCCGGGGTTCCGCTTGACGGAGGAACACTGGCGGATGGGACAAGGATGCGCCACTGGAAACGCCGATGGTTAGAATCCGCGGCACAGGCTTGAACAATAATAATACGCGCCTCGTTAAAGTCCTCGTAAAGGTTCGGTCCCAAGTCGTTGATAAGGTCAGATACTTCGTTCGACAGTTGGATGCGCATGGCCTTCAGTTTATCGAGGGATCGCTGATGGCCAGGGATAATCGCTGCAATCAGCGGGGGAAGAGACCTGCGAATTTGGATAAGATAACATCCACCAAAGGAGTAAAATAAAGATGAATACTTCAAGACGTCCATCCCCGCTTCGCCGAATTTTAACGCTGCGTAGCTCATGGCCGGCACACCAAAGAGAACAATGAAGGGCGTAATGAGTTTCAATTTGAGAGGAGCGTTGGCACGGATTGCGAGAAGCGTGCCCATGCACGCGTATATCAAATAGAGCACGGGCGCGACACCGAGCGAGATGAGCACCTTCCATGTCGCCAGGACATCGCGCGCTGCGATTTTAACTCTGGAAGCAGCAAGGGCCTCTGAAGGGAGGATCAGGAAAAATTCTATGCAAATTACAAATGCGAATGCGCGCGGCGTACCTTTGGCTTTCTTCCTGGAGATGATCGACGCAAGTATGAATATCGGGCTGTTCAATATGACGCCCGGAAGGGCAAATATCGACCAGACGGCGAGCAGCCCAACCCGGTATATAAGCAATGCCAGCGTCTTCCACCCTGCACGTTGAGCACGAGGAACCTGCAGACAGTTCAAGACGTAGAAGTCGACTGGCGGAATATACGTACTTGATGATCTCGCAAACCCATGTCTCGAACGAGACGATTATACTTGAGGACGTCTTTGCGAAGATTCTGCACACGAGGCTGATCCTTAAAGTGCTCGTAGCCCTCCAATAATCGCCTGTTCAACTCGACAACTTGCCCGAGAGTCAAATGTTGGCCCGGTGTTTTGTATAGTCGACGGACGGCTTGGATGAGCTTGATTTAATAACAGTATGAGCTATGCGCGTATCAAATGTAGAGAAATTTACCATGAGAGTATCGTAATCCGGAGCTCGCACGGTGACCGTCTTCAACGCGTTGAAGATCAGGTCCAAGAACTTGGAGACGGCCTCCCGTTTCTGCGCGCCGCCAAGCTTGAACATGTCCACAAATTCGGCTGGCACATCCAGCGCGCGGCCAAACTCCACGACAGCACGGGACCGAAATTTATGCGCGTGGAAGTAGGAGAGCCCGACAGGTACAATTTTGACACGGAGGTTGGGGTCGTTGGCCATTGCTCCTAACGCCATGATCGACACTCCAGCTTTCAACGGGAGGAGATCTGTTCGGTCGTGACTGCCTCCTGAAATCGAAAGTCAATGAAAGGTTTAGGCATGGAGAAGAACCCGAACCTTCGGGAAAAATGCCGATACTTCCGCCACGGTTGAGACAGTCGTATACGTGCCGGTACATATCTCCCTGGTCGACGAAGGGCAGCGTACGGAACTCCAGACCGTCCTTTTCGGCAGCCTCCCTGAATTGATCCGTGCTTTTCCCGCCCTCGGTGCTGAACTCCTTCTTGATTTTGAGCTCCGTGTCCGAGATAATTTCGGCGACCTCTGCAGCCGCATTTCCCAGCGATTTTGGGAGCATAACCTGCATGCGAGGCGTGAACTCGGACAGGAATCGCGTCCCTTCGCCGATAACTGTGCAGGGGTCGTCGGGAGATAAACGAATTCGCCCAGTGCCCGGCTTTATCGAGTCTGCAGCACGGGCAACGGGAACTACAGCGGAGATTGAGTGCGAATGAATGCGGACCGCGTGCATATGACGTACCGCTCTCCAACAGCCGGGCAAAGAAACCAATGACGCTTCGCTGCATGCTGGCGGCGGCGACGAGGAACTGAACACGGCGACCGGATTCCTTGTATACCTCCAGCCCCAAGAGCAAGTCCAGGAACTAGACCCGCTCAATATGCGTGTAGCAGGCAGTGTGTCAATCACGCACTTGGTTATTATGGGGAGCCCCGACGAATATGACAGGTCCATCCTTGGGAATATTGAAGGAACCTCGCGTCCTTATTTCTCGGAAGAAGATCTGGGTGACAGCCCTCCAGAAAAGCATCACGGAAGCATAGGACAAGTCCGATGTCCGCTGCAGAGAAGTCGAAGCCGTGGGGGCCGACATGGTTGACTGAGTTTGGTGTGCAATGCGGGAGATAGAAAGGTAGGTGGTAAAGCTGACGGTGTTGTGGGATGGTGGTTAAGGCACGGGCGCCGTATCTTTCAGGACGTCACTGTGACTGTATCGCCACCGTGACCATAATGTGTCACATTCCCAGTTGCCCTGCCTTTTCAAGCGTCGGTCAGTTCTCGCCAATTACATTCGCATTCATTTCCTATGGGCCCTGACATTCTCAATCGCAACTCGATCCCAATTATAAACGGCCAGCTTCAAGGCTGAGTCAGAGTCGAGCCTAGATTGGACTGGACAGTGGACCGACTCGGACGACGAGCCTTTCGTGGTCCGGGTTGCACTACTAGTAACTTAGTACAGATTTAGAGTGCGACAAAATCTCTTTGCCTGCTTTGTCTTACAATTGCCTCCAATGTAAACGCTGGCTGGATTCAAGACGCGTCGGCTACGATTCAATTTCACCACTGGTCGACTAGGCGGAATCTCTCGTAACGGACAAATTAGGCATTGATATAGCATTAATCCTCCCAGGACTCTGCAACGATCAAATTGAATCGATAATCACGGCGACATTCTGCAGGCACTCTGAATCGCGAGGATTACAGATCTGATTACCTTCCAAGGACTCCGCATCAGGAAAAACCCAAATTGCTATGAGGTGCTACATAGACATACATAGACGATATAGACGATATAGCACCTGTCTATATTGTCTATATGTGTCTCTGTGTATCTATATAACAAGCCATAGAATTTTGGTTTTTTCTGATGCGCCCCATGACCAGGAATACTGTACCGCTCAAACTCCAATTGACCAGGGATACCCGTGGAGCACCCAACTCTGGTCATCATATTAGTGCGGCTCGACGTTATCTCCGGAGGCTGACATCTGCCCTTTTCGTCGAGGAAATCTCGAGATATTTCTCATATCAACTTAGCGTCCATCAGGACTTAAAAAAGCTGCGTCGACATGTATTCACCATCTTTGGTGCTTCCTAACGATGAGCTTCTCTGCTCAGCCCCCGGAGCTTCTCGACAATATCGCCTCTTTCGTCCCTCGTCCTCGCAATCTCTTGTCTATGGCCCTTGTCTGCAAGTGTTTGCAGACAATTGTCATTCCACGCCACCTCAAATTCCGACTCATCCGCTCTAGGCTCTAACTTGTAACGAAGCTTCCACAACGCCCATCTTGTCATGTCTCTCGAGCTAATGGTGGAGCTGGTTGTAGGACCTATTGGCGTTGCTGCGACGGACAGAGCAGCAACACTCGCGACGGGATCGGGATTCACGGGACGGGATGAAAGCAAACATCGCGAGCAGATCCTGGACACGCGGAGGACTTTATCAAGAATCATCAGAGCCGCGAGGTTGCATCGGACGAGGAAATCGAATTCTTGAAGATTAGAGACCAGTGCGTACGTTTCATTGGCTTGAAAAACTAAAATTTTAATACGGAAGAGCCATTCGGAGGGAGAACGAATACCAAGAAAGCATCGAAAGGTGTTATTTAATGCAGTACAGTTTTTAATGGAAGCAGGTCCTAAACAATTTACAATTTGCAGGTAGTGGATTTATGTGTGATGCACGCTATTGTACGGTACAGAGCCAAGTCGCCTGGTCCTCGACTTCACCGGCCTCGGAGGACGGGCGCATCGACTGTGGATTCGAATGTTAGCGAACAAAGTAAATGCATTCGCAGAGACCCAAGCTCCTCACCTCGTTAAGTTTTCTCAGAGAATGGTTAGACCGCTGAGTCGCGCGTTTCGCCCTTCTGACCGCTTTCTTTTTCTTCGTTTTATCCAGCGGATTGAGCCACGAAGCATCCTTGTAGCTCACGATGCTCTCGTAGTATTCGTCCAGCCGCTTATTGGCTCTGCGGTACCACCAGTTTAATTTCCGCCACGACAAAGTTAAATGCATACGCACTCGTCTTTGGTTTTCAAGAACCTGTTTTTCATTTCAGGTGTAACGCCGCCGCTCCGAAGATTCTGCATAAAGTCTTCCCTGTTCCTACGCGTTTCCTGCAGCTCTTGGTCATGACTGGCTTCGTGGCGTCTCGGAAATCCAGCCCCTAGGTTTAGTATTGTTCCTGCGATCGTCGCAACAGCGCCAAGGACTGCAGTCACTGCCATTCGCTCGAGGGATATGGCGCAAGCTGGGGATCAAGCAAGAAGAGAGAGAGCAGTTTACAAGCGGCTGGGGGTCGTACCGATGGTTGGGTGCAGGCGGCGGCAGGAGCAGGCGTGTTATATAGAGCCGTTTTTAGTTTTATTCTCGTCAGGGTAGTCTAAACATAACAAAAAGAAGAAAATCAGCTCACGTGGGCGTTCTTTATTCGAGATGTTGCTTCAAACTTCTTGGGGACGGCTAGTATTGGGACATTTGTCAGATCCGAGGGAATGGAGAGATGATTTAGGCCACGATTTCGGACATCAGCGAGAACTCGAGCCAAAACACTGACTCTGAGCAGATAGCAAGATGGTTATCGTGTGAGCGAGGCCAATGAGCCAGGGGAGTGGACCTGGGGGGATTTATGGGTCGAATATTTTCTATTTCTGCAGCCCAGAGAAGGAAATACGCAGTGATGGACCTTTGGTGTTCACACACAAAGTTAGATGACTGCGGTATATATTCATAGATCACGCACCACTGGCTGAGTACCTGAGCCTCGGTGCTATCCACAAAGAGAATGATCTACCCAGCTTAGACGTGCAGTATGGACGGGCGACTGGTCGCTGACTGCTAGCTCTCTCTTGGGTGTAAGAAGAGTCTGAATGCCGACGTCCGCAACGAACCAGCCGATGAATCTGATGGCCCTTGAAGACTGAATGCAGATAAGGTCCTCTATGGAACGTGCCAAGAGTGATTGAACTGTGGGTTGGACCGAAAGTGCGGACATGACTGGATCCATGGAGTGGACAGACACTGGTCGAGTCATATTTTTTTGTGGGTTATGAGGGAATTGCGGCGGGGTGAAGGTAGCTGAGTGGTAAAGTGCCCAAGTGGCAAGTGGTACCTGGTTGGAGACAGTGCGCCAAGATAACACCAGAGCCTAACCGGCTCAGCCGCATCATGCCGAATTTGAAACTCCGCTCGCTTTGCACAGCAATCGCCAATCGCCTTTTGATCCACTCGCCCACATCACTATGCACTCTCAGAATCCAACAAGCCTTCCGTTGGATTTAGAGCGGGAGATATTTGAGCTTACAGCGAGACTGTATCCACCAATGGCTCCCATTCTTCTCCGAGTTGCCCATCGCGTTTTTGTGTGGTGAATTCGTAGTTTCTGTCCGAAGAATGCGACGAGAACTTACGATGTTGGACAGGATTGAACCCTTGATATACGAAACTCTGGTGCTGCATGAATCATCGCTCCATCGCTCCCTCATATTTGCGCTCCGAACAAATCCCACCAGTCCGCAAAGTGTCCGTAACCTTTGGTTCGGCGATTACGGTGACAAGAAGCGGCCGGAAAAAACTGAGCTAGTCTTTTCCGTCTGTAGCGGTGTCCGGAATCTTGCTCTCCTCAATCCACGCCCTGCTCTGCTTCCCTATATCGCGGCTATGAAGTTGCAGCGGTTCTTTGGCCGATTGGAAGAACTCTTCCTCCCCATGCCCGTCGACTTTTCGATCTCTCTTTTTTCCACAATCACCCATCTGGATGTATTCTATACCCATATTGGGGAGCAAATGTCCGTTGCGGGGCTCGCAGCCTGTCCTGCTCTCACTCATCTCCACTTGTACATGGAGAAACCCAATACCTTGCATGAGATCCTCTTGGTGTGCAAGAAATTGCAGGTTTTGATACACACCGTGACGCACTCTCTGCAAGCGGGAACGAGCACCATCAAAGACGTACGGCTTGTCTCTTTGGAGCGAACCGGGAACATTTTTGACGCGGGGGATTGGAAAGCGGGGACCCGCGGAGAGCGCAACTCCTGGGCTCGTGCCGAACTATTTGTCACCAAAAGACGAAGAGGAGAGGTTCATCCTGGTATGTATCTGGTTCTGGGTCGATATCAACATGTCCTGAAATTTCTTTAGCATCTCGATCCTGGATAGAGGCCTCCGACATGATTCTGTAGCCGATTTTACGGCCTAATTGCCCTGCTCTATCACAAATTCAGAATCCATCGATTACGTTAACACCACGTTGAAAAATATTATGTGCGTCGAACATTATAGGAGCAACTTTAGGGTATTCAGACACGTCACTCGTCAAACTCCAACCCATACGCCCAGTCCGCGTACTTCTCCCGCTCCTTCTCGTCCTTCGCGAGCTTCGGCGCGAGCATCGCCGGACCCTCCGCGCCCAGCATCACGCGCACCGGGGGATCGTCGAGGCGCGAGAGCTCGTACAGCCGCCGCGCAAGCTTGTCGGGATCGCCCTTAATCATCGACGGGTCGACGACCGCGAGCATCGCACGCGTGACATTGCCCAACAGCGTGGGCGCGGTGTACGCCGGGTGCGCGTACACGCTGTAGGTATGGTTCTTGACGAAGTTGGTGCGGAAAAATCCCATTTCTGCGAGCGTGATCTGGGGTGCGTCAGTACGAGCACGCGAGCGGCGGGCGGGCGGGATAAATAATTACTTTTATGTTCCATGCAGGGTCGAGCTCGGCTGCTATGGATTCGGTTATACCCTCGAGCGCTGGGGAGGGTGGTCAGGAAGGAGAGGTGATCACCAGTGGAGTACACACCGTATTTGCTGAATATCCAACAAAAAAATTAGCGTGCTTGTGGAAGAGAGAGAGAGAGTGCGCACCTCGCAGAATAATAACCGCTCGCGCCCCCCGGCTGGAAATGTCATAAGTTCATTGCCATCCCAGGTGGTATTGCACTTACGACAAGTCCGTATATTGAGGACGCTTGAATCAGGCGGCCACCGATAGGTTTGTTTACTTCTCGGAAGAATTTTATAGCAGCGAGAGACACCCGTGTTGCGCCAAAGAAATTCGTCTTTATGAACTAGTCAGCGATTGTCAACGGCATCCGATATCGACGCACCTCAAACATGTCCTTGGCATCCTCCATCGGCATCGCCTCGACCTCGCCCACGGCGCTGTATCCCGCGTTGTTGTACACGACGTCGATCCGGCCGAACGTGTCCTGGGCGTTCTTGAAGGCTGCGTCCACATCCTCCTGGCTTTGAACATTCACTTTGACGACCAGGATATTCGCGCCATACTTGTCCTTGTGTACGCTCATTGATTCGGGCTTCCGAACGGCAGCAATCACGATGTGGCCTTCAGAAAGGAGGTAGTCTGTCACGGAGAGCCCCATGCCATTGCTCGCGCCAGTGACTGAAGGATTCAATCGTAAGATTTAAGTTGTAAGATACAAATGCGAAGCGGTTAATCACCGAGCCAGATTTGAGGAGACATGGAGATGAGGAGGGTAGAGGACTTTTTTTGGAGTCGCTCTTTATATGATCTCGGTTAGCTCAGTGCCACCACCACGCCGCCCGCAAGCCGCCCGACACCGCCCGACCGACAGGGGACGCATCGGTTAAAGGGTGGTGCTAATGCTTAGTATGACTCGACAGCAAAACGTGGCCATCGCGCTGAAGTTCGCAGTGTCGGACCACCCCTGGGAAGGTGTTGACTTCGGAGGTGACGATTTCAGGCCCAAACAAAACCATACTCAGCGCGTCATGCCAACAGCTTTCTTTATTCCCTCATGAGCTTCGAAGCTCTTTCGTGGCCGTTCGTGGTCGTCGCATTCTTATTGGTTCTCCCGAGGCTCCCGTTCTTTGCTCTCACAGGCTTGAAAGATCCAAATGACTCTCGTAGCCGCGACGGGTATTATCCTTCCTCACCCAGCGATGTCTTCAAAGTCCGGCGCATTCTCCTCAAACGTCTTCCCCCAGAAGTCGTGAACAAAATAATCGACGACGCTAAATACTGGCCCAGAATTGGCACCGCGAGGCACGATCTTGCAGCTGTCGCCGCCTCCTCCTGGCCCAACAATAACGCTTCTCTATGCTACCTAATCACTCCTGCGTTTCCCCCCTCTGAAAACCTCGGAGGGTCCGGCGCACGCCTGAGGGTGAAGCTCGCCAGGTTTGACATCCTCAGCAACGATCAGGGCTGGAGTAATGAGACAGAACACCATGGTACGTCTGGTTATACGGCGAATTGGTTCTCTGATGGTTCTATCGCGCTGCAGGGACTTACGATGGCTCGTTCACGTGGTTTGAAGCCACTATCCTGCGACCTGGGACGGCGCCAGACCCGCAGGGATGGCGGCGTTGGGCGCTGGCATTGGGGTATCGCGGATTTCGTCCCAGTCGGCCTTTGATCGCAGTCAAAAACCCCCAGGGGGCAGAGAGCCGCTGGCATGTTCAGACGAATCGGTGTGCTTCTCACGAACCCACGAGCCACACTATCGTCTGGCAAGCTGGTGGCCCCGCTGAGGGTGAGAGGGAGGCAAATGGGAGCGGAGACGGTTCAGGGTTCATTGACCTTCTCGCCCCCGAGGATCGCATCGCCATCATAGCTCGGGCAAGGGTGAGTGTTTCGACCCTTTTAAGAGGGAAAGAAAGTAGGCTCATGGGTTGGTTTCAGTATCCGGGATGGGTCAATAGTGTTAGAAGTGTGGAGGTTGTTGTGTATTACGCTGTATAGACTCATGTGGGTCATAGCTTATCCCCACATTCTATGTTGAGGCCCAAGTGTGCCCCAACTGCATCGCATGCCACCTGTTCCATTTAAAAGAGTATTGTTCCTTCCGTGCATCATTTCCTTTGCCAAGGCTTATTAATTATTAGCCATACCCCACACACACAACTCTTTCATTTGCAGATCGATTCTAATCTTATTGGGAATACTCTAGGCCCTGTCGCATTCTTCCTGAGTCTTATCCTCTTCTGGCCGACATCCCGCCTTTCCGAATCGCTTATTAACCAACGTTCCCTCTCACCCCGGTCAGCCCACATAAAACCAAAATTACGTTGATTATCGTTTTATCGAAGTCCAATTAACTGTGGGGACTACCTCTTGGCATTACCTGCTAGGGGGTATCAAATAGCGGAACTCCTTACCCCGTACCCCACGAACACATAGGGTTACTCCTTTATGTCTCCGTCACGGGGCCTCTCTGGGCCATATAAGGAGGGTGACATACTTTCACTCACTACGGACCACTTTTGTGTATTCGTCACTCTCATCCTCTCGTATCGCGATCATATGTACGTCCGGATCTCGTCCATCGTTGCCCTCGCCTCCGCCGTTCTTTACGCGCAGAGCGGTGCTGCAACTCCCATCTCCCCTGCTTCAGGGCCCGCCGTGCAAGCGGCGTTCTCTATACCCGCACTAGGACCGAAACCACAGGAGGTGCGTCCGCTAGCCACTGTTGATTACTGTTCACTCACGTCGTATATATTATTCCCCACAGATCCCTGCGCGCTCACCTCGCATGCCCTTCCCCGCACTCGTTCTTAAGCGCTGGGGTCCGTGATCTTCTTAATCTTTCAAGTGCGTGTCGTTTTGTTTTTCTAGGCGCTCCAGTGCTCATGCTCTTTTCATGTAGCCGATATAAACATGGGTCGGGGGCGACAGTTTCAGATTATCAGCGTCCAACGCCGTTGCACTTGCTGTACATAATCTCTCCTCAAACCTTTCACGGCCGTGTTATGCACATGCATTCGTTCATTTCGTTTGCATATTTTCAGAACCGCTTTTCTCTTCGGGCCTTGAGTATAGGGTGCATCTCATTGCGCCTTTATTGAATGTTCTCTCCTCGACTTGCTGCCGGGATTTCCCCTCCATGATAATTTTGCCCCGTGTGTTAATTTTCGCCGTTCTTTCTTGCTTTCTTTCCTACATTGAATGATACAATAAATTACACACAGCCAGTGAGAATTATTCAATGCTGCTGCTTCCGAAATCCTCGCCAGAATTTATCATTGAGCTAGGTCACTGGAAAAATCAGTGCTTGACCGAGCGTCCAACACAAGCTCACATACGGATACTCGGGCCACTCCGCCTTTTTGCTATGATCTCCTCTGCACGGACCCAGAAATCCCGCCCGCCCGCTGCCCCCACTTTCCAATCCTTGACATATTCGCCATCATCCATGACCATGGTCACAATGCGAGGATCGTCGATCTCCGAGCCAGTAGCGCGCGTAACGGTGCTGGAGACTTTGAGCGTGCGTTGATTATGAAACATGCAGACGAGAACTTCCAGCTTCTTGCATTCTTCGAGAATTCTGCGCAGGGGAGGGCGAGCGACATACGAGATGCTGTCGACACATAGATGCGAAAGGGAAGGCAGACGACCTGTGTTATAGTACACAGGCGTCTGTTGAAGATGGTAGGAATGCAGATGGAGGTGGGTGATGGCCGCATAAAAAGGGTCGGACCCCGGAGACCAGGGGGCGTCCGCCGGCAAGCTCAAGCGCCGCAGCCGTAACCGCGCGAATAAGGGAAGGACTGAGCGTGACAGACCCCATAGTGCGAGGTTTTGGACACCAACACAAATGGAAAACAGGGTGCACACCGCCTGTTCGTCATCGGTGCCCCACCACATAATATTGCGCGTGTTTTCTTGGATAAAAGAATCCGTTTTTCTCTGTATGGTTTGAACTGCGGCGGGGAATCGGCTGGTGTGCTGGGAGCTGAACACAAGTGTTTTGTATATGAAGGGATTGATCCTGCAACTAACTAAGTGTACGAGAATATGCACAACGAGAGGTATGCTCACCAAATTAATACACGATGTGCAACGCAAAGCAACGCGGGGATCGTTTCGATGTGCAACGTCGCCGCTATCTCAAATATTTCTCGCTCCAGCTCGGGTGGGAGTTTTCGATCTCCCAATGATGTTGCTGCATTGTCCATGGTGGGGGAGTTTGTTGGCCAGAAACGTCGTGGTGGGGATGAATGGCAGTCACGGGGCTGTGTACGCACCATTTACAGCGTTGATTAAGGCTCTGTACTGCTACCGGTAACTATGGCGCAGTTGATGCATTTACCGCTCGCGTGATTCTTAAGGATCCTGAGAGAGTCATCTTCACAGAATAAGCCACCAAGAGAAGGAACTTGAGAAATATGCATTCAAGTTGAACTTGCGTATAGGAATTTTCAGACCTTTTGCATAAATCAGCCAATCCTGTCCATTTACTGACTCGACCTAAGAACACGACACCGAATTGGATATTAAAGGCTGGAAAGACATTGGAGAACAGCAAGAAAAACTCAAGACCCTGGATTGAACCTTGGATTCGGTCGATTCGGATCACCGGATCACGTTGGTTTGTCGGACTGATCCGAACATTGCTCTTGGCCAGAACAATTTGGTGTCCCGTTTAGAAGGCTTCAGTCCTGGAAGCACAATCGTCCAACTCCTTCACCTGAACTGAGGCGGACTATGTGGCAAACAGTGGTGAAGCTTCCATCCCTACGCTTTTTCGAGCTGCACCTCGTGCAGGTTTGGTGTCCAAAAGATTCAGGAGAGG
This sequence comes from Mycena epipterygia, assembly GCA_029281465.1. NCBI lineage: Eukaryota > Fungi > Basidiomycota > Agaricomycetes > Agaricales > Mycenaceae > Mycena > Mycena epipterygia. Next base: position 20,393 of record JARJCQ010000070.1, on the reverse strand, counting down.
CCAATACGGTGGCCAATAAATCTAAGTCTAGGTTAGATGCCGTATCTCTCTTCGTGCCCAAATGCAACCCGTGTACCCAGACTAGTAACGAAGTGATGGCACTAATATCCCAGCGGGCCCCGCGTTCGAAGGTGCTGCTGTCTTTGGCGGCCGCCGGCAGCGACACTTCGCTCGCTGTCTTCCCATTTGTAACTCGTGTAACCACGAGCGCAAACTCTGTCACAGCTCACAGGTCCGGTGAGCATCCACGGTTTCCTACAACCGACCCACTCCGGCGGCAAACCGGCGGCAAATCTTCCGTCGAAGCTGGCCTGCAACGAATTGCTCCGGCATTTGAATCCGGGCGAAACCTTTGGCTGGATCAGGATCTATCTCTTGTTGAAAATGACCTGGTCTCCCTCGTGTTCAAGTCGACATAGGTCATTGGCGACTCACTGGTTCTTTGATGGGCGTGATGCATGGAGTGAATGTTCACACAAACGCCCGGCTTCCGCATAACCGAAAATCACTATAACAGGATCCTACAACTTGATCCAACTCCTTCTCCTCGTCGGAACCCCGCAGCTGCAAAATGATTGTGTCTCATCTGCTGGGATTGATTTTGTATGTGTTTCTATGTCGCGCAGACCCAATTCCCCTCGCACCTGCGTGAGCATCTCGCTGTTTTCTGACCGCTCGAGCTCTTCTGACATTTTTACAACCAGACCATGGAGTTTGAGCGTTGCCCAGGGATACGTCTTCGTTGTTGCGCCTCCTCTTTCCACCGCATTTCTGCCGCCAGGCTTTGCAAACCCTCTGGAGGCCGATGTACTGAAACCAGGAATTATCCTACCCGACATAGGCTTGATTCTCGTAAGCTTCATATTGCATTGACTACGACACTTAATAACCAATCAACAGCTCGCTCGGTATTCTGCGGCACCTGTTGGTATGTCGCGTCCCATACATTCTGACTAGCCTTTGAATATTCCATAGGACCCTGTGAGACCTTTATCAGAATATTATACAAGGTTTTTCACTGATATCTGCACTTCAGATGACGAGTTGATCTACATTCCTGGTCGATGGGCATATAACCTGACGGACTCCGGGTTGCGCATCACACAAATCTATGTTTCAAGTAACGCCTCGGTATTGAATGGTACGCATGGCCAAGAACCTCTGTCACCGACATTTGAATGTGAATTTTCTCGTGAACAGGTCGCACCAATTGGAATATTCCAAGTAAGCTCATGTCACTGACACTTGAATCCGCCTTGACGTGGAACCAGAGCATCTGGCGATGTTCGACTTTGATGATTCGGTCGACGGGTCGACCACAGTGTCGGTTTCACCCCCAAGCGACATAGCCAATCCTTTTTTCAAAGTGAAGCTCGCTCCCACGACGGCTCCGATCCCTCTTCAAGTCAATACAACGTTGACCGGGAATTACCTCACTCTCATTCAACCTGAATTGCCTGCGAGCACCACCAACCCCGTTGAGATTGGAACAGACACCTGGAAACAGCTCCTTCTCAATGGTGCGGCTATCCGACGCGTCAGGATAATTCTAACGTTAACATTCTTCTAGTCAAAACGGATACTTTGGCCGCCACCGTAATCTCGGGAGCTCTGCCTGGTGGGAGGATTGGAGACGGGATTGGCTACCCGGATATACAACCTCTGTTGCCAATTGGGGCCAAGTTGAGCGGGACTCTCGTATTCCCCGTTTCTACGGTGGTACCTTCACTATGAGGGTTATATATCCATGATCGTTTATAAGATGGATATGAAGCACTTCTACGCTGATATTAAAAACACTATCCCTGATTTTTCGTACGCTGCCGGAATCGCTCCGCTTCTATTCTCGAACTACCCCTGGGACACCGAGAGGTTGAACTGTAATACGTCAGTCCAAGCGTACATGACTGGACCGCAGAAGCGCAGGGGCTGTTTCTGAGGGAGGCCTGTATTGGAGCTTTCTAAATTTTCACGCAGTTTTCTTCCAATCAAGACTTGTTTTCTTGAATTGAATGCGTCTCGAGCTCTCCAAACTACTACTACTTAAAGAGGAGAAAGGTGTTTAGGCTTCACCAATACTGAGTACCTGGTTCTGATTCTAAAGGAATTGGCACGCTCGTCAATTATCTGCACATGTTCAATTTCGCCCTACAAGGCTGGATTGATATGCTGTCAAGTAGGTTCAACGACGGCTCTCCTTACGTTCATCAACTGAACTTTCCCGATCAACATGGAGCCTATGGTCACATCCCATCCTTTCGAACCAGAAGATGGATACATTGCCCGCTTCGCCAGGGAGGGCGGACTCTAGTCCCAGACGTAACCGCGCAGCAAGTGGCCCCGTTATAAACCGCGCATCGAGACCTGCTTTCTTCCACTACTTTCTCGCCCATGGCTGCCCTTTGGATTGTTCTCAGATCTCTGTTCTGGCCTGCTCCCACGATAAATTTTGGTATCGCGAGACCGGTGATTTCTGTCATATATGATCTACAACTTATTCCTCCACCCGCTTTCGGGTATCATGGTCCGATCGGGGCAAGAACCGGGCTTCTCATAATCAAATCTAATACAGCATGAGCTAAGTATACTCACGACATCCGAGTAAGAATGCAGTCATTATTCACCTAGTACAGGGTGAGCTAAGTATACTAGGTAGAATAAGTAAGTGTGTATGAGGGATAGAGGAAACGAGACATACCTCACGACGTCCAAGTAAGAACACAGTGGGGCTGTTGATGCGAAACATCATGGGTAACCGCGGAGCGAGACCGAGCCCCTCCCGACAGGCGCAGAAGGCGAAGAATCAGACGAAGGGGAAGGATCGGAGGCGGGGTACGGAGGCGACGAGGGGTCGGAGGAGGGGAGCGTCGACGAAGATTAAAGCGAACAGCAAGCAAAGACACAGCCACACACGCGACGGGAGGACACAATCTTCCGGGGTCAGAACCACAAGATACTATACTGGCCGACTTTTTTCCTTTCTTTCTTCTTATGCCATCTCCCTATTCTTTTCTACCCGCCCGTTAAATCACGCAGAACACAGCCGTCGATTGGATACTTTGAATGCGCGGACAATTACCTACAGGTTAAATTCCACGTCTATTATTTATTGCGTAGTTAGGTAACTAATACGCCGGCATCTTACAGTAGCTACATAGATAGCTTGCGCCGTAACCGATTCTCTCTATCTCCCCCACTCACTCACGTTGGTCCCGAATAATAACACAACGAATACGAGTAAACGGTACAACGGCAAAACGGGAAATGAACTAAATTATCGGGCAATGGACTCGCCGACGCTCAGCTCGACAGCATCCCTGATTTTGATTGTCTTCTCCTTTTCATCTATCCATAATCTGCTACCCCTTTCTACTCACATTGTATAAATACCGTAGTATCTTGCCAATACAACTCACTTTGGATTTCCCCATAGTCACACACACCCTTCTCGCACTCACTCGTCGCTCACCACCTACGCCTACGATTCGTCTACGCTTCCGCTTCGCCTCCACTTCGCCTCCGTCTCGATCGGCCACCGTTCCCAGCCCGCGTTGTATTATTCGGCCGCCAGTTGTCAGTCACGGCATCAAACTTATTTTGGAACATTCGCACAACTCGTTCCTTCCCTCATTCCTTGTGCCCCTCACCTGTATTTAGGCTTAGCTCGTGCTTAGACGGTTGTTTGGCACGTCAATGCTTGTGTCTCATCTGCTGGGATTGCTGTTTTATGTTTTTCTGTGTCGCGCAGACCCAATTCCCCTCGCACCTGCGTAAGCGTCTCGCTGATTTCTGGGCGCTCGAGCTCTTCTGATATTTGTACAACTAGACCATGGAGTTTGAGTGTCGCCGAGGGATACATCTTTGTTGTTGCGCCTCCTCTTTCCACCGCATTTCTGCCGCCAGGCTTTGCAAACCCTCTGGAGGCCGATGTGCTGAAACCAGGAATTATCCTGCCCGACATAGGTCTGATTCTCGTAAGCTTTATATTGCATTAATCACGGCAGTTAGTAACCAATGAATAGCTCGTTCGATATTCTGCGGCACCTGTCGGTATGTTGCGTCCCTTGCCCATCTGTATTTTAAATGGATTTTAAACATTTCATAGGACCCTGTGAGACATTGATCCATTCAAAACATTCACTTCACTGATGTCTGAACTTCAGATGACGAGTTGATCTACGTTCCTGGTCGATGGGCATATAACCTGACGGACTCCGGGTTTCGCATCACACGAATCTATGTTTCAAGCAACGCCTCGGTATTAAATGGTACGCATGGCCAAGAATCTCCGTCACCAACATTTGAATGTGAATTTTCTCGTGAACAGGTCGCACCAATTGGAATATTCCAAGTAAGCTCATGTCACTGACACTTGAATCCGCCTTGACGTGGAACCAGAGCATCTGGCTATGTTCGACTTTGATGATTCGGTCGACGGGTCGACCACAGTGTCGGTTTCACCCCCAAGCGACATGGCCAATCCCTTTTTCAAAGTGAAGCTCGCTCCCACGACGGCTCCGATCCCTCTTCAAGTCAATACAACGTTGACCGGGAATTATCTCAATCTCATTCAACCTGAATTGCCTGCGAGCCCCACCAACCCCGTTGAGATTGGAACGGACACATGGAAACAGCTCCTTCTCAATAGTGCGGCTATCCGACGCGTCAGGATAATTCTAACGTTAACATTCTTCTAGTCAAAACGGATACTTTGGCCGCCACCGTAATCTCGGGAGCTCTGCCTGGTGGGAGGATTGGAGATGGGGTTGGCTACCCGGATATACAACCTCTGTTGCCAATTGGGGTCAAGTTAAGCGGGACTCTCATCTTCCCTGCGCCTACGGTGATACCTTCCCTGTAAAGTTTTATATATCCTTGCGATTGTTTACAAGATGGACATGGAGCGCTTCTACGCTGACATTAAAAATACTATCCCAAACTTCTTGATTCTTGCTACACTGTCAGAATCGCTCCGCTTCTGTTCTCGAACTACGCCCTTAAACACCGGGAGGTTGAACTGTCAAGTACATCAACCCAGCCGTACATACCTGGACCACGGAGCGCGTAGGGACTGTTTCTGGTGGAGGCCTGCATTGGAGCTTTCTAAATTCATGCAGTTTTCGTCCCATCAAGACTTTTTTGCTTGGATTGAATGCGGGATGGAAAGCTACAATCAACCAGAACATCTCGATCTCTCCGACTACTGATATGAGAAGGCTATTCAGACTTCGGCAATACTTAATAAGTACCCGATGCTGATTCTACAGGAACTGACAGGCTCGTAAATTATCTGCACATATTTAATTTCGCCCTGCACGGCGGGATTGATATGCTGGTAGGTTGAATCCCTTCCATTCCTTCTACTTACGTTCATCAGCTGAAGTCTCCCGATCAACATGGAGCATATGACCATATCCTATCCTTTCGAACCAGAAGATGGACACCTTCACTTTCGGGGTGGGCGGACTCTAGTTTCCGGACGTAACAACGCCGTAAGTTGCCCGGTTATAAATCGTCGGGCATCGAGACCTGCTTTTTTCCCCACTACTTATTTCCTTGCCCATTGACATGACTGCCCTTTGGACTGTTCTCAGATCTCTGTTCCGGCCTACTCCCGCGATAACTTTTGGTATCGCGGGACCGGTGATCCTGTCATATATGATCTACAACTTATTCCTCCACCCGCTCTCGGGTATCCCTGGTCCGATTGGGGCAAGAACCGGGCTTTTCTCTTGGAAATCGAGGAGAGCAGTGATGTTGGACATGGTATGCGGCTCCGTTAAGGCATGTATCATATTAATACTCGGTTAGGGTTGGAAACTGCTGGAGCTGCACCGACGATATGGAAAAGTCGTGCGGATTGCCCGAAACGAGGCGTCCATCTGCGAGTGAGTGATACTTCTCTATTCCAACTTCATCAAATGCTTGGTTGAATTCCTCCTCTCCATCGCAGTCCTAGTGCCATAGAGCAAACATATACGTGTGTCCTCCACAATTGGGCTGAATGCTTGTGATGAATTAGCGTACCGAAGATTTAAATCCCCCCTCGAAAAGAGCCATTTCTATAGATGCCTGCGTTCGTCCTTCACTTTTTCAACCCAAGTCCCGTGAAACTTGACTTATTCTAGGCGGCCGGGACGGACCCAACTCCATTTCAACCGTGGATAACAAGAAACACGCAGAGATCAGGCGCGCTGAGTCTCGAGCCTATTCTGGGAATCGTCTCACTGCCTTGGAACAACGGGTAGATTCCTGCTGCAACGATCTCCTGGCCCACCTCGACAGATGCATTGATGCGGGGAATGGAACGGTTGACATTTCCCAGATTATACACATGTTCGCGACAGACGTGATTGGAGATCTGGCAGTTGGTTTAAAATTTCCAAGGTCTATTCTCGAGATGACGGATTTAATAGCTCGGAAAATCATTCGGATTTTGCGCTACCGGGCAGGATACTCACAACCTCTTGCCAATGCTCGTGAAATCCCTTCAGTTTGTTTGTTTTAGTGCGTTCGATGCAGAAGCACTTTGGTGTCAAGCTAAATAAATTTCCTCGTGTTGCAGTCGGTACTCAGCCTATCCTGCTTCCGGTTTTCCGCCGTCTGGCCCGAATGTAAACCCCCTATCGCGGCATTTATTTCGGTCGACTAATTTTTCGTTAGTTTACCTGAGCCTCTTAGCGCTCAAGTTCTCGCTGGGATAATGAAAGTCTGCATTGATTCGCGTTCCCAAGAATACAAGGAACAAGCAAGCTATTTCAACCACCATGATATGCTGTGCGTCTCATCATTGAAAAAAAAGTGAACACAAATGTTTACATCTCCAAAGAGAAGAGTTTATGCGGGCGGAAAACCCTGACGGTTCAGACTACAGTCTGGGGCAGGTCAGAGCAGCAGCGTATACATATCTATATGTCGGATCTATCTCTGTACTCATCCTGCTTAGAGGACTCGCCCTCGCCGCGGGCTCAGGCAAGAGAATTTATTTCGCTATAAGTTAGCTGATTAATATTCGTAATTTCAATAGCTACGACATCCATAGTAAGGCAAATTCTGCTACATCGTGAGATATCTTAAAACACCCAACAGACTATGCGGGCGATGATTCGGTTCGTAGTTGGAGACCCCAGAATTTACCGGACGCTCCTGGAGGAAATAGACAATTCAGTGAACAGCGGGGATATTGAGTTCCCGCTTTCCTACAGCAATGCTTGCAAGCTCACGTATTTTCAAGTGTGTTTACCTGCTATCCATCAGAATAGCAGACCTCTTACATATATCAGGCGTGCCTAAAGGAAACGCTCCGCTTGCACCCGCCGGTGAGAATCATCTGGGCGCAGAATTTTCGGTCAGTTGATGAGCTCCCAGGTTCAGTGGACTCTTTCTCGCTTGGTCGGTCCGGGCGGCGCTACCATCGCGGGTTATTCTTTTTCCGAAGGCACAGAAGTATCCATGAGCCCGTTTGTCGTCCATAGGCGGCCGGAAGCATACGGGGACGATGCCGCGGTATTCCGACCCGAGCGTTGGACAGACGCAGACGCAGAGCAGTACAAGACAATGGAGCACAACAACCTCGCATTTGGATCCGGGCCGCGAGTATGTATGGGGAAAGCCATCGGTGGGTGATATTTTCACTGGCTGTGACGCTATATGACAGCGAGCGGTAGGTATGATGGAGATTTCGAAAGTAATGCCGTTGCTTTTTTGGAAGTATGGCTTCGCGTTTACTCCTCGTTCGGCAACGTCGCCGCACATGCATAGGGTAGGAAGGGCCGTGGATGGGTGCGTATCTGCGGCGGAACCATACGTTGTCGACAGCCAGTGGGTCGCGGTCCAGAGTGATTTTTGGTGTGATTTAGACCGTCGGATGGAATCACAAGTGTCAGTAGTCGGATAGAGTAAATCTCCTCCGTCCTTTTTGCGGGTCAGTTCGATGATTGTATGGCGGAGAGATTGGGACGAACATAGATAATGTTGGTTATCCAAGACGCCGTTCTTGCTTCACAACAATATGCGGACAAGTTGTTTTGACAGCATCCATGAGCCGAGCGGATACAAGTGGTCCTCTTTTGGACGACTGGAATATGTTTCCGGCTATGGTTAATTTCTTGAGGGCGGGAAACATGGCCAACCAGCTGGGAAATGTGTCGTATTCCGCTTCCTGTGTCCATGGTAAAAGGTGTAGTTCCTGGACAGAATGAAGTTCATGTTCGGCCCTTGCTTCCTTCGCATCGAGTTCCTTCCATGGCGGGTCGCCGCTACGAATATATAGCATTAAAGTATTCACGGAGGACCGCGCAGCCATTGCGCGAAAAGCCATCTGTAAATGTGCGGGACCATCCGGATCGTTCGAGCTGGAATCGCGAGGAGCGATGCAAACATGCTCCAAAAATGAAAAGTCGTTTGAAGTCTGTAGTACGCAGGCAATGACGCGAGCGCTGGCGGAAATATGTTTGAGACGAGGTAGTGCCGAAATAGGGAATGGTGGAAGGGCCTTGCTGTGGAGAGGACCACAGTCGGTGGTGAATTCTAGGTGTTCAATACTATTGTGGCGATCGAGGAACACGGATAGTGGGTGGTGATCCAGATCGATCCTAATAAATAGCGTCCGCAAGGAAGGGAGGTGAAAGTCGGTCATGATAAACTGCCATTCGGGGCGCGAAATAAATTGCTCGTTGAGGTTAAGATAGAATATAGAAGCAGGCTCCAGGATCACGAGAGATCCGAGTCGGGCTTCTGGCTGCGTAAACAACCGCACTTGGACACTTGAAAGTGGCCTAAAGACGATGGCGGTCGCTATCGAAGATTGAAGTTTGCGTGTCAATTTCTGCCTGGCGATTACGGGGGTGGCGGAAGAGCCTGTCGAGGTCTTCCATGCTCGTTTCAGGATGCTGGGCGGCCTCGGTCGGACAACGACGATGGCAACAGAATGGATTATAACAGCCGGTCGCGATATGTCGCCCATTAGGGATATCAATACGGTTGGGAGGACAGCCCATAGCTCCAAATGTGTCGGTCGTTCAGGAAAGGTAAGGGTGATGGAGGGAATGGCTGGAAAGCGTTCTGCCAAATGCATGAGGGAACGCCACGCAGCCAAGTGATCAACGTCTCCGTCATCGAAGTGGAGATCGAGGGTACGGATATGAGGAAGAATGGTAGGATAACATGCACTCAATGAGCGGAGTGCACGAGATGAAACGTTCGGTAGCTCCTGGGACTGTATTTGAGATTCCGAGACGCCGTAGCGTGCGAGAATGACCAGGAGAGCAAGTTCCTTCGTTGAGGAGCTTACTTCATACAGCTTTATGAGATCGCGTTCGGGGAGATAGTCGAAGATGAGTAGGATAAGTTCTCGCGGAAGCTTGTTCAAGGAAACCTCGCCACGGTCTTGAGAGGTGGAAGTCCCGTCCCGGGTTGCGGAAGGAGATGCCTAGCTGTTATGGAGCGGGAATCTTCAAGCGAATTACGAAGGTTACTTACCATGGCAAATACCTAGATCTTCAGCGAGTGTCTTAGCTTCACGTAGCTTGCGAGTGCAGGTGCTCGAGCCCTACGAACGTGAGAGTTTGCTGAGAGTCCAAAAGCAGCGTGCGGATCATCGGCCCGATCTTCGGTTGTAATTGAAATGGTTGAATTGCAGTGACTATCGCGACTCAACGGAGGTACTTTCGATGCGATGAGAATGAGATGTCAAAGAAAATCACATACTAATTATTATAAGCTTCCCGATTCTGTCGAACGTCGGGCGGTCTTTTTTCTTCTTCTTTTTTTTTGGAGCGTTGTCGGGCGGTCTTTCAATTCTGACTTGTATCAACTCCCATTCGACAACAGCGCAAAAGCATTCTATTATGAGCAGTTTTCGGGTGTCACCAAGAAACACTGGGGTTGAATAGACTCCTTCGCTCGATTTAGTACACGGCACAATATCACGCTCCAATTAACGAGCACGGTAGTGGAGGTTTACCAATTCTCTGCTTGTTAAGCAGATTTAATTAAACACTAATAGTAATGAATATGTTGACGTGTAGCATTGTTCAACTGCGGCGCAGCGGCAGAGACTCGGCGGCTTGTTGGCGTCTCGGCAAATTAAAGTGTCCATGGGGTTCCATGAGACTCGATGTGATTTTACTCACCACGCTCATACGCGGTGTGCAACTTGAAAGAAATGAGGGACCGTTTCGGCGACATGTAGCGTCGCTCCGATCTCCAATGTGTCGAGGCTATTCCTGTCACTCAGGTTGAAGGCGTGAAAACCTCGTGGCGTTGCTGGGCGTCGCTTGTCGCTCATGATCATTACAATGCTCGACAGAGGTAATCGCGAGGCTGTGTCCGATGCGCCTATCAGCAATGCTAATTGACGATGACGATATGTTGTTCTGTTGTGCTGAGTTGCTCACCCGGGGCGCATCAACACAGCTCGTCCGACGTCGGTGTGATGATTCTTCCGAGGAACCCGAGAGCGATAAATTCCTTAAATATTGGGTGTTCGTGTTCAAGTTCAGCTAGATCGCCTCGGTAGTAGCATCTTTAAATATATGCAGCGTCAGCTCCATTGTATATTTCAAAGGACAGTGGACTGGAATCGAGACTACCAATGTACCAGCTTCATTCGGAGGACGACTCACCGACATATGGGGCGACCAAACTACCCAGGGCCGACTGTTGCGGTCAGCGATGAAAGTAGACCTCGAGCCGCGGTATCTGCGCGCTCATATTTAGTCAGTCTAATAATGCGAGAATCGGCGTCCCGTGTCAGATGTGATGGACGTTCCCGGTCTGAGATTGATTTCGAATTGAAAGGTGTCATGTTGGTGATATATTTGAGGGAGAGTTTGAGCCGGGGCGGAAGGCGAAATTTAGAGCCGTCGGGGATCGGTTAGTTATCGGCAGAAGGCGGGCCGCTCGATGCGCCCGGCGTTTACATCGGGCGGGAGCGGGACTCCCTGAGACATGCCCAACTAGATCTTCCAGGATCGGCGCGATTGCATCGCAAAACGAAGTAATCTGGACCTGAGATTCTGTGGATGCTATTTTAGTGTACGACTCGGGAAAGCATCCGCGATACATCATGAAAGTTTTGGTTGTTATCTCTTGTGCGAAACTAGAATGTTTATCAAGTTGGGCCTGTCAGCCCTTGGGTGAGTTCAAGCTATATGTATATTGAGCGGACGCAGCTTCGAAAATGCCACGGACTTGCTGCGGGTGGCGTTGATCGAGAGTCGATTTCGCCAATGGTTAGAGAACAAACGGAAAAAGGCCGTCTTAGAATAGAATTAGGTGGCGAGGACAAGGCACGTCTCCGTGCTGGCAGTGGCAAGTTTGGATGCCTGCGGAACTGTGACGCACATCGGACGACGACGGACACCAACCAGCAGGGACCGACCGGACACCGAGTTGTTTCGCCTTGCCGTGATCCCATCGCGTTTGCTGGCTGATTTGGCCCGTGGGCGTAAGCCAACGTAAAGCGAGCATTGAGTGTAACAACGCTGACGCTGCGGGCGACTGATGCCGTACCGCTCTTGGGTTGCCGTGGACAGCTCCTGACTCAGGGAGGCGTGTGGTGGGCGCAAAAAATGACTTTCCAGTGGCCAAGGTGCTTGATGGCAGCCAAGATTCGAGTTTAGCTGTGCCGAGTAACCTGGGCGTGAATTTGGAGCTGCGGCCAAGACCAATCGAGGGTGATACCATCCATTCCAAACACAACCACACACCGTCGCTCCGTAAGGAAGCTGAGGAATCCGCCGGCATCCCACCACCAATATACCTCCTCCTCCTCCTCCATGTCCTTTCTGAAGCGCCACCACCCCCCAGACGCGATACATGATGACTCCGACGACGACGACACAATCGACCCAGAGCTCCGGCTGCGCACCGTGCGCACCGCGCACTCGGCTATTGCTGAAAGTATCGTTGCCGACGCACGCCAGACGAGGCGGCGACGACGGTTCTTTCGCTCCAGAGGGGAGAAGGACAAGGAGAGGCGGCTTGAGGAGGGGAAACCGAAAGTCGAAGGCAAGCGGCGGAATGTGTATGTCAATACCCCGCTTCCGCGCGGAGAGTTGGATGGGAGCGGGAACCCGCTCGCGAGATACCCAAGAAATAAAGTCCGGACCACGAGTGCGTTTTCACATGTACTTTGCTTCTACAGGCTAATTCATCCCTCTGCTCCACCCAGAATACACTATCTTAACTTTCGTGCCGAAGAATCTCTACGAGCAGTTCCGCCGCATTGCTAACGTCTTCTTTCTGACGCTTGTCGTGTTGCAGCGTACGTCTTTTCCCTTCAATTTTCGAATATGCCTGTTATGGGTCCCAACCCTGACTTGGTGTCAATTTTTGGCGTGTGTCCTCGGCTGTTACACACTCTGGGTACACAGTACAAAAGTGGGGGTGACATCGGGGACTGCGCCGGACTCGAGAGGCTTCATTCTAAAATCTCTCCACCTTCACTCTCTCTCTAACACATGATATCCTAGTCTTCCCTGTCTTCGGCGCCGCCTCAGGCTCCATCGCCGTCCTACCCCTCGCCTTCATCATCGCCGTAACCGCTATCAAGGATGGCGTCGAGGATTACCGCCGCGCGCGGCTCGACGATGAGGTCAACAACTCCCCCACCACGCGCCTGCCCCTCCCAAACCCCAACCAGCCGCGCGACCCCCGCTCTTTCATCGAGAAGCTCTTCGGCCTCAATAAACCCGGCTCCGTCAGTAAGGGTGTGCGCAAGCTCCGCGCCGCGGAGGCACAGCAGCCGTTTGGGAGCGAGAGCACGCTGAACGTCGAGTCGCGGAGCGTCGACGGCTATGGAGTTGATGCCGGGAGCGACGTGCGCAGCATGAACACAGTGCACTCTTACCCCCCGCCCGCAGTGCTCGACCCGACGATGCGCCCCGGCGCGGCGCAGTGGGAGCGCACGCTCTGGAAGAAGCTCGAGGTCGGCGACCTGGTGCTCCTTCGGGATAATGAGCAGGTGAGCGCTGTTTCTGCACTACCATTACAGCTCTACGCGGACCTCTCGCTCCTCCCTATTTGTAAAACTATAGGTACTCACTGCCAACATGCAGGTCCCCGCAGATATTCTCGTCCTCGCGACCTCCGACCCGGATGGGAACTGCTACCTCGAGACGAAGAACTTGGATGGGGAGACGAATCTGAAGGTGCGTTTCCGTTTTGAGTACTTGATGTGGGGTCAGGAGCTGGCAGCCTGCGGTGGTGGAACGTTGACGAGAAATGAGCGACCATTCGTTGTGGATATAATGAACGGCGAAGTGGTCAATGCCAGCGCGGGCCGGGAAGAGGTGCCTTCTAGGAGGTCATGCCGCACAGGAAACATGCCGCTACCTCTGATGCGCCGTCTGGATGAGAGGTGGCGTCTTGCGCTCGTGCCACCTTTCCCCTTCTTGCACATTTCTTTCATTATTCTCTCCTCGGCATTTTCCGTCATGCTAACCACCTTCTTCAGGTCCGCAAATCCCTTGCTGCGACACGAGGCATGTCCTGTTCCGAGGAGGAGGTCCAGCGCGCGCGTTTCGTTCTCGACTCCGAGCCCCCAAGCCAGAACCTCTACCTCTATCATGGCGTTTTGCGCTACCGTGACTTCTCTTCCGTGAACTCGAACTTCTCGAGTGTCCATGCGCACGCCAACAACGACGCCAACTACGCCGCGGACTTCCACGACAACGGTCGGAGGCCGCAAGATCGAGGTGTGCAGCGCATCGACAAACTAGACAGTAGCTGACACCCCCTACAGGTAACAGCTCGCCTGAGGAGCGCGCGGAACCAGTGAGCATCAACGAGCTGCTACTCCGCGGATGTGCGCTGCGCAATACCACATGGGTAGTCGGGCTCGTGGTGTTTACGGGCGAGGACACGAAGATCATGCTCAACGGGGGCGAGACGCCCAGTAAGCGGAGTAAGGTACGTCCTGGTTTCTGTTTCGCCTTCTCCTTTCCTTCTCGACGCAACTGACAATATTTTCCCGCCCAGATCGAGCGCGAGACGAATTTCAATGTCGCGGTGAACTTTGGTGTGCTCTGCGCGATGTGTGTTATCGCCGCGATATTCAGCGGCCTTTCGGATGCGCAGAGCGCGACGAGCGCGCGGTTCTTCGAGGTCGGGACGGACCCTACTAATGTGTATGTTCTCAATGCGCTGGTGACCTTTGTGTACGTGTCTCCATCTGGTATCTCTTTCCTCCTTGCTCACTTCTCGCCCCCAGCGCCTGCATCATCGCCTTCGAGAACATCGTCCCCATCTCGCTCTACATCTCCATCGAGATCGTCAAGACCATCCAGGCGTACTTCATATCCCAGGACATCGAGATGTACTACGCCGGATACGACACGCCGTGCGTGCCCAAGACGTGGAACATCAGCGACGATTTGGGGCAAATCGAGTAAGTAGACAACGTCGGTTTCTTTTCAGGGAAGATATTGACGGTTTCGTCAAGATACGTGTTCTCGGACAAGACGGGCACGCTGACGCAGAATGTCATGGAGTTCCAAAAGTGTTCCGTCAACGGCATTCCGTACGGAGAGGGCATCACCGAGGCACAGCGCGGCGCAGCAACGCGTGCTGGCGTCGCCGACACCATGGACCCAGAGGAGCTCAGCGCGAAGCTCGCAGGCCTCAGGCAGCTCATGCTCACCACTATGGAGCGTGCATGGTCCAACCGGTATCTGCAGCCCGAGAAGCTCACCCTCGTGTCCCCGGCGCTGGCTGCCGCGCTCGCGGACCGCAACTCTCCCGAGCAGCCGCACCTGACGGCGTTCTTCCGCGCGCTTGCGTTGTGCCACAGCGTGCTCGCGGAGCGGCACGGCTCGGACGATGAGAAGAGCCCGGTACGCGTGGAGTACAAGGCGGAGAGTCCGGACGAGGCGGCGCTCGTGGCCGCCGCACGCGACGTGGGCTTCGCGTTCGTGAACAAGGGGCGCGAGATGATGGAGATCTCGGTGCTGGGCGAGACGGAGCGATGGACGCTCCTCCGGGTGCTCGAATTCAATTCGACGCGGAAGCGGATGAGTTGTGTGTATCGGGCGCCGGACGGGCGGCTGATCATGTACTGCAAGGGTGCTGACAGCGTGATCTATGAGCGGCTCGCGGCAAACCACGACCCTGTATTGAAGGAGTCGACGAGGCGGGACATGGAGGCGTTTGCGAACAACGGGCTGCGGACGCTGTGTATTGCGTGGCGTGTGCTGACGCAGGACGAGTATTCTCGGTGGGGGCGCGTGTATGACGACGCAACGAATCGGGTGGAGGGACGAGACGAGGCGATCGAGGCGGCGTGCGAGGAGGTCGAGCGGGATCTGACGATCCTCGGCGCAACGGCGCTGGAGGATAAGCTGCAGGAGGGCGTACCGGAAGCGATTGAGACGTTACATCGTGCTGGCATCAAGCTGTGGATTCTGACCGGTGTGTTTCCCTTTCTCTGTCCTTCCTGGAATACGCGCTGACTTTGACATGCGCAGGTGACAAGCTCCAGACGGCCATCGAGATCGGCTACAGCTGCAATCTGCTCAAGTCCGACATGGACCTTATGATCCTGTCGGCAGACTCGCAGCAGCAAGCACGCGCCCAGATTGAGGCCGGTCTGAACAAGATTGCCTCCGTGCTCGGCCCTCCGACGTGGGACCCTCGCAAACGTGGTTTCGTGCCTGGCGCGCAGGCAGCATTTGCGGTTGTGATTGACGGAGACACACTGACACACGCCCTGAGCCCGGACCTCAAGGAGATGTTCCTGAATCTCGGTACCCAGTGCGAGACGGTGGTGTGCTGTCGAGTTTCGCCAGCGCAGAAGGCTCTGACCGTTAAACTTGTGCGTTCTCCTTCCTTTCGTCTTCGTCTTCCTTCCCCTATCTTATGCTTCCTTTCGCTTTACGTTTGCTAATCCTTGCCAACGACAGGTCAAGGAAGGGCGGAACGCTATGACACTGTCCATTGGGGACGGCGCCAACGACGTCGCCATGATTCAGGAGGCGAATATTGGATGCGGACTGTTTGGGCTCGAGGGCTCGCAGGCCGCCATGTCCGCCGACTACGCCTTCGGCCAGTTCCGTTTCCTCACAAAGCTGCTCCTTGTGCACGGCCGGTGGTCATATCAGCGTGTCGCGGACATGCACGCCAACTTCTTCTACAAGGTATGTCGCGAGAGTCGTTCGGATAGTGCTTGCCCTGATTTTCTGTGGCAGAACGTGATTTGGACGTTTGCGATGTTTTGGTTTTTGCCATTTAACAGGTGCGTGCCGTGTCCTTCTCTTGCAGGGTGTGCTGACGGGTTTACAGCTTTGACGCCACGTACTTGTACCACTATACCTTCGTCCTGTTGTACAATCTCCTATTCACATCTCTCCCCGTCATTGTCATGGGCGGTTCGTGCCTTTCTCCCCCCTCCTTCGTCGGTGCTGATTTTTGTCGCCCCTAGCCTTCGACCAGGACATCAACGCGCGCGCAGCACTCGCCTTCCCGCAACTGTATGTACGGGGTATTCGCGGGCTCGAGTACACCCGTGCCAAGTTCTGGCTGTACATGCTTGACGGTTTGTACCAGTCTGCTGTCGTCTTCTTCATCCCGTACCTGGTGTGGACGTTCGGGCTCGCGGTGTCGTGGAACGGCAAAGGCATAGACTCGCTGGCGGACTTTGGCACGACCGTCGCGGTGGCTGCCATCTTCTCCGCGAATACCTATGTCGGGCTCAACACTAACTAGTGAGTCACAGTGTAATGACGTTCTGGACTATCACTGACGAAGGGACGTAGCTGGACGGTGCTGACGTGGATCGTGGTGTTCGGGTCGACGGTGGTGATGATGGCCTGGATCGTGATTTTCTCCTTCTTTTTCAGTGCGGACTTCATAGACGAGGTTACTGTACTTTTCGGAGAATTGACCTTCTGGACGACGGTGGTGGTCTCGACTCTTATTGCACTTGGTACGTTTTTCGTGGCCTTTGAGTACGATTTGCTCACCCGTGCTTGCAGCCCCGCGGTTCATTGTCAAGTACCTCGCCACCGTGTACGCGCCCTACGACAAGGACATCGTGCGAGAGATGTGGGTGCAGGGCGACCTCAAGGACCAGCTTGGGATTTCTCACCGCAACGGCAAGGCGCGCCACGGCAGCGCACAGGAGCTTGAGACGGCGCCGATGTTCTCAGACCAGCATGCGCGATCGCTCTCGGAACTCTCCTCGCACCAGTACGAGCCCGCCAACACCACGAGCCCCGGAACCACCGCCGTCGATGTCCCAACGGCTACCCGCCGGTCGTACATGGACACGACCCCGCCGAACGAGGAACAGGGTCAATACCTCTATGCGCCACAAGCCCAGCGCGGGCACGGGAACCCCGCGAGTCCCGCCAGCCCGCATCCATCGTACTATTCCGTCTCAGAGCTCCCGCCCCCCTCCCCTCAACCCTCACCCAAATACCGTCTACCCTCGGGCGAGATCACCTCCACGCCACCAAGTCGCCGGTCGAGCGTCGCGACGACGCGCGCCAGCATGCGCACGGCGGGACGTTCGACACAGCCGATGGTGATGCCCTCGTACGACATGCCGCCAATGTCGCCTGCATCTCCCGGGACGCTGTCTCCCCCGCCCACGCAACAGCACTTCGAAATGCAAGCGGTACGGAGCCCGCCGTCAGCGTATCCCCCGCCGCCGAGTTCGGTAGGGCACGGCGGGCATTCCATGCGCTCCGCTAGTGCGGCGAGCTATGCCAGCTATGCGACGGCGCCGGAGGGCTCCTTCGGGCACGAGGACATGGACATGGATATGGGTGAGGAGGGGCAGGGGGAGCACTATGCACATGGCTACCAACAGGGCGAGCTAGATGTGTATGGGCACGACCCGAACCGGCGCGCAAGCGAGATTTCGTGGGATGGTGCGCGCGCGGTATGAGGCATAGTGCCTATCGTCCATTCATTTCGTCTATTTTATCATCCTTTCTGCGTCACTCGTTTGCCGTTTTCATTGCATTATGTAGAATTTGTATGGACCGGCTATTTATTACTTGCGCATCTCCCTGTCCTATAAACCAGTACTTATACCTATTATTTCCCGTACTGCAATTAATAAATCGGATTCGTTTGTTGGTTGGAGACTTGACTAGAAAGTGGTTTTCGACTGGCTCGCATGTGACTGTTTCTTCTTTTCCACTCGAACTTTTGATTCCAGAGCTAGAATCCAACGTCGTCGTCTGCTAGAACCTTCCCTATCCTTTGGTGATTCAAGGTCGCTGCTGCCCTCAGAAAGACCTCGTCTACACTTACTTCCTCCCGTCCTCACATTCACTCTACTGCGCCAACCATAACATCTGCTGCCTACAAGAAAAAATGGCCTTCATTTGATTCGCGTCGAAAGCTCTCGGTCCTCGCAACGTCGACGGCTTTTACCATTCTTTCAAGGCCGAGATGCGGTCCGGCTGGGCGATGTGGATTACGGGTCCTGGGATGGAACTGATTTACCTGGGGTATGTATCCTACCTCTTCCAGTCGTTCTCAACACTCACTGTACGCAGATCGTTTCTCATTTAAGACTTACTAGGGCTCAGGATGATCTACCCTTGCTTCCCTCGTCTTCGTTGTCCCCTTCACGATTCCAACGCCGGATTACGCACAAGGTTTTGCGTAGCCGATCTTTGCCACCTCTTGTCCTCCCAACCTTCCATAACTCGCCTGGATGCGCTGTCTTGTGTTGCCCATGCCGGATTCGAAGGATTTGCCACCACCTCCAGTTTCCACCTCTTGTTCTTTGCTGGACTGCTATTATCATGTACCCATTCACAAAAACGGCGTGCTTTCTCTCCTTTGTCCTTCTTTCTATTAGCGCCAGGCCCGCGTCTTCTCCCTTTCAGTCTGGTATCCTCTTCGTCGATTCCCGCTGGCAATGCTCCTCAAATATCTGGTGGCGACTGACCACGGTTATAGCACATCGTCCTGTGAGCTTCTGTGGCTAGACGAGGCACGCTGGATCGTTCCCAAGGATTGTGTGGATCGTCGGGGTGAGTCCATCACCGCTTTAGCCCTCGCTTCCCCGCCCGCATATCCTTTCTCCTCCTCTATACCCGGCTGACTCCGCTGTAGTTCCAGGCTAGCTCTAACCTCCCCCCGAACTACGTACAGCGCGGTGGCGTGCGGGTGACACGAGCGCTGCCCGATGGCGTTATACCCCGCGGTGGAGGTGCGAATGCTGAGGCGACAATATAAATGCTAGGAATATAGAGAATTATCCGGTTTTGTATTTTGTTTACACACGGTATTACAACTATCCTGTCGTCGACATTATGTTACTAATTTTCTACTTTTATAGTCCAATGTCCGTTGTCCGAGTCCATCGTCCGTGAGCGATAAGATATAAGGTCCGTCCATCCCCGCCCAAGCAAGTCCGTCTCCGCCCCACAAAGTCCGTCGAATGGAAAAAAAGATCAAAATAACGTCGTCATCCACGCCGGCGACGCGTCGATGCGGTCCGCGGGTGGTGGCAGAATTTTCACCCGTCCATAGCGACCCCCGATAACCCGGCCACTCAACACCTCCTCGAGAAGCTCTTCTTGACCCTGTGCGTCGCGCAGGAGGCTACGGACGTCGTCGTAGAACACCGGCACGCCTGCTCTCCGCGTCCCTCCCGGTGCTAAGCCCTCTCTGTGCGCTGCGCCCTGTCTGCGCACCTTCCCTGCGTCGGCGATGGGTGCTTTTCCCTCTTTGGTGACGGGTTTGTTGGGGTGGGGTTCAGCGGCGAGCTCGGCGGCGAGGCGCGGCAGGTAGACGAACGCTGCCGGCCATGGGGCGGATTGGGGATCCGTGGATGGGGCACGCCGGGTCTCGTAGAGCGAAGGCTTGGCGGCGGCTGGGATGTGGTGGAGGACGGACGTCTCCGTCCGACCACGTCCGATTGGGAGCCGGCGGAGCGTAGGAAGGCCCTCGGGTGGTGCGCTTTGGGTGGGGCGGTAGCCAAGAGTGGGGCGGGCAGGGGGTGCGCGGCGCCAGAATGCCTATAGGGAGGGAGGTGTGAGAGGGGATGCGGGTGGGAGGCGGGAGGGTGCTTACGAGGGGCTGGGTTCGGGGTGCCTTACGGCCCTCGGGTATCTTCATGTTAAGCCGGGCCAGGGCTCTCACGGTCTGAGGAGGACAGGGTGCAGATTTGGAAAAGACCATCGAGGCCGTTGGAGAAGCAAAGTAAGAGGGTGGGTGAGAACGAGAGCGAGAAGATGAAAACGCGAGAGGAAGCAGAATGCGGCAAAGTTTTTCTAGCAGAGGTGGTGGTGGTTGAAGGAGAAGAAAGAAACTAAAGAAAGGAGAACTGCTTCTGCTATTTATGTGCCCCGCGGCTCCAAATCCTAGCCACCCGCCCCTCTAAAAGCAAGACAGGAGTAAAATCCCGAGTTCGCGATCGCAAAGAGTAA